>CM036766.1:17459096-18059096 GCA_020796225.1 Arion vulgaris
ATTTTTCAACATGGAAAAACATTTTAAAAAATATTTATTTCCTGTTTAACTATTTTTAAAATGTGCATTGAGTTAGAATTATCAACAGATTAGCGTAATGCATAAGCGTTTGCCTAGCGATTCAGACACAAGAGTGTTGTGGGTTCAATCCCACACTGGACGTTACACACGTGAGGAAAGAAATTGACCCTCCGACTTCCTGCAATCGAGGATCTAGAAATGTGAAGTAAAGTAATGTCATACCCTAAGGTTTGAAAAGACTAGGGACATTTTATATTAAGTATTATCATAAGAATTTCTTGAGACTTGGGAAGTTAATATTTAAGAATCTTGACATAAAGAAACATACACCTCATTACCTATTTCAATTCTATTATATTTCTTAACCAAATATGGATCTGAAATTTTGTTATTAAACATAATTTCAGAGCGATAGAGAAATTCACTTCTGCTATCAGTGTTGACCCCATTTACATCAGAGCTTATGTTTGCAGAGCTGAAGCTTATCGTAAGACACATGAGGTATGACTGCTGAGCTTAAACATGATATAAACATACATCATTTACTGTCTTGTGTCTGGTAGTTGTCCCAAAGAGTATCATTATTGATGCCTTCTTTTTAATTATGTGTTTTTATAATCTGTCTCTTCTACATTTTTCTTGAAGTTTTCCTGGATATATTCAAGAGGTATCAGAATCTATGTTTTTATAGAATCTAGTTGGTTAGCAAATATAGCCAAAGTCACTGTGTTCTGGTTAGACCAATAGATGCCTATTTCAAACAATAACATAGGGTATCATTTCGGATGGCACTGTTAGCTCATAGTTTATACAATACTTCATCCCTTCTTGCAAGACTATCTGCTGACTGATGCCATGTCCAAATCCTACCAACTTTAGGATAACATATTTGTAATGGTACCTGCGGACAGACACCATGTTTGACTGCAAATACAACCTGTCTCAGGATCACATACTTGTTTATATAAAAGATGATCATATGGAGACTTCAGTATATCTTAATAAAACATAATAACAGAACATCAGGAAAGCAGATGAAAGGAAGACCAGAAAAAAGATTTGTGCAAGGGACTTGCCACTTTATTCCTTGAAACACATTTATGCTTGAATAATTATTGTAAAGGAACATAAACAGATATGATTCAGAGTTTCAGTAGATCAGTGGTTGCCCATACAGACCTCTTGAAGAGGAAAACTGAAGAAAAATTATTATCTCCTGTGATGATAGTTAAATGAGGAGGGAATATAGACTGCAGAAAATGAGTTATTGGTTATGGAACCAACACCATAGTACTCTTGTGAGAATGAACGGTACTAAGTCTCCTGCAGCAGGTGTTGAAGTGAATGCATGCTGATGGTTCTTACAACTGGCGGTGGCTAAGGTACTACTCTGGTTGGAGTCACAAAACTACACTCATGCTTACATTCAGAGTGATTCATTGAGTATGATCCGAAAGCTGGAGTCTGGTTTGGTGTGCAGGCAATTGACTGGATCACTGCAAACGTCAATAATCTGCAGGGTTACACTCATCTTTGTACCTGGGCCCATAGGTGTCGATGGCAATGAGAGAGCAGACAGGCTGGCTGGCTCTGCCACTATATCAGGGGTCAGCCAATGAATAGAGCTGACATTCTGAACACCCTCATAGATCATGGCAGCAAAGAGGATTTTCATTTAACCAATCCACATGAACTTCTAGATTGCAAGAGCTTGGATTGAAGATTGGAGTGGCCAGAAAAGAACAGCACAACAGGTATATGAGTAGACTCATCAATCAGCATCGAAGTGGTATAGTTAGTCGCTGGACGCTGTTGGAGATATTGCGAAAGAGATCGGAGCACCTATGAACATGTCCGAAGTGCAATGAAGATATTCAAAACTTAAACTGAAACTGGTTCTTGCGGCTCACTGATTAAATGAACTCTTCAATCAGTCTCTAAAGTGCCCAGTGCTTCTCCTACAACTTGTGATTTCAAATCCTTAAAGTTACTGACTCGTCATCAATTACTATGTCCTCATCATAACTTTTGTCTGTATTTTACAGATCATTCCAATTTGCAATGGATGGCTGAGTATACATTGACATATATTAACTTGAGTTCGTCAATTTCTATATTTTATTTCTTGTTAATTTATTTTTTTATTTGTTCAACTTGTTGAATTTCACACTTCTAGTGAGGTCTCTGTGGTGAAGTGGTTAAGCAGCCTGTTTTGCACTCTGAAGGTCATGGATTCAAATCCTGGACCAAGTCTCTCGGTTCGCGAGTTTTAAGTTTTCTTAAAGAATCCATTGGATTATTGCCGAACTAAGGAACTTGTGCTTTGTGCAATACTCTCAACAGGTCGTATGCCATTTAGTCGGAGACTGAAGCGACGTGGGAAACCTGGTGTAACCTTTACCCTAAGACCCCCGTTTTAGGCAGTTCCAATTACTTTCTGTCATATTTTAATTACATGTTTCATTTTGAAGCATAATATTATATCATGACATCTTGTCTCATCTTTTTTAGTAGTATTTTATTTTTAAATATATATAGTTTAATCTTAAAATTTTTTTATTCCAATGTTGTCTCAGTTTTAACATATGCCAGCAAGAGTTGAAAAATAACTAAAGATATAGAAAGTAAGTTGAATTCATTTGAAAAAATAGATGTCTGCAAAAAATAAGGAATATAAAATAGGACGAATTCAGGAGAAGTGATGAAATCAGAGAAATTGGTCAACCACTAGTAACAACTGTTATAAGAAAAAAAGATGAGATATGTTGGACATACTCTGAAAAGAAATGATCAAAGAATCACAAAGCAGACATTGAAGTGGTAGACAAATGGTTAAAGAAAGAAAGGCGGCCATTTGGGAAATCCTTAAACAAAATTGGCTGAGAAAGGCAAGAAATATCTTACTCAATAACATAGGAGAGATTGACAGGTTGCCCAGGATAGAGTTGTATAAAAAAATTGTTTCTGGACCTTAAGTTTTAGTATGGTCAGAAAACATGGTCATGTGTCCATTGTCCATATCACTGCAGCTTTTTTTTTGTTTTTGAACACTGTGAATTTAAAATTGAATGTTAAATTATTAAACTCTCAGGTGAAGAAAGCTCTGAAGGATTTTACAAGAGCCATCCACTTGAGACCTGATGTGCATCATTATTATATGTACAGGGTAATGTATGACAGATACTATTTTTTGTTGCTATATATTTAATTTTATTTGACATGTAAAGAGACATGAAGGGTTGTAGAAGATCATCATGGAAGGAGACATCCCATCATAGAGGAGAAGGGGAAGTCCATTGAGAAGGTGGATTTAGGATGTAACTGATGGTTTGAGCATGAGCGGCTGCAGAGCGATCATCTGGCCTATGAGAGAGAGAAATTCAGAAGGACTGTTAATGTGGCAAAGTTCTACTTAGGATAAGCTACTTGATGATGATATATGTCATATATTGCCAGCTACTTTGAAGCTCTCATTATGTCAGTGTTGTAGACAACTTCTGGCATTGACTTTTTCTCATTAGACTGTTATGAATTCAGAGTGAATTCATGCGCCTAATATGTGCCCTCTAACCTTTTGTGTGAAGGTGTGCTTGTGTATTTCGAGGGTCACAAGGAGCAAAGAATAGTAACACTGCAACATACAAGGCATATTGTAAAAGGGGACTGAGGTAGGGGCCTAAGGAAGCTACCCTAGCAAATAAAAAATGTTGCAGAAATCATATGTGCTGACCTACTTGTAGCCGCATAACTGGCACAATGTGCAATCACTCTTAGGCTTAGATCACATACAAATAACGAGTGGTTTAACGAGTGGTCGATATGGAGCGTTTAAAGACGAAGAAGACACGTGGAGGCATGCTTTTCTTATCAACCAACGTCCCCCATCATTCAGGTGAGCCTTACTCTGACTTCAGCAGTGCTTGTAATTTAGATACCCAAGTAAAAGATCATGGTCTCTTCTAGTTCAATAGCAAGAAAAGAACAGCATAACAGGTATATGAGTAGGCTAATCAATCAAATTCGAACTGGTACGGTCAGTCGCTGGAAGCTGTTGGAGATATTGCTGAAGGGAAATCGGAGGACCTATGGACATGTCCGGAGTGCAATGAAGATATTCCAAACTGAAACTGAAACTCAGAATTGAGGAAAATTGGTTGAGAAAAAATAGATTGATGAAAGTGAAGTCTTTTGAACACATAAAGAAACTTGAAGGTTTGAAAAATAAAGTTATGGAGGAAGACCTTCCGGAAATGTGGAAAAACGAAAATTAAAGCAAAGAGGGATTCAGGATTTGATTGATGACTTGAGCATGACAGCAACATGAACGTGACATCTGACCTATTCAGTTAGTAGCATCCCCCTTGCAGAACGTTGCTTTCATCCCAGTCCACCTGAAAAACTCTGTCTCTAGCAAGTTCTCATGTCTCCCCCAACATCATGTTCAACGTTACTTTGTTGTCCTGCTGCCACCTTTGTCTTGG
Organism: Arion vulgaris; assembly: GCA_020796225.1. Taxonomy (NCBI): domain Eukaryota; kingdom Metazoa; phylum Mollusca; class Gastropoda; order Stylommatophora; family Arionidae; genus Arion; species Arion vulgaris. Next base: position 17,463,599 of record CM036766.1, read on the forward strand.
TCGTTCCCTGACTTGTACTCCAGGAACCATGCCTTCCATTACCGTTCTATCCAAACTCTGACCTATTATAGAGATAAAATCTGAAGAAATGTTATGGTGGTAAAGTAATGCACAGGACAAGCTATTGGATGGTGATATAGGTGTGACTTGCTATACTACTACTGCTACTAAACCTTCCTGTTCCCAGTGAAACACAGGGCTGAAACTGTCATACTCTTCTGATTTATATTCTGGATTTTTTCTTCCTCTATCTCTGCCATGAAGCTCCAACCTCTCTGGCCCCATTCTTCATCATATATTCTTTGGTTTCCTCGCTTTTCTTACCTTGTGGGTTGCACTCAAGTGAGTGTCTAACTATTTTGGGAGACTGTTACCAGAGGTATGCCCATCCAGCACCACTGCCTCTATTTAATTTCCAGCTGTATTTGTTTCTGTCTTATTGTCTTTAATAAGTCTGTATTTTCTATCACTTCACACCATATGATACTAAATAGTTTGTGGAAACATCTGTTGGGAAACATCTTTCGTTTGGCTGTAATATTCTTGATCATATGCCATGTCTTAACGGGAGAGAACAGAACAGGTTTTTAATTTGTCTGAACTAGATACTTAAATAGTCTTATTTGTAAAATTGTCTTGTTCATTAGGGTCAACTTTTATTTGGAGCTTGCACCTTGGACCTTGCAGCATTCTGTTGCACCATGCCTCAGAGATTGGAATGGTTCAACCCAGCGCACTTTGGTGGGTCGACCTACCCAGCAGGCAGTGGTGCAGTCTTTCCTCAAAAATTATAACAAGGTGAGAAGCTTAAAAGAAAATTGTGTTGTAATATTAGTTGTTGCACAAATTATGCCGCTATTTTACATCATCTATGATGCTATAGGATGTTGGCATCTGTAGCTTAAGATATAGTGAGCTCGATGACAACCCAAGTGTGCCTTGTTCAAACTCTTCGGAAGGCAGTTTGGAAGCAAATTCATTCCATGGAAAAGAACATATGCATGCTTTCACTGCACAAACATACATACATATTTTTATGGTGTGTTCACTTAATTTCCATGTCTCTTAAACTAAATTAGAATACAGTCTTCTTATTTTGTGAAAACTGTCTTTGCTGCTTGTCCTCTAATTCGTAATATTTTATAAAAGGCAAAAACAAAGTAATATAGTTTTACTAAGCATAACAACAAGATACAGCACTTTACATTGATACTGCACTGTTATACATGGCTATACAATGATACATAGATATATTATTAGAATGCTTCTTTCTATTTTGATCTCATCAGCACTTAAAAATCCAATATTTGTCAGTCTTCTTTGAAATTATCTCACCATCATTATAAGTAAAACTCAGAGTCAGTCTCAAAGGCTAGCTAAATTATTATAGTTGACACTAGCAACTAAGTGACACCTTATGTAAAGCTGGACATACTCTTTGGTGTAGACCACCTGTGTTTATTAGCTGCATCAAGGTGAGATCTTCTTCCTTAGGAAGATACTTCCATATCAATATGTTCATAAGGTGAATTCTCTTGTGGATGATCACAACACTACTTTATATTGTTATAATTGACAATTTTAGGCTCACTGATGTCAAGCTGTTGACACTAGAACAATTAATGCAGCATCACTGATGGAAAGTTGTACTGACTTTTAGATATTTCCATTGAATTGTCAGCTGCATGGTGAGGAAGATCTGTGTCATGTCAGAGATCATCTTCATAGGGATCAATTTTCTCCATATCATATGCTCAGAAGAATGTAAAATTCCTCATGGATTATACACCCCATGTCTTTAAGACTGAGAATACCATCAGAATTGGTTTTAGTTACTAAACTGACATCATTGCATTCCGGCAGACCCATAGGTGCTCAGTCTCCCCCAACAGATATCGAAGAGTATGGATATTGATGGTTTATGTGGCTACACACTCCTCACTCTGCCATTCAGGCATCCAGTTCTACTTGTTTTAAAAGAGGTTCTAAAAGAAGAAGGATTGACTTCATTGCAGTGGGTTTTACCATATGGCTCGGTCCTCTCCGCAGAAAGGGCATGCCACCTGCCAAAGTATTGACAAAGCACAAACTCGTAGCTCCAGCAACACATATCGGGTCTCTGGAAAAAAACTTTACTCCAGGACAGAATGGCATGGTCTGGATTCAAACCCACTACCTTCGACTCACAAGGCAAAGGGCTTAATCACTTAGCCACAGAGACCACCATCTACTTGTGCAATGGGTACCTCCAAATTGCTGGATGGATTCAACATCTATTTTAGTGTCTTCATCCAACAAGCAGTCGCGAAGAGACCAAAGAACATTGCCTGATCTGCTGGAGGATCAGTCAACAGTTCATGAACTCCGAAACACCGGCTGGAGCTCATTCCATCATTAGAATTACAATGGTAAAGAACGACATCTTACTCAAGTGGTTATGATAAGAGAAATTGTTAGCGGAAAATCTAGCACACTGGATCTACAACGGCATCATCCATTATTTATGTATTGTTGTCACACAACTTTGTTTGTTTGAATTTTTGAATGAACTAAACTATGTCTGCTTGTTCATTTTTAACTTAAACAAATTGATTTGTTTGTATATTGATCAGGCTGTGAAGTTTTGAACCAAGCAACTCAAATAAAACCGGTTGACATACTGTATGCTTTTTAGGGCAGACTCATATGAAGGCAAAACAGTACCAGGAAGCTGTGACCAGTTTTAATAGCGCTAGACTTAATGGTAAAGTTTCTTTTTTTGTTTCGATTCATTTGTTATATGATAGTAACATTACCTGTTTAGTGGTGGAGAGGGGTGATGTTGGTGTTAAACTTCTATCTCCCCAGCCCTCAACCAATCCCCATCCCCACCAATTTCCCTCACAATATCTGATTCTATCAAATTTTCAAAGTGCGTTTTTGGGATTTTCGTTTTATCTTATTCTATCAATATCCTCTTTATTTTGTAGTTTACACATAAGCACCTTTCTGGAAAATGAATGAAAAACATGTTGTGTTATAAAATCTTATCACGGTAAGTGATAAAGAGGTTACATACAGTGCAAAGAAGAACAAGTTTCCAATGCGGCTTGAATCATGGACAATAAATAACAAGAATAGTAAATTATTAGATGCTACAGAGGTATGTTTTTGTAGAAGACAGATGAGAATATCATGGACATAAAAGATGACAAATGATAACGTTCTCAAGAAAGCAGGAGAGAACAGATCACTTAAAAAACTCATTAGAAAGAAACAGCTAATATTCTTTGCACATGTATGAGAAAAGAAAAGCTTGAATACATTGTAACAACAGGCAAGGTAAAATAGAAAGAAGTCGACAAAGGAGAAGATTCTGAACAGTTTAACAACATGACACAGCACGTAAACAGTATCAGAAGTCACAGCTAGAACAAAACATGAAGAACATGATAACCAATACGTACTGGTATGGTACTTGATGATGACACTTATGACATTCACAAGTTATCCTCATCGATGATCCATCTATTGCCATTCTGCTCATGGTATCCCATGTTACTCCACACTCTTTCATTTCTTTTTCAACTGTCTTCAATTTTTTTTTATAGTTCATCTTGTCTTCTCTTTTTGTCTGCTAAGTGTTGTCATTGCCAAAGTGCTTGGAGGCATTCTGTACACATGTCCATGTCATCTTCATCATTTTCTTCTGATGATGGTTGCGAGTGATGCTCTCTTCTGCAGGTTTTCATGTGTAATCCAATCTGATCAAATCTTTACGGGATTATCCTAAGACATTTGTTTAAACAGTCTTTAGTTTGTATTGTTCTTTCTTTGTTTACTTGCTATGAATTCAGGCGTAGTCAAGGCTCATACTACGGCACCTCTGACTGAATTTTGCATGTAGGTTTGCTTTCTTTATCAGCACTGTCTCTCACCATTCAGGAGAGCCAAACTCTGACTTCTGAGGTTCTTGTAATTTTGATCTCCAAGTAAACCTGTTGTCCTATTGCATGTGCATACTGAAAATATTTTGGGCCCAAGTTGGCCTCAAACCCCAGAATTAGTAAAGCATATGGTTACTTGCAAAGCGTGTTTATGACTTTGCTTATCAGCGCCTTAGTTTGTATGTAATAACGTATGTAATTTCCATCATAGATAGCAATATTCCGAGAATGTTACTTTTATATATTCAGTTTAGTTTCCAATCCCATTCTTCTTGGTTTCATTTTTGTCAGAAAATAGAAGTCCATTTATTATGTAATCTGTGATGAAGCTGCTCTTGTCTTGTCGAGTTATAATCTCTTACAGAACTATTGACACTGACAACAAATGAAAGAAGAAAACTAATCATGACAGAGATGAAGTGTCTACGCAGAATGCTGGAAGTAACAAGACCGGTTTAGAAATGAAGACATCAGAAGAAAAGTGGATACAACATCAATACTGAACTTCATCAAGAAACAACAAATTAAATGGGTTTGCAATATAAGCAGATACCAACAGACAGTGGGCCTCAAAAGCAATGCTACTCTATAAGCAGATACAAGCAAAATGCGAACCATGCAAAAGGTGGTCCTCAGAGATAACAGAGGCTACGAAAGACTGTTTATGGAGTGCACACAAAAGCCTGTTCTAGAAATATCTTCTTACCCTCGTGCTGTGAGACAAAACAAGATTGGAGAAAGAAAGAAGAAAGATAAAACTATTCTGTCAATGTATTTGTATGATCCCTTCCAAAAGCTGCTTTGTTCATGTATGTTGTTGTCCGTGACAAAAGTTCTTCTGTCCATGTATTGATGCTACACTCTATTTAAAATAAACATGCATGTTTTCTGTGACATTGACAGAAACCTTGGCAGAAACATGAATCTTGGCCACTAGAGGCAGCTGATGCATTTTATCTAACTGGCATGTGCTACATGGAACTGAGAAACTACAATGAAGCTCTTCAGCAATTAAATCTGGCAATCAAATTGAGTCCATCTTGTGCGGATGTATGTGCAAAATGCAGTTATTATTTTTATTGATTACTATCAGTTCTAATTTGTACTTGTTACTATAGGATGAAAATATTTTGTAAAGATCGACTGAACAACTGTTCTAAATTTACCCACTTGTTGAGTATTCACCCATGGTGTGGTGCCCTCAGAGAAGCAAAGAATAGTAACACTGTGACCTACAAGGCATGTCGTAGAGGCGACTAAGGTAGGGCCTAGGAAGCTACCTAGTAAATAAAATTGTCTAGAAATCAGATGTGCTGGACTTGAATGCCCATAATTGCCAACTCTGGAACCACTGGCAAATGCTAGAGCTCTCATGAAGGCAGCAAATCTATAAATATTTCAGTACCAACAAATAGTAAATCTTCTAAAATATATTCAGAACTTCTTCTTCTTCTTTGAACGTTCCATATTGACCACTTGTTAACCACTCTTTGTGATATTTATGTTATCTGAGCCTAAGAGTGATTGTACATTGTGACAGTTATGACCTCAAGTATTCAGCATATCCAATTTCAGCTTTTTATTACTAGGTAGTCTAGAGCTGTACAATATTGACATTCATCTCTCTCAATCTGGTCAGAGACTGGATTCACAACCTAGAAACTTGTTTGTTGGAACTTTCAATGTGTTAAGAATGTCATTTGTCTGATTATTGTAGATTTTGATTTCTGTTGATTTTAACAAACATTAACTCATCAGCTAATTATTAGAGTTGCCTCTCTTTAAAACTCTGTAAAACTTTTTTCAGGCTTATTATCAACGAGGTATTGCAACAGTAAAGTTGAGACAGTTGAAAGGAATACTAGACTTCAACAGGGCACTGGCTCTGAATCCCAAGATGTACCAGGTAAATGAAATGATGGAGGAGAGTTTCCTTCTTCTATCATCATTTTGTAAGCAAATCTTAGATAACTTAACCAGCCTACTATTGATTGATTGATTGATTAATTGATTGATTGATTGGTACAACTGTCATCATTGCACTTCAGTGGGTAACCATGTGTGCTCCGATCTCTTTATTACACAGGAAGATCTCAGCAAGCGACGTGTACTCGCGAGAGTCCCTGATGTAATTTAGACGATGGTGAAAATATTTTGTAGGAATTTTATTTTGTAATCTTTCTAATAAATTTGGTCCAGGCAACTCCAGGCCTGCTCTTCTGGATTTTGAACTGCAAGGGTTCCTTTGTTGACTTAACTTGAACACGAAAACTACATTTTATCTTTTGTCTCTGATAGGACTAGGAACTAGATCTCACCTACACTGAGATCAGGGATCTCTAGAAAACTATCCATATTGCTCCACAAGGAAGTGAACCTAGTACCTTTGTAATGAGAGGTGGGCACCTAACCTCTACATCACAGAGACCTCACTTTTTTAGGCTTGATTTTATAAACTGTTATATCAACAATATTATGCAATACAGCTACTTATTATAGAAGATACTTCTATTATAGTAGACGATGTCAGTACTAACACAGTACCTTTATTCCTCATATAATTTTGACTATTATAAACTTGCTATCCAAATTTTATTTATCTTCACTTTTCAGGCATATCTGAGCAGAGCTTGTTACTATGGGATGAAAGGAAAATATGCCAAGGCCATCTTGAACTGCAATGAGGCCATCAAACTTCAACCTAGGAGCTTAAGAGCATACTTGTACAGGTTTGTCTTTCAGTTTCAGTCTGAGTTTGAAATATCTTCATTGCACTCTGGACATGTCCATAGATGCTGGGATCTAATTTGCAATATACCATAACAGCGTTCAGTGACTGGCCATACTTCTTCTTCTGCATTCGTCCGCTATGAATTCAGGCGTAGCCATGGTGCCTGGTGTGGCACTTCTGGCTGATTTTTGCGTGGAAGCCTGCTTACAGTTTTATTGGTTTCCTCGCCATACAGGTGGGCCTTCTCTGACTTCAGAGGTACTGGCCATACTGAAGGTTATGGGTTCAAGTCCGGACCAAAACACATGTGCAGTTTTTTCCCTAGGATTGTTGCCAGAGCTATAGAATTCGTGCTTTGTGCAATGCTCTCGGCAGATGGCATGCCTTCTCTGCTGACAGGAACGGGCCATATAGGAAACCCAGTGCAATGAAGTCAATCCTTCGCCTTTTTGGACTCATTTAAAAAAATAAGATATCTGCTTTCAAATTTCTAATGCTTCTATGCTACAGATTATTTTTAAAAAACTGAAAGATGAAATTATTGTATTGTTATTTGGCTGGAACAAATTTTTAAAAGAATGCAACTGACTTTTTTGTTGTTTTAATTTCTGTTTTACATATAATTTTTTTATGTTTAAATTTAATTTCCTGGTTTGTAATTCTTAAATTTAAATATGCATACTCTATTTATCTTTTTATTATGAAGCCATTATTATTTTTTGTCATTCTTTCTTGTTTTCCAATAAACAGAGGAGCTCTCAAGTATCATATCAAAGCATATGATCTGGCCATTCTAGATCTAACCAAGGCATCCTCAATTGATGCCAAGTTTCCGTTGCCTTATTTCAATCGAGCTGTCTGCTGTCATGAGATAGGCCATTTTGATAAAGCATTGACGGATTACAGCATTGTTCTGCTGCTTGGAGACATGCTAAGGTTAAAGGTAAAATTATTGTGTACATAACTATACAGGCAATAACTCTATAGATTAAAAAAAAAATTGTATTTTAGTAGTCGGATCATCATCACTGCACATCAAACCAGTAAGTCCATAAGTGCTCCGATCTCATCCTCAGTATGTCTCTCAGCGTGTGGTGACTAACGACACCAATTCTTTGTTTGTTTACTATTCTTCTTTGGCTACCAGTATAGTGCTCTTGTCTAACTACACCACATTTGACTTGGAATTCTTGCAGTCTGGTTAGTGTTGTAAATTCATCACTATTACTTGAATCATTTACACTCTCTCCCTGATGAATTTATAATATCAGCCTGGTCCATTGCTAGTCTGCTTTTTTACAGTAGTGACACCTGCAAGGTTATCGATGCGTTCATTTCCCCTTACACCTGCAGGCCTGGCACAAAAATAAAACTGATTTTTTTCAGTCTAGACTTCCTCAGCAACTCCAACGACTGTCTTTGAGCCCAGCCTGTTTCGGTCTTCCTGAGCATATTCATTGAGTCACTGAAAAAACATGCATGGATACTGTAAAGATTATTACTGACTAATCTTCTTCTTCTTCTGCATTCTCTTACTGACTAATCTAAACATCGATCACATGTGCTTCCCAAGTTCATCTATTGGGAATAGAGAATAGAATTTGTTCTTCCTACAATAAAATTAAAAAAGTAAATAACCAATTTTTATTCCATGAAGTATATCGGAGAGCACAATATTATTTTTGTATTTTTCATTGACCAGTTTTTCTTTGGTCAACATCACTTCTGCCGTCTTTACTTCCCAGTGTTTCTATGGTACATAATTGAAGCTGGGTCAACCTGAAAATCTGGTTGGAAAAAATCACAGTTTAACTGGGGAATTTTATTCTGGGACCACTCTGCTACTAATCACTTTGCTAATGTGAAAATCTTCCTACTTTGGCTACCTGGTCAATATGGTGAAAATGTGGTCAAGATTGAAGCTTTGTTTGCTTCTGAATAATTGGGTCGCACGAGTAGTTACCGGGTCCAAATTTGGGGTGTAAAGAATAGAACCACTGTTACCTGCCACGCATGTCGTAAGAGGCACTAAGGAGGTTTGGCTGAAATCGGATGCACATGTCCGCTAGGGAATGCTAACCAAACAAATGCTTGCAGAAAACGGATGCACCAGGCCGTAAGGCGCATAACATGGTGCAACAACCCCTCACAATGAGATAATGGATTCTATGGTCGCCAATCTGCCTCAGAGATTTAGCGACGCAGTAAGAATGTCAGACCTACCATCACAAGGGTGGCCAAAACTTACTGCGGGAAGAGGTCGGCACAAACGGGAAAGCAGAAATCATAGGAATTATATCCTACAGAACTGCCCCCAATCTGAAGCAGACTGCTGCCTTTATTAGAGAATCCGAAATCCTATCTAGTGAGAATGCAGAAGAAGAATAATAATTGGGCTACTAGCACAGTATTCTTTATGTTTTTATTTGCAGAACCCAGAGTTGTTGCCCAACTACTCAGTTGAGTGGAAAGCCACTATAGTGTAGATGTTGGTGAACTTGCTTCTTAGGCTAGTGGTCCAGGTTCAATTCCACAGTTGGTGTGGAATATTTTTCAGAATGTAACTGCTAGGAACCAGGTCAACCTAGCCTCAATTTTTAATACCAGGGAATGCACTGGGAAGTAAAAGACTGCCGGCATGATGTTGACCACATTACCCATCGTGTGCCGAAGGTCAATGAAAAATATGGGCCTAACTATGTATTACCCAATATACATCAAAGTATAAAAGGGCTCCTTTATTTTGCTACTCAGTTGAATACTTGATATGACACTGTGAACTTTGTTCTGAATGCGTTTTGTTTTTGTCCATTGTAGTTGTGTTGTAAACTGCATGTTCAGAAAAGGGTGTACGGCTAGTTGAAGATGAGCTAGCAGCTGCCATAAGTTTGCTTCAAAAATAAAACACATCACAGTGTTGCAATTTTTTAAACCTTGAATGTGTAATGTTTATTCTCAAGGTGCTGATAAACAGGGGACTCTTATACTTTGAAACAAAGGATTATAAGAATGCACTGTCTGACTTTCAAGCTGCTTCAGTGATTAATCCTAATGACCATACAATTCTTCACACTCTTGGCCTTTGTTTCCATAAGTAAGTACTCGAATAGTCTCATCATCTATTGTCTATTGTCTTTTCCCAAGTGGATGACGGAACTGGTTGTCCACTCTTGCCGTTAAGCGTAGAGGTGGATACTTTAATTTGCTTTCCAGGGCCAGATGAGTCACCCTTGTGTTATATCCGTGTTTATTTAGTGTGGTCTTCATATTGTCTATCCATCTTTTCTTGGTCTTCCCTTGGCTCTAGTACCTATATCTTTTTATTGTATGCTGTTATTGGTGGTTGGTTGTATTCCATTCTCATTAAATGTCCAACCACTGCATTTGTTGTCTTTCGATGTATTTGGTGCATGAAGCTATGCCAGCTCTGCTTCTCATGTCCTCGTTTCATAATCTGTCTTTCCTGGTGACAACCACTGCCTTCCTCAAGCATTTAATTTCACATGTGGTGAGCTTTCTGTGGTATGTTGCTGTCAGATACCAAGTTTGGCACTGGTAACAAAGTTTTGTGGTAGAAACCTACTTTTTATCATCTGTCTTTCATCATCTTTCGTCATCATGCGGGGAAATAAACTAAACAGAAAAGAGAGTAAATTTAACTTACATCTGTCACTCCAGAGACTGTCATGGATAAAAAGTTAAGGACAATGTGTGACTGAACTTTGTAAAAGTTGATTTGGTGTAATTTATATTCTTCTTTTTCTTCTTCTTTTATTCTACTGCTAGTGTTTTCCAGCATTGTAGAAAGGAGGGAGATGTGGTTCTATAGACATCACAAGGTGTGCGGGACTTGATATGGCATCATATTTTTAGGATCTCTCTCTTGTCTCGTAGTCTGATGTTCTTATCTTCTTCTTCTTCTTTGCGTTCGTTCTTTACGACCGATTTTAATCACTCTTTGTGATATGTTTGATCTTTGCCAAGAATGTGTATACGTTGACATTGGTTTGTAGGCCCTAAACGCATAGACTTCTACACGTTTAGGACACATGCATCCGATTTCAGCCAAACCTCCTTAGTCGCCTCTTACGACATGCGTGGCAGGTAACAGTGGTTCTATTCTTTACACCCCAAATTTGGGCCCGGTAACCACTCGGGCGTGATGTTCTTATATTGTATGTTCTTGCTGCAGACTGGTTTTGATTCATTTTAACAATATGTACAAACCATTTTCTTTTTTTTATTTCTATATTTATTTATGCTTTTGTGTCATTATTAATGTATTTCATCTTACGTGATGTGATTTTGCATTTATGCTTTTATGTACTGTCTCTGTCAGGCACTGGTAGCATAGTGTTGATAAAAGCATCTATTAATTTTTTCTTGTTTGCATAATTATATTATTGTGTTTCAGAATTGGTGTTATTTAGTAGTTTATATTGTTGCTTCTGATTCTGGTTTTGATTACTTTATCTATTCTGTCAGCATTTGTTAAGATATGTCATAGGTACTTTAATTCTTTTACTTTTATTTGAAGCAGCTGCTAAAAGATAATGCAAGGGATGATGATGATGTTGTTGTACTGATGGCTCTGTGCATCGTTGTGAGAAGCCAGGATGGGGTTTCTTACATAGCGCGCATGGTAGGGTTGTTGTACAGTGAAATGGAGCATACAGGACATCTACTTCCAGTATGAGGATGGAGGTTGAGGCAGTTACTGCTGCCCTCCATTGGCTCTCTGGGACTCCATTTATTTGGGCCGTTGTTGTTACTGACTCTCAGTCAATGCTTTAGAAGATCCAGAATGGCAGGTTGCGGTATGAGTGGAAGTTGTCTACAAAGGTTTCCAACCTCCAGAGACTCATGTGGATCTACTATCTATCCTGGGCATGTGCATGTTTTCTGCAATTAAAGAGTGGACAGGCTTGCATCAAGCATTGATTGTTAGGGAGCTTAGGATAGATGGCGAGGGGTGTTATTTTGTCATCGGCGACCTACTGTTGGAACAGGACACTAAAATTGACTAAATTAATCCAGTGTGTTAAGGAGTTTGGAATTACACATTATACAAGTAGAATTGGATGCTTGAGGGGTAGATAAAGGTGTGTGTTTAACCAGCGAGTCCCAGGAACCATCAGTATACCATCTATGGGTGTGCCGAGTGCTGTGATGTCAGTTCAATAACTTGTGTTAGTGTCTTTTTGTTGATAGTAAGGACATATTTCAGATAGTTAGTATTGAGACAGTTAATATAGTGTCGTAGGTCCTCTATTTTGTTATAAAATTGGCTCTAGTCATCTGTAAATATCAACTCATTAATAGAATCTGGATGGTGGTTTGCAGTTTTTGTAATTTTATCCATGTAGATTGAACACAGAAGAAGAAAAAGTGGTTTCTACAAACAGAATGTCAACACTTTAAACCAAAGGATCACAGTTTGTCACTTGAAATTAGTTGTGCAAGTCTTATGATACTTTCTTTTGCAGTTCTTCTTATTCATCTATTGTGTATGATATTGTCTTTTAAATTGTAACAATTACAGAAGTTAGAATGTTACTATACGTCTTAACCACATCGCCATACAGACCCCTTTTTTGTTTCTTATATTGTAGTTTTTTCTACTCAGTTATAGTTTCTTCAATCTGTTTCATCTGTGAAATTTGTTTCAGATTGAACTGCTTGAAGGATGCTGTAGCAGTATTTACCAGATGTTTGCATCTCAAACCATTCTTCTGATGGCTTTGCCAGGGAATGTCTTTATGGATTAAGAAATGAACATGGGCTGAAGCTCGCGGACTACAGAGTTCTGCATCTGGACCCAAATGTTTGCCAGCAGCATCAACTGGCAACACAGCTCAGGTTCTGGAAAGCTAATGCAAGCCTGGAAATTTTGAATTATTGAAGTTAAACAAGAAGAAATTTTTATTTTAGTTTAATTTTGTTTATTTATTTTCTTCTGAATCAAGTTATTTTCTGTTGGCCTGAAATTGTTTTCTTCTTTGACGCTCCATGACCACTTATTAAACCGCTCTTTGTGATCTTTAGTGATCTGAACCTAAGAGTGATTGTAGAGTGTAGCAAGTAATGTGCCTACAAAAAGTCCAGCACATTCTATTTCTGCAAAACTTTTTATTTAGCTTCTACCTCAGTCGCCTCTTATGACACGTCTTGTAGGTTGCAGTCTTACTATTCTTTGCTCCCCTTACAGACCCCGACAAGACACAGGCGATTGACCTGAAATTAGAAGTTATATCTTAAAATTGATGACGTTTTAGAATAGAACTAATGGAGTAATTTTCTTATGAAGAAATATTTTAATTATTTCTGATCTTTTTGATATATTTTAAAACATTTTAAATAAGTTTTACTCTTCATAAATACTGTGCTTCTATCCTTAGGCTATAAATCTGCCCTGGAGGGTAGAGCTATAGTTAATCTTCAGATGAGCAACTTGTTTGGGGCATTACAGGACATCAGTCAGTCTATAAACTATGGACCAACAGCTGAACTGTTAACAAACAGAGGTGTTATCAGCCAGGTAGAGAATTATTATGTTTTATTATCAATTGATTCTTTCAGTTTAACAAGTGTGAGGGCTTTCTTTCTTAACAAAATAATATCACATAACTGATCTATCTACTAAGAAGGTCTCTGACGAAGTGATTAAATCGTTTGCTTTATGTTCTGAAGGTTGTGAGTTTGAATCAGGATTGCGTTGTTGAGTTCACATGTGCATTTTTTTTCCTGGAGATCCCTAAGATTATTGCTGTGGAGTATGTGCAATACTCTGGGTAGATGACCTGCTCCTTCTACCGAGAGGGATGGAGCCAAATGCAAAAACTCGAGGCAATAACCACAATCCTTTGCCTTTAGACTAATTTTTGATCTTTCTACTATGTCCGTCTGCCCAGCGTGTTCGTAGCATGTTGGACGATGGGTGACAAGCCCTGTGAGGGCAGTTCAATTCGCGGCTGACAGAAAAATCACAGGTTCTCCAGATTACGGTGTTCATGGCACGAACTGAAGGATTACGATGTCCATGCACGAGCAAGAGCTGAAAAGCTCAAGTGCTTCTGGATCGTAGGGGTATCTTTCTACTAAACCAGTTTCACATAAAATTATTGAATAATATTCTTAGCTTATTTCATACTTTATTTTTCCACTTTTTATTTTTGCTATAAAGCATCTCGGACAACAGAAGGCTAGTTACTATGAGTCAAGCGAGTCATAGTTATCTTTGTGTTGTTGTAGGATTTATGTAGTTTTGTCTTAACTTTCTGGCTCACTTGATCTTCTTCAAACTTTAAAATCTGTTCATTATGCCTTACTTGCTTTTTACCATCATGTCTTTCCACTTTTTCTATGAGATATTGTTAAAAAACTATACTTTTCAACTCCAGCAATAATTTAAAGTTATTTTTCTTCTTCTGCATTCTCACTAGATTGGGATTTCAGATTCTCTAATAAAGGCAGCCGTCTGTCTCAGATTATCAGCCACACCATACAGTTTGTCTTGGACACTAGTGTAAGTGGGCCACCTTTCTTTTCAAGTCTGCATACTGGGGGCAGTTCTTAGGATATAATTCCTATGATTTCTGCTTCCCGTTTGTGCTGACCTCTTCCTGCAGTAAGTTTTGGCCAACCTCGTGATGGTGGGTCTGACATTCTTACCGCCTGGCTAAATCTCAGAGGCAGATTGGCGACCGTAGAATCCGTTATCCCATTCCTCATTGTGAGGGATGGTTGCACCATGTTATGCGCCTTGCGGCCTGGTGCATCCGTTTTCTGCAAGCATTTGTTTCGGGTTAGCATTCCTAGCGGACACATGCATCCGATTTCAGCCAAACCTCCTTAGTCGCCTCTTACGACATGCGTGGCAGGTAACAGTGGTTCTATTATTTACATCCCAAATTTGAGCCCCGGTAACCACTCGGGCGATTTAAAGTTATAAGAGTCAACATCTGAAATGATAGCAAACACCAAAGACAGAGATTTATGGCGATCCCTGACAGGAATTAACTCATTCCTTACCATCTGCAGCAGAGTGCACCAAGATTGTCTATTAAAATAATCCAACTGCCGCACACCATGCAAATACTGTTTTATGTAGAATTAGTGCTAAATTTACATCAATGCATTCTAATCCAATTTCCAATTTTTATCTGCAACAAAGCTATATATTTCAAGATCATGGTCCGATCAGAATTTGGTAAATTGGTTAATTTAATGAAACATATATACTTGCTGAACAATATGAACAAAACATTATTCAGCCACATTGTGTTTTTCAATTCGATAGTGAATGTATTAAAGTGATAATTCATTTTTTAAATACCTTTCTAAACAGTTCATGGGAGATAGAGCTATGGCAATGAAGGATTATCAAAGAGCAATCAGCCTAGAACCCAGCTACTCACTGGCATATTATAATGCTGGCAATGTTTACTTTCATACCAGACATTTCAAACAGGTAAGTTCTGTGAATTCTCCTATTTGTTGCCGTACTCTCAAGGGAAGTAAAGAATAGTAACACTGCAACCTACAAGGCATGTCGTAATAGGCGACTGCGGTAGGGGCCTATGGACGATACCCTAGTAACTAAAAAGCATTGCAGAAATCGGATGTGCTGGCCTACTTGTAGGTGCATAACAGAATGTACAATCGCTATTAGTCTCAGATCACATACAAATCACAAAGAGTGATTTAACAGGGGGTTGTTATGAAGCATCGAAGAAGAAGAATTATGGTTAAAACAGTTGAAAAACAGATTTATGAATTTGAATGCATGTGCTACAGAGGAGTAGGTATAATACCATGGACAGAAAGAGAATAAATATGTCAATTTTGCAACATCTTAACATTGAGGAGAAGTGGTTGATAAATAAGTGAAAAATGAAATATTATTCTGGAGAGTGCGATACCAGACAGATGAAGAAGAGGAAGACCTAGGAGAAGATGGATGTAGAATGTGATAGAGTTGAGTATGACTTTGTAGATGACTGGACTCCTCACACAGGACATGGAGGCATATAGAGCTACTGTCATGCAAGCCAAGTTCCAACAGGGACAAGCTAGAAGATAATAAAGTTAGGTTAATCAGTTGAATATATTTTTGCAGAAACTGATCTATTCTGCTGGTATCTCTCTCATTTCCTTTCTTTTCACTTTTCTTGCTATGCTTTGTTATCATTTACTGAGATTTAGCTAGGAGATTCTATAGGGAAAATTAATTAAGGCCACCTGCTCAAGACTGTCACTACACATGTTCAGGTAAACATTTCATATCCCAACCTCCCGAAATATCGGTCTGAGAAGACTCCATCATTATTTGCCAGAGATCGAAGATAAATTGTGTGCACATGTGAAGTCAAACACAACCCTGTGTTCTACATGGTTTACCACGTTACGGACATTGTTGTGTACTATTTTTTGCTGCTGATAAGGTAATTAGTTAAGTATTTTCATGATGAAAAGACATGCTGAAAATTTCAGAAATGGTCACTCTAAAAGGATACCAACAGAGTAAGCCGTGGAACTTGTTTTGAATGAATTTGAATGTGATTATTCTGATATGGATATCAAAAGTGAATGAGAGAATAATTTAAATAACGAAGAATGATTTTAATCAATTGATATTCAACCATATTTATTTAATCTGGAAAACAAGCTACATTACCTGGGAGTATTCAGGGGTGTGACGCACATAATATATCAAGTAAATTTAAAAAAAACCAGTTTAGTATTCTGCAATATATAATAAGCAGGAATAACGGAGATAATGAGGTAAGTCAATAACAAAATATAGAGCACTTAATTGTACTAAATTATTGTGTCACTCTGATTTATGATGTTTTTGCTCTGGAGCTAAGGGGAAGTGGTTTTTTTACGTACAGGCGGTCAAGCTTTATAGGGCTAATGAGAGATAAAACATGCAATGTTTTCATCAGAATCCCCACCGTTAACCATTCATCCATTGGCACTCGTTGTTGTAATATTATTAATACATCCTGTTATTATCTTTCAGGCCTTGGATTACTATACCAAAGCCACAACATACAACCCTAGGGATGATTCTGCTTTCCTTAACTGTGCCATCACAAAGGTATTTCAGTTGATCATCAAAATTTATCATTATTAAACTCAGTTTCTTCATTTGAAAAGGTTCTGCTGTGCATAAAGCTAGCTTTTCAAGTGAGATAATAAATTAAATGATAATACAAAAAGCAAGTACCTTGTGTGAGATAATAAATTAAATGATAATACAAAAAGCAAGTACCTTGCCAATTTAAGTACAACATATTGCTGTGAAAGCTCAGTGAGGGCAGAAAAGTGATTTAAGAGCATAGTAAGTACAGCACGCCGCTGTAAAAATATTGAATATGCAGCAAGATGCTGTGAGAGCACATAATGTACAGCAAGGAACTGTAAAATGCTTCAAAATAATCTAAAATGTTATTTCATTTGACCGGGTTTTACCCATATAACAGCGGCCCATATATACCCATATATAGCTTGGTACCTCTCCGTAGAAATAACATGTCACTTGCCGAGAGTATTGCACAAAACCCGGAACTCCATAGCTCCTGCATCAAATTCTAGATATCTGTAAAAGTACATCAAGCACATCAAGGTACTGTGGGAGTACATCAAGTACAGCAAGGCACTGTGAGAATAATGATCTGAGTGGAAAAAATATTCCTATGAGAGTAAAATCCAGTCTAATAAAATGCTGTGAAAGTACAAGATTCTTTGAGTGTAAAAAACAGAATAAAGCATTATGAGATATCAACAAGATCATTGAAGATAATATATATTAAATTTTCTCAAGTTCTAATTTACCTAACAGTGTAAATCTGTAGCTATCATATTGATGCATTTAAATGTCTTTTGCCCTTGTGGTGCCAGTGTTCACAAAGGAAGCAAAAAATAGTACCACTGTGACCTATACGGAGTGTCGTAAGAGGCAACTGATGTAGGACCTAGGAAGTTACCCTAGTAAATAAAAAGCATAGCAGAAATTGAATATGCTGGCCTATTTGTAGGCGCATAACTGGCACAACGTCCAATCGCTCTTTTGCTGAGATAACATACAAATCACATAGAGTGGTTAACTTGTGGTCGATATGGAGACTGAAGAAGAATGTCTCTGTTCAAGATATCTACTATATTCATCAGGTGCTACTGAGGACACACAAGGAGCTCTTGAAGACTTTGAAACTGCTGCCAAGCTAAGCCCTTACTCTGCACATATCTTCTTTAATAGAGCTAACCTATATGCATCACTTCAGCAGTATGAAATGGCCGAAATGGAATACACTAAAGGTATTTACTTGCTTACATAATGATAACTCTATTTTTCTTCTATTTCTTTTCATTCCCAAGGAAACATGAGGCTACACCTTTTCACTAACATTTATATTAGTTGTTGAATTCAGCAGCTCTAATGCGACGTGTGTTGCCGGGGCTCTTAAGGGAGCACAGAATAGTAACACTGCGACCTACAAGGCATGTTATAAGAGGTGACTGAGGTAGAGGCCTAGGGAAGCTACCCTAGTAAATAAAAAGCGTAGCAGAAACTGAATGTGCTGACCTATTTGATGGCGTATAACTGACACAATGTACAATCACTCTTAGGCTCGGATCACATACAAATCACAAAGAGTAGTTAACTCTTTCCACGCACAGTTATTTCCTCAATTTGTAAGCAGTTAATTCAAGGAAGTAAAAAAACCTTCCCAACTACTCGTCAATAAATAAACATATTTATATTATCATATACTAAATTGAAGAAAACTGGACAACCCAATAGAATAGCAAGGTTAAAAAGTAGTAGAAGTAAAATAGTAGAAGTAAAACAAGAAAGACTTCTTATAAGGGAAGCAACTCTATGGCGCAGTGTGTGGCTTAAAGCGTGGAAAGAGTTAACAAGTGGTCAATATGGAGCGCTCAAGAAGAAGAAACAATTCAGCATTTATGATGGAATACAATAATAGTAACCATCTATCGTAAGCGATGGTGACAACAGCCTCAGATGTGCGTTGTTGCACCTCCATGGTGTGTACGGATTTGACTATAGAGTCCAATTCTGGACCACAATCCCCTACCACAGATAGGACATACATGATCAAAGTTTCACATGTGGGTGTTGTGTGTTCCCTCTTTTCATGCAGCTAACTTTCTCTGCGCCTCAACAGCACAACAATGATTCTCAGCTATGCTAGCTACTTTTGTGCTGTTACAGCGTCCCATTTGGCAATCTTGCACAAAGAATTCCCAGCACATGGTGTCTATATTGAAGCATTCTATGAACAATTTAAGAGTGTTTTTAAAGCATTTTTTCATAGAATATAGGACTTAAACTTATCACAAACATTTATTGTAGTTGTTCCATTCAGTGTTTCTAATAAAACATAGATCAGAAATAGTTGTACCCTAACTTCTTCTTCACCTGTCAACTCCCAATGGAGCACAGGTCTTCAACAAACTTCCTCCAGCCCTTCCTCTCTCTTGCATCCCTTCCAATTCTTTCCACTTCTTGCCTGCCCTTTTAATATCAGTCTCCAGCTCTCTTCTCCAGGTATTTCTAGGTCTTCATCTGTTCTTCTTTCCTAGCGGGTTCCAAAATTGCCTGTCATGCAATGCTTCTGGCCGGTTGTCTCAATATGTGTCCTATCAATCACCATTGTCTCTTCGTTAGCTCTTTTTCCACTGGTATCTGCTTAGTTCTTTCTCTAAATTCATCATTCATAATCTTATCATACCATCTCAGTCCCTCTATTCTTCATAAACATCCATGTTCCCTAACCCCGTTAATAATTTGTTTCAGTTTCTGTAACAAAGCTATTTTAATTGATTTGGGTGTTAGCCTTTTCTTCATCTCTTTTCGCCAGAACCATCTATCTTTGTTATCATTTTTTCCATGTACCTGTGTTAATGTCAAGAGTTCTTCTCCTGTTTTTTGTTAGCCCGCTTTACACAGGCAATGTCATAGTGCCTATAATATAGTGCTTCTGACGTCTTTTTTTTCTTTGAATGCTCTATATCGACCACTTGGTAAACCACTCTTTGTGATCCGCATGTGATCTGAGCCTAAAACTGAACCTATTACGTTGTGCCAGTTATGTGCCTACAAATAGGCCAGCACATCCGATTTCTGCGATGCTTTTTATTTACTAGGTAGTTTTCCTAGGTCCTAAATCAGTTGCTTCCTACGATATGCCTTGCAGGCTGCAGTGGTACTATTCTTATCTTCCCTAGCGGATCCCAGCACCACACGGGTCATTTTTTAATCACCAGTGCAAATGTTTTCGTAACACAAATTGTATATGTTATTGATTACTGAACTGAGGTCACACCACTCCGGGCAGACCCATACATGCTCATTTTCCACCAACAGATGTTAAAGGGTATGCATACTGATGGTTCCTGTGGCTTGCTGATTAAATACACTCCTCTCTCTGCCCCTCAAGCATTCGGCTCTAGTTTTAAGGAAAAAGTAAAGGAACCCTTTCATACCTCGTGGTATATAGGTCAATACAGTGTTAGACCTGTATTTTTCATTGACTGTCGGCACACGATGGGTGATGTGGTCAGCATCACGCCGGCCGCCTTACTTTCCCAGAGCATGTCTGGTACCCAGTTGAGGCTGGGTCGATCTGAGAGCCGTCGTGGTCGGGAAAAATTCCACGCGCATTGCGGAGCTGAACCCAGACCACCAGCCTTGAGAAGCGAGTTCACTAACAACTACGCCACAACGGCTCTCAGGGCTGTAGTTGTACAATGTGTAATTCCAAACTCCTAAAAATTTCTGCATTGATTCAACGTCAATTTTAGTGTCCTCATCCAACAGTAGTTCGCCAAGAGACTAAAGAACATCTCCCTTATCCATCCTAAACTCCCCAACAATCAATACTTTTGATGCAAGCCTGTTCACTCTCTCATTGCCGTGAACATCCGCATGCCCAGGACAGTAGATCCACGTAAATGTATAAATAAAAAACAAAAATAATATTTTAAACGCTATTTTTTCAGCATTGGAGCTAAAACCAGATGATGCCTTAATGCTGATGAGACGGGCAGATGTCAGTGGCAAGATGGGGAAACAAGCGGAGGCCATAGAAGATTACAAAAGAGCTGTGGATATTCAGGAGAGACCCCACAAATTAGTCAAGGCTTAGCTATTTCAAGTTTAGCTAGTGCTCACAGTTTGTACATTATCAATAGTTTCAAGTTTTAGATTATCTGCTATACACCATGGAATAATAAAGTAGATCTTTAGCTTCTTGTTTGTGGTCCACACTGCAACCGGGTTGTTGCCTAGTATCATAATTTTCTGTTTTTGTCTTGCGCTGCTCTAGTGACTTGGGTAATAGTTATTTTTGCTTTTTAACGGAGTTCTGCTAGTGCCATCGAACGTCATTTTGTGGTCTTCCTCTCAATTTCTTTCCTGATGTTCTGTTGTAGAAGACTTTGTATATAGTGGAGTTTGGGTTTGCATTCTTATTAAGCTTTCTTTAACACTCATTTTAATTATAATCAGCTTCTTGATTACCACAAGAAGACTATCTGGTTTATCAATAGAGAATGTCATGAAAGAGTGGTTTATCAATAGAGAATGATCATGAAAGAGTGGTTTGTCAATAGAGAATGATCATGAAAGAGTGGTTTATCAATAGAGAATGATCATGAAAGAGTGGCTTATCAATAGAGAATGTCATGATTGAGTAATAGTGTAGTTAGTGTGTATCCAATTCATAAATGAACAACAGATTAAATGGCTTGGACACCTGACAAGAATGCCCTGGTGTCATCTACCACAGAGAGCCACACTGGAAATGTATATCAAGTACAGACCAAGAGGCAGACCGCAGAAAAGAAGGAGCTACAGCATCAAGAACAGCTGTAAGAAAATGAATAAGAACTTGCAAAGTGCCTTAGAACAAACACACACACAAGATCACTAATTCCCCCCCACCCCAACCCCTTAACACTTTTGTAACAATTGTTACTGCCCGTAGTACCGCTTTTTGGGGCAGTGTAGGACAGGTGGGACGAGAGTCTGAAGAATTTAATGAGTGCATGGCTAGTGCAGTCGCTGCAAAGCTGTTCAGGTTAGGATTTTTCTTTTACACAAAAAAATCCTTGGCCTTACGTGGATTGAACATGGGTCTCCCGATGGGAGCCGCCTCTAATTTATTCGGCCAGACATTCCTCAACATTTTTATTAAGAAGTAAATCATGGAAGAAAAGATTAAGAAGTTTGTATCCAACATGGCTGACCATGATAGATTGATAACATACATCAATTGAAACAAACCATTACAATTTCACATCTATTTTCCTTTTTTTTAATTGTATATCAAATAAGACCAATTATAATGAATGTTTACAGCAGTATTATCTAACCTAGTTTAGCTCTTCTTCTTCGATCGCCCGCAGTCATTTTAGGTGGTTGTCATGATGCCTAGTATTGCACCTCTGACTGATTTTTGCGTGAGGCTTGCTTACTATTTGACAAGTGTCCCTCGCATGTGGTGGGTCTTCGCCAACTTCAGAGATACTTGAAGATTAAATCCTTCAACCTAGTTTGGCTATAATATTATATGAACACAGTATTTTGCTAGTATTATGCACAGCAGTATTTAGTGATCTATGTGGTGTAGAGATTAGGTGCTTGTCTCTTGTTCCAAAGGTACTCGGTTCGCTCCCTCGTGGAGCCATCAGGATATTTTTCCAGTTACCCCTGATTTCAGTTTAGGTGAGATCGAGGACTTGTCCTATTCACAATCTATTTGATGAGATGAGATGGGTGTCTATTTTGATACAGTCCAAAAAGAATGACATAATAATATGCAAAAAGATTGATTAATCAACATTGAACAGGCATGTTGGGCCTATGGACGCTGCTGGATTTGTTGAGGTGGAAATCGGAGCACCTATGGACTTGTCCTTAGTTTGTTTGTTTGTTTAGTCGTCGGATCATCATCACTGCACATCGAACCAATTAGTCCATAAGTGCTTCGATCTCCTCAGTATTTCCCTCAGTGTGTGGCGACTAACGACACCGGTTCTTTGTTGGTTTACTATTCTTCTGTGGCTATGATTCCTTATTCCTATGTGTTTGGAGTACTATGATGATAGTTCTCATATAACTGATATTTGTGAGAAACATATTAATATTTGTTGGTATTTTTAAATGTGTAACATAGATGATGATAACAGTGTATGACTAAGATAACATTTTCTGTTTTAACTAGAGTCAGTATTACATTGTCCTGACTAGGGTAATATTTGATGTCTTAGCAATGCAGGGCAACAAAATGCATAGTACTAAACGCATGCATATTCCAAGTGGCAGCTAAGGCATAGATATATACAAGATAGGTAACTGAAACATGACAGCAACAGTGACAACTCATTTATGAATATTAAGAGTGCAATCCTTATGAAAAAAATAACTAGTTTCATAGATTATGATATTGTTTATTCCATATCCAAAAAAAGGGTATAAAGGCAAAGGATTGACTTCAATGCACCAGGTTTCCCCATATGACTCTGTCCCTGTCTGGAGAAATAGTATGTCTTCTGACGAGTATGTTGCACATAGTGCGAGCTCCATAGTTCCCGCAACAATCCTAGGGATCTCATGAAATAATTGCACATGTGACTCAATCCAGATTCAAACCAACAACCTTCAGAATGACAGGCAAATGTCTTAACCACTTTGCCATAGAGCCCCCCTATTATATTTCTATTTAAACAAAACTACAGTTAAGCTTTGGAGATGAACATATATATATATAGAGAGAGTGAGAGAGAAGATATACCAACCAATACCGCTTGAGCATAGTATGTGTAGGAACATATAGACAGCTATTGAATTGGTGGATGGAACCAGAATGAGCTTGCCAATGTGTTGAAATATTTATATAGAAAGAAATTAACTTGAATAAATCTGCACTTACTTGTGGGTAACTACATACTTGTCAGAACGACCATGAAGCAAGAAATCAATACAAATGCAACACAGCTAATTATCATAAAATATTTGTTGAGTTTGTTTGCACGGCTGTTGCTTGACTGGGGTTTGTCTTTCAGCTGTGCTGAGTCAAATGCCTTTGTACAAAATATACATGGAGATGTGTTACAGTTATTTGTGTCCAGCAAACTGTGGGTTAACTTGTTATTTGATTCAGGCTTATTCTTATATAGCACCGCTGCAGTATTATGTTGTCCTAAGATGTTCTCAAGACTTCTTGCTTGGATATGCTTCCTCTCATCACTCTCATCTGAGCATTTGATAGTAACAACGAGGATGTTGCCAACAACAGACAGAAAGGACATCACCAACAGTGCGGAGACGTAGATAACTCAGGATAACAACCAAAAACATAACACAAAGATAATTCAATAGCATATAATGATAAAAACTAAATAGAAGATTCTTAAGAATCCCATAAAGGTAAAAAGTAAAGTAAAGAACCCTTTTTATACGATATGGTTACATGGTTATATTGGATAATATGGTGTTAGGCCCATATTTTTTATTGACCATTGGCACACAATGGTCAACATCACGCCGGCCATCTTTACTTCCCAGTACTTTTCCTGGTACCCAGTTGAGGCTGGGTCGACTTAAGAGCTGTTATGGTTGGAAAAATGCCACGCCTACTTGTGGAATTGAACCCAGACCACTAGCCAAGAAGCGAGTTCACTAAAATTTACACTACTGCTGCTCTCTCAAGAATCACATAGACTGATACAATTACTCTGTTATGTGCTGCCAAAGGTCAATGTAGTGGGGAAAAAGCGAATTTTATCATCAATAAGAGATATTCATAATAGTTTGAAGATGTCACAAGAATAAGGATGTTTAGAGAACATTGCAACAACTAACAAAATTAGAAGGAAAAGGAAACAAAGGAAGACAGACAGATCAGTATGTATAGTCTAACGTAATCTCTCTGTAGAAGGCATGCAGCCAGTCCCTCAGCCCCAGGTGGTAACTGGTGGACCAGACAGTTAGCTTTAGTGTGTAGTTTGTAGATATTTTAGTAGTTGACTGTAGTGTTTGCACACTAAATCTGCATCTGTTCACTATAAGCAGAGTGGCAACACTAAACGAGACCTGACGTAGTAAAACCAATTGACATAGCTTTTGGGTAGTGACGGCTTAGCTACGATAGAAAAAAACAAGGATGGACTTCTAAGACAAATGGACGTGTTTGTCTATATCAGCAAAACATTCAATAAATATATGAACCTGTAAATGAATCATGGTTGTCAAATATGTTGTGTTGTCTGGAAGTGAGAACATTGTTTTAAATACCATGGGACAATAGATATAACAGGAGGACCATCTATATAAATGAAATATGAAATACTACAAGGAGAAACACACAGAATGAAAGGAAGGAATTAACGAAGTAAAAGGAAGCTAATGAAATAGAAAGTTACAATGAAAGTCCTCAACAGGAAGGCCCAACTACACATACAACTGAACTCGGAACTGATCGTGCCACGAGGCAGACGGTGAACAAAGATAGTGCACATCTCAACAACAGTTGGCCTCCCTTCCAACTAATGGCACAGGATTGAAACTACAACAATCCTCCTTCAACTAATGGAGCTCGTTGAAACTACAACATCTCTCTCTCTCTTTCTCTCTCTCTTTCTCTCTCTCTCTTTCTTCTCTCTCTCTTTCTCTCTCTTTTCTCTCTTTTCTCTTTCTACTCTCTAGCCTTTGAAGCCTCTGTCGCTTATGGTAGCAACAAATGCACAGTATTCTTAGATATTCTTGTCAGTCCTCTGTATTGTGTTTGAGGTGTGATTCATTACTTTCAGTTCTAGTTCTATTGTTCTCCTCAAGACCATTTTAGGTCCTCCACGTTTTTCTTTATCCTGTGGTGTCCTTCTGAATGCAGTTTTCGTCAAAGAGTTACTTTCCATGGGAATCACATATCCATCCAATACATCTCCAGCATCTCCTTTGGACGATGGTGCTCATATTCTCTTGTTGACATTGTGCAAGCAGTTCTTGGAGCTAGTATTTGGTTAAAGATAGTATTTGACCAGAGCCCGAGTAAGATCTTTTGCAGTCAAGTTGTATGGACAGTTTGAACATATCTTGTTCTGTCATTCTCCAGCATTCTGATCCACATAGTAATGTTGATAGCACACATATGTGGTCTATATCAATCTTGGTTCCAATGCTCTATTGGACTGGTTTCTAAACTGTCTAACATCATGGCATGGACAAATTTCAATACACAAACTGATAGTCGACACTTGGGACATGGATGTGGGGGGATACAGGGTCGCCTACGCTAGTCGACATGGCACATGGTGATAAAGATATAAGAATTCGAAGAGTAATAAAGATCTTACAATACAAGAAAATTTGAAGTTTTGCTTTTTATATTAACGTGTAATTAAAATAACTCACATTAAAATTTAAAATGGGGGCGTTAACATTACATTGTTACATTGAAATATAAATGAGTTATGTCAACATTACATTCAAATATGAATCAGGAATGTTAACATTACATTGTTCTATAAAATAACAGTGTTAACATTAAATTGGCAAAACACGTAATTACAAAGTACTGTAGTTTTACAAATTACAAAAACAATGACAAAATACAGCAACGTTTCGACCAACAAGGCCTTTATCAACAAACGAACAAACAGGAGTGACAAATTAAAATGAAACACAAATGGACGACCAAATACAAACGTATCTAAGGAAAATCTGGAATAAAAACGAATAACGAAATAAATGTAACACAAAAACACACATAAAAACTAGAAATAGAAAGGAAAAGAAACAATGAAACATCTAGTAAATATATAACTTGAATACATGCAACATATACCCATATAGATTACAAAGCATGGGAAGAGAAAGTACTAAGAAGCATAAGAATGTAATACGTTGAGCCGCGTGGTCGCAAGGTACCATACAAAGAAATCAACCGATTCTCCAGAGCAAATCGACTGCGATCATCCGAGGAACATGATCGGATGGCTGTGACCTGGACATCGTGAGCACCTAAATGGCCAGTGTCATTGAAATGGGTGGCTACAGGGTCACAGAGCATTGGCGTATGTCGCGTAAGTGTTGGGCGAATCGGTCACTGAGCCTCTTGCCTGTCTCGCCGATATAAGCCTTGTTACACCGCTTACAGATAATGGCATAGATAAGATTACGGGACTCGCATGTTAACCCATCGTCAATAAGAAACGTGCCTAAAGGAAAAGATACAGTACGCGTCTGTATCACATAAGCACACGTGTTGCAACGCCGACGACCACACTGGACAGTGCCAAAACTTTGTAATTACGTGTTTTGCCAATCAAATAGTTTTACTGCAGTTCCATATATATATACTAACATTAAATTAAAATATACATGAGTGGTGTAAACATTAATCACATTCAAATATAAATGCTTTCGTTAAAATTGCTAATGTTTAAATATGAATGAGTGGTTTTCAACACTTGTATTGTTCTAATCCACTGGTATCCTTCTTCTCGACCGTTCTTTTCGGCCATTTTAATCATTCTTATTGTGATATATAAACAGCCTACACCAAGAGCGGGTGTGATATGTCACATCTTCAGGGCCATTTTTCAGCTCTGGTGCTTATCCTTCGGCGATGTGTCCGATTTCAACCAGCATTTACTGGGTTCGCTCTCTGTCAGTCTTTGGCTGTCCCCAGTCTACCTGTAAGACAGCAGGTTATCCGCTGGTATGAATTCAGATGTAGTTATGGCGCCGAACAGGGCATCTTTGATTTTTACCTGATGGCTTGATTTTCTTATCCCTAGCGTCCCTCGCTATTCAGGCAAGCCGTACTGCTACTTCAGAGGTACTTGTAATTTAGATCCCGAAGTAATGGATCAAAGTTTCTTGTAGTCCAACTACGTAGGGCCTACTGTGTGCACATTGATAATTTCAAGGCTGTTGGTCACTAGCACAGGGTGTTATCAATCTCGCTATTGGGACCCCATTTGGGTCATATGTGCTAATGCGCATAGTAAGGGTCTGTTGCAGAGCAAAGTGGAGCGTACATGACAATTACTTCTAGTATGAGGATGGAGGTTGAGGCTGTTACTGCTGCCCTCTATTGGCTCTCTGAGACTCCATTTACTGGGGCCGTTGTTGTATCGGACTCTCAGTCGATGCTTCACAAGATCCAGAAGGGCAGGTTTCGGTATGAGTGGATGTTGTCTATAGAAGTTTCTAACCTCCAGGGCTTAATGGATCTACTGTCCTGGGCATGCGGGTGTTTGTGGTAATGAGAGAGTGGACAGGCTTGCATCAACAGCATCGATTGATGGGGAGTTGAAGATGGATAAGAGGGATGTTCTTTGGTCTCTTTGTGACTGTCTGTTGGACGAAGACACTAAATTACACGTTGAATCGATCCAGCGATTTAGGCAGTTTGGAGTTACCCGCTGTACAAATAGAACTGGATGGCTGAGGGGCCTAGTGAGAAGTGTGTTTAATCAGCGAGCCACGGGAATCATCAGTATGCATACTCTTCGATATCTGTTGGGGAGACTAAGCACACATGGGTCTGCCCGAAGTGCAATGACGTCAATTTAGTAACCAATAAACAATATCGGTGATCCCAGTTTATCAACATTAATTCCTAGAATACAATATGCCACCTAACAAACCATTTACGTAGTACATATTTTCCTTAAAACACTTGCCATGCCAAAATATTCAGTGTTATTTATTTTGTTTAAAAGATCCATTTGATGCTATTTGTGAATCTCTCTCTCTCGAGATCACCCGACTGATGTACCAGAATTCCTCATAAATTATGTCATTTTTTTGGTCTTATTCATGTAGAAATCTGATTCATGCAGCCTTAGCATGGGTGTGCTTTGTCACATCTTTAGCGACATTTGGAGCTCTGGTAGCATCGGCGATGTGTCCGGTTTTAGCAAGCGTTTACTGGGTTTGCTCTCCATCAGCCTTGGGCTGCAAGCCGACCTTAAAGGCAGCAGGTTAATATTTTCTTTTAGGCTATTTGTGAATAGCTATTCGTAGAATAGAGCACGCAATTTTAAGAAATATAACTTTTACCTCTACTCTCTGATATATAAAATATTCATTTTGGTCTTTCATTAGAACAAAAATTGTATTCTATATAAACCAACACCTGAAAAGTTGTTTTTTGAGTTCTATACTAAGAATCAAAGGTTAAGAAATATTTTAATTTGGAAGAAAATAGAGAGAAAAAATCAGAAAATACTTACCTAACAAAGATATAGTATCCGATGTAGGCGGTATATTGTTCTCTATGATTGATAGAAATACGGTGAATGACAGCAGGATTGTGACGGAGATTGCAACTTTCTCAGGCTCCTTTGGCGGCATCATAAATGATAGTATGCCTAGAACAGCCAGCAAGTTGAGTGGTATCAGCAGGCTGCAATTTTGACCAGCAGACCAAAAATAAAAACGTGAATTGTGTTTGACTCGAAACAGATAAATAATTACATTGTATGTTTTATTATTTAAAAAGAGAAAAATATTTATAAATAAACAAATATTCTAATAATTATTAGTAATAAAATGTCTGCAACTGGTCTGTATATATACGTAATTTCTGAAGTCTGAAAGGAAGAAATGTCTTATGCATGGAAGAGAATAATTTCTTATGTCTTGAATGGAATAGTTTCTTATGACTGATAAAAGGGAATAATATCTTATGACTGATGAAAGGGGATAATGTCTTATGACTGATGAAAGGGAATAATGTCTTATGACTGATGAAAGGGAATAATGTCTTAGATTGATGAAGGAATAATGTCTTAGGATTGATGAAAGGGAATAATGTCTTATGACCGATGAAAGGGAATAATGTCTTATGACTGATAAAAGGGAATAATATCTTATGACTGATGAAAGGAATAATATCTTATGACTGATGAAAGGGAATAAAAATCTTATGACTGATGAAAGGGAATAATGTCTTATGATTGATAAAAGGGAATAATGTCTTATGACTGATGAAAGGGAATAATGTCTTAGGATGAAAGGAATAATTCTTATGACGATGAAAGGGAATAATGTCTTAGACGTGATGAAAGGGAATAATGTCTTATGACTGATGAAAGGGAATAATGTCTTATGACCTGATGAAAGGAATAATGTCTTATGACTGATGAAAGGGAATAATGTCTTATGACTGATAGGAATACACTTTATCTTGAATGAAATAATTTATAATGTCTGAAAGGAATAATTTCTTTATGTCTTGAAGGAAATAATTTCTTATATCTTGAAGGGAATTAATTTCTTATGTCTGGAAGGGAATAATCTCTTGTCTTGAAGGGAATGAATGTCTTATGTCTGGAAGGGAATAATTTCTTATGTCTTGAAGGGGATAATTTCTTGTGTTTGAAAGGAACTATGTCTGGAAGGGAATATGTCTGGAAGGGAATAATTTATTATGTCTGGAAGGGAATATGTCTGGAAGGGAATAATTTATCAGGCCTGGAAGGGAATATGTCTGGAAGGGAATCATTTTGTATGTCTGGAAGAATATGTCTGAAGGGAATAATTTATCAGGTCTGGAGGGAATATGTCTGAAGGGAATATGTCTGGAAGAATAATTTATGTCTGAAGGAATAATTTATCAGGTCTAGGAGGGAATATGTCTAGAAGAGAATATGTCTGAAAAGGAATAAGTTATCATGTCTGGAAGGGTGTTTGCTACCCATTTTTGCCACCCAAATAAACTGCTCTGTTATTTTTATCATTTTGTATATCTGGAAGGAAATATGTCTGGAAGGGAATATGTCTAGAAGAGAATATGTCTGAAAAGGAATAAGTTATCATGTCTAGAAAGGTGTTTGCTACCCATTTTTGCAACCCAAATAAACTGCTCTGTTATTTTTATCATTTTATATCGAAACGTGATATCTAAATTACTTGTTACAAAGCAAATCAAATACTAGGACAAATGGTACCAATTTTGAAATGCAAACATATCACCATGAACACTAAAAGAGCATTGCTCTCCCAATGTGAGATCGAGTTCCTAGTCCTATCGGAGACGGACGATAAAACACAGGTCCCGTGTTCAATTTGAGCACGTAAAAAAATGCTTGGATGTTAAAAATCGAAAAGTGCAGGCTGGAAATTCTGCCCGGGAAATATTCATAAAAAAATTGAACAATAAAATTCCTACAAAATATTTTCACTGTCTCAAAAATTACATCGGGACCATCGCCGGGGCTACGGAGTTCGGGCACTGCCACTGTGATCTTCCTGTGTAAGAACGAGGTTGGAGCACAAATAGTTACTCACTAAAGGGCAATGATAATGATTCTATCAATCAATTAAACCATCAATTATTTCTGCCAATATTATGCTATCAGTGCCAAACCTGGACGTTGACATCAAATGATAGAAAAAAACTAGTCACTATAGAGATGGTGTCTATGCAGAAGGCAGGGAGTATCAAGAAGATGCCGGTTTAGAAATGAAGACATCATGGGGGAAAAGTGGCTACAACATCAGTTCTGAACTTCATCAAGAAATAACAAATAAAATGGTTTGGCCACACAAGCAGATTACCAACAGACAGTGCACCTCAAAGAGCAATGGTACTCCGATACAGTGGATACAAAGCAAAACGCCGTCCACGCAAGAGGTGGACCTCAGAAGTAGCATTGAGTAGAATGTTCGTGTTACGACTGTGTAGCCGTGGTTATGTTATATAAAAGTACTCATATACCCACCAGTGGCAACTCATTTAAAGGGAGAGATGGCACCTACATTAAAAGCTTTTCTTTAAAAATCGCAATTTGAGTTTATATTTTAGGTAATATATCCAATTTTGAATAGGAAACTATCTTTATCACCCAAAATTTCACAGGCAGCTAAGCAACAGATGATCAACAGCATTTTTATACCTACGTTGTGTTACCAGAGCCAAACATGGACAATGAGCAAAGCGCAGTCACAAAAATAACTACATGTGAAATGCGTTGCCTGCGAAAAGTTACAAACAACACCAGAAAGGACAGAGTCACCAACATCAGCATAAGAAAGAAAGTTGGCACAGAGCCTTGCTTGAATTACATTGAGAAACAAAGAATGAAGTGGTTTGGCCACTTAATAAGAATGCATCCACACTCCACAGTATACAGTCTTCTAAAACAGAACATCAGGAAAGAAGGCAAGAGGAAGACCACGAAAAAGGTGGTTAGATGGCGTAGCAGAATCCTGTGAAAGAGCAAAAATAACAATCACCAAGCCACCAGAACAGCGCATGACAAAAACAGAAAACCACGACACTGGGCAACAACCCGGTAGCAGTGTGACGACAAAAGAAGAAGAAGAACTATCTTTAGTTGATAACAAATATAGTTTCTGTATTTTAATTAAATTTTATAAATAGACATATTTATACCCTTTTAAGCTAATTATATACCAAAAAACCTACCGTAACTTTGCTTCCACAGAGGGTAGCAAAGAGTTTATAGTAATAGGTGGAGCAGATAGATTAACTAATAGCACCATTCAACTCCTGTAGCGTCATTAACAAGTTTTAAAATCTGTCACCTGATTATACTGTACACTGGACGTCTTGCAAGCTTGATCCTAAAGGTGACCGTTTCAAAGAATTGGTCTTCGTATTCACCAATTTTTAACACGGCTCCAGCAGACGATATGTCATACTCGCCATTAATCATCATACTATCCAAGTTAACTGGATCGCCTGTCCACTGTATCTAAAAATAAATAATGATTAAATATATAGCATTTTTGTGTGTAAACTATAAATATATAATAACAAATATTTCAGCTTTCTCTGGGACAATATACTTATACAAGCATTTATACAACACCAGCAGGAATAGCAGCTTAACATTCTGGAGCTGCGGTTTCTCAAATCAAACAGTTGTTACTGGACTCATGATGATGATGCATATAAAATGATGTGCTATGTTATGTACATACGTTGGTAGATTGATTATCTGTCATCCATGAAGTTATGGTTACTGGACAAATGCTTTTGTCAAATGGATATTTTGACATATCCAGCTGGGAAAGAGAGAGAGAAAGACAAATAATTAGAGAATGCAATTGTATAAATAAATAAAAATTCCAGTAGCCTTTTCAGACTTTGGGGTATGAAGTGCCTGTAACGTCATATTTCTAGTCCCTAGTGGGTAGGAGGTAAAGGGACAATTTCGATCTTCACACATATAACTTCGAGTCTAGGAATGAACCCCGAACTCTCTTGAGTCCGAGTCGATAGGCAGACTACTTCTTCGAACGCTCCATAACGACCACTTGTTAACCACTCTGTGTGATTTGTATGTGATCTGAGCCTAAGAGGGATTGTACGTTGTGCCAGTTATGTGCCTACAAGTAGGCCAGCACATCCGATTTCTGCGATGCTTTTTATTTACTAGGGTAGTTTCCCTCAGTCGCCTCTTACAACATGCCTTGTAGGTGGCAGTGGTACTATTCTTTGCTATTTTATGTGGCTAAGTAGTTAAACTCTTTCCTTGCTGCTCAAAGGTCGTGGACTCAAATCCGGACCACACCGTTCGTTCATGGGTACATTTTTTCCAGAGAACCCTAGAATTGTTGCCGGAGCTACGGGGTTCGTGCTTTGTGTCATACTCTCGATAGAGGGCGTGCCATTTCTGAAGAGAGAGACTGAGTTATATCGGGTTAAACCCGGTGCAATGACGTCAATCTTTCGTCTTTAGACACTTTTTATAAAAGCAGTATTCATGTTCGCATTATGAAAAGAGGGAACTACAAATACAGATTTTCAACAAAATACATTTATTCCAGGACTGGACCGTGCTATGATACAGAGAGGCGGCCGCATCAGGCGGGATGGTAAGGAGGGCAGCATAAGCAGTAAAACAATAATTACAACTGAAGGTTATTTTAAGAAAAAAAAATTTCAGGGGTGGCATTTCGAAGACTTGCATCATACTGAGAAAATATACCGCACGGCCCTGAATTATTCATTAATAGTTGTCACCACATTCACCATCTTCAAAATTATATCGGAGACCCTCGCTCGCCGTGTTACGAAGTTCGAGCACCGACGCTGGGATCTTTCGCCAGAACTGGAGGTCATGTCACTATCTATCACTATTAGGCCGGCCTGGCTGATGTTAGTAGCCACTTGTGTCAGAACTGGAGGTCATATCATTATCCATCACTATAAGACAGGCCTGGCTGAAGTCAGTAGACACTTGAGCCAGAACAAAAGATTAAACTGTCCAGCTACTACAATAAAATTTGCATCATCATGTGCCATGTCAATCAAGAAACACTATAACGTCGTGTTGTTTTTTTTTTTTAGTACTGTTTAGCGTGCCTAAACGTAAAGTATACGTTATTGTTATTGGTTGCTAGACCGACGTTATAGCAAACATGGCATACCCGTAAGTGCACAGTCTCTCTCCAACAGAGCCGTATGGTATGCATATTCAGGTTTCCTGTGGTTCACTGATTAAAAATATTCTCACTCTGCCCCTCAGGCATCCAGTCCTGCTTGTACGTCCTGCTTGTACAGAGGGTAGCTCTTTAAATCGTTAGATCGATTCAACGTATATTTTAGTGCCATCATCCAACAGGCAGTCGGGAAGAAACCGAAGAACATCCCCTTTATTCATCCTCAACTCACCAGCAATTAATGATGTTGATGCAAGCCTGTTCTCGCTCTAGTTGCTGTAAACACCTGCATGTCCAGGACAATAGATCTCTCGAGGTGGAAAACCTCAATAGGCGACATCCACTTTTACTGAAACCTGCTATTTTGGACCTTCCGGTGCATCGACTGAGAGTCAGATATAAAAACGGCATCATTTATGGAATATGGAACAATCCATGTCGTACATTGAAAAATAAGTCCCATTATTCAGTGATCTACGTTGAAAGATGGCGGATGTGGCCAATCTCACACAGGCCACTTTTACTTCTCAGTGTTTCCCTGGTAATTCAATTCAGATTGGCTCAACCTGAAACTTTTCAAGGCCGGAAAACGCCCCAGTTTGACGTACCTCCCAGACCACTTCGTTCTGCTCATTAGTGCATTTTTTCCAGAGATCTCTAGGATTGTTGCCGGATCTACGGAGTTCGTGCTTTGTGCAACCTATCATCAGGTAGTGTGCCATTTCTACGGAGAGGGACCAAGCCATATTTATTAAACTCCGGTATAATGAAGTGAATTCTTCATACTTTGATCATTTAGATTCGTTAATTAATCAATTCCTCGCGCTGCAAATCACGACACAACACACGAACGTCATTGTTGTTACCTTGCAAGTGCCTTGTAAATAAAATGGTGGCTCCCATTTTGCAAGTCCGTCTGAGTTGACGGATATGAATACTCTCTCACCGCCCAACATGTCATGCTCGTCTGCACTAAAAGAGAAAAGTTAAAAGATGTTTTGATATAATATGCACACATGTACTTAAAATAGATAGAATGATTAACCGTTTTAGTCCTTAATTATTTTTACCTTTGGACACATTTATATTGCAATTTATACCGAATTAGACAGTGAACCGGCTTTGTGTCATCTTAAAAACTTCTGAGAGCCAGTACATCGGTTTGGTAAGCCGAATGGGTTAAGAAGGCGGGTAAAGTTGGAAAAGAGATTAAATTCATTTAAAGAAATGTTTAAGAGTAAATAGTAATCACAAGTTATTATTATTGTTGGTGATGTAGTAGTTATTGTTATTTTGTTATTTTTGATGCAAGAGTTATTGGTGTTTTTGATGATATAAGAGTTGTTGATCTTCTCTCTCTCTCTCTCTCTCTCTAACACACACACACTTTCTATCTCTCTAGCCTGTGACACCCTAAGGTAGCAACAAATACGCACCATTCTTCTCTATTGTTGGCCGTCCTCTGTATTGTGTTCCAGCTGTGGTTCATTTCTTTCAGTTCTTGTTCCACGGTTCTCCCCCGGGTCGTTTTTGGATCTTCCACGTTTTCGTTTAACCTCTGGTGTCCATTTCAGTGCAGTTTTCGTGACAAAGTTAGTCTCCATGCGTATCACATGTCCAATCCATCTCCAGCGTCTCTTTTGGATGATATTGCTCTTATTCTCTTGTTGGCACTGTGCAAGCAGTTCTTGGTTAGACATAATATTCGCTCAGGACACTGGCGTGATTTTTAGCAGACATGTTGTATGCAAAGTTGAGAGGTGCACAGACTCATCGCTATAAATCACAAAATCATCATCGCTTACATTATCTTCTATCAGCTTCTTAATTGCGGATTCAGCTTTCATGTTACCCCAATCTCTACATTCAATTCCTAAAGGAATGATAACGTTGCTGAAGTTTGTCATGCTACCATTTACTGGGGTCCATTCTTACCCTTTCGGAAAAACCGCAACTGTGGATTAGTCTCTCTGATTGAGCCATTCATAACATGCCACTCTTTATTCTCGTGCCCGTAACAACAATAGTATTTTTGGTATTGGCTAAGTAACTCATACATGTTAGTGCTAAAATACCATAAGCTAAATTTAGACAATATACATACATGTGACCATATATATATAATATGAGGACAACCATGGACACATCTATAAAGTATAGTGCGGATCTATACTCATGCTTTGTTGACTAAATAAATGCATTAAATTGTGTCTTCATCATCAATAGCGTGTTCCTTCCAGAACGTGGCTCCATGACAGCAGTTCTGAAAAACTCCCTGGTCTGTGCAAGTTGACCGGCGTCAGCAGCAGTTATTCTCAGATTGTCAATGACATCTTGCACCCCTCGTCTTCAAGGTCTTCCTCTCATTCTTCTAACATGCACTATTCCCTCCAAAATTACCTTCTCCATGCACTCTTGTCGTTTGATGTATCCGAAATATTTAATTTTTCTGGATAGCCAACTCTCTTTAATATCAAGCTGTTGCAAAATAGTAACACTTGTTCTTTTCTCTGTCCATGATATTTTAAGTATTCGTATGTAGCATTTGCATTCAAATGCATTAATGATCTTCTACATTACAAATTGTGGAAGATAAGGACAGGACTGGGGTTTTCATTCCACTTATATCACATGCTAACAGTCTGTATAGCCATCAGATGGCTGTTGTAAGAACGTGCGATGACACATCAGATTGGTTTGACACAAAATGGAGTCGGACAAGGTCTCATTCTGGCGCCTTGTCTGTTTAACATATACTCTGAAAACGTAATGAGGAATGATTCAACGCGAAATAATATATGATCGTTTTAACCTTTCATAATCGGAGGAAGATAAATACCGGAGCTAAAATGATGACAGAACAGTGTCATTATCAACATCATCACACAAAGCAAATGATTCCCCGATCCAGAAGCACTTGGGCTTTTCAGCTCTTCGGCTCGGTGCCATGGACATCGTAACCCTTCGGTTCGGTGCCACGAACACCGTAAACCTGGGGAATCTGTGGCTTTTTCTGCCATCCCGCGGAATTGAACCCGCACACACAGAGGATAGTCACCCGTAGTCCAACGCGCTACGAACATGCTGGGCAGACGGGCAGAAAGCAAATGATAAATGAATCATAATAGTGCACAATAAAAGTGAAAAACTAAATTAATATATAAATGTGGCAAGAAAATAAAGTTGACAACTGATCAAAGAAACAAAACAAATAGCAATTTTATGAAGTGAGAGAAATTAGAAAATGTGAACGGTTTTGCATATCTCGGTTAACTACTAACAAGAGATGGAAATGGGAGGAAGAAACAATTCAGAAGGAGAACAAACATAGCCTTACAAAAACTTAAACCTTAAACAACTAGAAACAATATGGGATTGAACAAACATCACAGCAAAGATTAGAATACTAAGAGCATGTCTATTCCCAATAGTGAGGCATGGACATTTAATACTCTTGTATCCTTTGCTTGATAAAGACCTTTTGGTCGAAACGTTGCTGTGTAATGTTATTGTTTTTTTTTATTTTGTAAAACTACAGTACTTTGTTTTTATGTGTTTCGCCATGGTTATTTAACAAAACTGTGAAAAAAACATATATGTGCTTTTGAAAATAACTGTGTTACAGAAGCGTTCTCCGTATACCATGTACAGAGAAGAGAGCAAGTAGATCTATCCAGAAGAAAATCAAAATCAAAGACAAGTGGCTGATACTACAAATAAGAATGAAAAACTTGAAGTATTTTGAATACCTTTTCTTTTTTTTCTTCTTTTTTTTCTTCTTTTCTTTTTCTTTTTCTTTTTTTCTTTTTTTTCTTTCGTCCGCATTCAACTCAGACGAAGTTTCATCTCTGAAACTGATTTTTGCGTGAAAATCCGTTTTCCCAATTTCTTACAATGGCAGCAGCGTGCACATTGTAAATTACTTTACACTGGCAGCCGTGTGCTCAATGTACTCGTAATTAGTATTCCCTCGCCATACAGGCAGATTTTCTCCGACTTCAGAGGTACTCACGTTATCGCCCTGAGTAAGACCAGGGAACTCGAACAAATGCCGGACAGTAGGTTCGAACCCGAGCTATGAGGCGTCTCACAGCTAGCAGGCCGAGCCACTATCAACTACTCTAGGCAGTCCCCCTTTGAATACCTACAACAGCAGAAAAGATTAGAGAAGACAATAATGAAAGAACAAATTCCGGTAAAAAGACGACAAAGAGGAGTAACACGAAGAAGATAGATTCAGGAGATAAACGATTTTATTATGATGGCAAGAAGAGAGGAAGGTGGTGCTACTGACCATGAAAAAGGGAGAGAAAGAGAGAGAGAGAGAGAGAGAGAGAGAGAGAGAGAGAGAGAGAGAGGAGAGAGAGAGAGAGAGAGAGAGAGAGAGAGAGAGAGAGAGAGAAAATTACAAAAACATTGGGGGACTGCCTAGAGTAGTTGATAGTAGCTCGGCCTGCTAGCTGTGAGACGCCTCCATAGCTCGGGTTCGAACCTACTGTCCGGCATTTGTTCGAGTCCCTGGTCTTACTCAGGACGATAACGTGAGTACCTCTGAAGTCGGAGAAAATCTGCCTGTATGGCGGGGAATACTAATTACGAGTACATTGAGCACATGTGCACGCTGCTGCCATTGTAAGAAATTGGGAAAACGGATTTTCACGCAAAAATCAGTCTCAGCGATGAAACTTCGTCTGAGTTGAAAGCGGACGAAAGAAAAAAACAACAAAAAAACACAAAACAAAAAAACACAACATTTAGAGTGTTCTGCTCAAAACAAACTATTGTATGATGATTATGAACTTACGCATTTTCGATAATGACATCAGGCTTCCAAATGTTGTTCTGCAGTACCAGTATGCGTTCAATACCTCCATAGTCTGTGGAGTTCCACTGCAAATACTCATCAATCCAACTCTAACGACAACAATAAAATATAACCAAGAATGAAACGTTTCAAATGTTAACTGAAAAAAATGTCAAAAAGAATTAACATTTATAGCCTTGGAATAAATATTTGCCCTGAATTGAAAATCTTCCCCAGAACAGAAAGCAAGCAAACTAGCAAAGATAGTTCTTTTGCATCAACAAATAGTTTGTCCTGAACTTTAACATTCTAACATTCCTTCGGAATTTTACTCTCTCATAGGACAGATGTCCCCGTCTCTGAGGCGGTCATGCTCAAATCATCAATTACATCCTGCTGAATCCATCGTCTCTGTTGTCTTCCTCTTCGTTTCTTTGCCGGGATGCCTTCTTCCATAATTGTCTTCTCCAACTCTTGTGTCTTTTTATATATCCAAAATACTTTACTTTTCACATGTTGCATTCATATTATATTTCTATTGTTGGATATATTTTTCCATTTATACCAGGTTAATATCTGGCTTCTCCTATGTTGGTAAAATGTATTGGTGATAAATAGATCATGTTCTGCACATATATTAAGAAGGTGTTCCCCGTTGCTGTTGCATTTCGTTGTTGTGTCGCTGAATGGTCCTAGATGTGTCTCCCATGGTGTTCTTCGCTCGCCGACTCTTCCGTTAAAATCGCCCATAATATATAAGCTGTCAGTGCTGTTGACTTCACTAATGTTTTCACTTAATTCGTCAAAAAATGTGGTTCTTTCTTCTTCACTATATGAGTCATTGCATGGTGCATAAATCTGTATGTAAGTTACATTCCTCTTACCTTGCGCTGTTCTGATACGGATGATTCTTTCTGATTTATACTCTATTTCTAATATAAATTTTGCTGCAGTAGGGGCAATAACGAACCCGACTCCATGTTTGTTGTTTTCGCCTGGTTGTGTTCCTCGCCATGTAAATATGAAATCTTTATGTATTTTCTTAATACCCTGTCCTTTTCTTCTAGTGTCGGCTACTCCCATGATTGTGATTTTATGCTGGATCATATATTCTACCATCTCTGTCGTTTTATCTCCTAATCCACTAATATTCCACGTTGCTATCCTAAACTCTGGTGTTTTACGTATTGCTGTGTTCTGAGTTGGTGCTACTTCCGCCGGCTTTGTTATTGTGTGTTTGCTTTGAGCGCCGTTGTTACCGCGTTTCTTCCTAAGTATTCCCCACAATTCCTGAGCAATAGGGTTTGAACAAACAAATCCTCTACCGGTTTGCTGGACCTGTCGTAGATTCATCCTTGTTTGAACACTTGATGTTAAGGAAAACACACTAATAAAACATTCCGAAGCACTCCTAGTGCTAATGAATACTGCTCACACCGCCATTAATTTACAGAAACTTAATGGAATAATATTAATCAAGCATCACAGATCGACTTTATACTAGCAAAAAAAGAATGAAAGATGGAGAATACAAAACGCTAGAGCCATCCCAAATGCAATATTAGACTCTGATCATAGACCAGTGGTACTATTTCTACATAAAACCAATTAGAAAACAAGACAGGAGTACAACTCAACAAATTGAAATAATAGATATTGAAAAGTTAAATAATAATGAAATTAGGAATCAAATTGAAGGAGCAGTTACATCAGCCTTTAACACCCTAGAAGGAGTAAGCAACATAACTAAAGAATGGCAAACCTTCAAAACAAATATCATGGAAATAGTGAAAGAAAATTGTGGACTTAAAAAGGTAAATAAGCACAGAAAACACACAGCATGGTGGAATGCAGCAGTTAAAGGTCTATACAAGAAAAGAAAAGTGTTTCACAGGTGGCAAAAGTCAAAATTAGATGAAGACTACACCAAATACAGAAAAGCAAGAATGTATAGTAAAAATAAAGTAAAGTCATCAAAATCAGAATCTTGGGCAAAATATGGAGAACATTTAGCTGAACTATGCACTAAGGCACCAAAAAAATTTTACAGAAGCATTAAGGCAATGAGGCTAAGAGAAGAACAATTCAATCCAGTCACCATTATAAATAACAAGTCTAGGAAACCTCTTACCAACAGCAAAGATATTAAAGACAGATGGAAAGAATATTTTACGGAACTGTTAAACTGCGAAACACAAGGTACAGAAACATTTCAATTGAAACATGGAAAATACCAACAATTGAATATCTTAGAATCCGAAGTTGAAATGGCACTAAATCAAAAGAAGGAAGGCAGCAGGGATAGATGGTATAACAACAGAAATGTTACTTGCGTGTAAGACAACAGCAATAACATGGCTGACCAGAATTTTAACATAGCCTGGGAGGCACAAGAGGTTCCAGATGACTGGCAGAGAGCTATTATAGTCCCAATATGGAAGAACAAAGGAGACAAAAGAGAATGAAACATACAGGGTATCTCTCTTTTGAGCCAAATAGGAAAAATGTTTGCAAAATATTGGAGCGAAGAGCAAGACATATATTAGAGCCCCAGTTAAGCAATAGCCAGTTTGGGTTTAGGAGGGTAAGAGCTGCACAGACGCAATATTTACACTAAGACAGATCTGTGAACAAACAATTGAATACAATCAAAGTAAACAGCTTATATTTATAGACCAAGAAAAGGCATTTGATAGAGTAAACAGGTGCAAACTATGGAAGATCCTTGAAGAATATGGCGTCCAAGGACAACTATTAGGTAACATCATGGCCTTATATCAAGATAGCCAGAGTACAGTAAGAACTACAGAAGGAATGACCGACTGGTTCTCCATTACATCAGGTGTTAGACAAGGTTGTGTCCTTTCACCACTACTCTTTATCGCATATATGGATAAAATAACTCAAGAGTCGAATTCAGATAATGATGAAATAAATGAACTGCTTTTTGCAGATGATCAGTGCCTGATACATCAAAATGAACAAGATCTACAACATCATATTGACACTTTGAACAATAATTGTGTGAAACATGACATGAAAATCAACAACACTAAAACAGAAATAATGAATATGGGAAGAAAACATAATAATCTAGACATCCATGTCAATGGCACTAAAATAAACCAAGTGAAAGAATTCAAATACTTAGGAAGCATATTCACAGAAGACGGAAAACTAGATAGAGAGATAGAGGCTAGAGTACAAAAAGCAAATGCTGTAACCTACCAGCTAGCCCCATTGTTAAGGCACCCAAAAATTTCAGGCAGCTAAGAAACAAATGATCACAGCATTTTTATACCTACTTTGTGTTACCAGAGCCAAACATGGACATTGAGCAAAGCGCAGTCACAAAAATAACTACATGTGAAATGCGTTGCCTGAGAAAAGTTACCAACAACACAAGAAAAGACAGAATCACCAACATCAGCATAAGAAATAAAGTTGGCACAAAACCGTGCTTGAATTATATAGATAAACAAAGAATGAAGTGGTTTGGCCACTTAATAAGAATGCATCCAAACTCCACAGTATACAGAGTCTTCTACAACAGAACATCGGGAAAGAAGGCAAGAGGAAGACCACGGAAAAGATGGTTAGATGGCGTGGCAGCATCCTGTGAAAGAGCAAAGATAACAATCCACAAGCCACCAGAACAGCGCAAGACAAAAACAGAAAACCACGACACTGGGCAACAACCCGGTAGCAGTGTGACGACAAAAGAAGAAAGAAGAAGAAGTTGGATATATTATGGGAAGGGGGTGCTGGGGGAGGTATGGAAGGGGGTAGTCTCTTCATGGTGTCATCTCCTACGTCACATCTAACCTCTACATCTACGTTCTTCTGTTTCGGTGCGTGTCTTCTTTTCTATGCAACATTTGGTGTGCAAATCTTTTCTTCCGTTATACAGACTAATTGTCTTTATGTTGGACTGTCGTCAGTTGTCCGTCGTCCCTACTATAGATATACAAACAAGCCTGTTAGAACTGACATGTTCCGTTTCGGTTAGGAAATCATTGAGTATTTCTGTTCATTTTCTTGCACATTCTAACATTGCTTGCAAGGTATCAGAGATTTGACGAGAGAAGTCTTTCTTGAGTCAATAGACATCATTAGAAATTAACAAATGTTGCATAGAATCAGAATCAAGAATAGCAGAATCCAAAGATTATCGAATGTCATTCTTAAGTACCAACAGTGGCGTAGCCTGATAATGCGAGATAGGTGTGCTGCCACTTAAAATGAATGTGTCCCTTCCATTTAACCTCTTTTTCCTTTTAATTGAAAAGCCAAATATATTCAGTCACGCACTGATAGTTATTGAACTGGGGAAAATATATTTTTTAAATATTACATATTTCCACTTAAATCGTCACATGAAGATTAAATACATTCTTCTTTCCTTTTGCAGAAAATTCTCTGTTACAACATCCTAAAATTCAAGCCTTTTAAAGGAGGGGAGGGGGAGGGATTCTGTAGTATGGGGTCAAGAAACTATTTTCGTTGTTTCCTCATTAATGTAAAATTTGTATAACCATTTTGAAAGATTATGACTTAGAAGAGTAGACAATCTGTTAGCGCTGAGTTTTCTCCTCACAATTTCTCTATGTAAAACTACAACCTATCCACCAATCTCTCCAGTCACCCGCTTCACAAAACGTTCCAGTTGGTGCTAGTATACAAAGACTAGCTCTCGCTAAAAGGGAAACCACTGAGCAATTGTCGCCGACATGGGTCGTAACTTCTAACCTAAGTACCTATCATACCGCAAACACATACCACGTGTGTGTCGATAATAACGCGTCCCTAGAGACTGACAGGCTGGTCGGCCACTTAAATTCGACAATAGACAGCTACTTACAGCTACTCTGTTAGTATTTTATATTAAATATTGCTGTGAATACTTAACTGAATAATTACTTTATTTTTATTTTCATTCTGGCCTGGCATAGGTGTGCGCTGCACACCTAGCATGCATGGAGAATACGCCACTGATATCGGAGAACTTAAATACTAATTAGTTCGATGTGCAGTAATGAGGATCTGTCGAATGTACTAAACTAACCTTAACTAAACTAAAGATATATCTGTTATTCTATCAACACCGAACAGACGGTCACTGCCAATGTAACACTTATTTACACCCAACACTAAGAATATGTGCGTTTCTAATGTTAACCTGTCTTGTCTCTCATCACTGCAATCGACCAGCAAGCTCAGGGTCATTAAATTCACACAAGTCCATGCAAATGAAAGTTTTATCCCATCCACTTTCTTTGAAATCACGTCAATACAGCTACACTGAAATGTTTAACGACCATGATATTGTATGCTGGACACATTTGATAATATTACTGCTATAAATTGTATATTGTTGTGTATATATTTATATGTCAAGGATGTGAATCCCACTTGCTGACCAGATTCGAGAGAGATTGGTGTTAATATTGATGTACCCCGACAAGAACGACATACTAAATATGCAAAGCGATTGATTAATCAACATCAAACTGGCATGTTGGGCCACTTGACGCTGCTGGATTTGTTGGAACGGAGATCAGAACACATATGAACATGTTCGGATTGCTATGATGATAGTCCTCATATAACTTATATATATATATATGTCTGTATATTGTTTCTGAACTTTGTAAAACTGCAGTATTTTGTTCTTACGCATCTCGCCATTGTTACAGATATCTTTACTGCACTCTTCCCTTATATCGACTTACTGCTATAGACAAAACTATAAGTACATAGATGGTTACTTACAAATCTAAAGAATGCTCTGAGATAGACTAACTGTTGCTTGGTATCCTATTTCAAAAGATAGACGAATGTATTTAATCATTGAAAGTAATCAGAGACACATGCACACACATTCAGATGCCCAGACACCCGCTCACACAC
Organism: Arion vulgaris; assembly: GCA_020796225.1. Lineage (NCBI taxonomy): Eukaryota > Metazoa > Mollusca > Gastropoda > Stylommatophora > Arionidae > Arion > Arion vulgaris. The sequence goes on from CM036766.1 coordinate 17,508,427, forward strand.
ACATACATACACACATATTTATATAATAATAATAATAAAATGTCATGTAGACTATCATATCTTGGGGTATGACATACCTGTCACTTCACATTTTTAACCCTTGTACGCAGGAGGAAGCTGGGCAATTTCCTTTATCTCACGTGTCCTTCCTCCTTCCTTTCGTTCTCTTGAAATAATGTCTTTATATTCAATGTTGTCTCTTGTATAAACTTCATTGTTTTTTGTAGCTCACACAAAGGTCCGTGTAGTTTTCTGTCGAGTGTTGTTTCGGTAGGCCAGTGAGTTTGCATCAGTAGGTCTATATCATATTCGGGGCAGTCTTGAAGTATGTGTTCTTCAGTATGGTGTGCCTGTCCACATGTACGCATGGCTGAATCGTCAATCTTGAATTTTGTTTACATGTGGCTGCGGAGTCGAATGTGTCTTGTTCTAAAGCACAGAATGACAACTTGTTCTAATCTGCTCATATTATAGTAGTCGTCTTGTGTTGGCTCGTGTTGGTCTCTTTGAATATTGTGTGGCTTTCTGATTGATTTAATCATTCTTTTCTTTTGGTGGTAGGTAACTGACACATCCGGTTGCTCTCCTGTAGCAGAACATTCGTTTGACAGTTGGTTGCTGTTTCATTTCCTGATCACACGTGTGAAACGTCGAGCTGTGGAATTGAACCTACAACTCTCTTAGACGTTAGGCGAACGCAAATACATTACGGTCCCATATATATATATATATATAAACATTTATAAGACAGAGATGAATTACATTGTATGTCTGTCCCAATTGTTTCAAGATATCTGGGCATCCTACGGACTTGAAATTTTGCTATAAGGTAGCTTTCATACATGGGAAGATGTAAAAATCATAAAACTGGACTATTTGTTCGTTTCTATAACCATATTCGAACGTAACGCACATGGTGTTCATGTATAGAAATCGCCGAATATGTCGATCCATGTTTTCACGATTCACCGGTCACGTGATACACAGTCCTGTTTTTAAGCTCCCTCATATTTACCTATTGTTATCCAATTTTAATGAAATCTTCCTCACTATTCTACAGTTCTCATTACTATCCAGTTTTACTGCAATCTCTCTCACATTTACCTATTACTATCCAGTTTTACTGCAATCTCTCTCACATTTATCTATTACTATCCAGTTTTACTGCAATCTCTCTCACATTTTTACCTATTACTTTTATCCAGTTTTACAGCAATCTCTCTCACATTTACCTCATTTCCCTTTTCCAGTTTTACTGCAATCTCTCTCACATTTACCTATTACTATCCAGATTTAATGCAATTTTCCTCACATTTTACCTAATTAATATCCAGTTTTACTGCAATTTTCCTCACATTTACCTATTACTATCCAGTTTTACTGCAATCTTCCTCACATTTACCTATTACTATCCAGTTTTAATTCAATCTCCGTCATACTTAATTTTTGTTATGCAGTTTTACTGCATTCCTAGTCACATTTACCTATTGTTATCCAGTTTTACTGCAATCCTAAACACATTTACTTATTGTTATCCAGTTTTACTGCAATCTTCCTCACATTTACCTATTGATGTCCAGTTTTACTACAATCCTAGTCACATTTACCTATTGTTATCCAGTTTTACTGCAATCTTCCTCACATTTACCTATTGCTGTCCAGTTTTACTGCAATCCTAGTCACATTTACCTATTGCTGTCCAGTTTTACTGCAATCTTCCTTTTATTCAATAATAAACAATAATAAAGAAACCTTACCAGACCCATAACAACTGATAAATGAAGCTCGACATTTATTTTCGTTGAAGTGTTGTAGAAACGGCTGGGACGAACTTCTGGTACATAGTCTTTTAGCAGCTTCTTGTGCAGCATCTTCATCTCTTCTGCTCCGCCTGTACAGTTGGCCTCGTTGAAACACTCACCTTAATTAGTATTTCAATACATAATAAATAATATAGGAATTAGAAAGTTGTTGTATTCTGTTATCGGATAACATTATACAAACAGTATGGAGTAAACTAAAATCTTTTAAAATAAAGTACTACAGAAAGGTGCCGTCTGTGTCCTAGGGGATAGTGGCTCGGTCTATTAACCCCGACGTTCTAAGTTCGAATCACGCTGCGGACAGTTTGGTTGCAAATTGTTTCGCGTGGATTTTTACAAAAGGACGATGGCACCACCCGTTCAGAAAGCAATGGCAAACTAATGAACATATTAATGCCTAGAAAAATCACAAACAGCATTACAAAGATGGGGTTGATTCGCAAAGTCCTGTAAAGGATATGCAATTAACTAACTACAGAAAAGACAGGATCAGATAGACGAGAGATGGTCGAAAATATTCAGGTAATCTTCTTCTTCGAAAGCTCCATATCGATCACTTGTTAACCACTCTTTGTGATTTGTATGTGATCTGAGCCTAAGAGCGATTATACGTTGTACCAGTTACGCGCCTACAAGTAAGCCAGCACATCAAATGTCTTATTTACTGGTAGCTTCCTAGGCCCCTACCTCATTCGCTTCTTACGATTTGTCTTGTAGGTAACCGTTTTACTATTCTTTGCTCCCCTTGCGAACATTGGTAACACACGGACGAGAACATATTTCAAAGTCATTCTCCGGAACCGTGTAGCCGAAGTCCGGAACCGTGTAGCCGAAATCCGGAACCATGTAGCCGAAGTCCGGAACCATGTAGCCGAAGTCCAGAACCATGTAGCCGAAGTCCGGAACCATGTAGCCGAAGTCCGGAACCGTGTAGCCGAAGTCCGGAACCATGTAGCCGAAGTCCGGAACCGTATAGCCGAAGTCCGGAACCGTGTAGCCGAAGTCCGGAACCGTGTAGCCGAAGTCCGGAACCATGTAGTCGAAGTCCGGAACCGTGTAGCCGAAGTCCGGAACCGTGCAGCCGAAATCCGGAACCATGTAGCCGAAGTCCGGAACCGTGTAGCCGAAGTCCGGAACCATGTAGCCGAAGTCCGGAACCGTATAGCCGAAGTCCGGAACCGTGTAGCCGAAGTCCGGAACCATGTAGCCGAAGTCCGGAACCGTAGCGAAGTCCGGAACCGTGTAGCTAAGGGAAATAAAATGTTTCGATAAATCGTAACTAGGATCTTGAAAGCAGTTAGCCAACATAACATGCGCCATTCTCTAACTAAACTATCATGTGAACACTGACAGCTAAGCAGCAGATGATCAACAGCATATTTATGCCTACTCTGTGCTACCAGAGCCAAACATGGACAATGAGCAAAGCACAATCGAAAAAAATAACGACATCTGAAATGCTATGCCTACAAAAAGTTACCAACAAAACCGGAAAAGACAGTCACCATCAGTATAAGAAAGAAAGTTGTGAAAAAACTTTGCTTGAATTACATTGAGAAACAAAGAATGATGTGGTTAGGCCACTTAACAAGAATGCATCATAACTCCACTGTAAATAGCGTTTTCTACAACAGAACATCAGGAAAGAAGACGAGAGGCAGACCACAAAATAATAGATAGATGGTACAGCAGAATCGTGTCAGAAAAGCAAAAATAACTATCACCCAAGTAACTGCAAGTTATATAGTATTAAAACTAAATTACGAATAAAATAATCAACATAAAATGGACCGAATTCAGGAGAAGGAGGAAATCAGAGACATGTCTGGTCAACCACTAGTGACAACTGTTATAAGAAATAGAAGATGGAGATATGTTGGACACACCTTGAGAAGAAATTATCAACAAATATCAAAGCAGGTATTGAAGTGGAATGCAAAGGGTTCAAGAAAGAGATGACGACCTAAGGAGACACTGAAACGAACTTTGCTGAGAGAGGCAAGAAATATCGGCCTGAGTTCCATGGAGGAGATTGAGCGAGTTGTCCAGGATAGAGCAGTATGGAGAAAATGCTTGCAGGCCCTATGTAACGTATAACGGCAGTAAAACTTCCCACAAGTGTAAGTATACCTTGCCCACACTGTACAAGAACATTTCAAGCCTGTATCGGGCTCACTAGTCATCTACGCACACACAGACAAACATAGCGCAACTACATTCCCTTGGATGAAAATTTGTGTGGTCGTCATCACCCGTGATGGACGAACATCATAACGGTACAATATGAATTATTATTATTATAATAAGCTACTAGAGCAGCTCAAGACAAAAACAGAAAACCACGACACTGTGCAACAACACGGTAGCAATGTGACGAAAAGAAGAAGAAAGAGCCACACCAACAGTAGGTATAATTTTGCTAACAAGATTAATAATAATTTTACTTCTAGACATACAAATAAACACACACATATTTCCAGTTTACCTTTTGTTTGCGTCAATAAAAAAAGGAAAATTACACACGTACATTGAAACGTCATACTACTTGTGCCAATAAAAAGCAATTGTGCCATTCGTCTGAGAAGCGAAAAAAATAATTACTGAAAAGCGAGAAAATTATTGCAAACAGAAACAAGAAATCGGTTGTAGGAAAGAGCTGTGCAATAATCCCGTCTGATGTCGTCCTCTATCGCTCACATGCTCTACGACTAATCAAGATATGTTATTAGTCAAAGTAAAAGGCCAAATTGACAAACGAGAGATGGTTGAAGCATTGGGTGTGTCTGTTTAGCTATTTACCCGGTTGCCGAATTCTGTCAACGACACTGTTACGCAGTGGCATAGCACTCAGACACAAATCTATGGTAATCGATTCGGAACTTATCATGAAACATAGTCTATTGTCCTTCCCTATGTGGATGCAGGAGTTGGTTGTCCCACTCTTGCCGTTAAGCGTAGGGGTGGGAGCTTTAAGTTTCGTTATAGGGCACGATGAGTCACCATTGCGTTATATCCGTGTTTATTTAGTGTGCGTCTTGTAGCTAAAGCGGTAGTTAGTTCGATCACAACCCAAGTGTGCCTTGTTCCAATCCCTGGTGTGCAGTTTGGTAGCAAATTTGTTCTTGTAGATTTTTACGAACGGTAAAAATAGACCCCACCTTTAAGAAAATAATGGCAAACTACTAGGCGTATAAGTGGTGCCTAGAAAATCGACGATTAGTTTATTGTGGGTGATGGCGAAATCCTGTAACGGATATGCCATGATTTTCATTTCAGTCTCGATATTGTCTATCCATTTTTTCTCAGCTTTCCCTTGACTCTATAATCTGATCTCTTTTTATTATATGCTGTTATTGGTGGTTGGTTATATTAAATTCTCATTAAATGTTCGAACCATTGCATTTGTTGTCTTTCAATGTATTCGGTGCATGAAGTTATACTCACTCTTCTTCTGACGTCCTCATTTCGTCATCAGCATCAAGGTGCGTATCATTTATAGGACGTTGCTCTCTTTGCAGCACATCTGAAATTCACTCCGACGGAGCACCCTCCTGCCTTCTCCATCATTATGTTCAAGATTTCTTTAATGTCCTGATGTCACCATTGTCTTGGTTATCCCATGTATTGTAGTCTAGTCTTCCATTACTATTCTCTCCGTTCTGTTCACGAGTGCAGTTTTTTTCCCAGAGACCTGTATTATTGTTGCTGGAGCTACGGAGTTTGTGCTTTGTGCAGTACTCTCGGCAGGTGGAGAGAAACCGGTGCAATGAAGTCAATCCTTCGGCTTTAAAAACCTTTTTTTTTAAAAACTGTTCTCTCCAAACTAGAGTGACATTTGGTGTAACTTTTTCTTATGTCTTCGCTTGTAACAAAACTTGCTGGTCACCTTCAGTGACCTGAATGTGGTTTGAGCCTAAGAAGCGGGGTACGTTGTGCTGCTAGTGTACAGGACATGTCAAAATCCGCGATGCCCAATGAGCACCATCTTTTCGTACAGGCACCTGCTTGCTTGTGTTCTTTTATTTGAATGAAAATCGTGGCATATCCTTTACAGGACGTAGCCATCAACCACAGTAAATGAGTCGTTGATTTTCTAGGCACCACTTATACGTTCAGTAGTTTGCCATTGCTTTCTGAACGGTGAGGTCTATTTTTACGTTTGTTAAAAATCCCACGGAAACGAATTTGTTTCCAAACTTGCCCACCGTGGGGTTTGAACCAGGTACGCTTGGGTTTGTGATCGAGCTCACTACCTCTTGAGTTACAAACGCTCTTTTATTTACACCTTTTTAAACCACTAGCTTTATCTTGTATTTTATCTGAGCCGGAGAGCATTCATAAGTCTGTGGAGCGGCGAAACAGTTCTTGATTAGAAACATGCTCAATCATATGCAGGTTTGTGTCACCTGTAGGAATTGAGATTTCTTTTACTTTATATCAGATTCATGTGCGGAAAGTAAAGTGACCAAAATATTTTATCACCTGGCACATGATGTTGTTTTGTAACCAATTTTCTCAATGTGCAGGTCTTAACGGATTTTTTCTCCGTTCGTCCGCTACAACATTAGGAACAGTATGGGGCGTACTATGAAGACTTATTTTTGCGCGAACATTTGCTTGTCTTATCATCAGTATCCCTCGTCATTCAGGGAACCCTTACATCGACTTCAGAGGTACGTGTAATTTAGATTCCTAAGTACAGTATCAGGGTTTCCTGTAATCCAAACGGATATCGTGTTAACACGGAACATTTTTCGCACAAATTGGATTCGAACCCAGGTATCTCCACAACACGCAGTCACTATCCCAGCATGTTATCAACTTTGCTATCTTCGAGCCCTAGAATGTGTTTTTTCCGGTTGCGTTTCTAAATGGATACGTATAATATTAATTGGAACATAAATAGGAAACTTTATCTATAATATATATATTAGTTTCTCAATTTATCGTCATAATGAAACGTATTGATCAATTCATTGTTTTTTTTATATAATATGTCCCTTCTTCATTTAAAGACAGAGACAATGGCAATAAATAGACAACTAGAAACCCGTGCAATAAAACTCCAGAATATAGAAATAAAACAAACAATTGAGGCCAAATACTTAAGAGCAATTTTCACAGCAGATGGAAGAATCGATAGCGAAATCAGCAATCGTTGCACAAAAGCTAAGTAGGTAATGGTACAGTTAACACCACTGTTCTCACATTAAGAGATACCGTTAACAACTAAATCAAATCTCGTAAGTACGATTTGATGTTACCAGTGTCAAACATGGCAAATAACAGCAGCCAATGAGCGGAAAATCATAACGACAGAGATGATGTGTCTTAGAAGAGCCGCAGGTGTCACAATAAGAGACAAAATTAGAAATGAAGAAATCGGAAGAAGACTGGATGTGAAGCTGTTCAATATTATTATGGAATAAACACTGGTCGTCAGCAAAGAGCAGTTCATTTTGTTGGTCTACGTCTCGTGATGTTTTATCTATTTTGGTGATACTATCCATGTATATAATAAAGATGAGAGGTGATAAAACACATCCTTGCCGTACTCCTGATGTTACTAAAAACCAATTTGGGAGTCCGGCGCTTGTTCGTGTGACACTTTCACTATCCTTATATACGGCTCTAACACAGTCTAGCAGCGTTTCTTTGTTTTCGTAATTCTCAAAGGACATCCCATAATATTTTAGTACCTCATCTATTAAATTATCCTTTAGCATGTCGTTAGTTCTGATTAGTCATAGAGGAGACTGTTAGAGTTGACATTTGCTCCATCTACATATATAAAACATCATCCCCCGACGTAATCTACTCGTACTATCAGATGAATATTAATTTCGCTATTTCATTACCACAAACTGTACAATCGTCTTACAAAAGTAATGATGATGTTTGGGCTAGTTTATGATGTTCTCGTCTCTCGGGATGCATTAGTTCGATTTTGATAAGGTCATAAATGTATGCCTGTGGCGCAGAGGTTAGGTGCCACACTCTCGTTCCCAAGATACTCGTTTCGCTCCCTTGTGAAACGATCTGGATATTTTTTCCAGAGATTCACGATTTTAATGTAGATGAGATCGAGTTCCAATTATTATCGGAGACGGAGGATAAAACGTAGGTCCCGTGTTTAATTTGAACACGTAAAAGAAAACTTGGCATTTCAAAATCAAGAAAACTCGCTACCCGGGCAAAATTCATTAGAAATGATACAAATGATATTCCTACGAAAAAATCGTCACGATATTCAAAATTACACCAGGGACTCTCACGGAGCTTCGGAGTTCTGCACTGCCGCTGAGATCTTCTTGTGTAAGAAAGAAATCGGAGCACACATGATTACTCAACGAAGTGCAATGATGATGATCTTATCAATCAATCGCAGATGTGATCATTGCGTATATTGTCCTTTCAGTTGGATTGATGTGATCATTGCGTTTATTGTCCTTTCAGTTGATTGATGTATATTACTCGTAAATCCGCCCGAGTGGTTACCGGGGCCCAAATTTGGGGCGTAAAGAATGGAATCACTGTTACCTACCACGCATGTCGTAGAAGGCGACTAAGGAGGTTTGGCTGAAATCGGATGCACATGTCCTTAACGTGTGGAAGTCTATGTGTTTAGGGGCCTACCAAACCAATGTGCAACGAATACATGTTCTTGACAAAGATCAAACATATCACAAAGAGTGATTAAAATTGGTCGTAAAGAACGAACGCAAAGAAGAAGAAGACTCGTAAATCAACACCTCTTACAGGATCCAACAAACAGAATCAATTGGGGAACAAAGAAGATGAGGGAGGTCGGCTTCCATCAAGCGTTACGAAAACAAACTATCTATCAAATGTGTTGCTATTCTTCTCTTGGCTGTCTTCCATATTGATTTTTCTTATTGTGCCTTCTGAGTTTGTTCTGTGGTCATGATTGACTGAGTCAGGGCGTGCGTTATCACTTAATATTCCACAACCATAACACCCGGTGGCATTTTCGAAGGTCACTCTAACATACTAAGTGAAATGTTATATATCAAGTTATGCATTAAATGTATTTTAATTTACTAATGTAGCATTCATTGTTGAACCATTGTGAATGTTGTCGACATCCACGAAATGCAATTTGAAATGTGTGATGTAAGATTGGAACCCGCCCGTGTGTTGTCGGGGCTCGAAAGGGGAGCAAAGAATAGTAACACTGTAACCTACAGGGCATGTCGTAAGAGGTGAGTGAGGTAGGGGCCTAGGAAAGTTACCCTAGTAAATAAAATGCGTAGCAGAAATCGGATGTACTGGCCTACTTGTAGGTGCATAACTGGCACAACTGGATCGTAAAATCGCGCTTGGGCTCGGATCACATACAGATCACAGAGAGTGGTTTAACAAGTGGTTGATATGAAGCGTTCAAAGTAGAAGTTACAGAAGAAGAAGAAGATTGGGCTGGTATTTCAAACAGAACAGGTTTGCTATACAATATTATATATATTACACGAGGAATCGAGAACAAATGTGAAACCATGATAAGCTATTAAATCTGACAATATTGTATGGAATTGATTCTGGGTTACCCCCAAGGTTCATGGAAGAATATCAAAGAAGGAACTGGACAACTAGGACGATTAGTTAGGGAAATATGGGTAGTATCCAGTGACGATACCCATGATCTCCATGCGTTCAAGGTGTGCGCCGCACACCTATGCCAGGCCAGAATACAAATACAAATAATTATTCTGTTAAGCATTCACAGCAATATTTACTAGAAAATAATTATAGAGTAGCTGACAATCTCTATATTAGCAAACTTCCAGTTTCTATAGACGTGTGTCATAACAGGCAATTCCGGTATGTTAATACTTGGAAGTTACGACCCTTGTTCTCCTAGCAATTCTCGATTGTTTCCGCACTAACGTGTGCTGGTCGCTCGATTCTAACGCGAACTATGACGTTGTGTGAAGCGAGTGAGGGAAGGGATTGGTGGACAGGTTGTGGTTTTACATTGCGAATGCTTGCGGGAGAAAACCAGCACTAACAATAAAAGCACTTGGTGTTTAAAAGATGTTTATGTTGGTATGTTCGACTATGTACGATTGAAAAATGAACTTGTGGTGCTTTATTGTTCGAAGGAGTTCTGCAATAAGTCATTTCATAACATGCTGCAGTTTTAGTTGAAAATGATCTTAGTTTAGATTTTATAGAAGTGATTGAACTAGCGGAATTGATCATGACCATTCCAGCAACCACTTCGTTTGTTGAAATGTCGGTTTCAGCATTAAAACGAATCCACAGTTGCTGCAGATCTACTCAAAATCAATATAGACTCTCCAATCTTAACCTTTTGTCTTCTTCTTTGAACACGCTTTTAAATTACCATTTGTGAGTTGTATGTAATCTGACCTAAGAGCGATTGTATGTTGTGCCAGTTATGCATCTACAAGTTGGTCAGCACATCCAATTTCTGCGACGCTTTTTATTTACTATTGTAGCTTTGCTAAGCCCCTACCTCACTCACCTCTTACGACACCCCCACCGGCCCCACCAACAAAAATTATCACGAGCCGCCACTGATCCACTGTATTGGAGTACTTTGATGCGCACTATCTGTTGGTAATCTGCTTATGCAGTCGAAGCATTTAATTTGTTGTTTCTTGATGAAGTTGATGTTGTATCCACTTTTTTTTCCCTGAGGTCTGCATTTCTTGTTACCCTCAGAATTCTAAGTACACACTTCATCTCTGTCCTGACTCATTTTCTTTGATCATTTGATGTCAGTGTCCATGTTTAGCACTGATAGCATAACGTTGGGAGAAATATTTCATTGAACAATACTCTTTTAATGTTCACGATGACATGTTTGCATTTCTTCTTCTTCTTCTTTTTTCGAACGCTCCATATTGACCACTTGTCAACCACTCTGTGTGATTTGTATGTGATCTGTGCCTAAGAGCGATTGTAGTTGTGCCTGTTATGCGCATACAAGTAAGCCAGTACGTCCGATTTCTGCGCTGCTTTTCATTTACTAGGGTAGCATCCCTAGGGCCTACATTTGTCGCCTCTTACGACATGCATTGTAGGTTGCAGTAGTACTATTCTTTGCTTCCCTTGCGGGCCCCGGCACCACACGGGCGGAATTTGCATTTCAAAATTGGGGCCATTTGTTCTATGATTTGATTTACTTTATTGCATCTATTTTAGATTTCGTTATTTATTCTTCCATTTGCTGAAAAAAATTATCCATATGCATGCAAAGTCTTTGACTTGTTTTAATTGATATTTATCGATGGAGATATTGGTAGCGTTTTATTCTAATGCGAAACAGGATTACGTAAAGAAGAAAATCAATGTTAGTTGAATGTTTGGACTGTGCGTTACTACAAGTTGAAGTAGCCAACATTACCACCGTCCCACCACAGTCACCTCTTACAGATATCATGGTAGATTGTATTTAAGCTAGTGAAAGTTAAACGTAAATAATATGTATTAATACCATGTGGATTATTGAAGAATGCAATGCTAGACCCGTATTTTCTTTTACCAACGACAAACTATGGGTAATTTGATCATCAGCCCACCAATCACTTTTAGTTCTCGATGTATCTCTGTTACTCAACTGTGACTTGGTCGACCCGACAGTTATTCAACCTAAATACAACAATTTTAGAGTCCGGAAAATGCCACTCCCGCTGAGTGATTTAATTCTGCTACCACACTGCTAAGATGCTAATGGACTAACCACTACGCTGTGGTAGTTCTCTAAGTGTCATCATTAAGTGACAGTGAAGCAGTGAAGCAAAAACAGGTATCGGGCCAGCGACCCCACACAATAATAACGACAACAGCTGTAGAAACAGATTCAGAAATGGGTCACCAATAGCAAGTTGATAACATGCTGCCTAAGTGATCACGTGTAGTCTTGGTGCTCACACGGTACCCTGAATCAGAGAAACCCTTATTATTTACTTGGGAATCTAAATTTCAAGTACCTCTGAAGTCGGAGTAATGCTCGTCTGAATGGCGAGGGACAATGATGATGTGAAAAGCAAGCCTTCACGAAAAAACCAGTCAGATGTGCCTAATTATGAGTCATGACTACACCTGAATTCATAGCGTGAGAACCACACAAAAATCAATAACTGCTCATGAAGATCCAGATGCCACTGTCACAAGATTGTATGGGGGTGGACACTTTTGTTGTTTTCCTTTGTTATTGCGTGCAATGAGTTCTGATAATGGGACTGACGCATAGACAGTTGGATTAATCAATCAATCATGTGCCATGCCGGCCGGCCGTAGACGATCATGTCTCTCCGCAACTCTCTCTGCTTGGTACATGTAATCAGTTCTGAAGTCGATCTTGTGTCGAACCATGATGTCAGACCAGCAAACATCTTCCCTGAATTTTACCTGTTGTCACCAAATGTTCTAAACCTTCTGTTCGCATTATATGCCCGAAGAACCTTGTTGGATTAATACGTTTGCTTAAATGTACGACAACGGCAATAGATAGAAGATAGTGTAGATACACTGCTTCTTCTTCTTCTTCTAACCAGGGCGGCGAGTTTTCACTCTTGGGCAGCCAATGCCAATTTGTAGAATCTGCATGTGTTGTGTAATTGTGGAAGACTAGTGTAAAGTGTATTATGAACAGATGGTTGTGGGTGGGAGGAGTTCTTGTCTAGCTTTATGTAGTCCAGGGCATTCAAGCAAAATATGATGTACTGTCTCACATGAATGACCGCACTTTCTACAGTGTGGTGTAGGAGTCCCGTGGCAGCCAGCGGATGACAAGTAACTCAGTTTATAATAATAAATAATATTAGACTTATGTTTGAATTTCTAAACAGAAGGGCAAACATGACAACAGACATCTAGGTAGGAAAAACTAAATGACGTAAAAGTGACAGCTTAGGAACGGAGGTTAGGGAGAAAAAGAATAACACTGGACACAAACAGACGTGGTTGTATGATTTCTGCAATAAAAGCTGTAATATGAAGTCTCGAAGAATAGTCTGTCTTTTATAAATCGGCATGTGGTTGACAGTACAATGTGGTACAAACCTTCAAGTCATATGTTCTCATACAACCCATCGATGTGATCAATCATAAATGTCATCATAGACGTTTACAATGTATTGCATGTTTGTCAGTTGTCAATAGCAATGTGTCGAGCGTACATGCGCCAGCAGATACCCCAGTACATAAACATCATTATTAAAGACAAGTAGTTACCAGGATTATCAAAACCCCCAGCAGCAATCGTCAACATGTGGTATGGTGTGGGGTGTAGGTGGTAATTCAGTCCATCATGTCCGGTTCTTAACTGGAAGATAGTGCTTTGATCTTTTCTTTGTAACAGATTTATATTGTTCTTGGGGTTTGGTTCATTCATCTCGGCATACATGTCCTGACCAGTCACCCCATAGCCCGTCGGTTCACAATCTTCTCTGGCGTATTTTTTCAGAATCTATGTTTACTTTGTATGCTAAAAAGCTCTGTCTATTTGTAGTAACATACAGCATAGCTAGTTTCGATGGACACTTGATCTGGTCTGAACTTGAAAACTATGATTGGAAATATAGTTTAATATATGGATCTTTTGGTTTGGGGAGAGTGAGGTGGTTAGTTAAATTTGATCTTTTGGTTTGGGAGAGTGAGTGTGTCATTAAATTTTTTTTTTGGTTTGGAAAGTGAGGGTCAGTTAAATTATTATTTGGTTTGTGAGAGTGAGTGGGTCAGTTAAATTTATCTTTAGTTTGGGAGAATGAGGTGAGTTAAATTTAATTGTTTTGGTTTAGGAGAGTGAGTGGCAGTTAATTTAATTTTTTTGGTTTGGGCAGAATGAGTGTGGGCAGTTAAATTTAATTGTTCTGTTTGGAGATGAGTGTCAGTTAAATTTTTTTGTAATTGAGCCTAAAACACCAGAAAATCAATATTTGTTCAGTCTCATCAAGAACATGTGTAATGTCGTCCACATTTTGTTGTTCCATTGAATTTCTTTTACTACATATGTTCATATTTGTTCCAGCAAGTGTCCTTTCACACTGTTTAGCTTCTAATTCATTCAATGATAGTATAGATGTACCATCAAGTCATGTGTTCTTCTCCAACAATGAGCGGTCAGTCGCTTAGCAATCGCAGAATAGAACCTCCTCCCGGCCATATTCCTACCAACACTTAACACATTAATGTACCCTATTGTACAACATACCCCAGATAATGGAATGTTAGTTTAGTGCTAGCAATCTAATTCTATTTTTAAAATAACAACAGAAACTGCACTAACAAAACTGGCATAGAATTAACAAGAATGTCTGAAATTGTGTTCCATTAGGAAGGCTGAATTAAATATATATATATATATATATATATATATATAATATATATATATATATATATATATATATAAATATATATATGAAAATGAAAAATAAAGACAACACCTTATTACCCAACAAACCACGAGGTATAACTGCAGTCGTATATTCCAGCGGTTCCCAAACTTTGCATTACCGTGGACCCACTTTTAAATAGATTTTGCTGCTGCGGACCCCCACAAGTTTCTAGATATGAAAAAGGACACGAATGAATTATCTGTGTGTTACAATAGTAAACAATGTCTGCAATTTAACATTTTAATACACAGGCAGAGGTTTCCTTTTGCTTTGAACAAGACTCGCCATCATTAGCATCATCAGTACATTTACGTTTCAGTTTCAGCCAGCGATCTATCATGAAGCTCAGCCAAAATGTAATGTGGCAAAATTCAATGCACGACAACGTTATTTATCCTATCTTTCCCAAGATCGTTTCAGCCAATTACTTACTTAAATTTCATTCTTCTAGTTATGGAGTTATTATTACACCACACCAACAGTCAAACTGGCTCCAATTTCTCAGACTGCGGAAAACTTCAAATGATCTTGCATGTTGCCCTGTCAAACATTTAGACTCCGGTCTGATCCGGGTCCTTTTATTTCGCAGTGGAACTAGTTTACCGCTGTTTTTATACATGTTTTTAAAATGTATTTTTCTGTTTGAAACGTCAAAGATCATAATATTTCTTCAAGCGCTTGATGACCATCTGTGAGTACCCCGCGGATCCCCGGACATCCACAGACCTAAGTTTGAGAAACGCTGATATATTCCATTGAGAACAGAAAAAAGATACATTATTTATATCCGGCACACCCAGTATAGTTGTTTTCAAATGTATCCTGTCAGTCTTCTCATTACGACGATCATGCCTAGATCATCATACCAAGCAAAGACAAAGGTATACAGTGATATAACAAATAATTATCCAGCAATTCAAATACTGATGGCAGGTCTCATATACTGATATTTAATACACGAATTTATTCGATACATTATGAGTTTGGTCATTTAAGAACTTCTACATGAAAAACTGGAACTTACAAATATTAGTTAAACGTTACAAACACTTGTTAGAATGTGAAACTTTTAAAGTAAACGCTTGAAATCGCATTTTAGTTTTTTTTTTTTTTTCTTTTTTTCCGATCCAGAAGCACTTGAGCTGAAAGCTCTTCGGCTCAGTGTCATGGACATCGTAACCATTCGACTCGGTGCCACGAACACCGTAAATCTGGGGAACCTGTAGCTTTTCTGCCAGTCCGCGGAGTTGAACCCGAATTTACAGAGGACTAGTCACCCGTATTCTAACGCGCTACGAACACGCTGGGCAGGCGGGCATCGCATATTAGTTAAACGTTACAAACACTTGTTAGAATGAGAAACTTTTAAAGTAAACGCTTGAGATTGCCGAACAAACAAAATACAAAATCTACTGTTTATAGAGAAGGGCGATTGAACACAGACATGTATATACAGTCTTACATAAGTAATATAAAAAATAAGTATTAAATATGAAAATAAACAGTGCTCAACATTTCGACCATATACCTTTATCAATAACAATAACGGTGACTGCTTCAAAGAGATCTCAAGAAGATTGACAATAGCAATCAAGAAGTTAAACACAATGAAGAACATGTGGCAAAGAGATCTCAAGAAGATTGACAATAGCAATCACGAAGTTAAACACAATGAAGAACATGTGGCAAAGAGATCTCAAGAAGATTGACAATAGCAATCAAGAAGTTAAACACAATGAAGAACATGTGGCAAAGAGATCTCAAGAAGATTGACAATAGCAATCAAGAAATTAAACACAATGAAGAACATGTGGCAAAGCACCAGCAAAATATTAAAATTAAAAATATTGAGAGCATGCATTTTCCCAGTGGCTAGTTATGGTTGTGAATCATGGACTATTACACCAAGAACGAAAATCCAGTCCTTCGAAACTAAATGCTACAGAAAGATCCTACGAATACCATGGACAGAAAAAGAAAGAACACTGATGTCCTGAAAGAACTAAATGTTAAAGAGAATTTGTTGATAAACAACATACTATACAGAAAAATTACATACTTTGGTCACACCAAGCGTCACGATGACTTGGAAAGAACAATATTAGAGGGCAGGGTCCCAGAACGCAGAGGCAGACCAAGAAGAAGATGGCTACAAGATATTAAAGAAACCATGAATATGACCATCGACGAAGTGGATGAACTGGCTAGAGACAGAGTGAATTTCAGATGTGCTGCAAAGAGAGCAACGTCCTATGAAGGATACGCACATTGATGATGATGACCTTTATCAAAAGAACAAATAGATAGAGAATACTTTATAAACTAAAATATAATTCTAACTAAGGATGTCAGAGAGAACTAACAGAACACAAAATACACTGAATAAAAGAATACAAATTCCATTGTTTAGAGAGAACTAACAAAACAAATGCAGTCTCTTAGAAAAACTAACAAAATACAATCCAATTTGCAACATGTTTAGAAAAAACTAACAAATTACACAATCCACAGTTTAGAAAAAAAAAGATTACAAATCCACAGTTTAGAAAAAAACTAACAGCGAGATTACAAAATCCACAGTTTAGAGAAAAAACCTCAACAAAATACACATCCACAGTTTAGAAAAAATGCCTAATCAAAATACACAATAACACAGTTTAGAAAAAACTAACAGATTACCAATAAATGATCTACAAGAGAAAAGTAAACAAAAGAAACCAATTTGTATAGAAAAATATCAGAACGATAAAATAAAATCGACTGTGTAGAGCGGGGTTTCCGAAACTGAGGTCAGTGAACCTCACGGGTCCGTGAGGTACTCACATAAGTCCTCAAGCGCTTGAAGAAATATTATGATCTTTGACATCTCAAACAGAAAACGAAATTCGCCCGAGTGGTTACCGGGGCCCAAATTTGAGGTGTAAAGAATAGAACCACTGTTACCTGTCACGCATGTCATAAGAGGCGACAGAGAAGGTTTGGCTGAAATCGGATGCATGTGTCTGCTAGGGAATGCTAACCAAAAACAAATGCTTGCAGAAAATGGATGCACCAGGCCGTAAGGCGCATAACATGGTGCAACGACCCTCACAATGAGGAATGGGATAACGGATTCTACGTCGTCAATCTACCTCGAAGATTTAGCCACGCAGTAAGAATGTCAGACCTACCATCACGAGGGTGGCCAAAACTTACTGCGGGAAGAGGTCAGCACAAACGGAGAAGCAGAAGTCATAGGAATTATATCCTTATAACTGCTCCCAGTATGCAAACTTGAGAAGAAAGAGATGGCCCACTTACACTAGCGTCCAAGACAAACTGTATGGCATCGCTGATAATCTGAGGCAGTCGGCTGCCTTTATTAGAGAATCCGAAATCCCCATCTAGTAAGAACGCAGAAGACAAACTGTATGGCATGGCTGATAATCTGAGGCAGACGGCTGCCTTTATTAGAGAATCCGAAATCCCCATCTAGTGAGAACGCAGAAGACAAACTGTATGGCATGGCTGATAATCTGAGGCAGACGGCTGCCTTTATTAGAGAATCTGAAATCCCAATCTAGTGAGAACGCAGAAGAAGAAAGAAGAAAACTAAATTTTTAAAATATGTATAAAAACAGTGGTAAAATAGTTCCACTGCGAAATTAAAGGACGCCGGCCAGACCGGAATCTAAATGTCTGACTGGACAAAATGAATGATCATTTGAAGTTTCCAACAGTCTGAAAAATTGAAGCCAGATTGACTGTTGGTGTGGTGTAATAATAACTCAACCTCTATAAGATTTTCATATATAGAAACTTTTGAGAGTCCGCGGCAGCAAAATGCATTTAAAAGGGATCCACGATAACGCAAAGTTTGGTAACCGCTGGTGTAGAGGAAACTTAACAGAACAAATACGAGATCAATAGAAGAACAAACAAAATAATAAGGTACTCTATAATAAAAGGAATTCCCATAGACAACTAACAGTGTGACAGGACAAAATACACACGCATTAGTAAGTTACACTATCATAAGAGGAATTCCTATACACCACTAACAGTGTGACATGACAAAAAACACACACATTATGTGTTTTCAAATATTAATATAATATCTGAATAACAATGGGGATCACAAATGTCAATAATACTGAATAATTCTGTTCTTATGTCAATATCTAAAAGTGGTTTTGAAGCCGAAGTACTGACTTCATTGCACCGGGTTTTACCCTATATGGCTCTGTCCCTTTCCGCAGAATTGGCACGCTACTTGTGGAAAGTATTTTGCACAAAACACGAACTCCGTAGCTCCAGCAATACTCCTAGAGGTCTCTTCTTCCATTTAAACTCCCAACGAGCACATGTCTTACGTTGGACTACAAAAATTGATTGGCAACATACTTTGTCAGCTCTTCCTCTCTCTTGCCATCCCTTCCAATTCTTTCCATGTTTTACCTATCCTTTTAATATCAGCCTCCAACTCTCTTCTCCAGGTCTGTCTAGGCCTTCCCCATCTCCTCTCTTCTGGCTGGTTCCAAAACAGTACCCGTCTTGTAATGCTTCTGATCGGTCTTCTCAATGTATGTCCTATCCATCGCCAGCGTCTCTTCCGTAGCTCTTTCTCTACTGGTATCTGCTTAGTTCTTTCTCTGAGTTCCTCATTCGTAATCTTATCATACCATCTCAGTCCCTCTATTCTCCGTAAACATCCATTTATGAAGGTCTGTAGTTTTCTGGTGGTTTCTTTTGTTGTCCTCCATGTTTCTGAGCAATAGAACAACACTGACTTCACAGTTGATTGAAAGATTCTCTGCTTTGTGTTTGTTTTCATCTCCTTTGACTTTCATATCTTACTCAATGCAATAAAGTTTCCTCTCGGTTTTTGTGTTCTTATCTTAACATCTTTGTTTTTTCCCCCTTCTGTGTCTATGTTGCTACCAAGATATGTGTATGATTCTACATCCTGTAGAGCTTTTTCCTCCAGCATAATCTGGTTTACATTTACTGCATTTATTCTCATGACCTTGGTCTTTTCCCTGTGTATTTTCAAACCTAGTTTGACGACATAAACTATTTTAACGCCCCCCCCCTTGCACATTAAAACAGTTTGCCAACGCCCTCTCCCACATATATACATGCTCTATTTTCTCTTTGACATAGAAAATTGATATAAATTTATGTAATACATGGTCAATTTTCAAATGATTATATGCATAAAATGGAAAATTGATGAAAAAATGGACCGTGTAAGACGGGCATAAGATGAATTAAAATGCAGAATTAAAATTTTAAATGATAATTCAATCGCAAAATCACGAATATAATTTATTTTTAAATATTTATTATTAATTTCTTCTTTAAGGAGCCACCAACCCATAATTGCCTGAACACCCCTAAATTCTTCCTGAACCTACTATCGCCGCCCCCATCTCCCTAGAACGCATCAACGCCACTGGTGGTCGGTACCGCCCACTGTGAAACGCTGCTCTAGAGGTATCCGGTTTAAAAAAGTAATAGTGAACAGAGCGGCGGAGTCCTGATTCAAAACCCATTACCTTCGAATCGCAAGACAATGGCTTAGCTACAGCTACCCCCTCCATCAATATCTGTTACTAGAAAACACCAAATATGTGTGTATCATCAACAAACAAATGAAAGACACACACAAAAAAGACATAACGCTGAAATATTAAATTCTTTATAGGATATTATTATAGCATTATGTTTCTCTATTAACTTTATACGTTACATAGGGCATGCTAGCAATTTCTCCATACCGTTATATCCTGAGCAAATAGTTCAATCTCCCTTCTATGAAATTTAATCCGATATATCTCCCCTCTCTCAGTAAAGTTCTTTTCATATTTTTCCTATGAAGTCTATTCTTTCTTGAACTCTTTGTCTCCCACTTCAATTCATTCTATTTGATTCTTTGATTATTTATTCTCAGTGTATGATCAACATATCTTCATGGTTTCTTACTTATAACAGTTGTTACTAGTGGTACAACACGTGCATCCGATTTCAGCCAAACCTCCTTAGTCGCCTCTTACGACATGGGTGGCGGGTAACAGTGGTTCTATTCTTTACATACTAATTTGGGTCCCGGTAACCACTCGGGCGGGCCCCAGTAACCACTCAGGCGGGTTCCGGTAACCACTCGGGCGGGCCCGGTAACCACTCGGGCGGGCCCCGGTAACCACTCGGGCGAAAATTAAATTTAAATCGTTGCATATCCTTTACAGATCTTCGTCATTAACCGGAGTAAACGAGTCGTCGATTTTCTAGGCACCACTTATACGTTCAGTGGTTTGTCATTGCTTTCTGAAAATTGTAATAATAGGGTGAGTACATAGAATTAAGAAAGAAAAATATATGCACTATTTGAAGATTTCTTTTTAGGGAAACCGATATCACACAATATTTTTATTTAAAGGGTCTTCTTCTTTGAACGCTCCATATCGACCACTTGTTAAACCACGCGTTGTTATTTGTATGTGATCTGAGCCTAAGAGCGATTGTACGGTGTGCTAGTTATGCGCCTACAAGTAGGCCAGCACATCCAATCTCTGCGCTGTTTTTTATTTACTAGGTAGCATCCTAGGGCCTACATCAGTCACCTCTTACGACATGTATTGTAGGTTGCAGTGGTACTATTCTTTGCTTCCTTGCGCCCCCGGCACCACACGGGCGGGTAGGTTGTAATGAAAGCAACGTTCTGCAAAGGACATGTGACATGAAGATGTTGAGTTCATTTTCCATATCAATTTTATATTGATTGATTGATTTAACCATCATCATTACACTTCGGTGAGTAACCATGTGTGCTCTGATCTCTTTATTATACAGGAAGATTTCAACAGCAGTGCCCGAGCTCCGTATCACGTCGATGGTCCCCGATGTCATTTAGAAGATTTTGAAAATATTGTGTAGGAATTTTGTTTGTTAATCTTTTTAAGGAATTTTGCCGTTCAGCATTCTGCTTTATCATTTTTAGACGGCCAATGGTTCTTTTAGTTCTCAACTTGAACACTGGACCTACGTTTTATCGTCCATCTCCGACAAAACAAGGAACTCTATTTCACATACACTGAGATCAGGGATCTCTGGGAAAATATCCCGATGGCTCATTTTTATGAGGGAGCGAACCGAGTACCTTTGGAACGAGGGGCGAGCACATAACTTCTACTCCACAGAGATCCAATACACATAACTTCTACTCCACAGAGATCCAATACACATAACTTCTACTCCACAGAGATCCAATACACATAACTTCTACTCCACAGAGATCCAATACACATAACTTCTACTCCACAGAGATCCAATAATAATTTGAGAATTAAAGGTTTCACCTCATGCACCAAAGCCACACTAGATCTTCTTCTTCTCGTTTGATGTCGCTAAATGTTAACACGATGAATCATATTCTCTGAATGTATGTTGTTGTATTTGTTCGTTCATCGAAGCTTCTAAACATATTTGCATTGATGTTTGTCTCTGTTGGTCAGTTTTGAGTCATATTCTCTGAATGTATGTTGTTGTATTTGTTCGTTCATCGAAGCTTCCAAACAGATTTGCATTGATGTTTGTCTCTGTTGGTCAGTTTTGAGTCATGTTCTCTGAATGTATGTTGTTGTATTTGTTCGTTCATCGAGGCTTCCAAACAGATTTGCATTGATGTTTATCTCTGTTGGTCAGTTTTGAGTCATGTTCTCTGGATGTATTTTGTTGTATTTGTTCGTTCATCGACGCTTCCAAACAGATTTGCATTGATGTTTGTCTCTGTTGGCCAGTTTCCTTTCCGCAGTTGATTCATCAGGTGACAATCTTGCAGGATAGGATCTGCTGTCTGTGTACATGTGGGTGATGAAACCAGTCTTAGTCTGTTCATTCCATTGTGTCCAGTTCTGAGTTGAAAGAGTATCACCTGTCTTGCTCTATCTAGATATTGGTAATTGCCTCTTTTGCGGGTCTTCTTTTCTAATAGTCTTGAGTGTTTTCTTTTCCTGAAAAGGGATTATTTGATTGATTTTTTTTCCTGGCCACCGCTTTTGCTAATTTGTCTGCCTTATCTTTCCCTGGTAGACCACTGCCCACACATGATGACTTATGGAGGGAGGAAGAAGGTCCTAAAGAAGTGTTTATATCTTTGATCAAATTTATATACAGAAGTAAACATTGCATTCCTAGTAAAACGTATATCGGATACTCTGGTTACTGTTACTATATTTCATGCTTGTTTAGAAATCGATCCTTTGAACTTGTTTCCGAGTACTTCGCCGCTCAGACACCGAACTAGTTCCAGAATTACAGTACTGGCTGAATAACAGCGCCAATGTAATACTTCTCGCATTCTCTCATTTGTCAATGCGATACTTTACTTTGAAAGAGAACGTTTATTTATTACTATTATTAGCATTTTTGTTTAAAACAGAGGAAAGCAGCGGACTACGTGCAACCTCTAAAGCTAATCACATGCCCGTTGTTTTGTAGTTCATTGGCTATTGTAGTTTCTCGTTTCTTTTCAGAGGAATGGCAAAACTGCTCTTAATCATCATATTGAATATGACATTTCGATGTATGGGGATTTTGTTCCTTTTTTATACAACGCAAACACAAGGTAAATTGGAAACATTTGTATATAATGTTTATTTAATTACTACTTTATTATCCTGCAGTTATCCGAAGCGCTTGGGATATTACCCGTCAGCCCAATGTTATGCAATATTTATCGCATACATAGAAGGACTTTACGTGCTCGCCTCTTGTTTCGAAGATACTTGTTTCGTTCCCTCGTGGAGACATCGGGATATTTTTCAAGAGACTCGTGATCTCAGTGTAGGTGAGATCGAGTTCCTAGTCCAATCGGAGACGGACGATAAAACGTAGGTCTCGTGTTCAAGTTGAGTACGTAAGAAAACCTTTGCAGTTCAAAATCGAAGAGCATGCTGAAAAGCAGCAGCCCGGGCAAACATTCATTAGAACACAATTTTAAAATAAAATTTCTACAAAATACTTTTACCATTTTTAAAAATACATCGGGAACCCTCGCCGGTGCTACGAAGTTCGTGCACTGTCGCAGAGATCTTTCTGTGTAAGAAATAGATCGGAGCACACATGGTTACTCACCAAAGTGCAATGATGATGGTACTATCAATCAATGAATCTATGTCGATTAGCTGTAGTGTCTGATTTTTCTACTTACATTAATGAGGAACCAGGTTTGGTCTGCTCTAGCACTAGGGGACGATGGGTGTTTTCCTGTGCTGTTCAATGATACAGCAGCCAAGGTAGAGTTCACTGTACAACTTCCTCAGACAAGAACTTGAGCTTCCTACAGTTATTTTAAAAACAAACTTTTGTTACTGCATGTACTACCGCTTTTTAGGCTATGTAGGACACAAGTGGGAGGAGGGGCGGACATGAGCATGTGGAATTTAATGAACGCATGGCTAGTGCAGTCGCCGCAAAACTGTTCAAGTTAGAACTTTTCTTTATGCCCCCAACTGAAAAAACTACTTGACCTTACCGTGGATTGAACCCGAGTCTCCAGCATAGGAGCCGCGTTCTAACCCATTCGATCAGACGCTCCTACTGCTATTAACAGTATAAGTTGACAAGACAGTTATAATTTAATCTTTCTTTCTTCTGCTTCGAACGCTTCATATCGACCAATTCTTCGCCCGAGTGGTTAAAAAAAAGTAAAGGAACCCTTTCATACCTCGTGGTATATAGGTCAATACAGTGTTAGGCCTGTATTTTTCATTGACGGTCGGCACACGATGGGTGATGTGGTCAGCATCACGCCGGCCGCCTTTACTTTCCCAGAGCATGTCTGGTACCCAGTTGAGGCTGGGTCGACCTGAGAGCCGTCGTGGTCGGGAGAAATTCCACGCGCATTGCGGGAACTGAACCCAGACCACCAGCCTTGCGAAGCGAGTTCACTAATAACTACGCTACAGCGGCTCAATCTGGGGTATAAAGAATAGAACCACTGTTACCTGCCATGCATGTCGTATAAGGCGACTAAGGAGGTTTGGCTGAAATCGGATGCATATGTGATATGTCCTAAACGTGTAGAAGTCTATGCGTTTAGGGGCCTACCAAACCAATGTGCAACGTATACACGTTCTTGGCAAAGATCAAACATATCACAAAGAGTGATTAAAATTGGTCGTAAAGAACGAACGCAAAGAAGAAGACAACCAATTCTTAAACCACTCTTTGTGATCTGCTTGTGATCTGAGCCTAAAAGCGATTGTACTTTGTGCCAGTTATGCGCCGACAAGTAGGCCAGTACATTCGATTTCTGCGACTTTTTATTTAATTTGGTAGCTTCAATAGGCCCCTACCTCAGTCGCCTCTTACGACGTCTTGTAGGTCACAGTGGTACTAATCTTTGCTCCCCTTGCGAGTCCTGCAACACACAGGAGTTATAATTATATAACATAATATATCGCTTGTATTGATATATAAAGAACATTGTTGGATGTTGATTAAACAATGTGTTTTACTCTGAAAATAGTGGCGTATCCTACACATGACGTCGCTATCAATCACAGTGAACGAGTTGTTTATTTTCTAGGCACCACTTATACGTTCAGTATATACCATTACTTTCTGAACGGTGAGATCTATTTTTCAGTTCGTAAAATCCACGAGAACAAATGTGTTCACAAATTGCCCGCCGCGGATTTTGAATCAAGTACTCTTGGGATATGATCAAAATCACTACTGTTAAGCCACAGGCGCCCACTCTACTGATCAAATTTTCATATTGGTTATTGGTTAATAAACTGACGTCAGAGCATTCGGAACAGACCCATGTGTGCTCAGTCTCCTCAAACAGATTTCGAGGCGTATGCATACTGATGGTAAAAATATATGTACATGTTTTTTATTTAATTCTTCTTCTTCGATCGGTCTTTTCGGCCATTTTGATCATTCTTGTTGTGATATATAAATAGTCTAACACCATAAACGGATTTTTACGTTACATCATTCAGCACCATTTGGAACTCTGGTGCTTATCCTTCGGCGCTGTGTCCGGTTTCAGCCAGCGTTTACTGGGTTCGCTCTCCGCCAGCCTTTGGCTGCCCCCAACAGATCTGCAAGGCAGCAGGTTGCTATTTTCTTTTAGGTAGCTACCCTTAGACAACCTTCCCTCTCGGGATGTTGAGCGTCATCTGCCCAGGTTACCAGTCTTTTTGTGGGGAGGGGGACTACTTGGTTTTCCTGCTGTCCAGTTTTGTGTACGGTTTACTCCGCTAGACTTTGATTGTCCCCTTTTTAATTCTAATGCACATAAATGTGTATACGTTATTTTATCCTTCTTTGCGTTCGTTCTTTACGACTAATTTTGATCACTCCTTGTGATATGTTTGATCTTTGCCAAGGACGTGTATACGTTGCACATTGGTTTGGTAGGCCTCTAAACACGTAGACTTCTACACGTTTAGGACATGTGCATCCGATTTCAGCCAAACCTCCTTATTGCCTCTTACGACATGCGTGGCAGGTAACAGTGGTTCTATTTTTACACCCTAAATTTGGGCCCCGTTAACCACTCGGGCGTATTTTTATCCAATTATCATATACAAAATATATGTGTATGCTTTCGATCTAATTCGCAAATACAAAAATATGTGTACACACTTCCTATCGAATTCTCATGTAATAAATATGTGTGTGCGTGTATATGTATATGTGCTACGGTTTTCCAGTCTGCTCATCTCGATTTTGAACTACCAAGGGTTCTTTTACGTTCTCAAATTTTAACACGGGACCTACATTTTATCGTCCGTCTCCGATATGACTAGGAACTTGAACTCATCCTCACTGAGATCAGGGATCTCTTGAAAAATAGCAAGTTGGCTTCATGAGGGAGCAAACCAGGTACACTTGACACAAGAGAGGAGCACTTAACCTCTACGTCACAGAGACCTCTAAGAGAAAGCAGTTATATTTTGCGACTGTGATTTGCTCATTGTTCTTCATTATTGATGTCTCTCTAAACTCTGAGAGCCGCTGTAGCGTAGTTGTTAGTGAACTCGCTTCGCAAGGCTGGTGGTCTGGGTTCAGCTCCCGTAATGCGCGTGGAATTTTTCCCGACCACGACGGCTTTCAGGTAGACCCAGCCTCAACTGGGTACCAGACATGCTCTGGGAAAGTAAAGGCGGCCGGCGTGATGCTGACCACATCACCCATTGTGTGCCGACGGTCAATGAAAAATACAGGCCTAACACTGTATTGACGTATATACCACGAGGTATGAAAGGGTTCCTTCCTTTCTTTAAACTCTAAACCACTAACGTTAAAATACGATCCGTATACGATATCGTCTGTCTTTCATAATATTATATTTGCAGTCTTATTTATTCACGGCGTTCTAAGAATTCTTATGTGATCTTCATCTTCTTCTTTGCTTTCGTTCTTTACGACCAACTTTAATCACTCTTTGTGATATGTTTGATCTTCGCCAAGAACGTGTTTACGTTGCACATTAGTTTGGTAGGCCCCTAAAAGCACAGACTTCTACAATTTTAGGACAAGTGCACCAATTTTCCAGCAAACCTCCTTAGTCGCCTCTTACGACATGCGTGGCAGATAACAGTGGTTCTATTCTTTACACCTCAAATTTACGTCCCGGTAACCACTCGGGTGGTTCTGTGATCAATCAATCAGGCGATCATGTCTCTCCACAACTTTCTCTACATGGTGAAGTTGACGGTTCTGACGCCGACCCCACAATGTCAAACCATCCAATATCTTCTCCCTCTGTCTTCTACGATCTCTCCTTCTCTTTATTTTACCCATTGTCATCTGATGTGCCCAATCTCGTTGTATTATATTCTCAAAGAACATTAATTGTCTGATTCTAACTCTTTTAATCAGATCTCTGTGTATGCATGCTTCTATTGAAACCTCATTATAGGTTTTGTTCTTTCTCTGTCCATTGAGTTTTCAGCATTCTTTAATAGAACTACATCTCTCTGGATGCCAGCGATCTCATTGATTGTTTGTTTAGTGTGTATGTCTCATGTGCTCATGTAATTCATCTATTTTATGTATTCACTCAATCAAGTGCCATACCTGCCGATCTGTACGATCATGTCTCTCCACAACTCTCTCTCCCTGGTGCAGTTAATTAGTTCTGGCGTCGAACTTTAGTCGAAACACGATGTCAGACCATCCAACATTTTCTTCCTCCATCTTCCACGATCTTCCTTGAATTTTACACGTTGTTATCAAACGTTCTAAGCCTGTTCTTCGTATTATATGCCCGAAGAACCTTGATTGTCTGAGTATTGTTATTTTGATAAAATTTCTTTGTGTGCAGGCCAGTTTTAAAACCTCATCATTTGTTCTCTCGCTATCTATGACATTTTCAGCATTCTTCTGTAAAACCACATCTATGTGATGTCCAGCGACCTTATTGATTGCTTGTTCATTGTCCATGATTCGCTGTCATCATAACTATTGGTTCAATATAGCACTGGAGTACTCGTTTTCCCGGTTTTATAGTGAATTCACGCATAATATGTTTTTCATTTGCAAAAAGCTGTTTTCCCTTGGGCTATTCGACTCCTAATCTCTGTCTAACAGCTTCCATCTGATGTTGGGAAAGTTCCTACATGTTTGAATCGATTGACTTGTTTCAGTTCTGTGTTATTTATTTTTATTTTACATTGTGTTGTTTTCTGTTTCATAGATATGACAAAATAACAACACGTAAAAACAAAGTACTGTTAAGTTCTACAAAATCCAAAAACAATGATAATATACAGCAAAGTTTTGATCAAAATGCCTTTATCAAGCAAAGACACAACAGAAGTGAAGAATTTCACTTCTTTCACAGCACACTACAGAGAGCCGCTGTAGCGTAGTTGTTAGTGAACTCGCTCCGCAAGGCTGGTGGTCTGGGTTCAGCTCCCGCAATGCCGTGGAATTTTTTCCCGATCAGACGGCTTCAGGTCGACCCAGCCTCAACTGGGTATCAGACATGCTCTGGGAAAGTAAAGCCGGCTGGCGTGATGCTGACACATCACCCATTGTGTGCCGACGGTCAATGAAAAATACAGGCCTAACACTGTATTGACCTGTATACCACGAGGTATGAAGGGTTCCTTTACTTTTTATTTTTTTTTAACAGCACACTACATATAGAATACAAAACTAAAATCCTAACGGCCATAAAATGAAAATTTCTTAGAGATAAACATTAACTCTGTTTTCTTTATATTCATGTTTAATCCTTTCTTCTCTTCATTACATTTTTACCACACGATTTGTGTTTTCTTCTTTAATGTTTGTGTAATAGTCTATGATGCACATCCTTAATACAATGTTATCCGATAACAAAACACAGCCACATTCTTATTTCATATTATTTATTCTATACTGAAATACTAATTAAGGTGAGTGTTTCAACCAAGCCAACTGTACAGGCGGGGCAGAAGAGATGAAGATACTGCACAAGAAACTGTTAAAAGGCTATGTACCAGAAGTTCGTCCCAGTCTTTACTACAACACACCAACTAAAGTAACTATCGAGCTTTATATTACAGTTGTTATGGATCTGGTAAGGGTTTGTTTTATTGTTTATTATCGAATATAAGAGAGATTGCTGTCAAACTGGATAAGGTTAGGTAAATGTGAGGAAGATTGCTGGGAAACTAGATAGAAATAGGTAAATGTAAGGAGATTGCTTGAAACTGTGTAAGATTAGGTAAATGTGAGGAAGATTGCACTAAACTGGATAGTAATAGGTAAATGTGAGAAGATTGCATAAAGCTGGTAACGTTAGGTGAATGTGGGAGAGATTACAGTAAAACTAGTAACAATAGACGAATGTGAGGGAGGGATCAAAGGCGCAGTGCTAGTGATAACGTCGCGCCAGTTTTAGTGAATTGGCACTATTCAAGATCCTACCCCACCTCCACGTGGTGACCCTGGAAACAGACAGTGGATCCTGTCTGGCTAAGCGGATAGGGATCGAGGGAGATCTACAGGTAGTGGTAGTAGTGCAAATACGGAAAAATAATCCAGGTCCAAAAACACTGAACAAAATGCGCGCTTCTCCTGGCCGAACGTCCGATGAAAAGTTGCCCAAATAGTTGCTGAAACGTAATAGTTCTGT
Organism: Arion vulgaris; assembly: GCA_020796225.1. Classification (NCBI taxonomy): domain Eukaryota; kingdom Metazoa; phylum Mollusca; class Gastropoda; order Stylommatophora; family Arionidae; genus Arion; species Arion vulgaris. The sequence continues at coordinate 17,537,760 of CM036766.1, forward strand.
GAACGAATGCCAACTCCCCGGGGTAAATGACCGCACTAAAATTGCCAGATGTGGGGCAAGAATCAATGAGAACGATGCGTAATGAATCAACAGTCTCGGCAAGTGTCTCTGAAGACACTGTCATGTAATGTATCATGACGACACATGGAAAGATTGCGGTAAACTCCGTATCAAAGGCCTAGCGCAGATACATTTCATGGGTTGGGTTGGCCAAGCGTAAATCTTAAAGTTGCGTTTTAGTGCCTAACGAAACTGCTCTCCTGGAAAACCGGGCAGGGTACTGTTGCATTAATAACTAACATCCCCAGCAGAACTGAGGTGGAGGGGAGGGTGATGTTGGCGAGCACAAAATTTCAGTTGCGTTGCTAGCGCCGATTAAAACAACCCTCTAGAATATATGTGCGCAGCCCTAGTCCAGTGTTTCCCGGGGCCAATGAAAATGCAGAGTAGAAACTGCAAATTGCCAAGTGCCGACACGCGCCTTGAAAAGGCTAAGAATGTTCCTACTCCGGAATAAACGCAACGGGGTCAGAAAAGTAAAACCAACATTGTAAAGATTTGACAGGTTGTCTTGATCCAAACATTGGCGAAGGTCGACACGTTTTACCCTGTGTTACATGAGTAAGATGTCGTCTTCTATGGTGTAGACCATAAATCCCAAATATATAAAAGAGCAATGAATTCACAAAGCAGCCGACAAGTGACCGTTCACTGACTAGTCCTAGAAGAGTTGTTAATGTTCCTAAACAGGAGCGACCACACCCAGTCACACAAATCTGCAAAGTAGTAAATGCTCTTTGGCGTAGATCAAAGCCAAAATATACGACGTTACAAAGATCATTAAAGAGTGCTCATCATACGATGCAAAAAGATACACCACGCTTAGTCAAAAAGGTTGCAGTTCTAGGACAAGCTACTTAGTAAATAAAATCATGGCACTAAATCAGAAGTGCTGGCCTAGTCATCATTGACGCATAACTTGGCACGACGTAAAATCGCTCTTAGGCTCAGATCACATACAAACCACAAAGAGTGGTTTAAAAAGTGGTCGTATGGAGCGTCCGCGGATAAAGAAGAAGAAGAAGAATGTGAGGGAGATTCTAGTAAAACTGGTAACAATAGACGAATGTAAGGGATATTGTAGTAAAACTGGTAACATTAAGCGAATGTGAGGGGGATTGCATTAAAACTAGTAACAATAGACGAATGTAAGGGAGATTGTAGTAAAACTGGTAACATTTAGCGAATGTGAGGGAGATTCTAGTAAAACTGTTAACAATAGACGAATGTAAGGGAGATTGTAGTAAAACTGGTAACATTAAGTGAATGTGAGGGAGATTGCATTAAAACTGGTAACAACTGATATCTGCTGTAGGGTAAGCTTAACGGAAAAGGCGTTAATGAATGAACTGGTAGATAGAGCCAATGACTGGCATGCAGTGCTCTCTTGATTTACATTTGCTAATGCCTGTAGTACTGACTTCAGTTTAAATAAATCTATTCGTTGAATTTTTCAGGTGATAAATAAAGATAGCCTTCATGCAAAAATTAATCAGAGGCGTTATAGTAGGCACCATGACTACGCTTGCTTTATAGTGGGCGAATGAAAAACAAGAGGGGACATTGTTGTAACTCTTTTGCGAACTCGAATGCAGCGTAGTAGTTCGCGTGGTCTTTTGATCAAATTCCACAGTTTTAATTGAGATCTGTTTCCAACGGAACGGCTTTTATGTACACCACATCTCAATTTAGTACCAGAGAAACGCTGGTAAATAAAGTCGCTTGGCAGGCTTGAAGATTTTCTCGACTTCAGAGGTACTCACGTTATCGTCCTGAGTAAGACCAAGGAACTCGAACAAATGCCGGACAGTAGGTTCGAACCCGAGCTATGAGGCGTCTCACTGCTAGCAGGCCGAGCTACTATCAACTACTCTAGGCAGTCCCCCGTTTACCATTGCTAAAATAAACCAACGATGAACTCAGAGAATCAACAAAGCAGATACCAATGAGAAAAGAGCTAATAAATGGACGCTGGCGATGGAGACACAAAATATAGACGTAAAATTGGATAGTAATAGGTAACTGTGTGGGGGATTGCAGCACAACTTGTAACAGTAGACGAATGTGAGGGTGATGGTATTAAAGCTGGTATTGCAATACACTTTTTTTTCTCATTTAGATCAGTAGTGCTTAGATTGGTGAAACAGACATCATAATACAGATGTGCACACTAAAAATAAATAGTACAACAAAGTGCACGTTAAGTATGAAAATTAACTATACGTGAACATCAATTATAACAGTATAACAAAGTGAAACTTATATTTATATAGCAACGTCACCAGCAAACGGAAGAATAACTAATGAAATTCAACACAGATGCAACAAAGCAAATCAAATTATAGGACAAATGGCACCAATTTTAAGATGCAAACATGTCACAGTGAACACAAAAAGAACAATGTTCAACACAATCTTTCTCCTCACATTATGTTACCAGTGCCAAACCTGGACACTGACAACAAATGATAGAAGAAAACTAGTCACGACGGAGATGAAGTGTCTACGCAGAATGCTGGGTGAAACAAGAAGAGACCGGTTGAGAAATGAAGACATCAGGAAAAAGTGGGTACAACATCAGTACTAGACTTCATTAAGAAACAACAAATTAAATGGTTCGGCCACGTGAGCAGATTACCAACAGACAGTTTACCTCAAAGAACAATGCTGCTCCGATACAATGGGTACAAAGCAAAAGGCCGGCCACGCAAAAGATGAACATCAGAGAAAACAGAGGCGACGAAAGAGACTATCCACGAAGCGCATACAAGGGCCTGTTTTAGAAATCTCCTCTTGACCTGACGCTGTGAGGCAAACAGGATTGAAGAAAGAGAGAGAGAGAGAGCAACGTCGAGTCTGTGTTTATGTGTGTCTAGTGTGTGTGTGTGTGTGTGTGTGTGTGTGTGTGTGTGTGTGTGTGTGTGTTATGTGTAGTGTGTGTGTGTTTATGTAAATATTTAAAAGGATTACAAATCTTCGCGTATATTTTGAAACAGGACACCAGGCAACAGTTAGTCTCTCTACGGGCATTCTTTAGATTTGTAAGTAACCTTCTTGTTCCCTGTGTACAATTATGTTTAGAACAATAATATTATGAATTGACTTGATGTATCTGAGAATCTTTCAGTCAAATGTGAAGTCAGTGCTATTCTATGGCTCGGAAACTTGGAAGACAACAAAAGAAACCACCAGAAACCTACAGACCTTCATTAATGGATGATTACGTAGAATACAGGGACTGAGAAGGTGTGATAAGATTACGAACAATGAACTCAGAGAAAGAACTAAGCAGATACCAGTGGAGAAAGAGCTACAGAAGAGACGATGGATAGGACACATATTGAGAAGAACGACCGAAAGCATTGCAAGACAGGTACTGTTTTGGAACCCGCAGGGTAAGGGGAAGTAGGGAAGGCCTAGACATACACCGAGAAGAGAGATGGAAACGGATATTTCAAGGATAGGTAAAACATGGAAAGAATTGGAAGGGATGGCGAGAGGAAGAACTGGAAGACGTTTGTTGAAGACCTGTGCTTCGTTGAGAGTTGAAAGATAGATAGATTGACTTGATATATAGCATGATAGTTTCTGACTATTTTAGATGTCATTGTCGTTACTCTGCCATGACTTTAGTAAAAGTGTATGTTATGTGTAAAGGCTTTTATTACCTGGGACTTCCCTGGGATTTCCTGGGTGAATGTTGGCTCGTGACCCCCGGCAACATAACGTTGACTAGTACAGACAGGAAAACTAAAATTACTGTTTAATGGGGACAGATTTTTATGTTTGATGAACACTATAAAGTTTTCTGCAAGTTTCCACAATTCTACGAATCCATGGCTATTTAGTGATGAAAAATGTAAATGAAACTAAATATTCCTTAGTGTTAAACTTAATTTGTAATATAATATAGCCTTGATTTAGCAAGTTGTATTCTTTCTAAAATGAGTTTGTCTATTTTCACAATACAGGAATGCGAGATCACGCGATGGTTGTGGTCTTATTTACTAGAACTTTTACCTGAACTCGCTGGCCTTATGTTATCTGAGGCATCGGTTGGTTCTACTTACCCTGGTCTGCCGTGTTCAAAACATGGCGAGAGTGGCATGTCAGTAACGATCGCAATTCTTTTCTGTCACTAGCCTACTATTATGTCGATTAATCACACCATGTATCAATTCCACAAATAACACCAAATATATTGCGTTCAAATCTAGGGGCGGCTCGTCATTAGGGGCCAGTGGGCCCGGCCCCACCAAAATCGAAAGGGGATAACTTCCCGGAATAGACAAATAATAGTAAATACTCCAAAACCATGATTTTTTTCCCAAAATGTGTGTCTGGCCCCACCAAGAAAAATGACTACGAGCCGCCACTGTTCAAATCTATAAATAAAATTAGTAATCCAAGTTAAGGAAGCAAGATAACATGAACAAAATTTATCGTTAACTAGCACAATAACACGACGCCATTTTGAAACCGCCAAGTCCTGATTGACTGTAAAAACCGATCTCTATATTGGAATATTTCAACTTGAGAAACTTATATCAATATAAGAAGTGTTTGACTCAATCAGAAATTTCTAGTCTGTAAGAATTGTTCTGATCTGTTCTGAAGTCTATTTTTATTGATTGATTGATTGATTGATTTGTAAGACCATCATCATTGTACTTCGGTGAGTAAATATGTGTGCTCCCATCTCGTTCTTACACAGGAAAATCTCAGCGGCGGTGGACGATCCCGGTGTAATTTAAAAGTTGGTAAACATATTTTGTCGGAATTTTTTTAATAAATTTTTCTCTCGATTTTGCACAACCACGGGTTCGTTACGTGCTCGACTTCAACACAGAACCTACCTTTTTTCGTCCGTCTCCGAGAGGACTAGGAACACGATCTCACCTACTCTAAGATCTTCTCTCTCTCGATCACAGCCCAGACTGGTGTACCATATTTCCCATAAATCTCATTCATGTGGAAATCTGATTCATGCAGTCTTAGCATTGGTGTGGTTCGTCACATCTTTAGTGCCATTTGGAGCTCTGGTGCTTATCCTTCGGCAATGTGTCCGGTTTTAGCTAGCGTTTACTGGGTTCCGCCAGCCATGGGCTGTCCCCAGCCGACCTGCAAGACAGCAGGTTGCTATTTTCTTTTAGGTAGCTACCCTTAGACAACCTTCCCTCCCGGGTTGTTGAGCGTCATCTGCCCATTCTTTTTTTTGGACTACTTTTTCTGCCTGCCGTCCAATTTTGTGTACGATTTGCTCAGCTAGCCTTTGATTGTTCCCAATCAAACTACAAGGCAGTCCATCAAACTACAAGCAGTAGTGGTTCTCTGCGACAGGAAAGGCGGTTATTGTTCTCTGAATGGAGAGGAGACCCCATCGTCGAGGCTTGCCACAGTTTTGTCCACCTGGAGTTTCTCTTGGGTGCCCCTCTGCCCATTTCTGCTCGTGGCCTCGTCCACTGACTGGGCCGCCTATTTTTCTTCGTCACCTGTGTCCATATTGGGCGACACCTTACCCATTTCTTCTCCTTCTTTGCGTTCGTTCTTAACGACCAATTTTAATCACTCTTTGTGATATGTTTGATCTTTGCCAAGAACGTGATACGTTGCACATTGGTTTGATAGGCCCCTAAACGCATAAGACTTCTACACGTTTAGGACACATGCATCCGATTTCAGCCAAACCTCCTTATACGCCTCTTACGACATGCGTGGCAGGTAACAGTGGTTCTATTCTTTACACCCCAAATGTAGGCCCCGGTAACCACTCGGGCGCCCCATTTCTATCTCACTGTGACTCTCAGATCAGGAATCTCTGGAAAAATAACCGGATGTCTCCACGAGGGAACGAACCAAGTAGCCATGGAACAAGAGACAAGCACATACATCTCAACCACACAGAGACTCCATAGATTTTTTAACCAAGTAGCCATGGAACAAGATACAAGCACATAAATCTCAACCACCCAGAGACTCATAGATTTTGTACCAAGTAGCCATGGAACAAGAGACAAGAACATACATCTCAACCACCCAGAGACTCCTTAGATTTTTGAACCAAGTAGCCATGGAACAAGAGACAAGCACATACATCTCAACCACCCAGAGACTCCATAGATTTTTGAACCAAGTAGCCATGGAACAAGATACAAGCACATAAATCTCAACCACCCAGAGACTCCATAGATTTTTGAACCAAGTAGCCATGGAACAAGAGACAAGAACATACATCTCAACCACCCAGAGACTCCATAGATTTTTGAACCAAGTAGCCATGGAACAAGAGACAAGCACATACATCTCAACCACCCAGAGACTCCATAGATTTTTGAACCAAGTAGCCATGGAACAAGAGACAAGCACATACATCTCAACCACCCAGAGACTCCATAGATTTTTTAACCAAGTAGCCATGGAACGAGAGACAAGCACATAAATCTCAACCACCCAGAGACTCCATAGATTTTTGAACCAAGTAGCCATGGAACAAGATACAATCACATAAATCTCAACCACCCAGAGACTCCATAGATTTTTGAACCAAGTAGCCATGGAACAAGATACAAGCACATACATCTCAACCACCCAGAGACTCCATAGATTTTTGAACCAAGTAGCCATGGAACAAGAGACAAGCACATACATCTCAACCACCCAGAGACTCCATAGATTTTTGAACCAAGTAGCCATGGAACAAGAGACAAGCACATACATCTCAACCACCCAGAGACTCCATAGATTTTTGAACCAAGTAGCCATGGAACAAGATACAAGCACATAAATCTCAACCACCCAGAGACTCCATAGATTTTTGAACCAAGTAGCCATGGAACAAGATACAAGCACATACATCTCAACCACCCAGAGACTCCATAGATTTTTGAACCAAGTAGCCATGGAACAAGATACAAGCACATACATCTCAACCACCCAGAGACTCCATAGATTTTTGAACCAAGTAGCCATGGAACAAGAGACAAGCACATAAATCTCAACCACCCAGAGACTCCATAGATTTTTGAACCAAGTAGCCATGGAACAAGAGACAAGCACATAAATCTCAACCACCCAGAGACTCCATAGATTTTTGAACCAAGTAGCCATGGGACGAGAGACAAGCACATAAATCTCAACCACCCAGAGACTCCTTAGATTTTTGAACCAAGTAGCCATGGAACAAGAGACAAGCACATAAATCTCAACCACCCAGAGACTCCATAGATTTTTGAACCAAGTAGCCATGGAACGAGAGACAAGCACATACATCTCAACCACCCAGAGACTCCATAGATTTTTGAACTAAGTAGCCATGGAACAAGAGACAAGCACATAAATCTCAACCACCCAGAGACTCCATAGATTTTTGAACCAAGTAGCCATGGAACAAGAGACAAGCACATACATCTCAACCACCCAGAGACTCCATAGATTTTTGAACCAAGTAGCCATGGAACAAGAGACAAGCACATAAATCTCAACCACCCAGAGACTCCATAGATTTTTGAACCAAGTAGCCATGGAACAAGAGACAAGCACATAAATCTCAACCACCCAGAGACTCCATAGATTTTTGAACCAAGTAGCCATGGAACGAGAGACAAGCACATACATCTCAACCACCCAGAGACTCCATAGATTTTTGAACCAAGTAGCCATGGAACAAGAGACAAGCACATACATCTCAACCACCCAGAGACTCCATAGATTTTTGAACCAAGTAGCCATGGAACAAGATACAAGCACATACATCTCAACCACCCAGAGACTCCATAGATTTTTGAACCAAGTAGCCATGGAACAAGATACAAGCACATACATCTCAACCACCCAGAGACTCCATAGATTTTTTAACCAAGTAACCATGGAACAAGATACAATCACATACATCTCAACCACCCAGAGACTCCATAGATTTTTGAACCAAGTAGCCATAGAACAAGAGACAAGCACATACATCTCAACCACCCAGAGACTCCATAGATTTTTGAACCAAGTAGCCATGGAACAAGAGACAAGCACATACATCTCAACCACCCAGAGACTCCATAGATTTTTTAACCAAGTAGCCATGGAACAAGATACAAGCACATACATCTCAACCACCCAGAGACTCCATAGATTTTTGAACCAAGTAGCCATGGAACAAGAGACAAGCACATATATCTCAACCACCCAGAGACTCCATAGATTTTTGAACCAAGTAGCCATGGAACAAGAGACAAGCACATACATCTCAACCACCCAGAGACTCCATAGATTTTTGAACCAAGTAGCCATGGAACAAGAGACAAGCACATACATCTCAACCACCCAGAGACTCCATAGATTTTTGTACCAAGTAGCCATGGAACAAGATACAAGCACATACATCTCAACCACCCAGAGACTCCATAGATTTTTGAACCAAGTAGCCATGGAACAAGAGACAAGCACATACATCTCAACCACCCAGAGACTCCATAGATTTTTGAACCAAGTAGCCATGGAACAAGAGACAAGCACATACATCTCAACCACCCAGCGACTCCATAGATTTTTGTACCAAGTAGCCATGGAACAAGATACAAGCACATACATCTCAACCACCCAGAGACTCCATAGATTTTTGAACCAAGTAGCCATGGAACAAGAGACAAGCACATACATCTCAACCACCCAGAGACTCCATAGATTTTTGAACCAAGTAGCCATGGAACAAGAGACAAGCACATACATCTCAACCACCCAGAGACTCCTTAGATTTTTAATGCATAGCTTCTTCTTCTTCGAACGCTTCATATCAACCACTTGTTAAACCACTCTTTGTGATTTGTATGTGATCCGAGCCTAAGATCTATTGTACGTTGTGCCAGTTATGCACCTACAAGTAGACCAGCACATCCGATATCTTAAACTCTTATTTAATAGGGTATCTTCCCTAAGCTCTTACTTCAGTCGATTCTTACGACATGTCGTGTAGATCGCAATGTTGCTATTCTTTGCTCGCCTTGCTAGCCACGGCAACACACGAATGCCTCAATGTTGTAAAACTAGATACCGTTCCAGTTTTCGTTAACATATGTTTCATGTTTGCGTGCGTAATTTTTCTATTTTTTTTCTTCATCGGCAGATTTGGAAAGATGAAATTTTGCAGTGGAACGCCACAGACTATGGAGGCATTGATACTATACTCGTACTGCAGAACAATATTTGGAAGCCTGATATCAGTATTTACAATTCGTAAGTTACTTGTTACAGCGAGAGTTGGAAAATGACTAAAGATATAGAAAGCAAGTTGGGTGCATTTGAAAAAAGATAAATGCGAATAATAATGAATATAAATTGGGACGAACTTCTTCTTCTCTTCTTCTTTGCGTTCGTTCTTTACGACCAATTTTAATCACTCTTTGTGAAATGTTTGATCTTTACCAAGAACGTGTGTACGTTGCACATTGGTTTGGTAGGCCTCTAAACGCATAGACGTTTAGCACACGTGTATCCGATTTCAGCCAAACATACTTAGTCGCGTCTTACACATGCGTGGCAAGTAACAGTAATTCTATTTTTAAACTCCAAATTTGGGCCCCGTAACCACTGGGCGGGGACGAATTCAAGAGAAGTGATGAAATCAGAGAAATGTCTGGTCAACAACTAGTAACAACTGTTATAAGAAAGAGAAGTAGAGATATGTTGGATACATCTTGAGAAGAAATGATCAACAAATATCAAAATAGGCATTGAAGTGGAATGCAGAGGATACAATCCCAGCCAACTATAAACTCATATGGCCTACGAACTCAGGTACAATTATGGGAAATCATACCACAACCGGTCACGTGACCTCACATTCCAATATTGTTGTACGTAGATGGATTCATTTTAAAATCAACACAAAATCATAAAAATCGAAGTTATATTATGCAACAAGTTAATTTAACAATAAGGAATATCAATATTATGAATATTTTTCACGAATAAATAACCAAAGACTCACAGAATTGAGTTACATTGCAGTAGAACAAGAACAGAAAGAAATGTATCATAGCTGGAACACAATACAGAGGACAGCCACGAATAGAGAAGAATTGTGTGCATATTTCGCTGCCTTTATCACAGGGTAGAGAGAGGGGCTGCAGAGGGTGGACATCTGGCCTAGGGAGAGAGAGAGAGACATTTCGAAGGACTGTTAGGGTGGTAAGGTTCTGCTCAGGACAAGCTGTTTGATGAACGACCGTGTTACTGTGCTATTTATTACAGAGAACTCATCATCATCATCAAGGTGCGTATCCTTTATTGACGCTGCTCTCTCTTGCAGCGCATCTGAAATTCACTCTGTCTCTAGCCAGTTCATCCACTTCGTCGATGGTCATATTCATGGTTTCTTTAATATCTTGTAGCCATCTTCTTCTTGGTCTGCCTTTGCCTTTGTGTCCTGGGACCCTGCCCTCTAGTATTGTTCTTTCCAGGCCATCGTGACGCTTAATGTGACCAAAGTATCTAATTTTCTGTATAGTATGTTGTTTATCAGCCAATTCTCTTTAACATTTAGTTCTTTCAGGACATCAGTGTTCTTTCCGCCAGTGGTTCCCAGGCCCAAATTTGAGTGTAAAAATAGAACCACTGTTCCTGCCACGCATGTCGTAAGAGGCGACTAAGGAGGTTTGTATGAAATCGGATGCATGTGTCCTAAGCATGTAGAAGTCTATGCGTTTAGGGCCTATCAAACCAATATGCAAAATATACGTTCTTGGAAGATCAAACATATCATAAAAGAGTGATTAAAATTGGTCATAAAGAACGAACGCAAAGAAGAAGAAGAAGAAGAGAGTGTTCTTTATTTTTTCTGTCCATGGTATTCGTTGGATCTTTTTGTAGCATTTAGTTTCGAAGGACTAAATATGTGTTATATCACCGTGTTATACTTTCTGACCTGTGTAGTAATTTTGACACTATAACATGCTTTTATCCAGAATCATCCTGTATAATGTACTATGATCTAACTCATAGATTTTCCAAACTTTTCGGCACACCACTCACTTTGCACAACATTAACTTTGCACGCCCCTCCACATTATAAGTTTGTCAACGCCCTCCCACATATATACATGCTGTATTTTCTCTTTGACGTAGAAAATTGATATATATTTCTGTCATACATGGTCAATTTTCAAATGATTATATACATGAAATAGAAAATTGATGAAAAAATGGATCGTGTAAGACGGGCACAGAAGACGTATTAAAATGCGAAATTCAAATTTTAAATGATTATTCAATCGCAAAATCTCGAAAGTAATCGATTCAAAAATATTTATTATTAATTTCTTCTTAAAGGAGCCACCGACTCCTAATCGTCTGAACATCCCCAAATTCTTTTGAACCCACTATCGCCTCCCTCCCCTCATCCCCCTAGAACGCTTCAGCGCCCCCTGGGAGCGGTACTGCCCACTTTGGAAAACGCTGAAATACTTGAACTCGCACTCTCTCCCTTAGGCCATTGCTCGCTAGCTTTTGACAGCAGCTATAACCACACAAACCTATCGGCGCATTAATTTCCCCTTACATCTGCATGCCCTGGCACACACACAAAAAACCAGCTGATTTTTGTCAGTCTAGACCTCCTCAGCTGCCCAATCTATTGTCTACGAGCCCAGCCTGTTTCAAACTGGTCCGTCTTTATAGTTCCTAACAACAGCCACATTAAGTCATGGATACAATTTATTCTTAAACTTTTCTTTAAATGAATGTAATTTATCTTCCAACTCAATAACAACCTTCCCCGCCCCTCCCACTCATGTTCCATATATTTTAAATACGGTTACGTCCAGGACCCGCAAGGGAAGGGAACAGTACCACTGCAACCTTCAAGCTATGTCGTAAGAGGCGACTGATGTAGAATCTAGGGAAGCTACCCAGCAAATAAAACGCATCGCAGAAATCGCATGTGCTGGTCTACTTGTAGGCGCATAACTGGCACAACGTACAATCGCTCTTAGGCTCAGCTCACATACAATCAAAAGAGTGGTTAACAAGTGGTCGATATGGAGCGTTGGAAGAAGAAGAAAATACTGTTGTGCACAAATAACACAAACTGTTTTAAAAAAATTTAACATTTCTTTTCTAGTGCAGACGGGCATGACATGTTGGGCAGTGAGAGAGTATACATTTCCGTCAGCTCGGAAGGAATTGCTAAATGGGAGCCAGCATTTTTTTTGCGAGGCACTTGCAAGGTAACATCTCTTCTTCTTTGCTATCGCTATTTTCATTATTATGCCGTCAGATGCGTTCTTATGATGAAGTCGACTGTTGTCTAGAGCCATCTCTGTGCCATTTAGTTTAGAATATAGTGTTGCGTTGTAGGGTCAACATCCATTTCTGAGGGGACATACAGGAGAAAGTCTTACGGGAACATGTTCTGTGGTTTGATCAGTGTGCCACAAGAACACAGAGGGAAAGAGAAACATCGTAGCATATGCAAGTATTTATTCAGTCTGTTAATCCGTGTTCTGATTCAGAAGATGATGGTCTGCCTTTGTCTGTCGAGTGTGTTGTAGTCATCGTTGGATAAGGTAGGTTCTTTCTAATGTCCAGAATAGCTCTTTTTCAAAGTATAGGATTTCGTTTTCTATTTGTTCCCATTCTGCTCCCTTTTTAGCACGTTTGCCTGCCTTCTCGTTACCTGGCACTCCACGGTGTGATGGTACCAAATAGAGTGTAACTCTCTTGTTGACAGGGACCTTGCTGAGCTCTTTTCTCACTGATTAAAGTTGTCTCTGGTGGGCTTGCTAAGCGGATAGTGTATCTGAGGAAAAATACCACTTGTTGGCAGTCAGAGTTGGAGCTACTGATCATGATTGCGTCCTAAAAGGCGTGTTAATAGTTTTGAGCGTGTGCTGTTAATGTGAACAAAATCTACAGTTGGAATGTATTTGCTCATTTTGATTGTTCATCATAATCAAATAGCTTATCCTGAGCAGAACTTTGCACTCCAACAGTCCTCGGAATTTCTCTCATGGACCAGATGTCCCGCCAGTGCAGCTGTCATGCTCAAAACATCAGTTACATCCTGAATTCATCTTCTCTGTGGTTTTCCTCTATTCTCTTTGCCGGGATGCCTCCTTCCATGATGTCTTCTCCAGCCCTCGTTCTTGTCTCTTTGTGTTGGGTGTGTTAATAAGACTGAATATCGATCAAGTTTTAAACATTAACGAAGTGTTGTTGAGTCGTGTGGTGCTTAAGAAAGGGGTTTTTAGAACTCTGGAGGAAGACAAATTGAATGTTTAGATACGTCTTTTACTAAGTGGTGGTGTTTTTTTTACATCAAGGGGGGAAATGGTGCTCTCTTCTTCGAACGCTCCATATTAACCAACTGGTTAACCACTCTTTGTGCTTTGTATGCGAGCTGAGCCTAAGAGCAAATGTACGTTGTGCCAGTTATGTGCCTACAAGTAGGCCAGCACATCCGGTTTCTGCGCTGCGTTTATTTACTAAGTGGCATCGTAGATCCTACATCATTGTCCTCTTACGACATGCATTGTAGTTTGCAGTGGTACTATTTTTTGCTTCTCTTGCGGGTCCCGGCACCACGCGGGCGATGGAACGGTTTTACAGTCTTTTCAGCCACAAAAGGGTACCATAGAAACAGTCTAAATTACAAATGTTTGGCGTACTGCTGACCACAACACATATAATGGACTGTTCGTCAAAAAGACTGTTGGCGTGAGATCTTCCTGTGTAAGAAAGAGATCGGAGCTCACATGGTTAGTCACCGAAGTGCAATGATGATGTGATCCAATCAATCAATCAATGGTCAAAGAAAAATATAACACTCACATCGTATTCCAGAATGTTTTTAAAGGTTTGAAACGAGCTCTTCACCTGTAGTCATTCTGTTCACTGCTGTATTTGTTCCAGGGAACCTTAGGATTGACGTTTTAACACATCCAAAATATTTCATCTTTCAGAACATGATGTTATTTATGAGCCAATGCTCAGCAGAATGCAGGTATTGTAAGATATATATCGTATTACAATTTTTAAAGAAATTTTAGTTATTCAAATTATTTTGTTTGTTATCTCTTTCCCAGTTGGATATGTCCAAATACCCATTTGACGTCAGCATTTGTCCAATTGTGATAACTTCATGGATGTCGGATAACGAATCTATCACCGTATGTAACACTGTATCACTTAATTATATGTGTTTCCTTAACATATGTCATCGTAACGATAGTTATAGTTGGGAAACAGATGATGTAGGATGTTACACAGCCGACTATAAACTCATACGGCCAGAGGACTCCGGTAAAATTCTAAGAAATAAGATCACAACTGTCATGTAGACCTCGCATTCCAGTATTGTTGTATATAGACGAATTCATTTTAAAATCAACACAACATGCTAAATCATTGTTATATTATGTAACAAGTTCAGTTTACCAATAAGGAATATCAGTATTGTTAATAGTATTCATCAATAAATAACTATAGATTTATAGAATTTAGTAAAATTGTAAAAAAAAGCTTGCAGTGTTCTGTCAAACATTTATAAAAACCCAGTCTCCACTCATTCCCCAATCAAACTAGGTCAGGAGTTTCCCGAGTGAGTTATGATGCCCAATATTAGAGTTGGGTGTCGCCCGAGTGGTTACCAGGGCCCAAATTTGGGGTGTAAAGAATAGAACCACTGTTACCTGCCACGCATGTCGTAAGAGGCGACTAAGGAGATTTGGCTCAAATCGGATGCACATGTCCTTAACGTGTAGAAGTCTATGCGTTTATGGGCCTACCAAACCAATGTGCAATGTATACATGTTCTTGGCAAAGATCAAACATATCACAAAGAGTGATTAAAATTGGTCGTAAAGAACGAACGCAAAGAAGAAGACAAAGAGAAGAGTTGAATGTAGAATGTTATAAGGTTTTGTCTCAGTATTTGTGTAGATGTGAGAGACGATCGTGTTCATTCATTGCTACTTTACCACCATCTATTCTTATCTGATTTGATTGAGCGTTGTGAGAAGTCATGCTGGTGTTTCTTGGCTAGCACGCATGGTTGCAGAGCAAAACGGAACATGCATGCACGATCATCCTACACAAGTAAGATGACGTCCAAGTACTAAACCCATCCGTCCCACCGTTCTAGGGAAAGCTATCCTAGTAAATAAAAAGCGTGGCAAGAAATCGGATGTGCTGGCCTAGGCACACATAGGCGCGTAACTGACACAACGCACAATCGTTCTTAGACTCAGATCACATACAAACCACAAAATAGTGGTGTAATAAGGGGTCGATATGGAGCGTTTGCAAAAGAAGAAGAATACCTGAATATAGAAAAACTATCATCAATGCCATTAGAGAAGCGGGTCGTATAAATGACATCGAAAACATTTATAAATCCCCTGGTCTTACTCAGGACGATAACGTGAGTACCTCGGAGAAAATCTGCCTGTATGGCGAGGAATACTAATTACGAGTACATTGAGCACACGGCTGCCAGTGTAAGTAATTTACAATGTACAACTGCTGCCATTGTAAGAAATTGGTAAAACGAATTTTCACGCAAAAATCAGTTTCAGAGATGAAACTTCGTCTGAGTTAAAAGCGGACGAAAAAAAAAAAAAATGTATAAATCGGCGTCCTTATCCAGAGCGATAAAGAATGAAGTGAAAATGGGAACTATCAGACAAGAACACTTTGTTAGAGGTCCGAGACATTTGATTAATCAGTAATAAAATATATAAAATTAATACAGATTACTTTGTAATAAGTTGTTAGACGCTTATCACCCGTGTCGCCGAGGCGCTCAAGGGGAGCAAATAATTATAACACTGTGATTTACAAGGCGACTGAGGTAGGGGCCTAGAGAAGCTACCGTAGTAAATAAAAAGCGTCGCAGATATCGGATTGGCTGGCCTATTTGTAGGCGCAAAACTGGCACAACGTACAATCGCTCTTCGGTTCAGATCACATATAAATCACACAGAGAGGTTAACAAGTGGTCGATATGGAGCATTCGAAGAAGAAGACAGTAGAAGAAGGAGAAGGACTGGGAATTCGATCTATAAGAAAGAAAGAAGAAGAAGATAGTTTGCCCCATAAATAACATATATTTGATCATTATCTAATTTCAGTTGCAGTGGATAGACGATCCAGTTAAACTGCGAGATTTAATGATTAATGGAGAGTATGAAATATCGTCTGCTGGAGCCAGCAAAAATGCTCTCAAATTTGGAGACAGCTTTTATGAACAAGTTTCATTTTCGATCAGTCTTGCAAGACGCCCATTATACACTATCATCAGGTGACAGTACTTTCTTATATATATATATATATATATGTGTGTGTGTGTGTGTGTTTGTAAAGTATCACAACACTTCATATGTAGAATAAATGTGAAAAACCAAGTACATGATGTCATAAAAAATGTGTTCCACAGTTAATTGTGATGCAATATGCAGTGAATGACTGTTGTCTGCTGGGGTAATTCTTTCACTCAATCCATAATTGTGCTTTCAACTCAAGAAAGAATATTTGACAATATAAAGAAACGTGTACAGACATATCTTCAAGCCCGAGGTGGATATTTCCAACATCTGCTATAATGAATATTTCATTTGTTCTTTCTAGTTTACCAAGAACAAAAGTAGACCATAGCAGTAGCTATTGTGACTAATTTCACCACTTTGTTTTAACATTTCATTTTTCAAGCTGACCTTCATATGAAGTGCTGTGAGACTTTACAAACATCCTGTATATATATAAGATATTATATGTGGAAATAATGTGGGAACATCACACACATAAAAGATTGATTGAATAATCACGTGTGCTCCGATTTCTTTCTAACACAGGAAAATGCCAGCAACAGTAGCACCGGCGCGGGTTATGTAATTTTGATGATGGTTAAAATATATAGGAATTTTTTTTAATATTTAATTAATTTTGGACATTTCAATTATATTCCAATGTTGTTGTCAGTACCTGGGAAAATACTAAGCAGAATCATCCTGGAGAGACTGAGAGATGCCATCGATATAGAGCTAAGAGATGAACAAGCAGGTTTCCCACCAATAGATCCTGTGTGACCAGATAGCCACATTACGCATAATAATAGAGCAAAGTTTCTTTCTTTCTTTCTTTCTTTCTCGAATCCTGTATGCACTACAGCGTCAGGTCAGGAAGAGATTTCTAAAACGGGCCCTAGTATGCGCTTTGTAGATAGTCTCTTTCATCGCCTCTGTTATCTCTGAGGTCCATCTTTTGCGCGCCGGCCTTTTGCTTTGTACCCATTGTATCGAGAGCACATTGCTATTTAGGTGCACTGTCTGATGGTAATCTGCTTACGTGGCCGAACCATTTAATTTTTGTTTCTTGATGAAGTCTAGTACTGATGTTGTACCCACTTTTTCCTGATGTCTTCATTTCTCAACCGGTCTCTTCTTGTTACACCCAGCATTCTGCGTAGACACTTCATCTCTGTTGTGACTAGTTTTCTTCATCGTTTGTTGTCAGCGTCCAGGTTTGGCACTGGTAACATAATGTGGGAGAAAGATTGTGTTGAACATTGCTCTTTTGTGTTCATGGTGACGTGTTTGCATCTTAAAATTGGCGCCATTTGCCCTATCATTTGGTTTGCTTTGTTGCATCTGTGTTGAATTTCATTAGTTATTCTTCCATTTGCTGAAAAAATGCTCCCAGGTATGTGAAATCTTTTGCTTGATTTAGTAGATGATTATCGATGGAGATGTTGGTAGTGTTTTCCTCTCTGGCGAATGTCATTACTTCTGTTTTGTCGATGTTAATTCTCATGTTGTATTCGTTACATGCTAACTGGAGTCTGTTGATGTGTTGTTGTAGCTGTTCTTCTGTTGTTGATATGATTGCCTGATCGTCTGCAAAAGAAATTCATTTAAGAGTTCTCCGAGGTTGTTTCAATTCGCTGGTGTTAGCTATTTTACAAATGTGGTCAATGTAGTGATGAATATGTCAGGATAGTACCAGCCTTGTCTTACTCCTGACCCTACGTGAAACTTTTCTGATAATCCGTATTTGTCTAATGTACATTGCTGTCAGTATAAAGTCGAAAGGTTGATTAGGTGTCAACCAAGTTGTAGTATTTTCCACAACTTGCCTATTAGAAATAGAGCAAAGTATTGAATGGAAATCTCCACTTTATACCAGATTTGTGAACTATAATAAAACTTTCGGTAGCAATGATAGGGAACCACTTTGGAAATTGATGAGATACTATAGTATCCTACAGAACAATTGTGAGGCTTATAAGAGAAACGTATTTGGATATAAATGTAGAGAGTTCTTCATGAGGGTAAACTAACAGACACTTTTGGAATAGAAACAGGAGTGCACAGGATCTCTCTATCACTTTGTTGTTCTTACTGACAATAGACTGATTATGAAGACCACAGTAACTAACACCAGAAATGGAATCCAATGTGACAGAGCAACTAGAAGATCTGGACTTTACTGATGATATAGCCCTTCTGTCTCATACACGCAATCAGATGCAGGATAAGTTAAACACACTGGATCAAAGGTCCCACAACTAGGCTAAACATTTATACGGAAAGACAAGATAATGAGAATAACCAAGGAAAAATATAATTTGATCTCCTGGGAGAAATCCCAATTCAAGAGGTAGAATCATACACATATTTGGGTAGCAACGTAGACAAAGAGGGTGGAACAGATAGAGATGTTAAAATAAAATACAGAAAGCAAGAGGAGCTTTCATCGCACTGGGAAACATATAAAGTCTAAAGAAAATAAACTTCAGATTAAAAATGTTAAAGCAGTTCTGTATGGCGAAGAACACTGATAATAAGGATAGCATGTCTTCACGCAAAAAATCAGTCAGAATCGCCATACCAGGTGCCCTGATTACGCCGGAATTCATAGCGGACAAATGCAAGAAGAAGAAGAAGGAGAGAGAAAGAGACAAGAGAGAGAAGAGAGAGAGAAGAGAGAGAGAGAGAGAGAGAGAGAGAGAGAGAGAAAGAGAGAGAGAAAACAGATGTAGTGTTTTGCTATCAGTGATTACTGACAGGTTTGTAAATTTCGCAACAATGTTTTCGTATAAAAAATAGACACAATGCAGTTATTTATCTACTTAAAATCCATTACCATTCAAGTATCTCATATATTTTTTTGCTGGTTAACATTTCAGTGTGCTGATACCTCTCAACTTGCTGGCTGTTCTAGGCATACTATCTTTCATGATGCCGCCAAGGGAGCCTGAGAAAGTTGCAATCTCTATCACGATACTTCTCTCACTCACCTTCTTGCTGTCAGTCATAGAGAACAATATACCGCCCACATCGGATAATATACCTTTGTTAGTAA
Source organism: Arion vulgaris (assembly GCA_020796225.1). Taxonomy (NCBI): domain Eukaryota; kingdom Metazoa; phylum Mollusca; class Gastropoda; order Stylommatophora; family Arionidae; genus Arion; species Arion vulgaris. Next base: position 17,557,164 of record CM036766.1, read on the forward strand.
GTAGAAGTCTAATGTAATTCTTAGTCTAATCGACATTGACCTGGAATTCTTTCTTCTAAATGCTTCTTATATCGTGACCACTTAGTATAAACCACTACATTGTGCATTGTATGTCGCAAGTGACATTACAGAGAGGGTTGTAATGTCTTGTGCCAGTTATACAAGTAGGCCAGCACATCCGATTTCTGAGATGCTTTTTATTTACTAGGTAGCTTCCTAGGTCCTACATCAGTCGCCTCTTACGACATGCCTTGTAGGTCGCAGTGGTACTATTTTGCTTCCTTGCAGGCCCCGACACCACATGGCGCAGGTATAAAGAAATAAAATCTAGAACAAAAATTAGGATATTTAACTCTAATGTTAAAGCAGTTCTACTGTATGGGTCAGAAACACGGAGAACGAATGAAATTATAACTCATACATTGCAAACATTCATTAACTGGTGTCTGCGCAGAATAGATGGACTGAGATGGTATGATAGGGTCAGAAATGAGGAACTTATTGAGAGAACAAAACAGATTCCAGTGAACCAAGAGGTTAAAAAGACTATGCGCTGAATAGGAAACGCTTTGAGAAAATCAGAGGGAATATAACAAGAAGGGTTCTTTCCTGGAACCCACAGGGACAGGAAAGAAAGGGTGGTCTAGAAACACAGTAGAGGAGATTTGGAGGCAGAGTTCAACAATAGAAAAGGAAGGCTGGAGGGAGCTGCAGGAGATAACTAGAGATATGATAACTCTGCCCGAGTTGATTGAGGGTTTATGCCCTTATACGGGTTTAAAAGGCATGAGTGAGAGGTACGTTATTTCTGAGTGTGTCTATATATTGATATATTTACTTAAAACCAGAAATATTATTAACCTCCTTAATGATGATCATTACATACCAGCTTACCCCAATTTTGAAACACCCAGCTATTCCAGTAGTGACTAAAAGACAGATTCTAAATTCAATCTTTATACCAACACTGTGCTACCAGAGCCAAACATGGGCACTGACAAAAGAACAAGAAAGGAAAATTACCACATGCGAAATGAGATGCCTGAGGAAAGCAGTAAATAAAACAAGAAGAGACCAATAAGAAATGAGGAAATTAGAAGAACAGTCGGAACAACACCTGCTATTAGATTTATTGAAAAACAGAGACTCAAATAGTTTGGCCACTTGGTCAGAATGAACCCGAATACACCAGTTGCAAGAGGGTACAACCTGAAAATGGAATCATCAAGAGGAAAGGGCAGACCAAGAAAAGATGGGTTGATGGAGTTACAGACATCTTAAAACTCCACAATACCACACCATATCAAACGACCGAGCGTGCATTCTCTCGGAAACCGATCATCAGTTAAACTCTGCCAAGCGGCAAAAAGCAGAGAAGGACAAAAGAAAGAAAGAATGATGATCGGAAAATTACTTGTGAGATTCTTTCTTTCTCTTGTGTTTACTCGCTATAAAATCATGCGTAGTCAGTGCACCTGGTATGACGCTTCTGATTGATATTCACGTTAAGGCCTGCATTCCTTATTATCAGTATCCCCCGCCATACAGGCGTGCATTCTCCAACTTCAGAGGTTTCAGTTTCAGTTTGGAATATCTTCATTGCACTCCGGACATGTCCATAGGTATCCGATCTCCTTGCAATATCTCAACAGCGTCCGCGACTGACCGTACCAGTTCGATTTTGATTGATGAGCCTACTCATACCTGTTATGCTGTTCTTTTCTTGCTACTCCAATCAGAGGTTTACACTTGGGAGATGAAGGTGTTGTTGCGAATCATGAAATAAATAATTCTCATACATTTCAGAGCTCGATATATGCTTGCAATTATGAATATATATATATCATGTTAGCACCACCACATTACGAGGTCTCTATGGCTAAGTCGTTGCCTTGCGTTCCTGAAATTCGTGCGTTTGAATCCGAACGGTTCGTTCTGCTCACAATTACATTTATTCATGATTCTGATTGTTGCCGGTTCTACGGAGTTCGTGCTTTGTGCAATACTCTCGGTAGGTGACGTTGCCATTCTGTCGATAAGGATCAAACCATATAGTGTAGATCTCGGTTTCAATTTTCAATTTATTATCACAATGTGCAATGTCAGCTTGAGTAGGCAACCAGGTATCCGATAAAAGCCTGTCCAAATTACTGACTATCAGCTCGGATGTTGACAGTTTTCAATTACTGACTAACTCTGATGTTGACAGTTTCAAATACTGACTATCAGCTCGGATTTCTTTTCAAATTACTACTATCGTTCATGTTGACAGTTTCAATTCTACATCACTTTCGGATGTTGATCTTTCAAGATACTGCTATCAGCTCGATGTTGAAGTTTTCAAACTTCTGACATCAGTTCGATTTAGCATAGTTTCGCGGGCCAGGTAACAGTTCTTTCTTTACACGTTTGGCATATGACCACTGAACCACTCTATGTGATTGTATGTGATCCAAGCCTAAGAGCGATTGTACGTTGTACCAGTTATCGCCTACAAGAGATCAGCACATCCGATTTCTGCGACGCTTTTTATTTACAAGGGTAGCTTCCTAGATCCTACATTTATCGCCTTTACGACATGTCTTGTAAGTCGCAGTATGCTATTCTTTGCTTCCTTCTTCGGCGTGAACTCCAGTAGCATCTATGTTAACCAAAGACGCGTGAAGGCTAAACAAGCAGAGATGATCAACCGCATCTTTAACATGTATACGCTGAGCACATATCTGATGTTACTAGACCAAAAAAGAACAATATAAATATCATTATATTTAACATTATATACTATGAAATTACCTTCCTTGTTTTGAATCTTCTCCACAGTTATCTACGTTTCTGCAATGCTGGTGATGTCTTTTCTGTCAGTTGTTGGCAATGTAATCGTTGTCTCTATCAAAAGCTGGGATGAGAATGATGATTTCAAGAACCCCAAACAAAGCATTTCAACAACATAGAGGACAACACCATACTTCAGCTGTAGCTTATCATACTAAACCAGATGTGAGAAGCACATCAACCCTCAGTTTCCTGGATACAGATAATTCTGAATTTGTCACCCCATGTATATCTTGTACAAGAGTATTTGTCTCGGCAGAGCTAAACAATAAACTTCGACCAAGCAGCAACCGCGCAAACAAACTAAACAAATTGTTCATGATAATTGGATGTGTTACATTTGCGTTAATTTCTTGTCTTATGGTCGTCATGATCTGTCTGTAGCTATCTTGGGGAGGCGGGAAGGAACGGGGGGATCTCGATCGCGAAGTGCTTAAGACGTTTGCATGTAGTTCTGAAGGTTGTAGGCCTGAGTCTGGACCGTCACATACAGGGTCGTGCCGTGCTATGATACAGAGAGGCGGCACATCAGGCGGTACCGTAAGGGTGTGCATAAGCAGCAAAATCAAAATTAAAATTAAAAGTTATTTTAAGGAAAAGAAGTTAAGGGTCTGCATTTAGAAGACTTGCATCATAATAAGAAAATATACCGCACGGCCCTGGCACATATACAGTTTTTTCATGAGATCCCTAGGATTGTTGCTGAAGCTAAGGAGTTCGTGCTTTTGCAACTATCTCGGCATTTCTGCCGATAGAGATGGAATCATATGGGGAAACACGGCGCAATTAAGTCAACCCGTTGCCTATAGACCAGTGTCTCCCCACCTTTTTTGTGCCATGCCCCACCTAACTATTTGTAAAATTCTTATGCCCCATAATTATTTTTAATTTTGTCTTTCTAATTGTTTCTTGCTTGCACCACTCATTTTACTATGGGCTGAAATCAACAAATATAAGATCAATTAGAATCTAAAAATAAAGTATGTGTCAAAATTAATTTAATTTGAAGCGGAGTAAACGTAGACTAAAAAATGCAAATTTAATTGCCCCCTTAACAATCAAATTGCCCCCCTGTGGGGCGTGAGCTCCACGTTGGGACTGTTTTAGACCCATTATGTCTGTAGTTATCTACAAGTAAGTGTGAATTTATTTCAGTCAAGTTTTCCCGATCGATCACCATCGTCATCATCAGGTGCCGTGTCGGCTTACGTAAGCGATCATGGATCTCTACAAATCTTACATCTCTGGTGTTTGCTATCATCTCAGATGTTGACGCTTTTCCGTGCCATGAAGTCAGACTATACAAAATTGGCTATCTTTGTCTCGTATTCCCTCGATTTACCAGTTATTACAATGTGTTATAAACCTCCCTTTCTCATCACATGTCCGACAAATGATGGTTGTCTCTTTCTTGTACTGATAATAAGCTTTCTTTGAGTCTTGCTTCATCTCCACATTCGTCATTTAGCAGTCCTGGGATTCTCATGATTCTTTTGTAAATGATTGTCGATATCTTGGAATATTAGTCAAGCCCCTGCAAGTTCCATCCTCCAAAGCAGCAATCTTCTAAATGTTCCTATACTCACTGTGCCCAAGCGGTGTTGTTTGACACATGGTTCTTTCTCTCCATATGTTCCTCTCCAAACTTAACCATAGTATTGTTTGAATAGCGATAACATAAGTAATATAATATTCTATGAAACTAGCAGTTTTTTACCTTAAGACTGCAGTTGTATTAGTTACAATGGTTGGTGTGTTTACTTTATTTAAATTAGTTCTTCTTCTTCAAACACCTCATATTGACCACTTGTTAACCACTTTTTGTGATCTGTATGTGGTCTTTGCCTAATAGTGATTTGTACGTTGTGCCAGTTATGCGTCTACAAGTAGGCCAGCACATCCGATTTCTGAGAAACTTTTATTACTAGAGTAACTTCCTAGGCCTCTACCTCAGTCGCCTCTTACGACATGCCTTGTAGGTCGCAGTGTTACTATCTTTGCTCCCCTTGCGAACCCGGCAACACACGAATGTAGTTCTTCTTTAAGCTTAACTGTTGTGTTTATTTTTTATTAACATAAATAGATTAAAGAATGTAGTATTTGATTAAACTAGTTGTTTTTACAACTGCTTATAGTCTTATAGAGAGCCGCAGTAGCGTAGTTGTTAGAGAACTCGCTTCTTAGACTAGTGATCCAGGTTCAATTCAACAGTGAAGGTTTAATATTTCTATACCGTAACAGCTCTAAGATCGACCCAGCCTCAACTGGATATCAGGAAAAGCATTGGGAAGTAAAAGCGCTCGACGTGATGTTAACCACATCACCCATCGTGTGCCGTATTACCTAATATACCTTGAAGTACGAAAAATGGTACCTTTACTTTTACATTTTCTTTACAGCTTTATACGTTTTGAATATTTTTCATCTTTTGCACTGTCATGTTCAGATCATCTATCATATCCTGTATTCATTTACAATTTGTTTTCTATTTGAAATGTACCTGACATTAGTAATGTGATTTGTACTGTCTCGGCATGCGTATGTATAAAATGTTATTCTAGTCAAGACTGGTCAATACAGTAATTGTTACTTTAGTCAATACAGTAATTGTTACTTTAGTCAATATACTAATCGTTACCTAGTCAATACAGTATTACTTTAGTCAATACAGATTTACTTTAGTCAATCAAATTGTTACTAGTAAAATACAATAGTTACTCTAGTCAATACAGTAATTGTTACTTTAGTCAATATACTAATCGTTACTTTAGTCAATACATCATAGTACTGACTCTATCTAGCCATTAACGATAATGTCTCTTTAGCCCTGTACAGTTTTTTCATCTATTTTGTGTAGGTCTGAAAGTAACAACAATATGATTGCACGATTGTTCACTATGATTAACATATAATCTTACTTATCTTTGAGAGATTCGCAACGATATTGTCTGCTTCTTTCATTACATTATAAATCTGTACTATTGTTCCATACGCTTGGCTTGTATATATCTTGCCTTATTTACATTTAGTGATACTAGCAGTGGCGGCTCGTCATTAAGGGCCAGTGGGGCCGGGCTCCACCAAAAATAATGTATAACGTGTATTTATTATTTTATAAATTAAAATATAGCAACAGAAAGCCATGATTTATCCGGGAAAAATGTCTGGCCCCACCAACAAAACTGAACACGAGCCGCCACTGGATACTAGCATAGCATATTTAACAGAAAGAACTTGCTTATCACAAGAAATGAGTTTCTGTGGTGTGGAGGTAAGATGCTCGCTTCTAGCTCCAAAGGTACTCGATTCGCTGACCACGTGAACCAATCGGGATATAGATTCCTGATCTAAATGTATGCGAGATCAAGTTGTTAGCCTTATCGGAGACGGACGATAAAACATAGACCATGTGTTCAAGTTTAGCATGTAAAAAAGCTTAAAAGCACGCGCAAAGTCGCTGACAAGGGAAAATTCATACAAATAAGATTTTTTGCAAAAGTTCTAACTATCTTCAAAATTGCATAGGAGGTCCTCATCCGTGCATGAGAGTTCGTGTTAGCTCACTGACCCTCGTACTACCTTGTCACCCTATATTACATTGCACCTATTGCTTCATGTCGGTCCGTGGCAACTTTAGAATCTTAGTAAATAGAGAATGTTAATTTTGACATGTTTATCACATCTGAAGTAGGAGACGGCAGCCTGCATGGCGGGGGGCACTGATAAAAAGGAAAGAATATTTTCACGCAAAAATCAGCGAGGAGCGCCATACCAGACGCGCTGACTAGGCCTGAATTTATAACAGGCGAAATCAAGAAAAAGGAGAAGGGGACATGTTTATTTGTTACCACAACACTTCATACAATTATATATGAACTATTTCATCATATTCAACTTCAAATTGCTTGACTTCAATGTTTTCTTTATTTAGATTTCAAGTTGTCATGTTAATACTAATTATATTTATTCCAATTTCCACAAATGACAACAGCACTTTCTTGCATTTTAAAGTAAATAAAAGTTCTTATTGCTTGTTTGTATTCTTCTTCTCGTTTGTTGTTCTTCAATGTCTACACAATGAGTCCAGTTCTCTGGATGTATATTGTTGTGTTTGTTAGTTCATCAAGGCTTCTTCTTGTTCGCTGATGTTCAATGTCTACACAATGAGTCTGGTTCTCTGGATGTATATTGTTGTGTTTGTTAGTTCATCAAGGCTTCCAACCAGCTTTGTGTGGATGTTTGTCTCTGTTAGCTAGTGTTCTTTCCGCAGTTCATTCATCAGGCAGACTCAAAACATTTCCCGTAGGCTAAAATTCGGTAGCCCTGACTTACACGAGTATGGTACCATACACAAACTGGAGCCTAAGAACCGTACAGTTGTTCTTGGCAAAGATCAATTATACGTTCACATTGATCGTAAAGAACGAAAGCTAAGGAGAAGAAGAAGGAGGCGATTCATTAGGTTACAATTTTACAGAGTGTGTTCGGCTGTCTCCGTCCACATACACATGTGGGGGATGGAACCAGTTGTTACTATTTTAATTTAGGTAATACTAAATTAATATATGAAGACTTTTTAGGAGAATACTTGGGTATATCTTGTAGGGTAAAATTAGAAATATCAGGCTTCAAGAACTCACTGGTCTATTAGTTCGCTTGAAAAATTGTCTATATATTCAACGTTGCCTTATGTATAGACTTCACTGTCTTTTGAAGCTTACACAGAGGTCCATGTCCTTTCGAGGTAGAGGGCCCAACACTGTACATGCCTGAGTGTCCGTCACAGGGCGAGAGCCATACCGTTTAGAATATATAGATTTACGCATTATGTGTTAGTGCGTGGCAACCTGATTGCTATAGTGCGCCTCTTGGCTGGTTGTCTCCGGTGTCAGCACTTTTTTTCAGAAGCAGGCTGTGGTTCAACTCAACGGATAGAAAAAGTATAAATAAAGTAGGAGATAAGACTAGAAAAAGAGGCCAGCCTCAAGAGAGGCTGCCATTTAACCCATAGCTATGGAGTGAGTTGGTTGCAGCCAGAGCAACTAATACTCGCCGGTGAGCTCTAGGGTGTCACTTTATGGGACCTTCCTCTTCTTCTTCTTCTTTACGTTCGTTCTTTACGACCAATTTTAATCACACTTTGTGATATGTTTGATCTTTGCCAAGAACTGTATACGTTGCACATTGGTTTGGTAGGCCCCTAAACGCACATACTTCTACATGTTTAGGACACGTGCATCAGATTTCATCCAAACTCTTAGGCGCCTCTTACGACATGCGTGGCAGGTAACAGTGGTTCTATCTTTACACCCCAAATGTGGGCCCCGGTAACCACTCGGGCGGGACCTCCCTCTGCTACTCGCTCTTTTCTCTAGCCTTTCACCTTCAGTCTGTTTGGCTTGATAAAATCTGCCAGTAGTTGCTTTTACAAAAGACCCCGGCCGACATAGCCTGAAGGATCATCAAGACACACAAACCCTCCTACCACAATACTGTATGCTAATGTGGATGGATCAAGCTATACAAAATAAGCGATGGCCATGGATTGGGATGAGGAAAAAATGCAGCCATGACATGCAATGAAGTGGAACAGCGAAAAAAGGTAGTACTAAGAGACATGGAGTAGAACTTTGAAGCAGAGCGAAATCACATGTGACTAGGTTAGAAATAGAAAGAAAAGTACAATTTCAAATTAAGTGAAAACTATTTATGTCTGACTTAGGTGATCTTGTGTGCCACGTGTACTGATGATGAATATTTATTTCAAATTGAGTGAAAACTATTTATCTCTGACTTAGGTGATCTTGTGCGCCACGTGTACTGATGATGCATATTAATTTATTCTTCTTTTGTGGTCACATTGTTACCGAATTGTTACCCTGTATCCTGGTTTTCTGGTTTTCTGTTGTCTCTTGTGCTGCTCTAGTGGCTTGGGTGATAGTTATATTTGCTTTTTGACAGGATTCTGCTATGCCATCTATCCATATTTTTCATGATCTCCCTCTCGTCTTCTTTCCTAGTGTTCTGTTGTAGATGACTGTATACAATGGAGTTTGGTTGCATTCTTATCAAGTGACTGAACCAGTTCATTATTTATTTCTCAATGTAATTAAAGCAAGGTTCTGTCCCAACTTTCCTGCTTATACTGATATGATTCAATCTTTGCTGGTGTTGGCAACTTTTCGTAGGCATCGCATTTCACATATAGTTAATTTTGCGACTGTCTTTGTTCATTGTCAATGTATGGCAACACAAAGTACGTATGAAAATGATGTTGATCATCTGTTGTTTACCTGTCATTGAGATATATGGGTACCTTAACAATAGGGCTAACTGGTAATACATAATTAATCAAACATTTTCTGATACGTTTCCCGTGGTGACAAACGAACAAGATTTACAAAACTTGATAGACACAAAAGATGAATACAAAATAATATAGAGAAATTTGCTATTTTTAATGAACAGCAAAACTAAAATGCAATATCAAAATTAGCAATAAACATTCAAGCAAGTTCATCGATTCAAATATCTGGGGGGAATTCATTATATCAGATGGAAGATCTGTAACAGAGATAGGAGTAGCAAAGCTCAAGGAAAACAGCTTTGCAAATGAAAATATACTGTGCGTGAATTCACTACCAATGACATAGAAAATAATCATCATCAAGGTGCGTGTCCCTTATATAACGTTGCTCTGTTTGCAGCGCATCTGAAATCCACTTTATCTCTACCCAGTACATTGTTCATCCACTTCGTCGATGGTCATATTCATGGTTTCTTTAATATCTGTAGCCATCTTCTTCTTGGTCTGCCTCTGCATCATGGGACCCTGCCTTCTAATATTGTTCTATGTGGCCAAAGTTTCTAATTTTTCTGTATAGTATATTGTTTATCAGCCAATTGTCTTTAACATTCAGTTCTTTCAGGACTTTAGTGTTCTTTTTTTTCTGTAGCATTTCGTTTCGAAGGATTGGATTTTCGTTCTTGTTGTTTGTGTAATGGTCCATGATTCACAACTATAAGCAGCCACTGGAAAAAAGGCATGTTCTCAGTATTTTTAATTTTAATATTTTGCTGGTGCTTGGCCACATGTTCTTCATTGTGTTTAACTTCCTGATTGCTATTGCAAATCTTCTTGAGATCTCTTTGGAGCAGTCGTTGTTATTATTGATTATTGAGCCCAGGTATTTGTATCTCTCTACGCTTTGAAGTTCTTCATAGAAAATAATACTTCAATGCTATAAAGTCAATACTTCTGTATGGTAGCGAATCATGGACAATGAGCAAACAATCACTAATTCGCTTGAAGCACAAGATGGGATTTTACAGAAGAATGCTCTACAGTACAATCGCTCTTAGGCTCAAATCACATATAAATCACAGAGAGTCGTTAACAAGTAGTCAATATGGAGCATTCGAAGAAGAAAGAATCTAGCACACATCGAAACCTAATCAAAATAATAAGAATTAGACAATCAATGCTCTATTGATACATACTACGAAGAGGAAGCTTGGAACATTTGGCGACAGATGGTAAAAGAACAGGGAAGGAGAAATCGTGGAAGATAAAGGGAGTATGCGTTGGGTGATTTGACAGAGTAGTTCGACAAAAGATCGGCATCAGGACTGATAAGCCGCACCACGAGAGAGCAGTGCAGAGTTATGATCGCCTGCGGCTGTACGAGCGTCAATTTATTGATTAAATATTCATAATACTTTATCATATTTCTATGTACTAATATTAATAGTACATTGCTGTTGTACACGTTGTCCTAGAAGAACTTGATGCTTGAGGGGCAGAGTGATGAGTGTGATTACCTGCGAGCCATCGGAACCATCAGTAATCATACGTTTCGACATCTGATTGGAGAGACTAAGCAGATATGGGTCTGTCTGGAGTGTTATGACATCGGCGCAGTAATCAATAATTAATAACAAATTAATTTTCGTAATGTGCTAATTAATAGTGATTTAAACACATTATAGAGCTGGAGGAGCTGCAGGAGATAGCTAGAGATAGGAAGACTTGGCATGAGTTGGTTGAGGCCTATGCCCAACAAAGGCAAAGAGAGAGAAACACATTATAATCTTCTTCTTCGAACGCTCCATATCGATCAATTGTTAACCACTCTTTGTAATTTGTATGTGATCTGAGCCAAACAGCGATTTATGTTGTGCCAGTTATATGCCTACAAGTAGGCTAGCACATCCGATTTCTGCGACGCTTTTATATTTACTATGGTAGCTTCCATACGCCCCTACCTCAGTCGCCTCTTACGACATGCCTTGTAGGTCGCAGTGGTGCTATTCTTTGCTTCCCTTACGGGCCCTGGCACTACACGGGCGGGTTCAGCAACCAATAAACAATAACAAATTAATTTTCGTGATGTGCTAATTAATAATGATTTAAACAAATTGTAATAACTTTATTGTTTTTCATTCTCCATTTCTCAATATATTCATGCTTGTTGTGATCAAAGATTCAACTGAGAACTCTGTTTTCTTCTTCTCTTTCATTCTTTTTCTTCTCTCCAATCCTGTTTTACCTCACAGCGTCAGGATAAGAAGAGATTTCTAGATCGAGTCCTAGTGTGCGCTTCATAAGTAATCTTTCGTCGCCTCTGTTATCTCTGAGGACCAGCTTTTGCTTGGCCGGCCTTTTGTTTCATATCCATTGTATCGGGGCAAAATTGCTCTTTGGGTCGCACTGTCTGTTGGTAATCTGCTTATATGGCCGAACTATTTAATTTGTTGTTTCTTGATGAAGTTCAGTACCAATGTTGTACCCACTTTTTTCCTGATTGCTTCATTTCTCAACCGGTCTCTTCTTGTTACTCCCAGCATTCTGCGTAGACACTTCATCTCTTTGGTGACTATTTTCCTTCCATCATTTGATGCCAGCATCCAGGTTTGGCACTGATAGCGTAATGTGGGGAGAAAGATTGTGTTGTACAGTGCTATTTTTGTATTCACGGTGACATGTTTGCATTTGAATTGACACCATTTGTCCTATCATCTGATTTGCTTTGTTGCATCTATGTTGGATTTTGTTATTCTTCCGATTACTGAACGGAAAGATACCATACAAGCTAAACTATGTTAAATAAGTTTCACAAACTATATTGAACACTTATTTCGATTTATTGTTCTCGATAAGAACCACTTACATTTTTTAAATCCTAAATTCAAACCAGATAAACAATCACCATAATAGACATTCGTGAGACCAAGCTAAATAAAGTACATAACCTATGATTGTTAGAAAATTAAACAATCAAGATGTCTTATTTGTTTTTCAAATCTATTATCAGCATTTTGTTAAATTTGTGTAACAAAAAGTAGGTTCCGTTGTCAGAAACAGCTGATAGCTTTCACATCGGCTGTTTTTGTTCAAACTAAACAATGAGGTCAACTAAAATATTTTTCGTTCTTCTCTTAGTAAACTAAGTTGGAGGTCAAACATGCTGACGTGTACAGGAAGTAGCGTGTCAGAGTGTGTACCACGTCCGTGTGTTACCGGGGCCCACTAGGGAAGCAAAGAAAAGTATCAATGCGACCTACGAAGCATGTCGTAAGAGGCCGCTAATGTAAGGGCCTAGGGATGCTAGTGAATATAAAGTATCGCAGAAATCGATGTGTTGGTCTACTTGTAGGCGCATAACTGGCAAAACGTACAATCGCTCTTAGACTCAGATCACACAAAAATCACACAGATCGATTTACAAGTGGTCGATGTGAAGCGTTCGAAGAAGAAGAGTAGGAACCATCGTCTTCTTCTTTTGTAGTCACTGACTCGTCACACTGTTACCGGGTTGTTGCCCAGTGTCGTCACACTGTTACCGGGTTGTTGCCCAGTGTCGTCACACTGTTACCGGGTTGTTGCCCAGTCTCGTCACACTGTTACCGGGTTGTTGCCCAGTTTCGTAGTTTTCTGTTTTTGTCTTGCGCTGTTCTGGGAGCTTGTGTGATTGTTATTTTTATTCTTTGACGAGATTCTGCTACGCCATCTAACCATCTTTTTCTTCCTCTCGCCTTCTTTCCTGATGCTCTGTTTTAGAAGACTCTGTATGCTGTAGAGTTTGGGTGCATTCTTATTAAGTGGCCGGACCACTTCATTCTTTGTTTACATTTGTATACAACAGAATAATTAACTAAATTAAGAATAAGAAGCTAAATTAACAGAATGTGCTGAATATCCATTGTAATCAATCTCCGATGTGTAACGGCTCGTTATGATGATGTTGTCCGGTATGGGTTTCCAAAAGAGGCTGTTCCTCGTTTTTATTACTCTTTTCATACAGTTCTACATTTTTTTAACAATAGTTTTTGTTTTTAGACAATAGACAATAGTACTGTTGTTAGTTAAAGACAATGTTGCTTCTCTCAGCACTGAGTTCAAACAGATTAAACCTAACATTGTTTACTTATCAGATCTATTTATAAAGTTCATTTACATGAATTACAAGGAAATGAGGTCAAGGTCAAATGAGTCGTCAGCATATTTATCTCAAAGTTAGATTTTCTTTTATTTAGTAAGGAAAGATTTCAATTTCCGAATCTGTTTGAGTTAAACAACAAAAGGGGGATACTTCTTCAAGTGATCTTCAAGTTTATTGTAACCATTTAATAAAGCTTGCTAAGACTGTACAGTATGCATGTTAGACAGAAACACAGCCTCCATATCACATCCTGCAGTCTTCTTATTCTTTGCGTTCGTTCTTTACGACCAATTTTAGTCACTCTTTGTGATAAATTTGATCTTTGCCAAGAACGTGTATACGTTACACATTGGTTTGGTAGGCCCCTAAACACATATACTTCTATACGTTTAAGACTCGTGCATCCGATTTCAGCCAAACCTCCTTAGCCGCCTCTTACTACATGCGTGGTAGGTAACGGTGGCTCTTTTCTTTACAACCCAAATTTGGGCCCCGGTAACCACTCGGGCGGTACATCCTGCAGTCATGTCCATCATACATACACTAAAGAAACGAAACATGGTCTCATGAATGAAGCTTACAGATCAAGCTATGGGGAACTCTCGAGGAACTCTGACATGCAGCTTCATAGAGGCAACACGTCTTATAGTTTAGAAGAGCATACCGAAACTGAACGCAAAGAAGAAGAAGATAAGAAGTAACTATTTGTTTCAGTTTCAGTTTGGAATATCTTCATTGCATTCCGGACATGTTCATATGTTTTCCGATCTCCTTCGCAATATCTCCAACAGCATCCAGCGACTAACCGTGCCAGTTCGATGTTGATTGATGAGCCTACTCATAAGCATGTTCTTCTGTTCTTTACTGGTTTTTTGGGCCACTCCAATCTTCAATCCCAGCTCGTGCAATCTAGCAGTTAACATGGATTTGTTTAAATGAAAATTTTCTTTGCAGTCACACTCTTTGGCGATGTTCAAAATGTCAGCTCTATCCTTTGGCTGGCCCCCTGATCTGATGGCATAGCCAACCAGCCTGTAACAATTTGGTACGATGCATACAGATATGTCAGAGCAGATCACCGATTTTATTTACACGGAAATCTGAGAATGGAGGAAGATAGATCCATGTTCTGGCACCGAAGACGTTGATCAGCTAGCAGAATATGAAGAATTTGATTAAAATATGACATAGACCTCAAAACCAAAATTAAAGAAATCAGACCAGGAGATTTGGTTACGGAAGGAAACTGCTAGTCGCTGCATGCTTTATGGGAATGGTTTTATAATATACGTTGCTGCATTTCCAAAATGATATTTTGTACAACGCGGTTTTAGTGAAGTGCTGAAATTGTTTTCTCAAAGAATTCGGTACAAAATTATTGATCGAGGTGATTTTACACTGCTGCTAGTCGGTTTTACACCAGACATTGAAAAAGCTATTAAATGTTAAATTAAATGCTTCAGGAAGGTGGTTTGTGGGGTTTGGGGGATTGGTAGAAAAAATAAACTACGAGGACATCAGAAGCAGAGTGTGCATAACTTCAATGAACCTATTACACTGAAAGACAACAAATGCAGTGGTTCGGACATATAATGAGAATGGAATACAACCAACCACCAATGACAGCATACAATAAAAAGCGAGCAGGTACTAGAGCCAGAGCCAACTATAAACTACTGGGCCCGACACCTGGATTTATCTCTTCCGTAAAGTGGTCTGACATTTTGTGTGTGTCGGTAAACGATAGAACGTCAGCGTGTCTTGTTATTTTACTGGATTTTGAGTCCTTGGATATTTATCTACAACAAATATTTGGATTACTGATATTGCAGAGTGTTAAATTGAATTTGAGCATATTGTTTTCATCTTAAAATGGGCAAAAAGTGCTGTGTTCCTGGATGTAAATCGAACTACGACTCGACTAAAGAATATGTGAGTGTTTTTAAATTCCCATCAAATTCTGATAGGAGAGACAGATGGAAGAAATGCATTCCACGAAAAGACTGGTCACCAGTTAAATCAAGCGTTGTGTGTCGTAAACATTTTCATCCATGTGACATTATATTGTCTGATACATTTATAGATAAATGTGGAATTAAACATGAACTTCCTCGGAAGCATACTGGTTTTAAAAACTGCTTATCCATCTCTTTTTCCTGAATTGCCATCGTATTTATCCAGTCAACAACCACAATCTCGTAAAGATCCAGAAATAAGAGTAGCAGAAATCGTCAGCAAACATGACAATAGAACAGCTGCGTGGTTGTCTGCAGATATTATACAAGATTTTCCAACTTTACAGTTTGAGATAACAGCAAAGTTAAAAGACTTGTTAGATAAAAACTGGAGAATGCATACAGTCACAGAGGATATATTTACTTGTCTTGTTTTGTATACTATGAATGTGAAAGTAAACAGTGCACCATCCATTTCTGTAAGTGTAAATGTTTTACCAGACATGAGTGTACAAGTTTATGTAGAAAATAAACAAGTCTCTGGTAAATATCTTGATTGGATTTTAATTAACAGTAAACTTGAGAGGTGGTCACAGCTGGAAAATTTACAGATCCACTACAAAGATACTGATCCTGCTACTTCTCCAAACATAAAGAGTATTAGTGATTTATTAGAAGAAGCATATACTAATTTAGAAATTGTTAAAGAATTAATATTATCATCAGAAGATACTAATACACACATACATGAAAAACAACTAACATTTATCTTAGAGCAGGTACAACTTGTCAATAAGGACAAATACAGAAGACGCTACAGTAGTTGTACATTATGCTTTTCCTATATGGTTTTCTTGAAATCTCCTGCATGCTATAGATTTATCAGAAAATCTCTCTTATTATGTCTCCCACATCCATCTACATTAAAAAATTTAACTTCTCCTGTCCATAAAATGTATAAACTTGGAAGGGTACTTCAAACTTCACTAGCAAGTAATTGTTTATAGTCAATTGTTTACAATATTTATCATTACATATCAATGATCTAAGTAAGATGGACATTTATAAAAGAACAACAAAGTGTGCTACAGTTAAAGCAACTTTTGTGTATGTTAGAAATGTATATTGTACCTTATTATACAGCTATGTATTACATTATAATGCAACTGTTGTTCTGCAATACTTTGTTAATCATTTTGAGCTTCTACATTGAATTTTCTTAAAGCTGTGTTAAATATGAATAAAACCAAATATGAATAAAACCATGATCATTTGATTAAAATAAAATTCATTTTATGACCATATCTCAAGTTTATTATTATCTATAATCCATTTACGATGTTTGTCATTAAATGTATGTCTGTACAGTAATGGATTTCGTAAAGAGATCTTAAGAATATAGTCAGCCCCTTTTCTTATCTAGGTCAGGGAATACCTGGCGAGTTGTACGGCCTGGGCTATAGCCTGGCTGTGCTAGAGCCAAGGGAAGACCAATAAAAATATGGATATACAATATCAAGACCACACTAAATAAACAAGGAAATAACACAACAAGGACGACTCATCTGGCTCTGGAACGCAAATTAAATCTCCCATCCCTACGATTAACGGCAAGAGTGGACAACCAATTCCATCACCTATATGGGGAAAGACAATAGACCAGTGGCTCTCAACCTACCTAATTCCGCGACCCTTTAATACAGTTCCTCATGTTGTAGTGACCCTCAACCATAAAATGATTTCCGTTACTTCATAACTGCAGTTTTGCTAATGTTATAAATCGTAATGTAAATATCTGATTTGCAGTATCTGAGGAGCGCGAGCGTCTGTAGCTCAAGCGGTAGTGAGCTCGATCACCGACCCAAGCGTACCTGGATCAAACCCCACGGTGATCGAGTTTGAAAGCAAATTCGTTTCCTTGGGATTTTACAAAGGTAAAATAGACCTCACCGTTCAGAAAGCAATGGCAAACTACTGAACGTATAAGTGGTGCCTAGAAAAATCAACGACTCGTTTACTGTGGTTGATGGCTACGTCCTTTGGGATATGCCACGATTTTCATTTTCATCTGAGGAGCAGTGTCTTGGTTCCGAAGACCATCGAAACTATGAGTGATAACTTAAGTGACCCATGTGAAATGGTCGTTCGACCCCCAAAGAGGTCGCGACCCACAGGTTGAGAACCACTACATTAGATACTAGACTAAACACGCGTTCTATAAATATATTTTTATCCTGACGATGTGAGGCACAATAGAATTAGATAAAAGAAAGAAAAAATATTAAAAAGGTTGTGTCATACTTATAGATATTAGCAAAACAATAGTTTAGAATTTTACAATATAAACTCCAAAAACAGTCACGTCTGTTTTTTTTGTTTAAACGTGTGTGTGTTGATTTTGTAATATTAAAACAAAAAAACAAACACAGGCTACACTACACACGTAGTTTAATTATATCAAGTAGCAATGAAATCAAGAATATTGGATAAGGTAGAGTGTGAGGGGTATAAGGGAAATAAACAGCTGACATTTCCTATCAATTGCTCCATTATGATTGCATATCCTTCATCTACTATGTCCTACATTAACTTTAGTATAAAATAGATCGTTGCACAATTTTTTAAAACATTTGAAACGCACATTGAGTTATTCCTAATATATCAGAAGATTATAATGATGAAGTTGTGTATTGGTTTTCTTAGTTTTATCTTAGTTGTGGTAGTCGTTGCTGCTAACCATCCAACAGCTCATAATGCTGTACGTTTTCATGCTAAGAAGACACAAACTTCTTTTGTTGAGACGGAGATAAAGAACCTTCTAGAGGTAAGAATAATCAGTTTTAGAGTGATCCCGCCCCCGTATATTGCCGGGGCTCGCAACGGGGAGCAAAGAATAGTAACACTGCGACATACAAGGCATGTCGTAAGAGGGAACTGAGGTAAGGGCATAAAAAAGCTACGCGCAGAAATCGAATGTGCTGACGTACTTGTAAGCGCCAAGCTGGCACTACTTAAATCGGTCTTGGACTCAGATCACATACAAATCACAAAGGGTAGTTTAATAAGTGGTCGATATGGAGAGTTCGAAGAAGAAGAAGAATTATGCTCCGATGCCCCAGTACTAACGTCATCCGATGCCCCAGTACTAACGTCATCCGATGCCCCAGTACTAACGTGATCCGATGCCCCAGTACTAACGTGATCCGATGCCCCAGTACTAACGTGATCCGATGCCCCAGTACTAACGTGATCCGATGCCCCAGTACTAACGTGATCCGATGCCCCAGTACTAACGTGATCCGATGCCCCAGTACTAACGTGATCCGATGCCCCAGTACTAACGTGATCCGATGCCCCAGTACTAACGTGATCCGATGCCCCAGTACTAACGTGATCCGATGCCCCAGTACTAACGTGATCCAATGCCCCAGTACTAACGTGATCCGATGCCCCAGTACTAACGTGATCCGATGCCCCAGTACTAACGTGATCCGATGCCCCAGTACTAACGTGATCCGATGCCCCAGTACTAACGTCATCCGATGCCCCAGTACTAACGTCATCCGATGCCCCAGTACTAACGTCATCCGATGCCCCAGTACTAACGTGATCCGATGCCCCAGTACTAACGTGATCCGACGTCTCAGCATTAGCGTGATCCGATCATCCGATGTCTCAGCTTTAGCGCGATCCGATCATCCGACGTCCTAGTTTTAGCGTGATCCGACGTCCCAGTTTTAGCGTGATCCGACGTCCCAGTTTTAGCGTGATCCGACGTTCCTGTTTTAGCGTGATCCGACGTCCCAGTATTAGTGTGATCATATGTCCCAGTTTTGGCGTGATCCGACTATCCAGTTTTAAGGATATCCGATGTCCCAGTTTTAGCCGGGTAGTATTGGTTTCGGATGATATGTCTTAACATTTTCCGGAGTTCCCTACGTTTACTACTGAAACTTATGAGCTTGTGATTTGTGCAATACTCTCGGTATTCGACGTGTCATTTATGTAGAGAGTGGCCGAATCATATGAGGAACCCTGATGTAATGAAGTAAATCCTTCATTGTTTAAATCGTTTAACAAACGGTAAAGTTATGTTCATCACTAGAACAAGAAATTATTTGCAACACCAAACTTGTTCTTTTCATTCTTGCGATGATGATGATTTTGATGATTATACTGCCAGACGCGTTCTTCATTCTTACGATGATGATGATTTTGATGATTATACCGCCAGACGCGTTCTTCAT
This sequence comes from Arion vulgaris, assembly GCA_020796225.1. Classification (NCBI taxonomy): domain Eukaryota; kingdom Metazoa; phylum Mollusca; class Gastropoda; order Stylommatophora; family Arionidae; genus Arion; species Arion vulgaris. The sequence continues at coordinate 17,576,640 of CM036766.1, forward strand.
TCTTACGATGATGATGATTTTGATGATTATACTGTCAGACGCGTTCTTCATTCTTACGATGATGATGATTTTGATGATTATACTGTCAGACGCGTTCTTATGATGAAGTCGGCTTGAATGGAGCTTATCTTTGGTGCCATACAGTTTTGAATGTAGTGTTGTGTTGTAGGCCAGCATCCATTTCTAGAGATGACAGAGAGGGGACGTTCTTGCAGGTATATAGTATGTGGTTTAATCAGAGATGCCACATAGATACAATGGCTACAAACAGTTGAAGCTCGTATCTTCTATTTCTTTCTCTAATGTTGTTTTGCTCCAAGTGTTATGATAAGAAGTCATTTCTAGAACCATTCTCTTTTGTGCTTCTTTCATACATGCTGTCTTTCCTTTCTTCTGTTAGTTCTGATGTCCACCGTTTACTTTGGCAATACTGCTAAGAATGTATCTCGTTTACTTTGGCAATACTGCTAAGAATGTATCTCGTTTACTTTGGCAATACTGCTAAGAATGTATCTCGTTTACTTTGGCAATACTGCTAAGAATGTATCTCGTTTACTTTGGCAATACTGCTAAGAATGTATCTCGTTTACTTTGGCAATACTGCTAAGAATGTATCTCGTTTACTTTGGCAATACTGCTAAGAATGTATCTCGTTTACTTTGGCAATACTGCTAAGAATGTATCTCGTTTACTTTGGCAATACTGCTAAGAATGTATCTCGTTTACTTTGGCAATACTGCTAAGAATGTATCTCGTTTACTTTGGCAATACTGCTAAGAATGTATCTCGTTTACTTTGGCAATACTGCTAAGAATGTATCTCGTTTACTTTGGCAATACTGCTAAGAATGTATCTCGTTTACTTTGGCAATACTGCTAAGAATGTATCTCGTTTACTTTGGCAATACTGCTAAGAATGTATATGAGTATCATATTTTTTTTGAGGCGCATTATATGTTGGTAATCTGGTTATGTGACCGAATCATTTAATGTTATTTCTTGATGAAGTTCAGTTCTGATGTTGTACCCACTTTTTTCCCTGATGTCTTCATTCCTAAATTTGTCTTCTCTTAATGCTCCCAGCATTCTGCTTAGATAATTCATCTCTGTCGTAACTAACTTTCTTTTATCGTTTGATGTCAGCGTCCCGGTTTTGCACTGATAGCATAATGTTGGGTGCTAGATTGTGTTCTGCAAGACTCTTTTTATGTTCATGGGTAGACGTTTGTATTTAAAAATGTGTGCCATGTGTCATATGTTTTGGTTTGCTTTATTGCAGATATGTTGGATTTTGTTAGTTTTCATTTGCTGGAAAAATGCTCCCCAGATATGTAAAACCTTTAACTTGTTTTAACTTGGAGACATTGATAATGTTTTAATCTTTATCAATATCCGCCTGCCCAGCGTGTTTGTAGCGCGTTGGACGACGGGTGACAAGCAACCTGAAAGTACGGTTTAATTCCGCGGACTGCTAGAAAAGCCACAGGTTCTCCAGATTTACGGTGTTCGTGGCACCGAACCGAAGGGTTACGATGTCCATGCACCGAGCCGAAGAGCTGAAAACTCAAGTGCATCTGGATCGAAAAAAAAAATCTTTATCAGGTTCGCTATCAGTGACCTTTATTGCTGATAACATTTTAGAAAGATCAATCTTAATTGACCCCATGTTCTGAGTTATAATGTAGTGTGGTGTCAGGTCTGATTGATTTTAGGTAAGACCGTCAGACTGAAGGGAAGGGGTCAAAAGGGATGGGGGCTGCGCCAGGATTAGTGGTCCGGAACTAATCAAGACCATGTGCCCCACCTCCATGGGGTGACCCTGGTAACAGACTTTATTTCCGATCTGGCCAAGTGGGTACAGGGATCGAAGGAGAGCTACTGGTAGTGGTAGCAGTGCAAGCACGGAAGGGAAAAGCAGGTCCACAAAATTACGAACAAAATGCACGCATCTCCTGGCCGAATGAACGATAACATTTGTCCGAGTTGCCAAAAAGTAAAACAAAAACAGCAGTGTATGAGTCGTCTGCGAACGAATGCTAACTCCCCCGGAGTAGATGACCGAATTGGAAGGATGAGAGGTGCATCCATAGCAGAGAAGTGGGCCCACATGAGGCGAAACCTGGAGCCCTGTGCCCGAGTCAAGCTGCGTGTCAGGGCAGTTCCGAAGTACAGTAAATGAGTCGGCAAATATCAACACAGTGGTCGTACCACAAGCAGCAGCTTCTCGTCCGATGGGAAAGGCTGCACACGAAGGGATGAGAGTGGCATCCAAATTGGAAAAGAGGGTCAACTCCCCCGGAGTAAAGGGTCGTAAGCAAATTTGCCAGCTGTGGGGCAAGAATCAATAAGAAAGATGCGTACCGAATAAAATATCTCGGCAAGTATCTCGGAAAACACAGCAACGCAGCATCGTGACTCTACATGTGAATGTTTGCGACATACCCCGTACATGATGCCAAGCGCAGAGAAACCTATTTGGTAAAGTTGGCCGATCGCAAATTCTAAAGTTGCGTTCACTGCCTAACGAAACTGCCCCCACTGGGACAACCGGGCAGGGTACGGTTGCCAAAACAACTAACATTCCCGGAAGAACTGAGGTGGGTAACGTTGAACAAGCGCAAATCATAAAAGTTGCGTTTTAGTGCCTAACGAAACTGCCCTCCCAGTAACAACCGGGCAGGGTACTGTTACAAAAACAACTAACATCCCCGGAAAAACTGAGGTGGATGATGGTGGTGAGCGCAAAATGTCAGTTGCGTTGCTAGTGCCGATTGAAACGACCCTCTAGAATATCTGTGCGCGGCCCTAGACCAGTGTTTTCCGGAGACAGGGAAAATACAGGGTAAAATCCTTACAAATTGCCAAGTAACGAATCCACGATCTTCTATGCCAGCCGGCACGGCTCCTCATGATGATGACATACTATTGATTATTGATTACATAACCGTCGTCATAGAAACCAACGTAATAGCACTTAGCGCAGACACATGTACAATATGTTACTATTCTACTTCTTCTTCTGTTACCTCCCCTTGAAGCATAAGGTATAACAAAATTTCCTCCAACCAGATCTATCTTGTGCAAAGCCAACTATAAACTTATGGGCCTTCGGACTCAGGTAAGAATTTTGGGAAATCAGACCCCAACTACACCACGAGACCTCGCATTTCAGTATTGGTGTATATAGACGAATTCATTTTAAAATCAACACAAAATTCTAAATCGAAGTTATATTATGGACAAGTTAAGTTTAACAATGAGAAATATCAATATTATGAATATTTTTCACCAATAAATAACCATAGACTCACAGAATTGAGTAAAATTGCCAAAAAGCTTGCAGTGTTCTATCAAACATCTATATTTTCCGACTCCTTTTCTGATCTAGGTCAGGGAACCCCCATTCAGTTGTCTGGCCTAGTAATATAGAGATGGCTGTGGTCTTGTGCAAGCAAGATTAACTCATTCCAGGTCTTTGCCGCCTTTTCTCTTTCTGTCTATAGTTCGCCTCCATGTCTCTCTAGGTCGTCACTACCCCTCTTGCCTCCTGAAGTCCATTTCAAAACCACATGGAGGTGTCTAGTCTTCTGCATTCTTATTGTATGTCCCAACTATTTCCATCTCCTACGTTTTATTTCCTCGTTGATTTTGTTGATGCCTGTGTGCCAGGTGATCTCAGTATTTGGTATTCTCTGGTTCCAGCGAATTCTGAGAATTCTTATGAGAAATCTTCCCTCAAACCGTCTTATGTAATTGTCTGTCTTGGTACTTCCTTCCTTCCTTTCGTTCGCTTGAAATATGTCTATATATTCAATGTTGTCTCTTGTATGAACTTCACTGTCTTTTGTAGCTCACACAGAGGTCCATGTAGTTTTATGTCGAGTGTTGTTTCGTTAGGCCAGTGAGTTTGCCTCAGTGTATCATATTCGGGGCAGTCTTGAAGTATGTGCTCTGCAGTCTGGTTTGCCTGTCCACATGTACACATGTCTGAATTGCCAATCTTGAATTTTGTATACATGTGGCTGCGGAGCCGATTGTGTCCTGTTGTCTTGGTACTTATTTTTCCTGTCTGTGATTCATACAGCAGGATTGAGCGTAAATTTGATTTGTACGTATTGATTTTAGTCTGTCTCCTGTAAGCTGATGATCTCCATATGTTGTTTAATGATTTGAAATTTGCAAATATGTTACTATTTCACACCTGTATGGCGAGGAAACCAATAAAACGGCAAGCAAACTTTCACGCAAAATTCAGTCAGAAGTGCCACACATGCCGCCATGGCTAAGTCTGAATTCATAACCGGCGAACGCAGAAGAAGAAGAAGAAGTTACTATTTCATGAATGTAACATTTGCAAATATTTTAATTCACTTTAATTCACTTTAATTCACTTTAATTCACTTTATTTCACTTTAATTCACTTTAATTCACAGAAAAACAGCGGTCGTCTGACCACATATCAGTACAAAAACTGCGGTGATCCAAACGTCGAGATTGGTAATATTGCGAGTCTTGTATTCGGTCCCGACCCAATTGTATTTCCAGGACCCCTGAATGTACAATTTTCTGGAACTGTCAAGTCAACTATTAACGCTCCCGTCGCGGTAAGAACAAATTTACACACACCTTCTTAGAACTATTTTTTAAAATATTTTATGTATGTGTGTTTTGTTTGTTTATTGTTTATATCTACTCTTGATTGCTGCATTATGTACACACACACGGATGTGAGTCCTGGATTATGTACACACACGGATGTGAGTCCTGGATTATGTACACACACACGGATGTGAGTCCTGGATTATGTACACACACGGATGTGAGTCCTGGATTATGTACACACACGGATGTGAGTCCTGGATTATGTACACACACGGATGCGAATCCTGGACAATTAACACACAGATCAAAAAACCTCTGAGGGTCACAGAGATGTGGTTTTACAGAAGAATGATGAGAATCCCATGAACTGCTAAAATAACTAATGTTGCGGTGTTCTTCTTCTACTTTGCGTTCGTTCTTTACGACCAATTTTAATCACTCTTTATGATATGATTGATCTTTACCAAGAACGTGTATACGTTGCACATTGGTTTGGTAGGACACATGCATCCGATTTCAGCCAAGCTGTGGTGTTGAATGAGATCAAGACACAGAGAAAGCTTATCATCAATATAAGAAAGAGGCAGTCATCCGTCATTTTTCGGGTATGTGATGAGTAGGGGAGGCTTAGAACACATTATGACAACCGGTAAAATCGATGGTAGATGAGTCAGAGGAAGACATCATCATCATCAAGGTGCGTATCCTTCATTGGACGTTGCTCTCGTTGCAGCGCATCTAAAATTCACTCTGTCTCTAGCCAGTTCACCCACTTCGTCGATGGTCATATTCATGGTTTCTTTAATATCTTGTAGCCATCTTCTTCTTGGTCTGCTTCTGTCTCTGCGTCCTGGGATCCTGCCCTCTAATATTGTTCTTTCCAGGCCATCGTGACGCTTCATGTGACTAAAGTATCTAATTTTTCTGAAAATAATATGTTGTTTATCAGCCAATTCTTTTTAACATTTAGTTCTTTCAGGACATCAGTGTTCTTTCTTTTTCTGTCCATGGTATTCGTATGATCTTTCTGTAGCATTTAGTTTCGAAGGACTGAATTTTAGTTCTTGTTTTTAAGACAGAGGAAGATAGCGAGAGAAAATCTTGGATAGCCTGACCTCATGGCACGGTAGAGCGTCAACATCTGAGATGATAGCAAACACCAAAGACTGTTATCATCATCGTTTGCGATGGACGTCTATTATGTTATAATACATATATAAATATTATCCACTCTTTTTTTCCACTCTGGTGTCCACGTCATTTCTGTTTTCTCTGGTATAGCTGAATTTATTACCAAAACGCCCGCGTGCCCAGCGTGTTCGTAGCGCGTTGGACTACGGGTGACTAGTCCTCTTTAAGTGCGGCTTCAACTCAGCGGACTGGTAGAAAATCTACATGTTTCCCAGATTTACGGTGTTCGTGGCACCGAGCCGAAGGGTTACGATGTCCATGACACCGAGTCGAAGAGCTTTCAGCTCAAGTGCTTCTGGATCGAAAAAAAAATAAATTACCATAACATGGTCGAGTCATTTCCATCTCTTCTCTATTATCATGTTATTCAGTATTTTCTACTTGGTTGTCTGGATAAAATCAACTGGCCTAGAAGACATAAATGAAGAGATTCTTCTTCTGCGTTCGCCAACTATGAATTCAGTTGTAGCCATGGTGCCTGGAATGGCGCTTCTTACTGATTTTTTCGTGAAAGCCTGCTGACGTTTTATTGGTTTCCTCGCCATAAAGGCGGGCCATCTCCGACTTCAGAGGTAAGGAAGAGAAACAAGAGAGACTATGGTAGCTTCCCTAGGTCCCTACCTTAGTTGCCTCTTCCTACATGCCTTGAAGTTTGAGGTGTTACTATTCATTCTCACATTGACGGCCCCGGAACACACGGGCGGTTGACCGCCATTTTAAAACAGGAAATCCACTACGGCTCAATTCATGGCATGCAAATGAAAATAAATTACACTACCAATATGTGAACTGTTTTATATTTGTCTAATGTCTGATTATCTACAATAGCTAAACATGTAATTTAACAATAACCTTGTATATCTACACGAGTTAAACAATTTAACAATAACTTTGTATATCTACGCCAGTTAAGCATGTAATTTAACAATAACTTTGTATACGCCAGTTAAACAGATAATTTAACAATAACTTGTAATCTACGAGTTAGCATTAATTTACAATAACCTTGTACATCTACAAGAGTTCTCTCTCTGACCGCGATCATGCTCTTAGATGCACCAAATTTCCCCATAAATTATTATTCATGTGGAAATTTGGTTCATGCAGCCTTAGCATGTGTGTGTTTCGTCACATCTTCAGCGCCATTTGGAGCTCTGGTGCTTATCCTTCGGCGATGTGTCCGGTTTCAGTCAGCGTTTACTGGGTTCGCTCTCCGTCATCCTTGGGCTGTCCCTAGCCGACATCCAAGGTAGCAGTTGCTATTTTATTTTAGGGTAGCTACCATTAGAAAACCCTTTCCCCTCGCGGGTTGTTGAGCGTCATCTGCCCAGGTTACCAGTCTTTTTTTTGGACTTCTTGGTTTGCCTGCCGTCCAGTTTTGTGTACGGTTTGCACCGCTAGCCTTTGATTCTCCCCAATCTAACTACAAGGCAGTAGTAGTTCTCTGCTAGGGAAACCGCGGTTATTGTTCTCTAGATGGAGACTCGCAACCGATCTTCGAGGCTCGCAACCGTTTTGTCCATCTCGCGTTTCTTGAGGTTGTCCCTTCTCCCATTTCTGCTTGTATCCTCGTCCACCAACTGGGCCCGCCCCTTTTCTTTTCGTCGCTTGTGCTCACATTGTTCTACTGAGCGACACCTTACCCATTTCTATCTCACTGTGCACAGAATGTTTATCACCATTCGGTAGGCGTTGGCACTGGATTCAAGCCTCTGCTAGACTTTCCAGTTTTTCTGCACATTTGGGTGGCCCGCTCACACCTACGTTTGCCACGCCTTTTCGTTGCTCCATCATCAGCACCGTGCATGTCTGCCCCACCGGTGGGCTCACTTGTTAATCGTCCGTATGAGTATTCGCTCTGCTTTGGTGCCTGCTCACCGTGTTTATCAGGTTTCTCACCGTACTCACATTTACTATGGCTAGAGCAGGATACGCAACTCAATTTGGGCCCCCATCTCAGGGCTCCGAGTTTCGCCCCATGTGGGCCCACGTCTCTTCTCTGGATTCACCACTCATCACTTTATGTTTATTTGTTCAGCATTTCTTACTCGTATAACACACCGTGAAAAGTGTCGGTCTTCGCCAATGCTTGGATTTGGACAGCCTATCAAATCTTTGTATTGTCGGCCTTACTTTTCTGACCACTTTGAGTTTATTATATCTACAAGTTAAACAGGTAATTTAACAATAACTTTGTATCATTCACAGGCATCTTTGCTACTTCAAATCAAAGTTGGAAACACGTATGTCAAGATTCCATGTGTAAGCCAAGTAGGGTCCTGCACTTATGAGGACGTTTGTGTGCTTCTGGCTCAGATTCCACAATGTCCTGCTTCGTTCATCAGCGCGGAGTTCCTGTCAGTGTCCATTTGCACAGGTATTATTGACCATATCTTCTTCTTCTTCTTCTTTGCGTTCGTTCTTTACGACCAATTGTAATCACTCTTTGTGATATGTTTGATCTTTGCCAAGAACGTGTATACGTTGCACATTGGTTTGGTAGGCCCCTAAACGTATAGACTTCTATACGTTTAGGACACATGCATCCGATTTCAGCCAAACCTCCTTAGTCGCCTCTTACGACATGCGTGGCAGGTAACAGTGGTTCTATTCTTTACACTCCAAATTTGGGCCCCGGTAACCACTCGGGCGTATTGACCATATGACGGTACTGATTCTTCTTCTTCTTCGAACGCTCCATATCGACCACCTGTTAACCACACTTTGTGATTTGTATGTGATCTGAGCTTAAGAGCGATTGTACGTTGTACCAGTTATGCGTCTACAAGTAAGTCAGCCCATCCGATTTCTGCGACGTTTTTCATTTACTATGGTAGCTTCCCTAGGCCCTTACCTCAGGCGTCTCTCACGACATGCCTTGTAGGTCACAGTTTTACTATTTTTTCTCCCCTTGAGAGCCTCGGCAAAACACTGGTGGTAATACATTGTATAAGGTCAAAGATACTTTCGTAAATGGATGTTTACGTAGAATAGAGGGACTGAGATGGTATGATAAAATTACGAACGTTGAACTCAGAGAAGAATTAAGCAGATACCAGGGGAAAAAAGAGTTAAGGAAGAGACGCTGGCGATGGATAGGACACACATTAAGAAGGCGACCGGAAGCATTGCAAGACATGCACTATTTTGGAACCCACAAGGAACTCTGGTTTCTCTGCACAAACGATTAAATCAATCGTTTTACTAACGATTTCCGTGCAGATGAACAATATAATGTCTAAAGACTATTTTTCATACCCTCTCTTCAGTGTATTACACTACACCGACCTCTGTGTGAACTATAAAGACAGTGAAATTTATACAAAAGACAACGTTGAATATATAGACAATATTTCAAGCGAACGAAAGGAAGGAAGAAACCAGCAGGGAAAGAGAAGTAAAGGAAGGCCTAGAAATACCTGGAAAAGAGAGCTGGAGACTGATATTAAAAGGATAGGCAAGACGTCGAAATAATTGGAACGGATGGCTAGAGAGTGCTGGAAGAAGTTTGTTGAAGAAGTGCTCCGTTTACTCCAAACGTTTACTCCGTTTTCTCTTCTGAAAGGGGAATAAGAAGAAAATAATGTCAAAGGTCAAAAGTTCATCACTGTTAGGATCATTGAAAAAAGACATTGTCTTGCTATTTATAAAAAGTCTGTATTTGTTATCACTTTTTAAAATCTGAAACTGAACATGTGTTGTTCTTGCTCTCTTTGTTAAAAAAACAAAACCAAACATGCTGTCTCACGCAGTTAGTGAAAGAAGGGGGCATCTGAACAGACAATATTATCTACTAATACACAATATTATCTAGAAATTCTAAGTCCTACTTTAGTATCTTTGTAGGGGTCGCCGATAGCGCAGTTGTTAACACTCTGCACTAATGGTCACGTTCCTGGAAATTTCGGGTTCAAGGTCAGCTTGGGCCAAAAATAAATTATCGGTGAGCGAAAGCTACGCGGCTGGACTACATTAGGTCTTGACCTTTTACTTGAGAATTTAAATTACAAGTAGCTCTAGAGTCGGAGTAAGGCTCGCCTGAATGGCATAGGGCACTGGCGATACAGAAAGCAGGCCTTCCCGAAAAAATCAGTTGGAGGCGCCATATTAGGTATCTATTATCGCCCGTGTAGTGCCGGGGCCTGCAAGGGAAGTAAAGAAAAGTACCACTGCAACCTACAATGCATGTCAAGAGGCGACTGATGTAGTCCTAGATGCACTTAGTAAAAAAAAGAGCGCAGAAATCAGATGTCTGGCCTATTTACAGGCATAACTGGAAAGTGTACAATCGTTCTAGTCTCAAGATCACGACAATCAACAGAGTGATTGATAAGTAAATTGATATGGAGGTTGAAGAAGAAGAAGAAGAAGAAGAAAAAGTAAAAGGTATCTACTATGAAAAGTACCTATGCCAAAACCTGATCAATAAACGTCCGCGAGTAAAATCTTATCTTCTTCTTCTTTGCGTTCGTTCTTTACGACCAATTTTAATCACTCTTTGTGATATGTTTGCCAAGAACGTGTATACGTTGCACATTGATTTGGCAGGCCCCTAAATGCATAGACTTCTATATGTTTAGGACATGTGCATCCGATTTCAGCCAAAACCTCCCTCGTCGCCTCTTACGACATGCGTGGCAGGTAACAGTGGTGCTATTCTTTACACCCCAAATTTGGGCCCTGGTAACCACTCGGGCGGTAAAATCTTATAATTGTTGACACTTCAAGATCTTGTCTATCTATTCGTAGTCAACTAGCAAATCTCAGTACTTATGTATAGTTGGTCAGTTTGTAGCTACCTCAGCATGTGGATAACGTAACTTTTCCATCTCTATTCTATTCTGATGTCTTCAGTGGGACAGCCTGGCCCACGGACTACAGCGTGGAGGTTTGAACAGCTGTCTTTGACATCGCCGTGTCGCTGATCTTGACACCCTTTTTTCTGCAATCGTGTTCACTGCACATTCGGTCTGAGAGAAAAAGATGAAAATTAAAATATAAAAGTGAAGAAAGAAAGATAGAGCAGGAGAAGGAAGGAGGAGTGGGGTGGGTGGGGGTGGGTGGGGGTGTTTTTTTTTTTTTCCTTTCGTCCGCTTTCAACTCAGACGAAGTTTCATCTCTGAAACTGATTTTGCGTGAAAATCCGTTTTCCAATTTCTTACAATGGCAGCAGCGTGCACATTGTAAATTACTTTACACTGGCAGCCGTGTGCTCAATGTACTCGTAATTAGTATTCCCTCGCCATACAGGCAGATTTTCTCCGACTTCAGAGGTACTCGTGTTATCGTCCTGAGTAAGACCAGGGGACTCGAACAAATGCCGGACAGTAGATTCGAACCCGAGCTATGAGGCGTCTCACAGCTAGCAGGCCGAGCTACTATCAACTACTCTAGGCAGTCCCCGGTGGGGGTGACTTTCATCCTTTCGTTCGCTTGAAATATTGTATATACATTTAATGTTGCCTGTTATATAAACTTCAGTCTTTTGTGGCTCACACAATGGTCCTTGTAATTTATGTTGTTTAGGGGAAGCAATGTTCCTTTCGTTTGTTGTTTGTTTGTGTTCGTTCGTTTGTTCGTTCTTATCAACCAAGTTAACCACTCTTTGTGATCAATGTTATTTGCATCGAGAACGCGAGTACGTTGCATACTCATTATACTTTTAGGACAAGTAGGGCAGATACATACTAGTCTCGTCTTAAGTGTATGCATATTATCCAATATCACACAAATTTCTACAAACTGGTAACTATAATTTTCCAAACAACAAACACCTACATTGTAAAGTACCATATCTGGAGTTATATTTGAGCATGGTGTCAGATATGATTGCTCAAATGGAGGCCCATCAGAGATGAGAGCAAGAGGTGACGATGAAAGACTATTATATACAGAAAAAAATGAACAATCATCATAAGAGAAGCTTTTAATTGAGATACAAGATAAGTAGAAGAGAGCTGGCCGAATGGCTTAGAACTCGGCTCCCAAAGGAGGCCAATGTGGTGTTTTTATCTGTCAGGATATCACGAATACATCCTTACCTGAAGAGTTTCGTGGCAACTGTACTAAACATGCAGCTATTAAATTCTTTAGTCTCATGTCTCCCATGTCCTACACCGTCACAAAAAGCGGTATTACAGTTTTTTAAACAAGTCATACATTTCTGTAAGCGTCTGTAGCTCACACGGTAGTGAGCTCGATCACAAACCCAAGCGTACCTGGTTCAAACCCACGATGGGCAAGTTTGGAAGTAAATTCGTTTCCGTGGGATTTTAACAAAAGGTAAAAATAGACCTCCCCGTTCAGAAAGCAATAGCAAAAGTATTGCATATTCTTAAGGACTTGCGAAAAACTCAAGCTTTTAACGCTGTTTGTATTTCGGCATTATTACGTTCAGTAGTTGCATTGCGAACGGTGCGCCACGTCATTTGTAAAAATCTACGCAACAATTTGCAACCAAACTGTGCAGCGTGATTCGAACTCAGAACATCGGGTTACAAGACTGATTATTAAGCACAGACGCCACCAATAGTGACTACTGAACGAAGTGGTGACTAGAAAATCAACGAGTCGTTTACTGTGGTTGATGGCTACGTCCTCTAGGATATGCCACGATTGTCATATGACATTTCTCTTATTCATTCGTTCATATTATTTAATTCAGTTCTCTCTAAAAATAATCATAAATGTTTCCTCTCTACCACAGGGTAACTACAACCTTCCTCAAACAAGCTTCCAAGTAGATGTACCAGTCTTTCCTCCAGGGACTTATCATGCTGTAGCCAACATCACCACCTCTACTAACCTTGTAGCGTGTGTGGAACTTTTCGTCTCATTCGCTTAGAACAGCAGTTCTCTAAAGTAGTAACTCATGAATACTTTACGGCGGAGCAACACTATTAGCGGAGCACAGGCGAAACAGCAGACTAACATTTTTATTGCTACAACATTGAAGAAAAAAATTGTGTTCATATATTTGTATTTATCAGCTTGTTTGTATTTAAAGTGTCATATGAATACAATTTGATAACCTTTGTGTGAGATGTTAATTATCAATTTATTCGTTCATGTGTCTATTTGTCTGTCTCAGTTAGTGTTTCAGTTATTAGTTATATGAAGACTATCATCATAACAATCCGGACATGTCCATAGAAGCTCCGATCTCCGTCTCAACAAATCCAACAGCGTCAAGTGGCCCAACACACCAGTTCGATGTTGATTAATCAATCTCCTTGCATATTTAGTATGGCGTTCTTTTCGGACTGCACAAATATTGGCACCCATCTCTCTCAATATGGTCAGCGAGTGGGATTCACAGCCCTGAAACTCATCTGTTCGGAAAGACTCTCTCAATGCATGAAGAATGTCATTTTGATCCATGACAGCTCCCTCTGACATTGTAGCCAAGCGGGCCAATCTATCAGTTCGTTCATTACCCCTAATTCCTGCGTACCTAGGGACAAAAATGAAGGTAATTGCTCTAATCATTGTCTGTACTAGTACCTCCACCCATTTGCGTCTCACTATTCCTCATTCGACTTTAAGAATCATGCTCATGGAGTCACTGAGTGTGAAAACACGAGAGTACTACTACTGCTATTATTACTGCTACTACTACTACTTCTACTACTGCTACTACCACCACTACTACTACTACTACTGCTACTACTGCTACTACTACTACTATTACCACTGCTACTACTACTGCTTCCACTATTCTTCACTACTTCTACTACTACTACTACTACTACTACTACTACTACTACTACTATAGTGTGTTGTTTATGTGAAAACTATATCGTCAAACTTCATCCACAACAATTTACTATTTACTATTATCTTCTTCTGTTTGCTGATTTCGATGTTGATAACAAGCTAGACTAGTGATCATGCGCCGTGGATATCCTGTGATTATGTACCAGTTTGAAAACAAATCCACCCTTACGAGGTTGGACTACAGAAAAACCTTGATATTTTACTTGGGAGATCGCTCTTCTCTCTCTCTCTCTCTCTCTCTATCTATCTCTATCTCTCGCGATCCCACCCAGACCGATGTACCAGATCTCCCCATAAATTCTATTCATGTGGATATCTGATTGATGCATCCTTAGCATTGTTGTGTTTTACGTCACATCGTCAGCACCTTTTGGAGCTCTAGTGCTTATCCTATGACGATGTGTCCGGATTCAGGTAGCGCTTACTCGGTTCGCTCTCCGTTCTGTAGTCATCTAATGTTTTTTACAGTGTGGGGTAGCTATCCCCACCCCCAACCTCCTTAATCGCCTCTTACGGACATGCGTGGCAGGTAACAGTGGTTCTATTCTTTACACCCCAATTTGGGCCCGGTAACTACTCGGACGTCTTGGGGATCTAAATTACAAGTATCTCTGAGGTCGTAGTAAGACTCACCTGAACTTTCTTCAAGTGATCTTCAAGTTTATTGTAACCATTTAATAAAGCTTGCTCAGACTGCATAGAATGTATGTTAGACAGAAACACAGACTCCATAGCACATCCTGCAGTCTTCTTATTCTTTATGTTCGTTCTTTACGACCAATTTTAATCACTCTTTGTGATAAATTTGATCTTTGCCAAGAACGTGTATACATTGTACATTGGTTTGGAAGGCTCCTAAACACATAGACTTTTATACGTTTAGGACTCGTGGCTCCGATTTCAGCCAAACCTCCTTAGACGCCTCTTAAGACATGCGGGACATGTAACAGTGGTTCTATTCTTTACACCTCAAATTTGGGCTCCGTAACCACTCGGGCGGTACATCCTGCAGTTATGTCCATCATGCATACACCAACGAAACGAAACATTGTTTCATAAACAAAGCTTACAGAGCAAGCTATGTGGAACTCTCGAGGAACTCCAACTGACATGCAGCTTCATAGAGGCAACCCATCTCATGGTTTAGACGAGCATACGAAACCGAACGCAAAGAAGAAAAAGATAAGAAGTAACTATTTGTTTCAGTTTCAGTTTGGAATATCTTCATTGCATTCCGAACATGCCCATAGGTGTTCCGATCCCCTTCGCAATATCTCCAACAGCGACCAGCGACTGACCGTACTAGTTCAATGTTGATTGATGAGCCTACTCATATACATGTTGTTCTGTTCTTTTTGGGCCCTCAATCTTCAATCCCAGCTCGTGCAATCTAGCAGTTAACATGGATTGGTTTAAATGAAAATTTTCTTTGCAGTCACACTCTTTGGGGATGTTCAAAATGTCAGCTCTATCCTTTGGCTGGCCCTCTGGTATGATGGCAGAGCCAACCAGCCTGTAACAATTTGGTACGATACATACAGATATGTCAGAGCGGCTCACCGATTTTCTTTACACGGAAATCTGAGAATGGAGGAGGATAAATCCATGTTCAGACACTGAAGACGTTGACCACCAAGCAGTGGATGAAGAATTTGATTAAAATAGGTCATAGACCTTAGAACTAAGTTTGAGATATCTGACCAGGTGATTTCGTTACGGAAGGAAACTGCTAGTCGCTGCCTGCTTTATGGAAATAGTTTTAAAACAAACATTGCCGCATTTCCAACATGATTATTTGGTATAACACGGTGTTAGTATAGTGCTGAGGTTATTTTCTCAAAGCACTCGGCCCCAATTAATTGATCGTGATGCTTTAAGACTGTTGCCAACCGGTTTTACACCAGACATTGAAAAAGCTGTTAAATGAAATGCTTGAGGGAGGCGGTGCTGGCCACCAGAAAAGATAAACTACGAAACGAGGACATCAGAAGCAGAGTGGGCATAACTTCATGCACTGAACACATCGAAAGATAACAAATGCAGTGGTTTGGACATTTAATGAGAATGAAATACAACCAACCACCAATAACAGCATACATTAAAAATAGATCGGGTACTAGAGCTAAGAGAAGACCAAGAAAAATATGGATATACAATATCAATACCACACTACATAAACACGGATATAACACAACAAGGGCGACTCATCTGACATTAGAACGCAAATTAAATCTCCCATCCCTACGCTTAACGGCAAGAGTGGACAACTAATTCAATCACCTATATGGGGAAAGACACGACCATTTAATACAGTTCCTCATGTTGTGGTGACCCTCAACCATAAAATTATTTCCGTTACTTCATAACTGCAGTTTTGCTAATGTTATAAATCGTAATGTAAATATCTGATTTGCAGGATGTATCTGAGGAGCAGTGTCTTGGTTCCGAAGACTATCGAAAATATGTGTTTTCCGATGGTCTTAAGTGACCCCTGTGAAATGGTCGTTCGATCCCCAAAGAGGTCGCCACCCACAGGTTGAGAACCACTGCATTAGCTACTAGACTGAACGCCCGTTCTATAAATATCTTTTTATCCTGACGATGTGAGGCAAAATAGGATTAGAGAAAAGAAAGAAGAAAATATAAAAAAGGTTGTGTCATGCTTATAGATATTAGCGAAACAATAGTTTAGAATTTTGCAATATAAACTCCAAAACAGAATCATGTCTTTTTTGTTGTTCAAATGTGTTTGTTGATTTTGTAAGTTTAAAAAAACAAACACAGGCTACACTACACACGTAGTTTAATTATATCGATTAGAAATCAAATAAAGAATATCGGATGATGGGGAGGGGGCATGGGAAGGGTATAAGGGAAATAAACAGCTGACATTTCCTATCAATTGCTCCATTATGATTTCATATCCTTCATCTACTATGTCCTACATTAACTTTAGTATAAAATAGATCGTTGCACAATTTTTTTTAAACATTTGAAACGCACATTGAGTTATTCCAAATATATCAGAAGATTAAAATGATGAAGTTGTGTATTGGTTTTCTTAGTTTTCTCTCAGTTGTGGTAGTCGTTGCTGCTAACCATCCAACAGCTCATCATAATGTTGTACGTTTTCATGCTAAGAAGACACAAACTTCTTTTGTTGAGACGGAGATAAAGAACCTTCTAGAGGTAAGAGTAATCAGTTTTAGAGTGATCCCGCCCCGTATATTGTCGGGGCTCGCAAGAGGAGCAAAGAATAGTAACACTGCGACATACAAGGCATGTCGTAAGAGGCGAGCAAGGTAGGGGAAAAGAAAAGCTGCTGCGAGCAGAAATCGGATGCGCTGACCTACTTGTAGCCGCATAACTAGCACAATGTAAATTGCTCTTAGGCTCAGATAACATACAAATCTGAAAGGGTGGTTTAATAAGGAGCGTTCGAAGAAGAATAGTGTTCCGACGTTCCAATTAAAATGTGATCCGAAATTCCAGTTTTAGCGTGATCCGAAATTCCAGTTTTAGCGTGATCCGTCGTTCCAGTTTTAGCGTGATCCGACGTTCCAGTTTTAGCGTGATCCGACGTTCCAGTTTTAGCGTGATCCGAAATTCCAATTTTAGCGTGATCCGAAATTCCAGTTTTATCATGATCCGAAATTCCAGTTTTAGCGTGATCCGACGTTCCAGTTTTAGCGTGATCCTACGTCCCAGTTTTAGCGTGAACCGACGTTCCAGTTTTAGCGTGATCCGACGTTCCAGTTTTAGCGTGATCCGAAATTCCAATTTTAGCGTGATCCGAAATTCCAGTTTTAGCATGATCCGACGTTCCAGTTTTAGCGTGATCCGACGTTCCAGTTTTAGCGTGATCCGACGTTCCAGTTTTAGCGTGATCCGAAATTCCAATTTTAGCGTGATCCGAAATTCCAGTTTTATCATGATCCGAAATTCCAGTTTTAGCGTGATCCGACGTTCCAGTTTTAGCGTGATCCTACGTCCCAGTTTTAGCGTGATCCGACGTTCCAGTTTTAGCGTGATCCGACGTTCCAGTTTTAGCGTGATCCGACGTTCCAGTTTTAGCGTGATCCGAAATTCCAATTTTAGCGTGATCCGAAATTCCAGTTTTAGCATGATCCGACGTTCCAGTTTTAGCGTGATCCGACGTTCCAGTTTTAGCGTGATCCGACGTTCCAGTTTTAGCGTGATCCGACGTCCCAGTTTTAGCGTGATCCGACGTTCCAGTGTTAGCGTGATCCGACGTTCCAGTTTTAGCGTGATCCGAAATTCCAGTTTTATCATGATCCGAAATTCCAGTTTTAGCGTGATCCGACGTTCCAGTTTTAGCGTGATCCGACGTTCCAGTGTTAGCGTGATCCGACGTTCCAGTTTTAGCGTGATCTGACGTTTCAGTTTTAGCGTGATCCAACTTTCCAATTTTAACGTGATCCGATGTCCCAGTTTTAGCGTGATCCGACGTTCCAGTTTTAGTGTGATCCGAAATGCCAGTTTTAGCGTGATCCGAAATTCCAGTTTTAGTGTGATCCGAAATTCCAGTTTTAGCGTGATCCGACGTTTCAGTGTTAGCGTGATCCGACGTTCCAGTTTTAGCGTGATCCAACTTTCCAGTTTTAGCATGATCCGACGTTTCAGTTTTAGCGTGATCCGACGTTTCAGTTTTAGCGTGATCCGACGTTTCAGTTTTAGCGTGAACCGACGTTTCAGTTTTAGCGTGATCCGATGTCCCAGTTTTAGCGTGATCTGATGTTTCAGTTTTAGCGTGATCCGACGATACAGTTTTAGCGTGATCTGTCGTTTCAGTTTTAGCGTGATCTGTCGTTCCAGTTTTAGCGTGTTCCGACGTCTCTGGAAGCGTGGTCCGACGTCCCAGTTTTTGCGTGATCCGTAGTCCCAATTTTAGCGTGATCCGTCGTTCCATTGTTAGCCTGAACCGACGTTCCAGTTTCAGCGTGATCCGACGTTCCAGTGTTAGCGCATCCGACGTTCCAGTGTTAGCGTGATCCGTCGTTTCAATTTTAGCGTGATCCGACGTCCCAGTGTTAACGTCATCCGACGTTCCAGTGTTAACATGATCCGTCGTTCCAGTGTTAGCGTGAACTGTCGTCCCAGTATTAACGTGATCCTATGTCCCAGTTTTAGCGTGATCCGATGTCCCAGTTTTAACGGAATAGTATTGGTTTCGGATGATCTGTCTTAATATGTTCCGGAGTTCCTACATCTACTACTGAAACTGATGAGCTCTTGATTTGAGCAATACTCTCGGCGTGCTAGATGTCATTTCTGTAGAGAATGACAACGCAGGAGCGTCTGGACAAATGGATTAGAAAGCAGATCCCATGAGGGAGACCGGTGTAGAATTCACGGCAATGTCACGAATTGTTTTCTGTTATGGGCATAAATAAAAAATCTAGCTTGAACAGCTTCGCTGCAACAGCACTAGCCATACAGCCATTAAATTCCTCAACCCATCTGTCCTACACCGTCCTAAAAAGTGGTACTGCTGGCAGTAACGACAGTTGTTGTTTGTTTTAAATTATTGGACTATTTAATTTGTTGTTTCTTGATGAAGTTCAGTACTGATGTTGTACCACCTTTTTCCTGATGTCTTTATTCATAAATTTGTCTTCTCTTGATACTCCCAGTATTCTGCGTCGATATTCATCTCTGTCGTGGCTAGTTTTCTTCTTTCGTTTGACGTCAACGTCCGGAAATGAAACAGTAGACCGATTGGTCAAGGAAGGATTGGTTGCAGGAGAGCAACCGGATGTGCCAGTTACCTACCACCAAAAGAAAGGATGATTAAATCAATGAGAAAGCCACAAATACCAACACAAAACGATTACTATACTATGAGCAGATTGGAACAACTTGTCATTCTGCGCCTTAGAACAGGACACAATCGATTCCGCAGTCACATGTATACAAAATTAAAGATTGGAAATTCAGCCATGTGTACATGTGGACAGGCACACCAGACTGCAGAGCACATACTTCAAGACTGCGCCGAATATGATACACTGAGGCAAACTCACTGGCCTAACGAAACAACACTCGACAGAAAACTACACTGACCTCTGTGTGAGCTATAAAATACAGTGAAGTTCATACAAGAGACAACATTGAATATATAGACAATATTTCAAACGAACGAAAGAAATGAAGGACGTCATCGTCCAAGTTTGACACTGATCGCATAATGTCGGGGGAAAGATTGTGATCTACAATGCACTTTTAATGTCCATGGAGACACGCTATGCATTTCAAAATTGGTGCCATGCGTTCTATAATTTGATTTACTTTATCACATCTATCGCCCGTGTGTTAGTCCGCTTTCAACTCAAACGAAGTTTCATCTCTGAAACTGATTTTTGCGTGAAAATCCGTTTTTCCCAAAATTTTACTATGGCAGCAGCGTGCACATTGTAAATTACTTTATACTGGCAGCCGTGTGCTCAATGTACTCGTAATTAGTAGTCCCTCACCATACAGGCAGATTTTCTCCGACTTCAGAGGTACTCACGTTATCGTCCTGAGTAAGACCAGGGACTCGAACAAATGCCGGACAGTAGGTTCGAACTCGAGCTATGAGGCGTCTCACAGCTAGCAGGCCAAGCTACTATCAACTACTCTAGGCAGTCCCCTTCAAGGCTTATTGTAAGAGACGATGATGTAGGGGCCTAGGAAAGCTACTCTAGTAAATAAAAGTCGTCGCAGAAATCGGATGTGCTGGCCTACTTGTAGGCGCATAACTAGCACAATGAACAACCGCTCTTATGTTCGAATCACATACAAATCAGAAAGAGTAGTTAACAAGTGATTGATATGTAACTTTCGATGAAGAAGAAGAATTTCATCTATGTTATATTTCGCTAGTTTTCATTTGCTGGGAAAATGCTCCCAAGATGTGTAAAACCGTTAACGTGTTCTAACTTATGTTTGCAATGGAGACATTTGTAGTGCTTTCCTTTCTATCAACTTCGCTATCGGCAACCCGTATTGTTGATAACATTTTAGAAACATAAATCTCAATTTGACCACATCTGATGAGTTATATTGTAGTGTGATGTCAGATCGGATTGGTTTTAGGTAAGACCGTCAGACTGAAGTGAAATGATGATGGTAAAATCAATCAATCAATTATTCAATGTGTAGTAACAGCTTCTTCTTCTTCGAACGCTCCATATCGACCACTTGTCAACCACTCGGTGTGATTTGTATGCGATCTGAGCCTAAGAGCGATTGTACTTGTGCCAGTTATGCGCCTACAAGTAGGCCAGCACATCCGATTTCCGCGATGCTTTTTATTTACTAGGGTAGCTTCCTAGGGCCTACATCAGTCGCCTCTTACGACATGCATTGTAGGTTGCAGTGGTACTATTCTTTGCTTCCTTTGTGGGTCCTGGCAAAGCACGTGCGAAGTAGTATCAGCGACTACCATAAATGTGAGTATGATTTAACCACAGAGATGTTGCTTTACAGAAGAATGATGAGAATCCCATAAACTACTAACATTACTAATATTGAGGTTTTGAATGAGATCAAGACACATAGAAAGTTTATCATCAATATACGAAAGAAGCGGTCATCATTTTTCAGGTATGTCATGTGAAAGGGAGGTTTAGAACACATTGTAACAATCGGTCAAATCGAGGAGGAGACGAGACAGAGAGAGAAAATGTTGGATAGCCTGACTTCTTGGCACGGAAGAGCGTCAACATCTGAGATGGTAACAAATACCAGAGACAGAGATTTGAGGAGATCCATGTACGTCTATACCAGCCGGCACGACACCTGATGAAGATTACATAGTATTGATTATTGGTTACACAAATGCTATTGGTTATTGGTTACGTAACCGACGTCATACTAATGTTGAGGTATTGAATGAGATCAAGATACTGAGAAAGCTTATCATCAATATAAGAAAGAGGCAGTCACCATTTTCGGGCATGTGATGAGGAGGGGAGGTTTAGAACACATCGTGGCAACCGGTAAAATCGAGGGTAGACGAGACGGGGAAGATAGAGAGAAAATGTTGGATGGCCTGACTTCTGGCACGGTAGAGGCGTCAACATCTGAGTTGATAGCAAACACCACGACAGAGATTTGTGGAGACCATGATCGCCTACGCCAGCCGGCACGACACCTGATGATGATAGCTGTCGTCATAAAGCGACGTCATAGCACTAAGCACGACCACTTGTGCCGCGGCCATCAAATCGAGGTCATCTTGCGCAATATTTTTCAAGATGGATGAGGCGGATTATTCAAAACGTGTTAAGTAAACATATGGACATTTTAGTAACCCATACGGACTCAAACGAACTTTTAGTAAACACAACGACAAATTAACATGCCCTAGCTAGTAAGTGCTGAATTACCAAATGGTAGATCAAATTTACGGCTTGCAATTATATAGTATAATATAAGTTAATTTATAAATTTACCTTGTTCAGTAAACATCATAACTGTTTGTCAGTTTGTAAACATAACAACAAAAATAACGATAGCTAGTAAGTGATGTGTACCAAAATGTAGATCAAATTACGATTTAATTATATATGTATAATTTAAGTTAATTTAACAAGTGCCTTGTAAAGTAACTGTTGTCAGTGTTGTAAACATAACAACAAAATAATGATGCCTAGCTAGTAAGTGATGTGTACCAAAATGTAGATCAAATTACGATTATAATTATATATGTAGTATTTAAGTTAATTTAACAAGTAAATCATGCAAAGATTTAGAAGAGCACCAACTGTTGACTATTACATGACAATGGCACATGATAATCTGGTTGAAGCAATTAGTTTATCATCCACCACAATAAGCACTAGTTTTGTGCAGAGAAAAACCCCAATTCCTCCTGAACAGTTGCATATGGTCAAAACTCCAGATAACAGAAAATGGTATAGCAATAACACTTAGTGTTTTGCATTTATGACATATTAAATTGAACTTGATCTGTCCTCATATCATCTGGATATGAAGATAAGTTCTTAGTCACATCAAACCATAAGGAGATTGTCATACAAATTGTAACTACCAGTTACATGAAATTCTCATTAGACAGTACTGTATATGTCTGCGGAGCTCATAAAAGAAATATTTTATTGTCTGCGGTTCCAACATTTTCCTCAACAATATATAAAATCAGGAATGATCAATGCAATGTTCAGCAAGCTGCTTCTTCACAAAAAAGGAAAGAGCAAAATTCAGTAGTAGATAAATATATTTGTGTAATACTGTTTAGTTTATGTGCTAATCAAGTTGTAGTGTGGTGAAAATTGATTGGCACAGCATTTTGTTTTTCCTTGTTATCCTGTATCACTAGTGATCTCTTCGGACATAATGTATCAAAAGTTGTCACATAGACTTGATCCCGTTTCTTGTCACAGCTTGATCTGACATTGCAAAAGTTGGCATGTAGATTATTGATCTCCTTCGACATAATGTATCAAAAGTTGTCATGTAGACTATTGATCTCATTCGACATAATGTATCAAAGTTGTCATGTAGACTATTGATCTCTTTGACATAATGTATCAAAAGTTGTCATGGATTAGTCTCCTTCGACTGTATCAAGTTGTCATACTTGACCTCCTTCGATATAATGTATCAAAAGTTGTCATGTAGATTATTGATCTCATTCGACATAATGTAACAAAAGTTGTCATGTAAACTATTGATCTCCTTCGACATAAATGTAAAAAGTTGTCAGCTAGACTATTGATCTCCTTCTAATAATGTATCAAAAGTTGTCATGTAGATTATTGATCTCATTCGAATAATGTAATAAAAGTTGGTATGTAGACTATTGAAAACACTATTACAAAGTACGTGTAAAATTACAAAACATGACATAGATCTATTCGACAAACATTTATCAAAAGAGACAACAGGTAGACAAATTGATTCCTATCGACAAAATACAGTATCAAAAAGTTGCATACGAATAATGATCTCACCATCTAGAAATGTGGAATAAAAGTTGCATGTAAGACTATTGGATCTCATTCTGATATAATGTATAAAGTGTTGGCATTGCTATATTGATTTACCATCTCTACTGTGCAATCATAATAAAATTTGATATGTAGACTATTGATCTCCTTCGACATAATATACAAAAAGTTCTTGGCCACGACAAACCAGAAGCTGTGGTGTTGTACAAACATGTGGCTTACTTATTCATGGATAACTGGTGAGAGACTACCATAAGCTGATGTAAGTACACTAGTAATCATATATAAATTACTCCTCATTCTGAAGTATTCTGTATAAAATTAAACTAACATAGTATGTGAGAGCAACAACTATAGCTACTCATCATAAAACTTCTTCTGTAATACACACATGCATCCAACAACAAGTTTCTAACATCTGCAAGATGTATTGTCTAGATCGGCGTTTCATCGTACAGACATAGTTAGTCACATGCAATCACGCCTCAGCTGTGCGTCTGCATTATAGAGTCGCGCTGTGCGTGTACAATATGTTACTATTCTACTTCTTCTTCTGTTACCTCCCCTTGAAGCATAAGGTATCAACAAATGTCCTTCAACTAGATCTTTCTTGTGCAAGCCAGATTAACTCATTCCAGGTCTTTGTCGCATTTTCTCTTTCTGTCTATAGTTCGCTCCATGTCTCTCTAGGTCGTCCTACCTCTCTTGCCTCCTGAATTCCATTTCAAAACTACATGGAGATGTCTAGTCTTCTGCATTCTTACTGTATGTCCCAACTATTTCCATCTTCTACATTTTATTTCTCGTTGATATTGTTGATGTCTGTGGCAAGGTGATCTCAGTATTTGGTATTCTCTGGTTCCAGCGAATTCTGAGAATTCTTATGAGAAATCTTCCCTCAAAATGTCTTATGTAATTGTCTGTCTTGGTACTTGTTTTTCCTGTCTGTGATTCATACAGCAGGATTGGAGCGTAAATTTGATTTGTAATGTGGAATTGATTTTATTTTCTGTCTCCTGTAAGCTGATGATCTCCATATGTTTGTTTAATGGATTTGGAAATTTTGCAAATATGTTACTATTTCACACTCTGAAGGAGAAGGCCACCTGAATGGCGAGGAAACTAATAAAACGGTTTCAGGCTTTCACGCAAAAATCAGTCAGAAGTGCCACATTGCGCCTTGGCTACGCCTGAATTCATATACGGGAACGCAGAAGAAGAAGAAGAAGTTACTATTTCATGAATGTAACATTTGCCAATATTTTAATTTCACTTTTAAATTCACTTTAATTCTCCTTTATTATTAATTCACTTTAATTCACTTTATTTCACTTTAATTCTAATCAAGAAAAACAGCGGTCGTCTGACCACATATCAGTACAATAACTGCGGTGATCCAAACGTCGAGATTGGTAATATTTCGAGTCTTGTATTCAGCCCTGACCCAATGGTATTTCCAGGACTCCTGAATGTACAATTTTCTGGAACTGTCAAGTCAACTATTAACGCTCCCGTCGCTGTAAGAACAAGTTTACACACCCCTTTCTTAAACTATTTTTTGAAATATTTTATGTATGTGTGTTTTGTTTATTTATTGTTTATATCTACTCTTGATTGTTGCATCATGTAACACACAGGATGTGAGTCCTGGATTATGTACACACACGGATGTGAGTCCTGGATTATGTACACACACGGATGTGAGTCCTGGATTATGTACACACACGGATGTGAGTCCTGGATTATGTACACACACGGATGTGAGTCCTGGATTATGTACACACACGGATGTGAGTCCTGGATTATGTACACACACGGATGTGAGTCCTGGATTATGTACACACACGGATGTGAGTCCTGGATTATGTACACACACGGATGTGAGTCCTGGATTATGTACACAACGGATGTGAGTCCTGATTATGTAACACACGGATGTGAGTCCTGGATTATGTCACATACGGATGTGAGTCTGGATTATGTCCCACGGATGTGATCTGATTATGTACACACGGATGTGAGTCATGGATTATGTCACACATGGATGTGAGTCCTGCATTATGTACACACGGATGTGAGTCTGATTATGTACACAACGGATGTGAGTCCTGGATTATGTACACCCCGGATGTAGTCTGGATTATGTACACACACGGATGTGAGTCCTGCATTATGTACACACACGGATGTGAGTCTGATTATGTAACACACGGATGTGAGTCCTGGACAATTAACACACATATCAAAAAACCTCTGAGGGTCACAGAGATGTGGTTTTACAGAAGAATGTTGAGAATCCCATGTACTGCTAAAATAACTAATGTTGCGGTGTTCTTCTTCTTCTTTGTGTTCGTTCTTTACGACCAATTTTAATTATTCTTTATGATATGTTTGATCTTTGCCAAGAACTTGTATACGTTGCACATTGGTTTGGTAGGCCCTAAACGTATAGACTTCTACACGCTTAGGTCACATGCATCCGATTTCAGCCAAGTTGCGGTGTTGAAAGAGATCAAGACACAGAGAAAACTTATCATCAATATAAGAAAGAGGCAGTCATCCATCATTTTTCGTGCATATGATGAGGAGGGGAGGTTTAGAACACATTGTGACAACGGTAAAAATCGAAGGTAGACGAGACAGAGGAAGACAGAGAGAGAAAATTATGGATAGCCTGCCTTCATGACACGGTACAACGTCAACATCTGAATTTATAGCAAACACCAAAGACTGTTATTATCATCGTTTGCAATTGACGGCTATTATGTTATTATTATACATAAATTATGCCCGAGCTGTTACCAGGGCCCAAATTTGGAGTGTAAAGAATAGAACCACTGTTACCTGCCACGCATGTCGTAAGAGGCACTAAGGAGGTTTGGCTGAAATCGGATGCTCGTGTCCTAAACGTGTAGAAGTCTATGCGTTTAGGAGCCTACAAACTAATGTGCAACGTATACACGTTCTTGGCAAAGATCAAGTGTATCGCAGAGAGTGATTAAGATTGGTCGTAAAGAACGAAAGCAAAGAAGAAGAAGAAGAAGACACATAAATTATATATTCTCCACTCTTTTTTCCCAATCTGGTGTCCATGTCATTTCTGTTTTTTTTTTTTTTTTGGTATAGCTGGATTTATTACCATAACATGGTCCAGCCATTTCCATCTCTTCTCTGTTATCATGTTATTCAGTATTTTCTACTTGGTTGTCTAGATAAAATCAACTGGCCTATAAGATATAAATGAAGAGATACAAGAGAGCTAGAGTAGCTTCCGTAGGCCCCTACCTCAGTTGCCTCTTATGACATGCCTTGTAAGTTGAAGTGTTACTATTCTTTGCTCATCTTGTGGTCCCCGGCTACAAACCTGCGGGCTTACCGCCATCTTGAAACAGGAAATCAACTACTGTTCAATTCTTAGCAACCAAACGAAAATAAATTACACTACCAATATGTGAACTGTTGTATATTTGTCTAATGTCTGATTATCTACAAGAGTTAAACATGTAATTTAACAATAACCTTGAATATCTACAAGAGTTAAACATGTAATTTAACAATAACCTTGTATATCTACAAGAGTTAAACATGTAATTTAACAATAACCTTGTATATCTACGCCATTTAAACATGTAATTTAACAATAACTTGATATCACAAAGTTAAACATGTAATTAAAACCCTTTCACTCCTAATTATTTTGTAAGTTCCGAAGCACTTATAATGCAATGTATATTGAATAAGTTAGCATACTGATTTGCGTCATTCTAAAATATGCCAGAGCCTGTATATCAGCTCGGCAGAGTGAAGAGGGTTAACAAACTGCATATCTACAAGAGTTAAACATGCAATTTAACAATAGATTGATCCTTCACAGGTCTCCTTCTACTCAAGTCAAAGTTGAAACGCATATGTCCAGATTCCATGTGAAACCAAGTAGGGTCCTGCACTACCTGACGTTGTGTGCTTCTCTCAGATTCCACAATGTCCTGCTTCGTTCATCAAGCGGAAGTTCCCTGCCAGTGTCCGTTTGCACAGGTATATTGACCATATGACGTACTGCTTCTTCGAACGCTCCATATCGACCACCTGTTAACCTTTTGTGATTGTATGTGATTTGATCTTAAGAGCGATTGTAGGTGTACAGTTGATCGCCTAGAAATAGACCAGCATAACGATTTCTGCGACGTTTTTATTACTAGGTAGCTTCTAGGCCTACTCAGCCGTAATAATTGGAACGGTTGGCTAGAGAGTGCTGGAAAAAGTTTGTTGAAGAAGTGCTCCGTGTTAAGTTGAAAGGGGAATAAGAAGAAGATAATGTCAAAGGTCAAAAGTCCATCACTGTTGGATCATTGAAAAAAGACATTGTCTTGCTATTGATAAAAAGTCTGTATCTGTTATCACTTTTTTAAATCTGAAAATGCACATGTGTTGTTCTTGCTCTCTATGTTAAAAAACAAAACCAAGCATGCTGTCTCACGCAGTTAGTGAAAGAAGGGGGATGCAAAACAATTGAACTGACAATATTATCTAGAAATTTTAAGTCCTACTTTAGTATCTTTGTAGGGGTCGCAGATAGCGCAGTTGTTAACACTCTGCACTAATGGTCACGTTCCTGGAAATTTCGGGTTCAAGGTCAGCTTGGGCCAAAAATAAATTATCGGTGAGCGAAAGCTACGCGGCTCGACTACATTAGGCCTTGACCTTTTACTTGAGAATTTCAATTACAAGTAGCTCTAGAGTCGGAGTAAGGCTCGCCTGAATGGCATGGGGCACTGGCGATACAGAAAGCAAGCCTTCACGAAAAAATCAGTCGGAGGCGCCATATTAGGTATCTATTATCGCCCGTGTGGTGCCGGGGCCTTCAAGGGAAGTAAAGAATAGTACCACTTCAACCTACAATGCATGTCGTAAGAGGCGACTGATGTAGTCTCTAAGGATGCTACCCCAGTAAATAAAAAGCAGCGCAGAAATCAGATATGCTGGTCTATTTACAGGCGCATAACTGGCACATTGTACAATCGCTCTTAGGCTCAAATCACATACAAATCACACAGAGTGATTGATAAGTAAATTCGATATGGAGCGTTCGAAGAAGAAAAAAAAGGTATCTATTATGAAAAGTACCCATGCCGAAACCTGATCAATAAACGTCCACGAGTAAAATCTTATAATTGTTGACACTTCAAGATCTTGTTTATCTACTCGTAGTCAACTAGTAAATCTCAGTACTTATGTATAGTTGGTCAGTTTGTAGCTACCTCAGCATGTGGATAACGTAACTTTTCCATCTCTATTCTATTCTGATTAGTCTTCAGTAGGGCAGCCTGTTCCAAGAACTATAGCGTGGAGGTTTGAACAGCTGTCTTTGACATCGCCGTGTCGCTGATCTTGACACCCTTTTTTCTGCAATCTTGTTCACTGCACATTCGGTCTGAGAGAAAAAAAGATGAAAATTAAAATATAAAAGTGAAGAAAGAGAAAAATAGAGCAGGAGAAGGAAGGAGGAGTGGGGTGGGGGTGACTTTCATCCTTTCGTTCGATTGAAATATTGTCTACACATTTAATGTTGCCTCTTGTGTAAACATCAGTATTTTGTAGCTCACATAATTTTTTTGGGGAGGAATGGGGTGGTGGAGGGGAGTAGCAATGTTCCTTTCGTTTGTTGTTTGTTTGTGTTCGTTCGTTTGTTCGTTCTTATCAACCAAGTTAACCACTCTTTGTGATCAATGTTATTTGCATCGAGAACGCGAGTACGTTGTATATCGGTATTCCTTTCGGACATGTAGAGCAGAAACATCTTAGTCTCGTCTTAAGTGTATGCATATTATCCAATATCACACAAATTTATACAGTCTGGTAACTCAGATTTTACAAACAAAAAGCACCAACATTTTAAAGTACCACATTTCGCACGATTGGTTATCGGGGCCCAAATTTGGGGTGTAAAGAATAGAACCACTGTTACCTGCCACGCATGTCGTAAGAGGCGACTAAGGAGGTTTGGCTGAAATTGGATGCACGTGTCCTAAACGTGTAGAAGTCTATGTGTTTAGGGTCTACCAAACCAATGTGCAACGTATACACATTCTTGGCAAAGATCAAACATATCACAAAGAGTGATTAAAATTGGTCGCAAAGAACGAACGCAAAGAAGAAGACAGTACAACATCTGGAGTTATACTTTAACATAGCATCAGATCTTATTGTTCGAATAGAGGCCATCAGAGATGAGAGCAAGAGGTGACGATGAAAGACTATTATATACAGAAATACTGAACAATCATCATAAGAGAAGCTTTTAATTCAGATACAAGATAAGTAGAAAAGCGTCTGGACGAATGGCTTCTTCTTCTTCTTTGCGTTCGTTCTTTACAACCAATTTTAATCACTCTTTGTGATACGTTTGATCTTTACCAAGAACGTGTATACGTTGCACATTGGTTTAGTAGACCCTAAACGCATAGACTTCTACACGTTTAGGACACATGCATCCGATTTCAGCCAAACTTTCTTAGACGCCTCTTACGACATGCGTGGCAGGTAACAGTGGTTCAATTCTTTACACCCCAAATTTTTATCTCGGTAGCAACTCGGGCGGCCGAATGGCTTAGAACGCGGGCTCCCAAAGGAGGCCAATGTGGGTTTTTCTGTCAGGATATCACGAAAACATCCTTACCTGAACAGTTTCGTGGCAACTGTACTAAACATGCAGCCATTAAATTTATTAGTCTCATGTCTCCCATGTCCTACACCGTCACAAAAAGCGGTATTACATTTTTTAAAACAAGTCATACATTTCTGTAAGCGTCTGTAGCTCAAGTGGTAGTGAGCTCGATCACAAACCCAAACGTACCTGGTTCAAACCCCACGATGGGAAAATTTGGAAGCAAATTCGTTTCCGTGGGAGTTTACAAAAGATAAAAATAGACCTCACAGATCAGAAAGCAATAACAAACAACTGAACGTATAAGTGGTGCCTGGAACATCAACGACTCGTTTACAGTGGTTGATGGCTACGTCCTTTAGGATATGCCACAATTTTCATTTCATACATTTCTGCCGCAAAGGCCGATTAAGAAGAAGATGGCTACAAGATATTAAAGAAACCATGAATATGACCATCGACGAAGTGGGTGAACTGGCTAAAGACAGAATGAATTTCAGATGCGTTCAAAGAGAGCAACGTCCTATATAGGATACGTACCTTGATGATGACATTTCTTCTTATTCGTTCATATTATTTAATTCAGTTCTCTCTAAAAAGAATCATAAATGTTTCCTCTCTACCACAGGGTAACTACAACCTTCCTCAGACAAGCTTCCAAGTAGATGTACCATTCTTTTCTCCAGGGACTTATCATGCTGTAGCCACCATCACCACCTCTACTAACCTTGTAGCGTGTGTGGAACTTTTCGTCTCATTCGCTTAGAACAGCAGTTCTCTAAAGTAGTAACGCATGAGTACTTAACGGCGGAGTAACCCTATTTGCGGAGCCCAGGCGAAACAGCAGACTGCACATTTTTTTTTACAACATTGAAGAAAAAAATTGTGTTCATATATTTGTATTTATCAGCTTGTTTGTATTTAAAGTGTCATATGAATACAATTTGATAACCCATGTGTGAGATGTTAATTATCAATGTATCGTTCATGTGTCTATTTGTCTGTCTCAGTTAGTGTTTCAGTTATCAGTTATATGAAGACAATCATCATAGCAATCCGGACATGTCCATAGAAGCTCCGATCTCCGTCTCAACAAATCCAACAGCGTCAAGTGGCCCAGCACGCCAGTTCGATGTTGATTAATCAATCTCATTGCATATTTAGTATGTCGTACTTTTCGGGCTGCACAAATATTGGCACCCATATCTCTCAATATGGTCAGCGAGTGGGATTCACAGCCCTGAAACTCATCTGTTCGGAAAGACTCTCTCAGTGCATGAAGAATGTCATTTCGATCCATGGCAGCTCCCTCTGATATTGTAGCGAAGCGCGTCAATCTGTCAATTCGTTCATTACCCCTAACTCCTGCGTACCCAGGGACAAAAATGAAGGTGATTTCTCTGATCATTGTCTGTATTAGTACCTCAACCCAGCTGCGTCTCACTATTCCTCATTCGACTTTAAGAATCATGCTCATGGGGTCACTGAGTATGAAAACACGAGAGTACTACTACTGCTATTACTACTGCTATACTACTACTACTACTACTTCTACTACTGCTACTACTACTACTACTACTACTACTCACTATTCTTCACTACTTCTACTACTACTTCTACTACTACTCTCACTCTACTACTACTCACTCTACTACCTCTACTACTACTCTACTACCACTC
The DNA here is from genome assembly GCA_020796225.1 of Arion vulgaris. NCBI lineage: Eukaryota > Metazoa > Mollusca > Gastropoda > Stylommatophora > Arionidae > Arion > Arion vulgaris. The sequence goes on from CM036766.1 coordinate 17,608,529, forward strand.
TCTACTACTACTCTACTACTACTACTACTCTACTCTGCTCTACTACTCTACTGCTACTACACTCAATCTCTACTCATACTACTACTCTACTCTCTACTACATTACTCTACTACTACTTCTAACTCTACTCATCCTATCTACTACTACTACTACTACTCTCTACTACTACTCTACTACTCTACTACTACTGCTACTACTCTCTACACTACTCTACTACTACTCTTACTACTACTACTCACTTACCTACTATCTACTACTACTACTACTACTACTACTCTACTACTAAATACTCTACTACTACTTCTACTCTACTACCTTCTAATCTACTACTATTACTACTACTACTACTTCTACTACTACTACTACTACTACTTCTACAACAACTACTACTACTACTATAGTGATATTGTTTATGTGAAAACTATATCGTCAAACTTAAAACTTCATCACAACAATTTACTATTTACTATTATCTCCTTCTGTATGCTGATTTCGAAGTTGATAACAAGCTAGACTAGTGACCATGCACCGTGGATATTCTGTGATTATGTACCAGTTTGAGAAGCTAGACTAGTGACCACGCGCCGTGGATATCCTGTGATTATGTACCAGTTTGAGAAGCTAGACTAGTGACCATACGCCGTGGATATCCTGTGATTATGTACCAGTTTGAGAAGCTAGACTAGTGACCATGCGCCGTGGATATTATGTGATTATGTACCAGTTTGAGAAGCTAGACTAGTGACCATACGCCGTGGATATCCTGTGATTATGTACCAGTTTGAGAAGCTAGACTAGTGACCATACGCCGTGGATATTCTGTGATTATGTACCAGTTTGAGAAGCTAGACTAGTGACCATGCGCAGTGGATATTATGTGATTATGTACCAGTTTGAGAAGCTAGACTAGTGACCATACGCCGTGGATATCCTGTGATTATGTACCAGTTTGAGAAGCTAGACCAGCGACCATACGCCGTGGATATCCTGTGATTATGTACCAGTTTGAGAAGCTAGACTAGTGACCACGCACCGTGGATATCCTGTGATTATGTACCAGTTTGAGAAGCTAGACTAGTGACCATACGCAGTTTATATTCTGTGATTATGTACCAGTTTGAGAGCAAATTCACCCTTACGAGGTTGGACTACAGAAAAACCTTGATATTTTACTTGGGAGATCGCTCTCTCTCTCTATCTCTATCTCTCGCGATCCCCGCCCAGACCGATGTACCAGATCTCCCCATAAATTCTATTCATGTGGATATCTGATCATGCACCTTAGCATTGGTGTGTTTTACGTCACATCTTCAGCACCATTTGGAGCTCTAGTGCTTATCCTTCGACGATGTGTCCGATTTCAGCCAGCGTTTACTCGGTTCGCTCTCCGTTCTGTAGCCATCTAGTGTTTTTACGGTGTGTGGTAGCTAGCCCCACTTCCATCTTCTTAATCGCCTCTTACGACATGCGTGGCAGGTTCTATTCTTTACAACCCAATTTGGGCCCCGGTAACCATTCGGGCGCCTTGGGATCTAAATTGCAAGTATCTCTGAGGTTGTAGTAAGGTTCGCCTGAATGGCAAGGGGCACTTGCGATTAGGAAAGCAAGCCTTCAGAAAAAAATCAGTCCACGCGTCATATTAGGAGACATAACTACGCCTGAGTACATAACATGCAATCGAAAGTAAAGTGAGAAAAATTACCTATTACCATGGAAGCAAAGAATAATAACACTGGCGAGCGACTAAGACAAAAACGAAGAATTTACAAACATTCATCAACATGTGTCTGCGCAGAATAGAGGGACTTAGAAGATATTATAGGACACCAAATGAGAAGCTTATGTAGACAACATAACATATCACAGTAAACCAAGAAGTGAAGAAAAGACAATGGTGCTGGAATAACTTGAGAAAATCCGTGAGAGAATAAGCAAAAAGGATCATTTATTGGAACCACTAGAAATACATAATAATAGATTTGTAGGCAGGGATTAACGATATATGGAAGAGACGGAAAGAGTTGCAAGAAAAAGCTAAAGATAGGAAGACCTGGAATGAGTTGGTTCAGATGATATGCCCGACCAGCGTTACCAAGCTCATTAGAGAAGAAAAGAGAGAGAGAGATAGAGAGAGAGATAGAGAGAAAGAGAGAGAGAGAATGAAAGATATGCGAGTTAACAATAAATAACGTTTCACTCATAGTATGAAAATGCCCATGTGGTGCCGGGGCCCGAAAGGGAAGCAAAGAATAGTACCACTGCGACCTACAAGACATGTCGTAAGAGGCAACTGATTTAGGACCTACGGAAGCTACCCTAGTAAATAAACAACGTCGCAGAAATCGGATGTGCTGGCCTATTTGTATGCGCATAACTGGCATAACGTACAATCGCTCTTAGACTCAGTTCATACATAAATCACAAAGAGTGGTTTAACAAGTGGCCGTTATGGAGCGTTGAAGAAAAAGAAATAATTCTTCTTCTGCATTCTCACTAGATTGGGATTTCGGATGCTCTAATAAAGGCAGCCGTCTGCCACAGATTATCAGCCACGCCATACAGTTTGTCTTCTGCGTTCTCACTAGATTGGGATTTCGGATGCTCTAATAAAGGCAGCCGTCTGCCACAGATTATCAGCCACGCCATACAGTTTGTTTTGGACGCTGGTGTAAGTGGACCACCTCTTTATTCTCGTCTGCATACTGGGGGCAGTTCTTGAGGATATCTTCTTCTTCTTCTTTGCGTTCGTTCTTTACAACCAATTTTAATCACTCTTTGTGATATGTTTGATCTTTGCCAAGAACGTGTATACGTTTTACATTGGAATGGTAGGCCCCTAAATGCATATCTTCTACACGTTTGGACATGTGCATCCGATTTCAGCCAAACCTCCTTAGTCGCCTCTTACGACATGCATGGCAGGTAACAGTGGTTCTATTCTTTACACCCCAAATTTGGGCTCCAGTAACCTCTCTCTCTCTTGCCTTTTACTCCGGGTTGGGGCATACGCCCTCAACCAACTCATGCCAAGTCTTCCTATCTCTAGCTATCTCCTGCAGCTCCCTCCAGCTCTTCTTTATATTGTTGATCTCCGCCTCCAAATCTCGTCTCCATGTATTTCTCAGCCTCCCTTCTTTCGCTGCCCCTGCAGTTTCCAGAACAAGGACCCTTCTTGTTATATTCCCCTCCGGTTTTCGCAAAGTGTGTCTATCCAGCGCCAGCGTCTTTTAACCTGTTCGTTCACTGGAATCTGTCTTGTTCTCTCCATAAGTTCCTCATTTGTGACCCTATCATACCATCTTATTCCTCTATTCTGCGCAGACACCAGTTGATGAATGTTTGCAATGTATGCGCTATTGTTTTAGTTGTTCTCCATGTTTCGACCCATACAGTAGAACTGCTTTAACATTAGAGTTAAATATCCAATTTTTGTTCTAGATTTGATTTCTTTGGATTTCCCAAATGTTTCGCAGTGCAATGAAGCTCCTCTTGCCTTCTGTATTCTTATTTTAACATCTCTATCTGTTCCACCCTCTTTGTCTCGTTGCTGCCCAAATATGTGTATGATTCTACCTCTTGAAGTGGGATTTCCCCAGGGAGATCGAGTTGTCGTTTGCTTGGTTAATTCTCAATATCTTTGTCTTTCCCTTATGAATGTTCAGCCCTAGTTGCTGGGACCTTTGATTCAATGTGTTTAGCTTATCCTGCATCTGATTTCGTGTATGTGACAGAAGGGCTATATCATCAGCGAAGTCCAGATCATCTAGTTGCTCTGTCAGAGTCCATTGGATTCCATTTCTGGTGTTAGTTACTGTGGTCTTCATAATCCAGTCTATTGTCAGTAAGAACAACAAAGGTGATAGAAGACATCCCTGACCATCCTGTTTTTATTCCAAAAGTATCTGTTAGTTTCCCTTCATGAAGAACTCTACATTTCATATCTGTATATGTAAGCTTTTATTAGGTTAATAATTTGCCTGTGAGGGTTCATGATATGCCTCCATTAATTTAAGAGAGGAACATGAGGCGAGATGATGGTAGAAATGAGAGAGAGTGAAGATTGCGAGTTAACAATAAATAAGTTTCACTCATGGATGAAATGCCACATTGGTCCGCCGAACGAGATAACCCACTGCACCTCAACATGCTAAGACAACATTGACAGCTAAGTAATACAATCAAAATCGGATTTGCTATTTAACGCATAACTTGCATAACTACAATCGCTCTTAACTCAGCTTCATACATAGCTCACAACAATTTTCAAGGCGTTATGGCTGAAAAATCAATCTTTTCGTTCTACTGATGGGTTTGATGCTATAGCACGTCGCTTAGGTTTATAGCCACGATCGTTTGCTTTTTCACTAGATTGGGCTTTGGTGCTCTAATAACGGCAGGTGTAAGCGTGGTTTCGCTGGAAGGGACCACCTTTGATGGGGTAATACTTCTTCTTTTCTGCGTTCGTTCTTACACAATTTTAATCACTCTTTATATTATTTTCCGAACGTGGTAATGGAAAGACCCAGTTCTTACACGAAATGCATGATTTTCATCAAAACCCATTTCCCTCTTACGATCATGAGTAAGTGGTCTTCTTCTTCTGTCTCTACCTGTTTTCCCCATGCATACGTACAACTCATAATCTTTATTGAACGCGCAGTCCATCCGTCTTTCTTCTTTGTTATCTCCGCTCCAAATCTCTCTCATGTATTTGACTACTTTTTGACTTGTCAACAGGCTGTATCATATTGCTCGTTTCGAAAGTTGTCTATCGCGCAGTTTGTAATGACTTCTTCTTCTTGCTTGTTCTTTCCAATAATTCCTCTTTGTGATCTTTCATCTTTCTATTCAAGAACAGTTGATAATGTTTGCAATTGGTATTGTAGGCCCCTAATACAGTAGAACTGCTTTTTTAGACATAATCCAAATTTTGTTCTAGATTTGATTCTTTGGACTTCATTTTGCAGTACAATGGTTCTTGCTTTGCTATTGGACTATTTTTTACTCTTTGTGTGTTCTCAAATTCAGTATGATGATTCTACCTCTTGTTTCCAGATAATTTCGTTCTTTTTTCTAAATCTTGTCTTTCTTGATATTTCAGCCTCATGCTGGACACTTCATTCTGTTTTAGTTATCGCACTGATTTGTGTATGTGACATGAGATGGTATATCACAGTGCAAACCAGACCTGTGGATCTGATCAGACCATTGATTCCTGTGAGGAGAAAATGCATGGCTTGCATTCCGTTACTGCATAAGAACAACAGGTGATGGACAAGCACTTCTGAACTCTGTACAAAGACTTAGTCCTTAGAAGACCTGAAAAGTATAGTGTTCTTGTATAGTTAAAATTCTGGGCATTCCATGCTCCATATTCAAGGAAGTAAAGAGGAATTGTATTGAAACCTATGGCGTTAAAGCGATAAGTAGAAAAACCAGAATAAAAGTACTGTAGTTACAATTATAAAGACATGAAAAATTACAGCATTTCGACTACAGGCCTATTGACAAGCAAACGACAACGAGTGAATTAAAGCAAAATGGAGACCTCAAATTTAAGGTTGATAAAGAATAAGAAATAATGTACCTAAAACGCATGTCGTAAGAGGCGACTAAGGAGGTTTGGCTGAAATCGGATGCACATGTCCTAAACGTGTAGAAGTCTATGCGTTTAGGGGCCTACAAACCAATGTGCAACGTATACACGTTCTTGGCAAAGATCAAACATATCACAAAGAGTGATTAAAATTGGTCGTAAAGAACGAGCGCAAAGAAGAAGAGAAGAAGAAGACACAACGTACAATCGCTCTTATGCTCAGATCACATACAAATCACACAAAGTGAGTGACGAACAACTGTTGAGACCTTATGTTCTAGAGTAGCAGAGAGGAATAAATCAAGTCTAGTTTTTACACTGGTAGCATAATAAGATATCGGAGGCAGATCGTAATGTACAATATTTTTTGAGTGTTCATATTCACATGTCTGTATTTTAAAATATGTGCAATTTGTTATATGATTTGATTTATTTCATCAATGTTGGGTTCCTTTAGTTATTGGACATTCATCCTTTTGCGGAAAAAAGTACTCTCCAGATATGTAATGTCTTTCATTTGTTTTACTTGATGCTTGCTCGTGGAGATATTGGTAGTGCTTTTCTCTCTAGTAAATGTCAAGTAATTAATATTTCATGAAAAAATAAGATAGTATCATTAATAGAATGCAATTGAAAAACGCGTATCGTAAATAAACTGAATATCATTCAATTTTGTTCTCTGGCATCGGATTATTATTTTGTATACCACTTGATCTTCGCTTCCGGAAGTCCATACACTTCCTGTCAATCATTCAAATTCCATAATTTTGTAGTGGTCGGTCCAATCTCGTACCTGTCATTTACAATATCCTCGTAAAGTACACCAATCCGTTTGGAGATTGTAAGTGTGTTCATGTCTTTCTCACTATCGTTTTCACATTGTATTACATGTATAATATATCAAACTTTTAATAATTTAACTGAATGTCATCTTCATGACTGATCAGAATGACTCCATTTTAATTTTACATTTACACCACGTGGTGAGACATTTGTAAGATAAAATGCTAAAACCACTTTTGATTTACTTTAGAAGGTAAGCTATGTATTAATTGTATTAATGCTATACATAATTATAATGAATAGATATCCAATGATGAAATTATGTCATGCACCACTCAGACCAGCTTTTTGGTGAGAAACTGACACCACAATACATTTCTGAGGACATCTATTTGAGAAATGAAGTACTTTCATTATTTAGAGCGATTATTTCTAAGATATTTGAAAATGTGCTTAAATAATATTTGCCCAACTTGCTTTTTCTATATCGTTAGTAGATGTCTGTAGTTTACGCGATAGTGAACTCGTTCACAACCCATGCGTACCTGTTTGAGTGTTTCAAACTCTGTGTGGCGGGCAGTTTGGAAGACATTTTTTCCTGTGCTTTGTGATAGCGGCCTGTAAAAATAGACCTGACAATTCGGAGAGCAATGTCAAACTCTGAACATGTCACCCGCGTGGTTCCGGGCCAGCAATGGATGCAAAGAATAGTACCACTGCAACCTACAAGGCATGTCATAAGAGGCGACTGATGCTGGACAGTGGGAAGCTACCCTAGTAAATACAAAGCATCACTAAAATCTGATGCGATGGTCTACATTTAGGCGGATAACTGGCACAATGTACAATCACTCTTAGTCTCAGATCACATACAACAAGTCTCACAGAGTGGTTTACAAGTGGTCGATGTAGAGCGTTCGAAGAACATGTCAGAAAATCGACTAGTTTTCTGTGGTTGATCATGTCGTTTTTTCCATAGATTTTGGTATTTGCAGTTCACCAGACTCCTTCAGACTGATATGCATTTAGTCTATTATAGTCTCTTCTCTGTTCTCCAGTTGTTTACTATATAAATTTTCAACATGCATGTTCCTAAGGTATACACACATTGAATTCATTCTCACTTGAAAGCTATAGAAATTAAATTGATGTCCAGTGATGAAATTATGTCATGCACCACTCAGACCAGCTTTTTGGTGAGAAACAGACACCACTAAATTTCTGAGGACAATTATTTAATTTTTTTACTTACGTTGTGTTACTGAAAATAAAAGGGGAAACCTATTTGATGACCAGATGCAGAATTATGCAGCTGGTTGTGGACTACTTAACCCTTTGACCGCCATATACGGAAATATACGGGTTTACGTAGGACGCCGTATACGGAAATATACGGTTTTTATATTGTTTCGAAGAATTCGCTAAATAAACGAAGAAGTCCAAATTTTATATAGCTTGAACTGTGACCTATAAGTAGGACGAACGCGGAAATTTTCCTTATTTCACGCCGAAAACTGATCGGAGCTAGTATTTCTTTGTGAATTTTATAAATTGTGCTTCGTAGTTCGAAATTTTTTTGGGAAATGGCTTCTAATTTCAATACCGATAGTTAAAGTGAGGACTTTGAGTTTGAGGGACATTTCATGCAGCTAGGTGAGATAGGGATTACATTAGATCTTGTGATTCTGAGAGTGATGTTGAATTGTCCAGTGACGACGAAGCTGAACCTGTCGACCACGATGTTCAATTAGATTTAGAGGATTTTTCTTCCGACATCGAGGAGACCGACCCTGTGCCCGTTGTTGACAGGGATGGTTGGAGTGATACCACTTCCCCATTAGTTGTGGAGCCATTTATGGAAGAGAGTGGGCCTTCTCATACACTAGAGGAGGGTGCAGAACCATTCGATTATTTCAGCTTAATTTTTGAGGAGCAGTATTTTGAATTTGTACGCTGATCGTCAGAAAAGAGCTGGGAAAATTGATTCAAAGTGGGATGCAGTAACTGCTGGCGAAATCAAGGTTTATCTGCAGAATTACATCTTTATGGGTATAATTTCTTGTGAAACTTTATCCAGTTCACAGTATTGTTGCTCATTATTTGAATGTTCTACAAGCAATAGTTTTATTATTATTAATTTTTAGAAAGACATGTTGCGTTTTTTGAGGAGTTATTCCCTTTTAGTGTTTTTATGAGGTAATTTTTTTTTGATGTGCTGGGGACCAAAGGGTTAAAATAATTCATGACCCAATATTTCACCATCATAACCATGGATTTTGTGAGTATCCGAAAGTTAAAGTTAGACTGCAGGCACAGGTCACAGGATTTTGGGTTTGTCAAACATGTCTAAAGATAATGTGCTGAATTAAGGTTTTCAAACTAAATCCACAGTGTAATTGAGAATTGAGTCAAATCATGCTGAAAATGGGGGAGTTGAAAAATATATGTGGCAACATAAAAATTGCTAAAGATCCATCTCATGGTTTTTATTCAGAACAGTTTTGCAGAATCTGATGATTTGATTGATTGTTAATATTTTTTACACCTGCTATAAACTTAGGTTTGGTCATGGTGCCTAATATGGATGCACCATTGACTGAATTTTGAGTGATGACTTGCTTACCTGATCACCATTGTCCATTCACCTTAATACGGCTTCAAGTGTACTTGTAATATGCCATAAGTAAAGGATCAGGGTGCTCTGTAGTTGACATCGCACCTTATGTACTCTATGAATTTTTGACACTAGCAGGTCTCAAATCCTGCAATTGTCAGTCACAAGCACATTTTGTGCTTGCACTATCTGCGACTGTTCATGTTATTCTTCCAAAACTTACAAGAACCATTTAAAAAATGTGTTATTGCAAAATGAATGTTAGCACATAGACACACATCCAAGTATGTTTAGGAGTTCTACCACCACAGCACCACTACTTGTGTGCAAACGAGATAAAAACAGTTTTCGATACAGAGGAATCCAGAGACAGTGATGTGATATGCAAAATTGTAAACCATTAGACATAACTGATTAAGTTCACTAGGTTAATGAAATTATATTGAGAGTTAGGGACCCACTATAGTGAATTCACGTTTGTATGTAGTTATAACATAAACCAAAGGTATATTATATATATTGCATTTGGCTGAAATCGGATGCATGTGTCCTAAACATGTAGAAGTCTATGCGTTTAGGGGCCTATCAAACCAATGTGCAACGTATACACGTTTTTGGCAAAGATCAAACATCACAAAGAGTGATTAAAATTGGTCTTAGAGAACGAATGCAAAGATATAGTGCACTAGCAAATAGTGTTAGGTCGACAATGTATTCCCAAACCCAGTTCCAAAATTGGGGCTGAAAGGTGTTGAAGAGAAAGATGTGCAACTTTATCATAAACTTTCAACAAAATGTAACTTCCTATTCAGTGCAAACAAAGAATAACCAATTGTATTATTTAAAAAATGAAATATGAATGTTATTTTTTTTTTCTAGTCTTCAGTACTACAGATCAAATCCACACAGACCAAATGGCAACTGCACACATATTCACCAGGAGAAGCTTGCCATCATTAGGAATACGGCAGCATGACAAATCAAAGAAACCACGATCCCACATATGTGGTACTTTAGGGAAAAGGCAACCGTAGTAAAATCTATTTGGCTTTTGAGTTGCTGCATGGAAAGTGCTACTGGAAAACTAATACACACACTTGTGAAATATAAATCTGAAAGGTAAGTTGGGACAACTAAGAACTCTGATGTGACTGAGCTAAATGACTGAATGTTTATTGTAAACATAAATAAATATACTGTAACCCATTTTTGTACATTTGTAGAATATTATAAATGACTTGCAGGATAATTTTGACTACAAAGTATTTGTTTACGTAGAAATCAGTTAATTATTTTTTGGTGGACAGTCTTAATTTCTAGTCAAAAACTATTTTAGATTAACAGTGAACTAATTATCATCCACTTAGCCTTGAGATACAATGAGTAGGGACCACGGAAAACACTTTAAAAAAAATATCTATATTCATTACATTGGGATATCATTTTACTAAAGGGGCACAGCGGGAAACTCACGGTAATGTGCACTTAAATCACTTTTAAAAAGTCGCAATAGCTTGGTTAATTTTTTTTAGAAAATGAACAGCAATATTTTGTATGCCCAGTTGATCAGAACATCATGTCTTGTACAGGGTGTTCAAGATAAAAGTAGCCCGATTGAAAAACGAAAAGTTGCATTGTGTTTTGTCTATTTACTATTTAAACCGGTTCTGATTAGCTCATCCTATGTCACATTGGTTTATCACCCTTCCACACCATAAGTACAAAAAGACCCATATATTTGATATAGATACTTGGACCTATATTACATCATAATTGAACCATCTCATTTTCATAAATATATGCTGAATTTGTTCCCTTCACAGGCTACTTTTCTCTTGAACACCGTATATTTCTGTTACATAAAGACACGTATATGAAGTTGGTTGTTGGATGTTTTGCTTGGTTTTTTCTAGTTTACTAGTAATCATTACATATTGCAAATATTACGATGAGGACCAACATTCATGTTGATACCAGGATGACATTTAGCAGTGTCACATAATTTATTCCATGAGTGGTCTGTGATTCAATCTCTTAGCTGTTCACATTCTTAATAATTGATGTGGATAACCATTCTATATATGAGACCATTTTTTATTAATTGTAGTTGTAAATTATAATAAATAATAGCAATCCTTCACAAGAGATGCCTATTTACAGTCAAACCAAATTAACTATGGTTTGTGCAGAGAACATATGTTATCCCCCGCCCAAAGTTATGTAAAAGTATGTATATTGTTGAACAGGATACAATTTGTACACACCATAAATATTTTAGACCGAAAAGTACCATTATACTACACCACATCTGAAGTTTTGCTGTAGTATGGTATTAGATCTGATGGGTCATATTGAGACCTTCAGATCTGACTCATGCACTAACAGTAGACCCGCATGGGTGTTGTTGAAACTCTCAGTCTATGGGGTGTGTTAAGTTGACGTAGGGGTTGTTTTCCATGGTTGAACTCTGTCAACATCACTGATGGGACATGTCATGGTTGAACATGTGTGTATGTTTTGTCATTTTGCACTTGTTTTTTTCTGCACCATAACAGTAAAGGCATTCTCGGCTAGTGAGTTTCTCTTATGGACTTGCAGCACCACATTTGGCAGTCTTGAGAACTGTATTTCCAGCATTTGAGTCTATTAAAGCATTTTATATATTTTTCTGTCCACTGACTGTTTGCCCCTATCCAGTTCACCCTTCATCAGCTGGTGTGAAATGCTATTAGACATTCGCTTGTGACTGAACCACCTAATGCATTCTGTTTGCAAGTCTAGACGGTCATTGGTGGAAAGTATAATAAAGTAAACACACCTCCTGACTAATTGAACAATTATTCAGTGTAATCTTCACGTTTATGAAATACGTCTATCTTTGCAGGATATGCTTGAAACTACTTTTTTGCTTTACACATGGCATACACCAACAAATTAGATGTCCCATGATGATATTATGTCATGCACCACTCAGACCTTCTTTTTTGGGGAGAAACAGACACCATACAAAATTTCTGAGGACATTGCATTTAAATCTAAGGTGTTTTAAAAAATGTGCAGCAATACAGGCATTGATATTTAAGATGTTAATTACAAACTATTGTATATTTCCCACAAGCAACAGATTAATATGCTGAATTAAATATTTGAAGGGAGACATGTGGAAACAATGGATGATTCTATTGAAATGAAAGGAAATTCATTATGACACGTAGCCAAACTAGTTGCTAGTGATGAATTCATTTGTTTTGTTGATAGTGTTTTTATTTTTGAAAATATAAAAGCATTAAAATTTATAGTATGAAAACAGCCGCACATTGGAGTTACATATTTGTTTATTCCACGAATGGTCTGTGATTCAATCTCTTAGCTGTTCACATTCTTAATAATTGATGTGGATAACCCATTTTAAATATGAGACCATTTTTTATTAATTTTAGTTACATGGTTAATGTTTGTAAATTTTATACTTATGCTTACAAGTTATATAAATCTCATAACCTATAGGGTGTGAAAGGTCTATCACTTAACATTTAAAATATGTGGAATGTTCGTTTCAGGAATTAATATCTTTTTTGTTTAATTTGAAGTGTTTTGCTCTAATCCTTGAAATCCGTGTTTTATATTGATCATGAACATTTTGCAATTCACTTGTAGATATCAAATATGCAAATCATTTCTGATAAAAAGGTGTTATTAAGGTGTGAATAAACTTAGCATTGAAAAATATGTAGTTATATACGAGGCACTTAGTGGTACCCAGGAAACTTGTTTCACACAAACTAAACTGGACTCAAAACATTTGGTGCAGCATTCAGTCTAATAATCTAAACAAGTCTAGCCTTCTAGGTTATGTTTTGTATTATATTAAATTCATGTTCAATTTCATAATTCTGAACTGTAGTGTAAAAGATGATTACATGATACAGATGTCCCATGATGATATTATGTCATGCACCACTCAGACCAGCTTTTTGGTGAGAAACAGACACCATACTAAATTTCTGAGGGCATCTATTTGAGGGAATGTAGCACTTTCATTTTGATTTTCTTGGATCTATAGCTAAGATAAATGTGCGTGAATAGTTTTGATTCTTAACGGAAAATAATGCTAATTCTGTATTCAAAAAGTTCTTGGTTAGAAAAAAAGGAATTGTTGATTTTGTCAAAGATTGGGATATAAATCATATCTTCTGGTACTTGTGAGAGGAATAATTTTACACATTAGCAAGGATGATTATCACTACATGGTAAAATAGATGAGTTTCTGTATTACTTAAGTCACAAAGGCCAGTTATCTTGACTAATTTTATTTAACTTTGGAAATATCACAGCAAATGGGACTCATGCTATTGTAGCTGGTACAGTGAACCATTTGTGTCAGTGCAAGTTATAGTTGCATATCGTGTTCTTGGCCTGCCTCATGCTCTGCGCCCTGAGTCGATTATTATAGGCACGTGATGGTAGTAAATGTGGTTCCATTCTCATTAAATGGCCGAACCACTTGAATTCTTGCTTCTCGATGTACTGTATGCATGGTATAGTACCAACGATGCTTCTGATATTCTCGTTTCTCACTCTATCTCGCCTTGTAACGTTGACTGCTTTTTGTAGACATCTCATTTCACATGTTGTAATCTTTGTCTTAGTGCATTGTAGTATTAAAACTTATTATTTTATCTTTAGGAATCTTTAATCAATCTTGGCTCAAGTGAGACAGGACTGACAAATCAAGATTCCAGATGTTACTTCATCAAGCAGATGTATGCACCAAGAGGTGTTCAGACGCAGTGAGGTTAGTTTTGTTGTCACTACATTATATAATTAATATCCACACAATATGGCTATTCCAACTTTTATCATGTCTTATAGATAGACCAATGAGAATATAGTGATGGGTTAAGCGATTTGTAAGTTTAAAAAAAGTTAATTGCATATCCTTTACAGGACTGCAAATCAACCCCAGTTTTTTAATGCTGTTTGTGATTTTTCTAGACATTATTACGTTTAGTGGTTTGCCATTGCTTTCTGAAAGGTGAAGCCATTGTCCTTTTGTAAAAATCCACTTGAAACAATTTGCAACTGAACTGTCCAGCGTGATTCAAACTCAGAACGTCGGGGTTAATAGACCGAGTCTCTATCCTCTAAGCCATATACACCACATAATTGTAAGTACATCCTGTAAAAATATCCATGTTCGAACTGCACATTTTTGCAAATGTGGAAACAACTTCGACAAATCATTTGAGAATGGGATCACTAGTTTTGCATTCACAATGTAATTAGCTAATGTTGAGATAATGTGACAAAAAGGTTAAACATTAACTTCTTGTGACCAAACGTCACACTAAGTGATGTTTTTATAGTAGAAACAAATGCCTGGTCTACTAAGAGTTAAACAAAAATCCACAATAACCAAGCAAATTTACTGGAGAAAATGTCCAGTATTCAAGATCTTGAGTGAAAGAACATTTTGTTTTCATTTTTGAAAGTTATTCTTTGTGTTGCAGTCCGGTTAAAATTATAATTATGTGCAACATTTAGTTGGGAAATGTTGTTACTGGATTCAAATGTTATTGATTAAAAGCTTACATGCACCAAAATTTACTTGCAATGGGCACTTTATCTAAATTAACTAGAATTTAATTTCTATTTGTTAATCTTGATAGAAGAAATGTTGAAGGAAAACAAATATTTAAATGTCTAGCCGGATATACTAACAATCGAACTTGTTTTCTGTTTTGTAGTTCACATCACTGTGGTTACTTTATAGTTTTAACATAGCACATGCAAGGAAATTGGCAATTGTTGTAGAAATGATATGAATAGATATCCAGTGATGAAATTATGTCATGCACCACTCAGACCATCTTTTTGGTGAGAAACAGACACCATAATACATTTCTGAGGACATCTATTGTCATTTTGTCTGCCTCTTGTGATCCAACTAGTTATCTTCTATAGTACTCAAGTACCAAAGATTTAGTCTATATCGTGTACGAGAGTTATAAGTGCAGTGCTGGTGTAAAGCAGTTCTTCCGATTTTTAAAATACTATCTTCTATCTTCAGATTGTGATGTTACTGTTGGTATATACATCTTTTGAAGCATATATGGACACGATTAACAGATACATCTTGGGAAAGAAGACCGGAAGAACCAACTCCACACATTGGCAACGATAATTCTTTACAGCTGGACCCTACAGATTTGTTAATCACAGCAGGCATGGGTGAAATTTCACAGAACATTTGTTCAGTTGTGATACTGAATAATCGTTATGTTAACACCACTAGCTAATCTTGCTAAATAAATTATAACGTGCTATTCATCTTTCTAGAGCTTGTAGGACAGATATTGAATGTGTAAAATAATTTTTGTGCATCTTTGATGGAAAGATATCAAAATGGTGTTCAGATGATGCAAAGCTGCTTTTAGCGCATACATTTCAGCTTCGTAGTCAGGACATATCTCCAGGCACACTCCAAAAGTGCAACCGATGATCTGTTTAGATGCTATATAGACTCCATAACATAACCCTCCGGGTTGAGGGTTCCTGGTAACATGTCTTCTTCAATGATCCAGCGGCACTTGTGTTTGTAAGTTGTTCTTTTGTTCCGTATATTGTGTTCCATTTATCTAGCATTGGAGGAAGGAGGATGAAGAGGTGGTGGTGAACGGTTTCGTGGTGATGTGCACACAGTTGGCACTCTGGAGTGTTTGTATTCTGTTCAAGTGGTTATTAAGTGTTTGGTTCAGAGTCTAAAATTGGTGCTCTGTTCTCTTCTTGTAAGGCCGTTGATGTTGTCATTAAGATTAGGGCTGGCCATATGGCGGCACACCTCTTCCCATGGCTCATCCGTACAGCCAAATTTCTTTATTTGTTATTAGGATTTGTTTTGCTGTGATTGGTTGTTTTTGTGCACAACTCTTTCCTGGCCAGCTTATCTGCTTTGTAATTTCCAGGTGTATTTGAATGTCCAGGGATCCACTGCATAGTGGTTTTGATGTCATGTGATGAAATTATGTCATGCACCACTCAGACCAGCTTTTTGGTGAGAAACAGACACCACTAAATTTCTGAGGACAATTATTTAATTTTTTTACTTACGTTGTGTTACTGAAAATAAAAGGGGAAACCTATTTGATGACCAGATGCAGAATTATGCAGCTGGTTGTGGACTACTTAACCCTTTGACCGCCATATACGGAAATATACGGGTTTACTAGGGACGCCGTATATGGAAATATACGGGTTTTTTATATTGTTTCTGAAGAATTCGCTAAATAAAACGAGAAGTCCAAATTTTATATAGCTTGAACTGTGACCTATAAGTAGGACGAACGCTGGGAAATTTTCCTTATTTCACGCCGAAAACTGATCGGAGCTAGTATTTCTTTGTGAATTTTATAAATTGTGCTTCGTAGTTCGAAATTTTTTGGGAAATGGCTTCTAATTTCAATACCGATAGTTAAAGTGAGGACTTTGAGTTTGAGGGACATTTCATGCAGCTAGGTGAGATAGGGATTACATTAGATCTTGTGATTCTGAGAGTGATGTTGAATTGTCCAGTGACGACGATGCTGAACCTGTCGACCACGATGTTCAATTAGATTTAGAGGATTTTTCTTCCGACATCGAGGAGACCGACCCTGTGCCCGTTGTTGACAGGGATGGTTGGAGTGATACC
Source organism: Arion vulgaris (assembly GCA_020796225.1). Taxonomy (NCBI): domain Eukaryota; kingdom Metazoa; phylum Mollusca; class Gastropoda; order Stylommatophora; family Arionidae; genus Arion; species Arion vulgaris. The sequence continues at coordinate 17,625,212 of CM036766.1, forward strand.
ACTTCCCCATTAGTTGTGGAGCCATTTATGGAAGAGAGTGGGCCTTCTCATACACTAGAGGAAGGTGCAGAACCATTCGATTATTTCAGCTTAATTTTTGAGGAGCAGTATTTTGAATTTGTACGCTGATCGTCAGAAAAGAGCTGGGAAAATTGATTCAAAGTGGGATGCAGTAACTGCTGCCGAAATCAAGGTTTATCTGCAGAATTACATCTTTATGGGTATAATTTCTTGTGAAACTTTATCCAGTTCACAGTATTGTTGCTCATTATTTGAATGTTCTACAAGCAATAGTTTTATTATTATTAATTTTTAGAAAGACATGTTGCGTTTTTTGAGGAGTTATTCCCTTTAGTGTTTTTATGAGGTAATTTTTTTTTGATGTGCTGGGGACCAAAGGGTTAAAATAATTCATGACCCAATATTTCACCATCATAACCATGGATTTTGTGAGTATCCGAAAGTTAAAGTTAGACTGCAGGCACAGGTCACAGGATTTTGGGTTTGTCAAACATGTCTAAAGATAATGTGCTGAATTAAGGTTTTCAAACTAAATCCACAGTGTAATTGAGAATTGAGTCAAATCATGCTGAAAATGGGGAGTTGAAAATATATGTGGCAACATAAAAATTGCTAAAGATCCATCTCATGGTTTTTATTCAGAACAGTTTTGCAGAATCTGATGATTTGATTGATTGTTAATATTTTTTACACCTGCTATAAACTTAGGTTTGGTCATGGTGCCTAATATGGATGCACCATTGACTGAATTTTGAGTGATGACTTGCTTACCTGATCACCATTGTCCATTCACCTTAATACGGCTTCAAGTGTACTTGTAATATGCCATAAGTAAAGGATCAGGGTGCTCTGTAGTTGACATCGCACCTTATGTACTCTATGAATTTTTGACACTAGCAGGTCTCAAATCCTGCAATTGTCAGTCACAAGCACATTTTGTGCTTGCACTATCTGCGACTGTTCATGTTATTCTTCCAAAACTTACAAGAACCATTTAAAAAATGTGTTATTGCAAAATGAATGTTAGCACATAGACACACATCCAAGTATGTTTAGGAGTTCTACCACCACAGCACCACTACTTGTGTGCAAACGAGATAAAAACAGTTTTCGATACAGAGGAATCCAGAGACAGTGATGTGATATGCAAAATTGTAAACCATTAGACATAACTGATTAAGTTCACTAGGTTAATGAAATTATATTGAGAGTTAGGGACCCACTATAGTGAATTCACGTTTGTATGTAGTTATAACATAAACCAAAGGTATATTATATATATTGCATTTGGCTGAAATCGGATGCATGTGTCCTAAACATGTAGAAGTCTATGCGTTTAGGGGCCTATCAAACCAATGTGCAACGTATACACGTTCTTGGCAAAGATCAAACATCACAAAGAGTGATTAAAATTGGTCTTAGAGAACGAATGCAAAGATATAGTGCACTAGCAAATAGTGTTAGGTCGACAATGTATTCCCCAAACCCAGTTCCAAAAATTGTGTGCTGAAAGGTGTTGAAGAGAAAGATGTGCAACTTTATCATAAACTTTCAACAAAATGTAACTTCCTATTCAGTGCAAACAAAGAATAACCAATTGTATTATTTAAAAAATGAAATATTAATGTTATTTTTTTTTCTAGTCTTCAGTACTACAGATCAAATCCACACAGACCAAATGGCAACTGCACACATATTCACCAGGAGAAGCTTGCCATCATTAGGAATACGGCAGCATGACAAATCAAAGAAACCACGATCCCACATATGTGGTACTTTAGGGAAAAGGCAACCGTAGTAAAATCTATTTGGCTTTTGAGTTGCTGCATGGAAAGTGCTACTGGAAAACTAATACACACACTTGTGAAATATAAATCTGAAAGGTAAGTTGGGACAACTAAGAACTCTGATGTGACTGAGCTAAATGACTGAATGTTTATTGTAAACATAAATAAATATACTGTAACCCATTTTTGTACATTTGTAGAATATTATAAATGACTTGCAGGATAATTTTGACTACAAAGTATTTGTTTACGTAGAAATCAGTTAATTATTTTTTGGTGGACAGTCTTAATTTCTAGTCAAAAACTATTTTAGATTAACAGTGAACTAATTATCATCCACTTAGCCTTGAGATACAATGAGTAGGGACCACGGAAAACACTTTAAAAAAAATATCTATATTCATTACATTGGGATATCATTTTACTAAAGGGGCACAGAGGGAAACTCACGGTAATGTGCACTTAAATCACTTTTAAAAAGTCGCAATAGCTTGGTTAATTTTTTTTAGAAAATGAACAGCAATATTTTGTATGCCCAGTTGATCAGAACATCATGTCTTGTACAGGGTGTTCAAGATAAAAGTAGCCCGATTGAAAAACGAAAAGTTGCATTGTGTTTTGTCTATTTACTATTTAAACCGGTTCTGATTAGCTCATCCTATGTCACATTGGTTTATCACCCCTTCCCACACCATAAGTACAAAAAGACCCATATATTTGATATAGATACTTGGACCTATATTACATCATAATTGAACCATCTCATTTTCATAAATATATGCTGAATTTGTTCCCTTCACAGGCTACTTTTCTCTTGAACACCGTATATTTCTGTTACATAAAGACACGTATATGAAGTTGGTTGTTGGATGTTTTGCTTGGTTTTTTCTAGTTTACTAGTAATCATTACATATTGCAAATATTACGATGAGGACCAACATTCATGTTGATACCAGGATGACATTTAGCAGTGTCACATAATTTATTCCATGAGTGGTCTGTGATTCAATCTCTTAGCTGTTCACATTCTTAATAATTGATGTGGATAACCATTCTATATATGAGACCATTTTTTATTAATTGTAGTTGTAAATTATAATAAATAATAGCAATCCTTCACAAGAGATGCCTATTTACAGTCAAACCAAATTAACTATGGTTTGTGCAGAGAACATATGTTATCCCCCGCCCAAAGTTATGTAAAAGTATGTATATTGTTGAACAGGATACAATTTGTACACACCATAAATATTTTAGACCGAAAAGTACCATTATACTACACCACATCTGAAGTTTTGCTGTAGTATGGTATTAGATCTGATGGGTCATATTGAGACCTTCAGATCTGACTCATGCACTAACAGTAGACCCGCATGGGTGTTGTTGAAACTCTCAGTCTATGGGGTGTGTTAAGTTGACGTAGGGGTTGTTTTCCATGGTTGAACTCTGTCAACATCACTGATGGGACATGTCATGGTTGAACATGTGTGTATGTTTTGTCATTTTGCACTTGTTTTTTTCTGCACCATAACAGTAAAGGCATTCTCGGCTAGTGAGTTTCTCTTATGGACTTGCAGCACCACATTTGGCAGTCTTGAGAACTGTATTTCCAGCATTTGAGTCTATTAAAGCATTTTATATATTTTTCTGTCCACTGACTGTTTGCCCCTATCCAGTTCACCCTTCATCAGCTGGTGTGAAATGCTATTAGACATTCGCTTGTGACTGAACCACCTAATGCATTCTGTTTGCAAGTCTAGACGGTCATTGGTGGAAAGTATAATAAAGTAAACACACCTCCTGACTAATTGAACAATTATTCAGTGTAATCTTCACGTTTATGAAATACGTCTATCTTTGCAGGATATGCTTGAAACTACTTTTTTGCTTTACACATGGCATACACCAACAAATTAGATGTCCCATGATGATATTATGTCATGCACCACTCAGACCTTCTTTTTGGTGAGAAACAGACACCATACAAAATTTCTGAGGACATTGCATTTAAATCTAAGGTGTTTTAAAAAATGTGCAGCAATACAGGCATTGATATTTAAGATGTTAATTACAAACTATTGTATATTTCCCACAAGCAACAGATTAATATGCTGAATTAAATATTTGAAGGGAGACATGTGGAAACAATGGATGATTCTATTGAAATGAAAGGAAATTCATTATGACACGTAGCCAAACTAGTTGCTAGTGATGAATTGATTTGTTTTGTTGATAGTGTTTTTATTTTTGAAAATATAAAAGCATTAAAATTTATAGTATGAAAACAGCCGCACATTGGAGTTACATATTTGTTTATTCCATGAATGGTCTGTGATTCAATCTCTTAGCTGTTCACATTCTTAATAATTGATGTGGATAACCCATTTTAAATATGAGACCATTTTTTATTAATTGTAGTTACATAGTTAATGTTTGTAAATTTTATACTTATGCTTACAAGTTATATAAATCTCATAACCTATAGGGTGTGAAAGGTCTATCACTTAACATTTAAAATATGTGGAATGTTCGTTTCAGGAATTAATTCTTTTTGTTTAATTTGAAGTGTTTTGCTCTAATCCTTGAAATCCGTGTTTTATATTGATCATGAACATTTTGCAATTCACTTGTAGATATCAAATATGCAAATCATTTCTGATAAAAAGGTGTTATTGAATAAACTTAGCATTGAAAAATATGTAGTTAATAATATATATGAGGCACTTAGTGGTACCCAGGAAACTTGTTTCACACAAACTAAACTGGACTCAAAACATTTGGTGCAGCATTCAGTCTAATAATCTAAACAAGTCTAGCCTTCTAGGTTATGTTTTGTATTATATTAAATTCATGTTCAATTTCATAATTCTGAACTGTAGTGTAAAAGATGATTACATGATACAGATGTCCCATGATGATATTATGTCATGCACCACTCAGACCAGCTTTTTGGTGAGAAAGACACCATACTAAATTTCTGAGGGCATCTATTTGAGGGAATGTAGCACTTTCATTTTGATTTTCTTGGATCTATAGCTAAGATAAATGTGCGTGAATAGTTTTGATTCTTAACGGAAAATAATGCTAATTCTGTATTCAAAAAGTTCTTGGTTAGAAAAAAAGGAATTGTTGATTTTGTCAAAGATTGGGATATAAATCATATCTTCTGGTACTTGTGAGAGGAATAATTTTACACATTAGCAAGGATGATTATCACTACATGGTAAAATAGATGAGTTTCTGTATTACTTAAGTCACAAAGGCCAGTTATCTTGACTAATTTTATTTAACTTTGGAAATATCACAGCAAATGGGACTCATGCTATTGTAGCTGGTACAGTGAACCATTTGTGTCAGTGCAGAGTTTAGTTGCATATCGTGTTCTTGGCCTGCCTCATGCTCTGCGCCCTGAGTCGATTATTATAGGCACGTGATGGTAGTAAATGTGGTTCCATTCTCATTAAATGTCCGAACCACTTGAATCTTTGCTTCTCGATGTACTGTATGCATGGTATAGTACCAACGATGCTTCTGATATTCTCGTTTCTCACTCTATCTCCTTGTAACGTTGACTGCTTTTTATAGACATCTCATTTCACATGTTGTAATCTTTGTCTTAGTGCATTGTAGTATTAAAACTTATTATTTTATCTTTAGGAATCTTTAATCAATCTTGGCTCAAGTGAGACAGGACTGACAAATCAAGATTCCAGATGTTACTTCATCAAGCAGATGTATGCACCAAGAGGTGTTCAGACGCAGTGAGGTTAGTTTTGTTGTCACTACATTATATAATTAATATCCACACAATATGGCTATTCCAACTTTTATCATGTCTTATAGATAGACCAATGAGAATATAGTGATGGGTTAAGCGATTTGTAAGTTTAAAAAAAGTTAATTGCATATCCTTTACAGGACTGCAAATCAACCCCAGTTTTTTAATGCTGTTTGTGATTTTTCTAGACATTATTACGTTTAGTGGTTTGCCATTGCTTTCTGAAAGGTGAAGCCATTGTCCTTTTGTAAAAATCCACTTGAAACAATTTGCAACTGAACTGTCCGCAGCGTGATTCAAACTCAGAACGTCGGGGTTAATAGACCGAGTCTCTATCCTCTAAGCCATATACACCACATAATTGTAAGTACATCCTGTAAAAATATCCATGTTCGAACTGCACATTTTTGCAAATGTGGAAACAACTTCGACAAATCATTTGAGAATGGGATCACTAGTTTTGCATTCACAATGTAATTAGCTAATGTTGAGATAATGTGACAAAAAAGGTTAAACATTAACTTCTTGTGGACCAAACGTCACACTAAGTGATGTTTTTTTATAGTAGAAACAAATGCCTGGTCTACTAAGAGTTAAACAAAAATCCACAATAACCAAGCAAATTTACTGGAGAAAATGTCCAGTATTCAAGATCTTGAGTGAAAGAACATTTTGTTTTCATTTTTGAAAGTTATTCTTTGTGTTGCAGTCCGGTTAAAATTATAATTATGTGCAACATTTAGTTGGGAAATGTTGTTACTGGATTCAAATGTTATTGATTAAAAGCTTACATGCACCAAAATTTACTTGCAATGGGCACTTTATCTAAATTAACTAGAATTTAATTTCTATTTGTTAATCTTGATAGAAGAAATGTTGAAGGAAAACAAATATTTAAATGTCTAGCCGGATATACTAACAATCGAACTTGTTTTCTGTTTTGTAGTTCACATCACTGTGGTTACTTTATAGTTTTAACATAGCACATGCAAGGAAATTGGCAATTGTTGTAGAAATGATATGAATAGATATCCAGTGATGAAATTATGTCATGCACCACTCAGACCATCTTTTTGGTGAGAAACAGACACCATAATACATTTCTGAGGACATCTATTGTCATTTTGTCTGCCTCTTGTGATCCAACTAGTTATCTTCTATAGTACTCAAGTACCAAAGATTTAGTCTATATCGTGTACGAGAGTTATAAGTGCAGTGCTGGTGTAAAGCAGTTCTTCCGATTTTTAAAATACTATCTTCTATCTTCAGATTGTGATGTTACTGTTGGTATATACATCTTTTGAAGCATATATGGACACGATTAACAGATACATCTTGGGAAAGAAGACCGGAAGAACCAACTCCACACATTGGCAACGATAATTCTTTACAGCTGGACCCTACAGATTTGTTAATCACAGCAGGCATGGGTGAAATTTCACAGAACATTTGTTCAGTTGTGATACTGAATAATCGTTATGTTAACACCACTAGCTAATCTTGCTAAATAAATTATAACGTGCGTACCATCTTTCTAGAGCTTGTAGGACAGATATTGAATGTGTAAAATAATTTTTGTGCATCTTTGATGGAAAGATATCAAAATGGTGTTCAGATGATGCAAAGCTGCTTTTAGCGCATACATTTCAGCTTCGTAGTCAGGACATATCTCCAGGCACACTCCAAAAGTGCAACCGATGATCTGTTTAGATGCTATATAGACTCCATAACATAACCCTCCGGGTTGAGGGTTCCTGGTAACATGTCTTCTTCAATGATCCAGCGGCACTTGTGTTTGTAAGTTGTTCTTTTGTTCCGTATATTGTGTTCCATTTATCTAGCATTGGAGGAAGGAGGATGAAGAGGTGGTGGTGAACGGTTTCGTGGTGATGTGCACACAGTTGGCACTCTGGAGTGTTTGTATTCTGTTCAAGTGGTTATTAAGTGTTTGGTTCAGAGTCTAAAATTGGTGCTCTGTTCTCTTCTTGTAAGGCCGTTGATGTTGTCATTAAGATTAGGGCTGGCCATATGGCGGCACACCTCTTCCCATGGCTCATCCGTACAGCCAAATTTCTTTATTTGTTATTAGGATTTGTTTTGCTGTGATTGGTTGTTTTTGTGCACAACTCTTTCCTGGCCAGCTTATCTGCTTTGTAATTTCCAGGTGTATTTGAATGTCCAGGGATCCACTGCATAGTGGTTTTGATGTCATGTGATGTAACAAGTCTGTCAATATCTAGGGCTAGATGGGAGAGTTCAGATTAACAATGTCCATCTTCTAGAGCTTGAAGGGCAGACATTGAATCTGAAAATAATGTTTTGTGTCTTTGGAGAATCGAAAAGTCTTCAGGTGGTACAAAGCTGCTTCTAACGCATGAATTTCAGCCTCATAATTGGAGCATATCTCCCCGCATGCACCAAACATTTTCCCTGGTAACTCCAGACACAGGTTTTTCCAACGTACCTCCACGTTCTCTCAACTTCCTTGTAAATCTTATTCTAACACATTTCTCAAAATTACATAAATATATATTCCATAACCTTTTGTCAAATAGTGCTAAACTTCATCTTGACCTCTAAAATCGTAATCTTTTTCACAGGAAACACATGGTATCATATACATGTAACTTTCTTTATTCCTAGGTATTCTTAAAGGGGCTTTAATCCCATACTAAGCAAACAATTTATCACCACCGTGTTTATCTGTGAGTGGTACTTACCTACAAGCGTTTGAGACTTTTCCACAATATGGGTTTATTCATCTCTAAACAGAAGTGTTGTATCACAGGTTAATGCTGCTGCACCAACACAGTTAAATTACTTGTTGTCCACTTGACTTCCTTTCAATATTCTGCCTATTTTGCTTCCTACACACTGTATGAACTTATGTCACGCTGCATATATTTCATGTGTTGGTGGTTTCAAGTTGGTCGATGCTCATTCCTCGAAGGGTTCTCCTTCCACGGGAAGCTCACAAAAGCCACTGATGCGATTCTGCTCCACCCAGTTTTTCGGCTAACTAGAAATCTATTTGTAGGTATTCTGTTATTATTTTGTAAACTAAAACAAACTACTGTCCGTATCTCTTCCAGCAACACAGAACATGAAGCATTCTCTGGTCTCACGACAGATACATCCAAATACCCATTTGTGGCAAAATGCCAGTAATTTTTCCTCTTAGTGAATAGGCTGTAATCGTAACTAGATCTTCCTAAATTAGTCATCTGCACTTGTTCTTCGGGTACAAATGATTTATGCACAGTGCTAAGTTGACTATTCTATTGTCTTTCTATTGAACAAATCTCATTACCTTTTCTAACCCATTCATTTTGCCTATATAAAATTACTGTCCGGTGGAAAAGGTGGACCATTACATGACCATACGGCTGTCATATGATTGTTCTCTTCCAAAAGGGGTTACACTTTCATGTCATCGTGTAACACTGACCAGCAATCCTGAGCATTAGGTAAGTTCTACATTTTGTCCTTTTCAAAATGTTCTGAGCACCATTATGAATGGGTGTTACATCCGAAAAAAAAAATTATTTTATGTTAATTAGTCGCACAATCATGGGGCAATAATCTTGTGTTTGGCTATTTATATAAATTATAGAATGTTTTAAAACCAGCCTTTTTCCTAGTTTTTAGTGAGTTTAATTTCAGGCAATAAAATGTTGGGACATTGTTGTTAATGAATAAAACAAGCTAATTTTGAGTACTGGTTTATCACTTTTCTTGAGTGTTGTGTTTGTGAATGTTAAATGAATAAACTAGTTATAGTCTTATCTGCTTAATTTATGAACTGGGGTTTAGATTGTAGCTGAATGCCTCTGCAGGACTCTTGCAGGGAATGTTGATAATCCTCAACTGTGTGGTATAACTTGAAACAGGATGTCAAGCATAGAAGTATATTTAAATTTGGACAGCATATGCAAATCAGGTTTATTTCCCCTGCAGCTGTACACAATTTACATCTAGTTTGTACCATGAGTTATTAATTTATTGAGTTATATTGAATACATATTATTCAATGAAATGACACTCAACTAAATCATGATCTTGAAGCGCTACATTTTGTTGAAGAATAGAAGGTTCAAGAAAAGCAATACTGACATCCTACCTAAACTTTGCTGAGATAGTTGTTGTGCAGTGTTGCTAGATGGAGATGGAGTGTGCAGTGTTGTTGCCTATGTGCCAATTGAACTGAGCAGTTTTAACTTATATGTGTGTTTGGCACCCCCCATACTTTTGTTATATTTTTCTCCAAGTACTGTCTTGTCCATAACACCATTGGAGTGAACAGTAGATATGAGGCTAACTCTTTTAGTGTCATGCCAGGTAACTGCCAGCATGAATTTATCTTGTCGCACAAAACACAGGTTGATCTGCTGTGTTAATTTGAGTTGCTTTTTCTTCTGAACAATTTTTCCTGTTTTAAGATACTGTTCCACATGCACCTATCTGCATTTCTTTCAGCTCTTGAAATAAAGCTGGGCTTGAATGCAAAACTGAGTAGAGTATTTAAATTCTTTGTTTTTGTATCCAGAAAGAAAATTCTTCACAACCTTGGACGCAACACAACCTTATTATTATACCAGTAGTCTGAGACTGCTAGTTTACAGCATATTTCCATACAAATCTGAAGGCATCCTATTGTTAAAGGAGGTCCCTTTGAACGTGACTCGTAAGGAGAGTTATGGGCCGATAGCTGCAATAGTATTTATTATCATCTTTGTACTTGGTCCATCTTTACTGGATACTTTCATTCCTCCTTCAGAGTATATATATATATATATATATATAATCGCAGCGATCCATTTCCCAACGGTATTTACTATCGTCCCTATGCCTGATCCATCTTTATCGGATGCATTCATTCCTCATTTAGAGTGTATATGTGTATAAAATTGGTAGTGATACATTTCACAATGGTATTGGTGGCGTGTGGTGACGATGATGGAACTGATGCCACAAACATTACAAACAAGTAGATGCTGCACTGTAGTTCATATTTGCTTTTATTGTAGTTATGGCATTATGTAAACAAAAATACGTCCGTCCATCTTCGCTGCATATCTTTGTCTCTCATATGTTTACTCACTAACATCCTAGCAACTGTTACTAAACCGTCACTATTTTACTACACAAAAGCGTCATGTCTCGTAGTTATGTGTTGCACTTCTACATAGAGAGTACAACACATAGTCTCAACTATTAAATAGCTAATTACTACCTATCTATCTGACTAACTGTCCATTCCTCCGCTGCCATCTGGGGAACTATGACACTATGAATCCATAAATTTCAAATGTACCAGTCTGATCACAAGTAAGATTTTTGTACATGACACTTCATGTGTACTGATATGTGATTTTCACAGTACCTATTCACTTCATCCATGATCAAATCTATGGCAGTATCAGGAAAAATAAGCTTGAAAGAAATCAATGGGCATATGATATACCCAGTTACAGTTGTGTCTGACGTGATATGTCGGTCACACTTCGTTATTTGTATAGAAGAATGACAAGTTCATTCTGTTCATTTTGTGGACTATTACTTCATCTCCAAAGATTATTTACATGTACGGTTCTGTTCAGGTCTCTTGTACCACGCCCACCCTATCGTGTAATCCAACATGTTAGTTACTACTGTCACATTCACCCATTACATCTGTATTTAACCTTACGGTATCACTTATGTCACAATATGTGCTGGCAGTCAGAATAATCTGTTCTATTTTAGTATCTATCTCTCCTCTTGGCTGATTATACATTAGAAAATGTTTCACTCTATATACATATACTGGTAAACTTTTACATTTCCATTGTGTATGATCGTTTTTGTGTCATTTTGTGACATGTTAGATTAGTAAACTACCTGTAATTAGAAGCTGAGCCTGGTTACCGGGGTCCAAATTTGGGGTGTAAAGAATAAAACCACTGTTTCCTGCCACGCATGTCGTAAGAGGCGTCTAAGGAGGTTTGGCTGAAATCGGATGCACATGTCCTAAATGTAGAAATATATGAGTTTAGGGGGCTACCAAACAATGTGCAACGTATACACGTTCTTGACAAAGATCAAACAGATCACAAGAGTGATTTAAATTGGTCGTAAAGAACGAAGCGAAAAGCTGAGCTACTTCCATCAAGTTTGATTGAAGTTGTAACTAGCCCTCTAACACGTCTTGCGGTTGAGAATGTTGTTAAACCGTCTTTGCTGTGATGCGTCCTTCCATAATGATCTACTCCAACATGTGTTCTCTTATCTGGCTGTTGATATTCACGGTGTCAGTGATCGGGTCTATGGCAATGTCATGGATAAATAAGTTTAAACAATCATTATCCCAAACATGTCTTGACATGTCAAAACTCCTCACCAATTCAAATAACTGGATTTGGTCAGCAAAGTGTATAATGTATGCAATATGAATGGATCACTGTCCATTGATATTTGAGTTTGGTGACTTGTCATTGCAATCAATTTTTGTATCTTTGGTTGATAAAAACATGATTCAATTTGTATTGCTGATTTTGTATATCTGTAATAAACATCTGATCAGTGTTAATAACGTTACTGTGATTTGTGTGTTATTTGAAATGTTTGTTTTGTATGTATTGTCTTCATTTCTTCACTGGAAAACGTTTCCATGCTGTCACAAAATGACAATGTTATTGAGTTGCCTAGCCATATAATATTTTTAGAGTTCATGACTATACCGCTGGTCTAATTGAGGAAAAGCTGAAATGTACCTAAGCAGAAAAGTTTCGATCAGAAACTTAGGTTGCGGGTGAAAAATGATTAATTATCTCGCTAGTAAATGAACTGTGGAAAGTGCATCAGTCCATTATTATCTGCTGATGTTCTCTGGACCAGTTGTGAAAAGTAAACGTCTGACCGTTTAGGTTGTTGCTCAGTACTCTGGCAAAAATTATACAAAGAGCGGTCAATGAATGGTTCGCAAGAAGTATAATCACATGCAGATCAATAAGTGATTCTACTGCGCTAGAAATTGAGGAATACTGCAGTGATGACCAATAGAACATACCTGAGTAGGAGTCTAGGGGCAACACTGAGCATAGCACTACACGCCTAGAGTTGGAGATTTCTGGGTCTGCAAGAAAGCCGGATTCTCTCCCCAACGTACATATGAGAAAAAGACTTGAAAACTCATAATTCCTGGTTCGACACAACGAGTAATCTAGAATATTGCAAGAAGTTTAAATTGTTTTTTTGGTCAGAACACTAGAATTTTCAGCTCATCGACTCGGTGCCATGGACATCGTAACCCTTCGGTTCGGTGACACCTGAATCTGGGAAATCTGTGGCTTTTCTGCAAGCCCGCGGAATTGAACCCGCACTCACAGAGTGCGAGTCACCCATAGTCGGGCAGGCGGGCGAACGTTCCAGATAAAGATTGATCAACGGTCATGTTTTTTCTTTCTTTCTTGTCGGATGTAATGACAAATTTCTTCCAGAATATAAAAAAATGGCACAATTTGACAGCAATGTAAAATTAATCCAGTTGACTTTTTTTCTGAATCCAGTGATGATATGAATTCACTGTAAAATCAATTCAAATTGTCAGTTATCACATTCTTCTTATTACGTTCGTCTGCTATGAATTCAGGGCGTCTGGTATAGTGCTTCTGATTTTTGCATGAATGCCTGCTTTCCGTGTCCCTAGCCAAAAGTTCCGCATGATTGTCAACATCTTGTGTTCGCCCACTATGAATTCAGGCGTAATCAGGTCTCCTGGTATGTTGCTTCTATCTGAGTGTTGCATGAAGGCTTGCCTTCCTTTTTATCAGTGTGTGTGTGTTTCTCCTCCTCCCCCGCCATACAGGTGTACTTTCTCCTCTTCAGAGGTAAATTGTCATGTTTTTTGAAACTGATTGTGAGGCTAGATATATTAGATGAGAAAATCGTCCGTGTTGTGCCGGCACTCGCAAGGGAAGCAAAATAGTACCACTGTAACCTACAAGGCATGTAAGAAGCGACTGATGTAGGACCTAGGGAAGCTACCCTAGTAGATAAAAAGCATCGCAGAAATCTGATATGTTGACCTACTTGTAGGCGCATAACTGGCACAATGTATAATCGCTCTAAGTCTCCGATCACATACAAATCACACAAAGTGGTTAACAAGTGGTCGATATGGAGCGTTCGAAGAAAAAGATGGGACAGTTATTGAATGTTGTCACCTTCATCTTTGGACAGAACATCAGTAAAAACAAATGATCTTCTAATGATGTAATATATGTTGGTATATAAAAGTATATTCTTTTCCTGGAAATTAGTGCGACCTTACTTTGAAAAAAAAAAAGAAGTAATTTTATTACACAAAAATGGTAAAGTTGAATCTCTCTTTATATTTATTGTTGCTGATGTTTTCATTGATGTCTGTTATCATAACATATGATATTCAATAAACATTTGTACACTCTATTTTGTTTTCCACTTTGGTACTTCAATATTCGGGAAATCTTGTTGAAGCTATGATTATAACAACCCTTCATTTTTTTGGCATTTTAACGAAAACTCCAATTCTTGAAATCTCTTCATAATTCTACGTGCATAAATTAGATTATACCACTGGCGGCTTGCTAGGCCTGGCACATTGGTTTCAGAATTCTCTAGACGGGTCACATGGTGGACTAGACTTCAACTACCAACGTAGCACAGGTCTTCAACAAACTTCTTCCAGTTCTTCCTCTCTTGCTATCTCTTCCAACTCTTTCCATGCTTTAACTTTCCTTTTAATATCAGCCTCCAGCTTTCTTCTCCAGGTCTGTCGAGGCCTTCCCCTACTCCTCTATCCCTGCTGGTTTCAAAACAGTGCCTGTCTTGCAATGCTTCCGGCCGGTCGTCTCAATATATGTCCTATCCATCGCCAGCGTCTCCCCATGAGCTCTTTCTCCACTGGTACCTGCTTAGTTCTTTCTCTGAGTTCCTCGTTTGTAATCTTATCATACCATCTCAGTCCCTCTATTCTACGTAAACATCAATTTACGAAGGTCTGCAGTTTTCTGATGGTTTCTTTTGTTGTCTTCCATGTTTCCGGGCCATAGAACAGCACTGATTTCACATTCCATTCAGGCTAGAATTCACAAATTCAATTCAAAGAAAATTGAAAATCTACTTGGATTAGATGACGGCTGAAATTCACATCCAGCGTGCCGCGCCATCTTGATTGGAAGTCCCAGATCCGTCCACTCAAAAAGTGGCTCTCAGAGATAACAGAGAAGACGAAAGACACTGTTTATGAAGAGCACATAAATCCGATTCTGGAAATCTCGTCATGACGCTGTGTGACCAATAATGATTAGAGAAAAGACAAAAATGAAAACTCACAGCCACACACCCACAAACAAATACAACAAGTATGAGCTACTGGGATATACCACATAATTAACGAACCGGAAACAATATCTCTGCGCACTTCCTTCGAATGACGCCATCGAAACTGCCAACATATTTAGTTTGAATCGTGAACCAGTACTATTTGATGTGAGCATCTTAACTCCATTTTGTTCTTAAATAATCATTAAAATGTTAACATTTCACAGAACGCTTCATGTGTATAATTTCACCACCCACTAAACTAAGCTACTTTTATTATATCCAATTTATCGATTTCTAAAATTCGAGTCATTTTTGCCTCCAGAGAAATTTCTTCATGACACTGGGAACTTTCAAGAACAGTACTGTTCCAGTTAAGCAACAACGTCTGGTCATCCTGACTTGGCATTTAAAGATATTATTATTGTCCATGAATTTGAGCGATAAAACACATCGCAATATCGGTTACAGTGATATTTAGAGCTGATACGAGTAAGACTCATGGGTTTAATGTTAAGTTTTCTCCAGGAAAGGGGAAAAACCCTGACATTATCGGAGCTTGAATATGTTGCACAAAATGAGAGACCAATTGTCGTCCATCAGTTGCACTTCATTTTACACAGCCAGTTGGTCATCAATCAATCAAGTGCCGTATCGGATCGCGTAGGCAATCATGTTTCTCCCCATCTGTCTGTCTACTGTACAATCCGTCAACTCCGTTACCGAATCATTGCTGTTAGTCGTGTTACCTTGACCGAGACAGCGATGTTTCGAGACATAATCAACTTTATAGGGAGGATATACAATGGTAGTTTTTCTTTTCGTTGTTCTAAACCTGTCCGAATGGTCACACGTTACTAGCCTATTATTTTTCAGGTCAGCAAACACAAATTCCATCTGAAGACTTTTAACTCTTTATGTCCACGAAAATTTTTGGGGTAATCACACTCTGCCAGAACACATTTCTAGCAAAATTTTTCAATATGGAATGATCTTGGAAATATGCCTATAACTTAAGTTCTTTGTAAGCTAGATTTATACTGTTGGTATCAAAATATGCAGAATTAAATTCAGTATATATATATATATGGAACTGCAGTAAAACTATTTGATTAAATTCTGAACAATCTGATAATAAATAGTTATATATGTAAATCAGTATTTATTTAGTAAATTATTGTTGTATTTCATGTTCAGAGTAACTACTACGACTTTCAAAATTGAATCAATACTTAGCCATTGCTGAATTCTCCATCATTGTCGGTGAAATCATAAACATGAAACACTGTGTGTGTTTATTTGAACTTTGGAACAAATCCATGTCTTGTTCGGCACTTTATCGACGTGGAGGACGAAACAACATCTTATAACTAAACTTTTCACATGAACGTTCACTTTTTTCACAACAGGAAAAATATATTTGTGAATAAAACTATTTATTAAAAATTCGAAAATAAATTCTACCATGCTGTACAGTATATGAATGAAATGGTAGTTATCTGCCCGTTGAATTCTGTAAACAAAAACAGTGTCGGACGTATAGTAGCTGAACAGTAAAACAAAACGTGCATGGACTCAAATTAGCCGTTGGCAGCGTGTTTTGGCATAATGAGAGAACTGTTTTCTACGCTGGGAGCGTCGACTGGATATATAGAGTTAAAAAAGGACTCCCGTTCAATAGCGACTGAAAAACACCTCCATGTAGCCGCACCATCTTGAACGGAAGTGCCAGTTGGTTAGAAATTGTTGATCATAAAGAATAAAATAGGTTTCAACTAAACAACAAACTATTGTCACGCAATGCTTTCAGATTGTAGCAAATATAACATAGAAATACATTGACAATAATTGCATGGGCGGAAGGTGGAAAATCTATATAATAGAGACAATGGCTCCGGTCTTGGACCAGTATGGTCAATGTCCGATAGGAAAGTAATGGCAGACTCCTTTCCTAAAAAAAATGTCTAAATAAGAGTAATATGGAGTAAAAAAAAAAGAAAACATGTGATTTTGAATATGTGTTACAGAAGAGTCATCCGCATACAACGGACAAAGAAGAGAACAAATATATGTATACATAAAGAACGCAACATCAAGGAAAACTGGTCGATGATACAAATAATAATAAGAAAACTGGTCGATGATACAAATAAGAATGAGAAAACTGGTCGATGATACAAATAAGAATAAGAAAACTGGTCGATGATACAAATAATAATAAGAAAACTGGTCGATGATACAAATAATAATAAGAAAACTGGTCGTTGATACAAATAAGAATGAGAAAACTGGTCGATGATACAAATAAGAATAAGAAAACTGGTCGATGATACAAATAAGAATAAGAAAACTGGTCGATGATACAAATAATAATAAGAAAACTGGTCGATGATACAAATAATAATAAGAAAACTGGTCGATGATACAAATAAGAATGAGAAAACTGGTCGATGATACAAATAATAATAAGAAAACTGGTCGATGATACAAATAATAAGAAAACTGGTCGATGATACAAATAAGAATGAGAAAACTGGTCGATGATACAAATAATAATAAGAAAACTGGTCGATGATACAAATAAGAATGAGAAAACTGGTCGATGATACAAATAATATTAGAAACGGGCTCGATGATACAAATAATAATAAGAAAACTGGTCGAGATACAAATAATAATAGAGAAACTGGTCGATATGACAAATGTAATCATAGAAAACTGGCAGATATTTCAAAAAGAATGAAAAACTGGTCGATGATAAAATAAAAAAGAAAACTGGTCGATGATACAAAATAATAAGAAAACTGAGCGATGATACAAATAAGAATGAGAAAACTGGTCGATGATACAAATAATAATAAGAAAACTGGTCGATGATACAAATAAGAATGAGAAAACTGGTCGATGATACAAATAATAATAAGAAAACTGGTCGATGATACAAATAATAATAAGAAAACTGGTCGTTGATACAAATAAGAATGAGAAAATTGGTCGATGATACAAATAAGAATGAGAAAACTGGTCGATGATACAAATAAGAATAGAAAACTGGTCGATGATACAAATAAGAATAGAAAAACTGGTCGATGATACAAATAAGAATAAGAAAACTGGTCGATGATACAAATAAGAATGAGAAAACTGGTCGATGATACAAATAAGAATAAGAAAACTGGTCGATGATACAAATAATAAGAAAACTGGTCGATGATACAAATAAGAATAAGAAAACTGGTCGATGATACAAATAAGAATAAGAAAATTGGTCGATGATACAAATAAGAATGAGAAAACTGGTCGATGATACAAATAAGAATGAGAAAACTGGTCGATGATACAAATAAGAATGAGAAAACTGGTCGATGATACAAATAAGAATGAGAAAACTGGTCGATGATACAAATAAGAATGAGAAAATTGAAGCGTTATGAACAAATAAAAAGACATGAAGTATGGAAGAAAGCCATCATGGAAGGATACAGCCCAACAAAGAGGAAAGCCACGGAGAAGATGGATTCAGGATGTAACTGATGATTTGAGCATGACGGCTGCAGAGACGGGATATCTGGCCTATGAAAGAGAGAAATTCCGAAGGACATTATAATGCCAAAAGTTCTGCTCAGAACAAGCTATTTGATGAGGTGTACGTATATGTCTGTATAAGCAGTGGCATAAACATTGTTGATTGATAGGACCATAATCAGTGGCGGCTCGTGGTTATTTTTCTTGGTGGGGACAGACACATTTTCGGAAAAATCATGGGTTTTGAAGTATTCATCGATTGTTGGGGAGTTGAAGATGGATAAGGGGGATATTCTTCGGTCTCTTCGCGACTCTCTGTTGGATGAGGACACTAAAATCGATGTTGAATCGATCAAGCGATTTAAGCAGTTTGGAGTTACCTGTTATTCAAGTCGAACGGGGATGCCTGAGAGGCAGAGAGGTGTGTTTAATCAGCGAGCCACAGGAACCATCAGTATGCATACTCTTCGATATCTGTTGGGGAGACTGAGCACCTATGGTCTGCCCGGAGTGCAATGACGTCAGTTTAGTAACCAATAACGAAGTATTCACTATTATTTGTCTATTCGGGGAAGTTATTCCCCCTTTCGATTATGGTGGGTCCGGGCCCCACTGGCCCTTAATGACGAGCCACCCCCGACAATAATTATGTCGCTTCAGTGAATAACAATGTATGCCCCGATCTCTTTCTCACAAACGGAGCTCTCAGCGGCAGTGCTCACACTCTGTAACGCCGACGAGGGGGGGACAGATGTAACTTTTAAAGATGTAGACATTATTGTAATTTAAAATATGTTGAACGGGCTGCGGCTTTGCAACCTGCTCATCGGGTTTTCAACTGTCGATGGTTCTTTAATATGAACACGGGACCTACATTTTATTGTATATCACTGATAGGGCTGGAAATGCGATCTCTGGAAGAAGAAAACATCCCCATCGCTAGACGCAAGGAGCGAACCGATTTCCCATGTAGTGAGAGGCTAGCACCTTATACTCACGCCACCTATGGCGTAGAGGCTAGGTGTTCTCGTGTCAAAGGTAACTCTTTCGCTCCCTCGTGGAGCCATCGGGATATTTTTCCAGAGATCTATGATCTCAGTGTAGGGGAAATCGAGTTCCTAGTCCTATCTGAGATTTTAGTACGTAAAAGAACCCTTGACAGTTCAAAATCGAGAAGAGCAGGCTGGAAAGCTACTGCCCAGGCAAAATTCATTAAAAAGGAATAACAATAAAATTCCAACAAAATATCTTCAACATCTTCAAAATTACACCGGGGACTCTCGCCGGTTCTACGGAGTTCGTGCACTGCAGCTGAGATCTTCCTGTGTAAAAAAGAGATCGCAGCACACATGGTTACTCACCGAAGTACAATGGTGACGGTATTATCAATTATCAACCAATCAATCACAGAGACTCCCATAAAGCAATGAAGAAAGGGGACACAACAAGTTTTGATAAATATTTAGACGAGAGTTTATTGCCCCTAAGAGAACATAAAATGATGTCTCCCTGTTTACTCTTATCCTATACATACACGACATAATGATCGCAATCAAGCATCTTGGAAATTATTGCTCGCCTCGTGGCGTTATGATGTTCAATTAAATATGGCATTCATTTTGCCATTTGTAGAGCTGTAGGCGGTCGTCTGAATTTGATCTGTATTAGTTTTATGGTTTAGTGCGCATTTTAGTCTGGCGAACACAATGTTCTGGTTTATTTACAGAAATATAACAACGCAGAATGGAATTGAAATCTGTATTAATGTTATACTCATGTATCTCACACCAGACTGAAGTGCTCCGACTGTAGATGTGCTATAAAACATTCTAAGTTGTATAGAATGTTGGTCATACATAGAAAATATTCTCAATTATTAGAATATTACTCATGTACAGAACATTCTCATCATGTGACTGATTATCGTTTACACATTTCGTCATGACGGATGCTTTCTCTCGACATTTGATCTCTACGTGTTACCTTTCCATCTGTAGTGTGTTTTTCTATCCACTTATCCCACAATACTCTCATCTAATACCCGTCTCTTCTGTCAATCATCCGCTTTTGTTACAGCTCTAACAGTGCCTCCTCGTCGTGTTGGCGTCTCAATCACCTCATCTCCTTACTTATCTCTACGTCTGTCTCTGTCTCCCCAGTGACAAATTAATCTCCTGCAGAGAACCCATTCCTCTGAGACATTTAAAAAGAGTTCAAGTCTCCCTAATTCTGAGCAAGCATGTAAATGGACCAGAGTTTGAGTATTGATTAGATTCCCAAAGGATATATGTTCAACATTTTCGCTGCCACATTCGGTATGGAACTTTGTAATTTCAAAGCTAGACTCTTCAATTTATTGCTCTATAATAATTATGACAAAAGATATTTTTATCAACGGAGAGAAAGTAGAAAATGTGAACATTTTAAAATATCTTGGTTCCCTACTAACAAGAGATGGAAATGGGATGAAGGAAATTAAAAGAAGAACAACCATGGCTTTACAAAAAATTAAACAACTAAAAACAGTATGGAACGGAAATGATAAGAAAACAAAGATCATAATACTAAGAACATACATATTCCCAGTGGCAACGTATGGGTGTGAAGCATGGACATTTAATAGAGCAGGGGAAAAAACATATAAGTGTTTTTGAATATAAGTGTTATAGAAGAGTCGTTCATATATCTTGGACAGAGAAGAGAACAAATAGATCTATCCAGAATGAACTGAAAATCAAAGAAAACTGACTGATGCTACAAATAAGAAAGAGAAAATTGAGATATTTTAGACATATAAAAAGCCATGAAGGGCTGGAGAAGACCATCATGGAAGGAGGCATACCGGCAAAGAGAGGAAGAGGAAGACCACGGTGAAGATGGATTCAGGATGTAACTGACGGTTTGAACATGACGGCTGCAGAGGCAGGACATCTAGCCTATGAGAGAGAGGAATTCCGGAGGACTGTTGGGGTGGCAAAGTTCTGCTCAGGACAAGCTATTTGATGATGATAATAAATATATCCGACGTAACTGGTATCCTTAGTAATATTTGTGTGATTTGTATTGTCATATTACGTTTACTTCTTCTTTGAAAGCTCCATATCGATCACTTGTTAACCATTTTTTGCGATTTGCATGTGATCTGAACCTAAGAGTGATTGTACGTTGTGCCTGTTATACCCATACAAGTAGGCCAGGACATCCGATTTCTGTGACGCTTTTTACATACTAGGGTAACTTCCCTAGGCACCTACCAGAGTTGAAATCAAAGAAAACTGGCTGATACTACAAATAAGAATAAGAAAATTGAAGTATTTTGGAGATATAAAAAGACACGAAGGGCTGGAGAAAACCATTATGGGAGAAGGCATACGAAGAGGAAGACCACGGAAAAGATGGATTCAGGACTTAACTAATGATTTGAACACGACGGCTGCAGAGGCGAGACATATGCCTTACGAGAGAGAGAGAGAGAGTAATTCCAAAGGACTGTTAAGGTAGCAAAGTTCTGCTCAGGACAAGCTATTTGATGATGTTGATCATACTGATATGAAGGCTTTCAATGGTAACATGCACATTTACAGACGAAATATAAGTGACTCTTCCCTAACTTTGTTCTAGTTTCAATGTTTCCAGTCTAAATGTTCTATATCCAAGAAGATGTTGACCACTATAAAAAATATTGATAATATTCCGTATCTAAGCAGCCCACAGGGTGTACAGTTCATGTCACTTCACATTTCTAACACGCTTTTTGTTCTTCTGTCAGGGTTCTTTTAATCCTTCACATATATGTATATTTATGTTTGCACATCTATAAACATAATAATAACCATCCATCAAAAGCGAGGAAGACAACAGCCTTAGACGTGCTGCTGCACCTCTCTGGTGTGTGCGGAGGTAACTGTAGAGTACAATCCTAGAACACAATCCCCTACAATAGGTAGGGCATACATGATCAAGGTAATGCCTCTACAGTCAATCTTCTTCTTCTTCTGCGATCGCCTTCTGCTATGCGACTACTCCTGTATGTGTCCTAAACTGGGCGGCGCGTTTGAGAACTTCACCGGTCCCCCATCCATGTTTTGTTTTGTAGAGTTGTTTTTGTCGGCTAGGTTTCAATTATCACACTGCTCAGGCTCAAGCAGTCTTGCAGGATGTGGTCTGGGAACTGCTTTGGTGCTCCACAGGTGCAAGCAGCCGAGTCCCTGAGACCCATTCTATGAAGGTGTGCTCTGAGACTGCAGTGACCCGTTCTAAGTCTGAGGACTGCGTTTTTCTGTTTAGTGTATTTAAACTGTCTTGCTCTGAATTGTATCCCCCTTTTGTTTTTTCTCCAGACAATTTTTCTGGATAATACCTCTATAAACACCCCCCTCCACACGCACACACACACACACACGTACGCACAACGTCTTTGAGGTGTGAGTTCGAAGATCAGCTGAACATATTCCATATATTTTACAACTGACCACCACCGCCACATATGAAATCCTTTTACCATAATCTAAAAGTCAACATTTTGTATTTCTCAACTTTTGATGAGCTCACATAATCTAAAAGTCAACATCACGTATTTCTCAACTTTTGATGAGCTCACATAATCTAAAAGTCAACATCACGTATTTCTCAACTTTTGATGAGCTCACATAATCTAAAAGTCAACATCACGTATTTCTCAACTTTTGATGAGCTCACATAATCTAAAAGTCAACATCACGTATTTCTCAACTTTTGATGAGCTCACATAATCTAAAAGTCAACATCACGTATTTCTCAACTTTTGATGAGCTCACATAATCTAAAAGTCAACATTATGTATTTCTCAACTTTTGATGAGTTCACATAATCTAAAAGTCAACATTATGTATTTCTCAATTTTTGATGAGTTCACATAATCTAAAAGTCAACATTATGTATTTCTCAACTTTTGATGAGCTCACATAATCTAAAAGTCAACATTATGTATTTCTCAACTTTTGATGAGCTCACATAATCTAAAAGTCAACATCACGTATTTCTCAACTTTTGATGAGTTCACATAATCTAAAAGTCAACATCACGTATTTCTCAACTTTTGATGAGTTCACATAATCTAAAAGTCAACATCACGTATTTCTCAACTTTTGATGAGTTCACATAATCTAAAAGTCAACATTTTGTATTTCTCAACTTTTGATGAGCTCACATAATCTAAAAGTCAACATTATGTATTTCTCAGCTTTTGATGAGCTCACATAATCTAAAAGTCAACATGTATTTCTCAACTTTTGATGAGTTCACATAATCTAAAAGTCAACATTATGTATTTCTCAACTTTTGATGAGCTCACATAATCTAAAAGTCAACATAGTATTTCTCAGCTTTTGATGAGCTTCACATAATCTAAAAGTCAACATTAGTATTTCTCACTTTTGATGAGTTCACATAATCTAAAAGTCAACATTATGTATTTCTCAGCTTTTGATGAGCTCACATAATCTAAAAGTCAACATTATGTATTTTTCAACTTTTGATGAGCTCACATAATCTAAAAGTCAACATCATGTATTTCAACTTTTGATGAGCTCACATAATCTAAAAGTCAACATCATGTATTTCTCAACTTTTGATGAGCTCACATAATCTAAAAGTCAACATCATGTATTTCTCAACTTTTGATGAGCTCACATAATCTAAAAGTCAACATCATGTATTTTCAACTTTTGATGAGCTCACATAATCTAAAAGTCAACATTATGCATCTCTCAACTTGATGAGCTCACATAATCTAAAAGTCAACATTATGTATTTCTCAGCTTTTGATGAGCTCACATAATCTAAAAGTAAACATTATGTATTTCTCAACTTTTGATGAGCTCACATAATCTAAAAGTCAACATTATGTATTTCTCAACTTTTGATGAGTTCACATAATCTAAAAGTCAACATCATGTATTTCTCAACTTTTGATGAGTTCACATAATCTAAAAGTCAACATCATGTATTTCTCAACTTTTGATGAGTTCACATAATCTAAAAGTCAACATTATGTATTTCTCAACTTTTGATGAGTTCACATAATCTAAAAGTCAACATTATGTATTTCTCAACTTTTGATGAGTTCATATAATCTAAAAGTCAACATTATGTATTTCTCAGCTTTGATGTGTCTACATAATCTAAAAGTCAACATTATGTATTTCTCAACTTTTGATGAGCTCACATAATCTAAAAGTCAACATTATGTATTTTTCAACTTTTGATGAGCTCACATAATCTAAAAGTCAACATCATGTATTTCTCAACTTTTGATGAGCTCACATAATCTAAAAGTCAACATCATGTATTTCTCAACTTTTGATGAGCTCACATAATCTAAAAGTCAACATCATGTATTTCTCAACTTTTGATGAGCTCACATAATCTAAAAGTCAACATGTATTTCTCAACTTTTGATGAGCTCACATAATCTAAAAGTCAACATTATGCATCTCTCAACTTGATGAGCTCACATAATCTAAAAGTCAACATTATGTATTTCTCAGCTTTTGATGAGCTCACATAATCTAAAAGTCAACATTATGTATTTCTCAACTTTTGATGAGCTCACATAATCTAAAAGTCAACATTATGTATTTCTCAGCTTTTGATGAGCTCACATAATCTAAAAGTCAACATCAGTATTTCAACTTTGATGAGCTCCATAATCAAAAGTCAACATGTATTTCTCAACTTTTGATGAGCTCAATAATCAAAAGTCAACATTATGTATTTCTCAACTTGATGAGTTCAATAATCTAAAAGTCAACATTATGTATTCTCAACTTTGATGAGTTCATAATCTAAAAGTCAACATTATGTATTTCTCAACTTTTGATGAGCTCACATAATCTAAAAGTCAACATTATGTTTTTCAACTTTGATGAGTTCATATAATCTAAAAGTCAACATTATGTATTTTCAACTTTGATGAGCTCACATAATCTAAAAGTCAACATTATGTATTTCTAACTTTTGATGAGTTCATAAATCTAAAAGTCAACATTATGTATTCTCAACTTTGATAAGCTCACATAATCTAAAAGTCAACATTATGTATTTCTAACTTTGATGAGTTCACATATCTAAAAGTCAACATTATGTATTTCAAGCTTTTGATGAGCTCACATAATCTAAAAGTCAACATTATGTATTTTCAACTTTTGATGAGTTCTATAATCTAAAAGAAAAGCCACGAGATAAAGTATCATTATAATAAATACAATATTGCAATTGCCTAAATTAGAAGACCATAGGAAGCGAATAGTTTGTTCATGTTGATGCTCACGGAGGGAGAATATGAGAGAGAGAGAGAGAGAGAGAGAGAGAGAGAGAAAGAGAAACATGCTACAAATCGATAGATTTAGCTAGCCTATTAAACGTCAGTTTTCTTCTCGTCTGGTACCGGCCAGAATCATGGCCGTTTCCGAGCTGACGTTTCGGTAGTAATACGTTACAAAGAATTATTATAATATGTGTTTTAAAAAATGTTTCCCATATAATAGAGACAACAGTCGTATATTTGTTTAGATAAGGACTAAAAATGTAAAGTTCAGGTCAAGAAATGAAGAAGGAAAAGATAAAAAAAAACACTAATGACAACTGCGGAATTCTGAAATTGAGCAGCAAGAAATGAGCATCATCAAATAGACAGGAACATTTGAATTTTAAAATGATGTTTATCTTAGTTTCATCCTCTGCTAACCTTCTATTGCCACGTAAGAGCTCTTGTAATTACGAAGAGATTAGAAGTCTTCAAGATGTGAGCTTAAGGGAGAACGCCCGAATCCCAGGAACATTTGATGGTTAGTACAGAAGCGATAGATTGTGAACGAAAGCTTTTTGCGAAAATACAAATACAATTGAACGATCAGGATATCTAATAAAACAGGCGGGAGATGGAAGTACGGAGGGGAGAAAATTATATTTCAGTTTGATGAATAATTAAAGAAAGGATAGAAGGAGAGAACAAGAAAAATAAAACGAAGGTAGAAGAGAAGAAAATGGGTAAAAATACATGATGCATACAATTTATAATGGAAGAAGTTTATTGTCGATTTAATGTTTTCGTCCATAAAGTAAATTAAATGTTAAATAATTATTAAGTAAAATAACTATAAAAAGAAGAAGAGAGAAACACAGTAAAATATAGAGAAAGCTAAAGAACAGTTTAGTTTTCTCATCAACAAACGAACAGGAAAAGTAATATGCTGTCAAGGATATTATAGTAAAAAGTAATATGCTGTGTAAGGATAGTGTGGTGAAAAGTAATATGCTCTGTAAGGAAAGTGTGCTGAAAAGTAATATGCTCTGTAAGGATAGTGTGCTGAAAAGTAATATGCTCTGTAAGGATAGTGTGGTGAAAAGTAATATCCTCTGTAAGGAAAGTGCTGAAAAGTAATATGCCTGTAAGAAAGTGTGCTAAAAGTAATATGCTCTGTAAGGATAGTGTGGTGAAAAGTAATAGATCTGTAAGGGGAAAGTAGCTGAAAGTAATATGCTCTGTAAGGAAAGTGTGCTGAAAAGTAATATGCTCTGTAAGGATAGTGTGGTGAAAAGTAATATGATCTGTAAGGATAGTATGCTGAAAAGTAATATGCTCTGTAAGGATAGTGTGGAGAAAAGTAATATGCTCTGTAAGGAAAGTATGCTGAAAAGTAATATGCTGTCAAGGATATTATAGTAAAAAGTAATATGCTCTGTAAGGATAGTGTGGAGAAAAGTAATATGCTCTGTAAGGATAGTGTGGTGAAAAGTAATATGATCTGAATAGAAAGTATGCTGAAAAGTAATATGCTGTCAAGGATATTATAGTAAAAAGTAATATGCTCTGTAAGGATAGTGTAGAGAAAAGTAATATGCTCTGTAAGGATAGTGTGGGGAAAAGTAATATGCTCTGTAAGGATAGTGTGGTGAAAAGTAATATGCTCTGTAAGGATAGTGTGTGAAAAGTAATATGCTCTGTAAGGATAGTGTGGGAAAGTAATATGCTCTGTAAGGAAAGTGTGAAAGTAAATGCTCTGTAAGGATAGTGTGGTGAAAAGTAATATGCTCTGTAAGGATAGTGTGGTGAAAAGTAATATGCTCTGTAAGGAAAGTGTGCTGAAAAGTAATATGCTCTGTAAGGATAGTGTGGTGAAAAGTAATATGCTCTGTAAGGATAGTGTGTGAAAAGTAATATGATCTGTAAGGAAAGTGGTGAAAAGTAATATGCTCTGTAAGGATAGTGTGGTGAAAGTAATGATCTGTAAGGGTAGCTGAAAGTAATATGCTCTGTAAGGATAGTGTGGTGGCGTCTGCGGCTTAGGGGATAGTGACTCGGTCTATTAACCCCGACATTCTGAGTTCAAATCACGCTGCAGACAATTTGGTTGGGAATTGTTTCGCGTGGATTTTAAACAAAAGGACGATGGCGCCACCCGTTCAGAAAGCAATGACAAAGTACTCATCGTAAAAATGCCTAGAAAAATCACAAATAGCGTTAAAAAGCTAGTGTTGATTCGCAAAGTCCTATAGGATATGCAATTAACTTTTTAAGGATAGTGTGCTGAAAAGTAATATGCTGTCTTCTTCTCGGAACGCACCATATCGACCACTTGTAACCACTTTTGGGATTTGTATGCGATCTAAGCCTAAGAGCGATTGTACGTTATGTCAGTTATGCGCCTACAAGTGGACCAGCATATTCGGTTTATGCGAAGCTTTTATTTATTAGGTAGTTTCTCTAGGCACCTATCTCAGTCAGGGTCGTGCCGTGCTATGATGAAAGAGGCGCTGCATCAGGCGGCACTGAAAGGGAGGGGGCATAAACAACGAAATCAATATCACAATTGAAGGTTATTTTAAAGAAAAATAATTCAAGGGGCGGCATTTTCAAAACTTGCATCATACTGAGAACCGCACGGCCCTGATCCCAATCGCCTCTTACGACATGCCTTGTAGGTCGCAGTGTTACTATTCTTTGCTTCCCATGCGATCCCCGACAAATATGATGCAATGATATTATATTAAAAAGTAATGTTTGTGTAAGCATGGCGGGAAAATATAAAATCGTGGCATATCCTTTCCAGATCGTCGCCATCAATCACAGAAAAATAGTCTTCGATTTTCTTGGCACCACTTAAACGTTATATGTTTGAACCATTTACTTAGTTTTGTTTCTTGTTGAAGTTCAGTACTGATGTTGTACCCATATTTTTCTTGATGTCTTCATTTCCAAGCTGGTCTTTTCTTGATTCTCCTATCTCTGTGTGTACGTTTTATTTCTATCGGGACTAGTTTTCTTCTATCGTTTAATGTCATCGCTCAGGCTTATCACTGATAGCATTATGTCAGCAGAAAGATTGTACAATGTTCAACATTTTCATAAACTTACACTTCTATATCTGATATATTATTTTGGTATATTATTGTTAAAATGTTGAAAACTTCGTTTAATTTCTAATCAACTTCTTAAAATCAAACAATCAATCAAACAAACAATCGGTGAAATTATGTCATAACTATGATGCAGAAATTCAGGCAAGCAAGGTGGCAACTGAGAAACTTTGAATACCAAACTGATCCACAACCTCTTGTGTTTTTGAGAGATGAAAATCAGCACTCAAGCACTCCAGTCCAGAAAATTGGCAGGTCTACAGGCCCTACTATCTAAACTGTGAAAGCAGCGCAGGATCGTCTTGCAGTGGATATTGTCTTACTGTGGAATACCAACAAATGAAACAGCAGACCGATTGGCCAAGGAAGGTGCTGCAGAAGAGCAACCGGATGTGCCATTTATCTAACACCATAAGAAACGGATGATTAAATCAATCAGAAAGCCACAAATACCAACACAAGACGACTACCATAATATGAGCAGATTGGAACAAGTTGTCATTCTGCGCCTTAGAACAGGACACAGTCGACTCCGCAGCCACATTTATACAAAATTCAAGATTGGCAATTCAGCCATGTGTACATGTGGACAGGCACATCAGACTGCATAGCACATACTTCAAGACTGCCCCGAATATGATATACTGAGGCAAACTCACTTGCCTAATAAAACAACACTCGACAGAAAACTACACTGAACCGTGTAAGCTACAAAAGACAGTGAAGTTTATACAAGCGACAACGTTGAATGTATAGACAATATTTCAAGCGAACGACAGGAAGGAATCCATCAATCAATTACAAATTATCTTAAACAATTCTTACAGCATGTGTTATCAATCTTCTCTAATCTTCAATCTTTTCTAAAATGACACGAACCATCCTTCATCTTCCCGGAAACTGTCCATTACTCCTAGCAGAAAGTAAACAGTGATATACTTGAAATATTCTAATCGATATTAATTAGTGCAGTTGTCCAATCATCTCATGACTACAGATTACCGAGTAGAACGAAACGAGGTATATATTGTACACATAATATCAGAAGAACTTCTACTTAAACGTCGTGTAGAAAGTATGTCAGTTCCAGAAAAGTGGATATATTTTCACAATTATCGTTCACTTTTCAAGTTTATAAAATTGAATGTGTAAAATATTAATTAGTTAGTGAGATCAATTTAAAACTAATCATTTCAAAGAGGCTAGACCAATTTTTTAGTTTTAAATATTTCTGTCATTGTCTTCATTCTAAAGTCAACCTTTGTGATTTGTTTATGAAATTAGAAAAGAAGCTTCAAGGATGGAAAAACAATGCAAGTTTTTTAACGTCAACAGAAATGCTACCATTTGAGGATAACCTGTTGTCTACAGACTGTAACAATTCGTCATCGCTACAAGATTCATTATTTATATACATGCATCGGAGCATACAATCATTTATCATGATTGTCTCTATCATCGCTAACGTTACAATCATCATTGCTGTCTGTTTTAGTAAACGTCTGCGAACAGTTCCACACATCTTCATGACTTCCTTGGCAGTAAGTGACTTGATTACTTCTTTCATGGTTGCTGTTAATTTCATTGCAAGTGACATCGTTACTGAAAATAGCTGTTATGTGACAGTTCCACTCAAATGTCTAAGAGGATTTCTTGTCTCGCTTAGTGTAAGCTCAAACATCAGCAACCACATCTTCATCTCAACTGAGCGGTGGTTGTATATTGCTCACCCGTTTCTACATCTACGCATAGTAACTCACAGATCGACAACATTTTGTGTTATTTTCCAATGGGTTTTATCAGCTGTTGTTAATATTAACCTATTAGTAGACCACTGTGGGGAACGGAACTTCGCTACAACAGTAAACCTTGGCGCCTTGTTCCCAGCTTTGCACTTCTTCCTCAGTCTTATCATGATTTTTACTTATTCTCACATCGCTTTCATAATTCATCGCAACGTCCAGATGATCAACAAAACCAGCATTTCAAACGAGGGTCGATATTTCTACACTAAATCATCACTAAAACGTGCATGGAACAACGTTAGAATGCTTGTAACTGTGTTTGGAACATCCTTTATACTTGTGACACCAGGTATATGTACAAATATATATGCATATTCAACGGATCACGACTTTTATAACACAGAAATTGGCATGATAATGGACTTAATTTGGTCATCTCATTGTTGTCTTAACTTTTTTATTTATGCAGTACAAGATAGAATGTTTCGTGAAGTGATCAAACAAGGATTCAGAAAAATTGGATGTGTATCTTGTCGCAATCAAATTCATCCTACAAATTCTACAGACTTCGTGTATTAAGATAATGATCGATATAGGGGAGGACGTCAGTAAAACTATGTAGAAATGGCGAAACACGTAATAATTAAAGTACTATAGTTTTACAAAATGCAATAACAATACATATCAACGTTTCGACCAAAAGACATTTATCAAGCAAATGGTACAACAGGAGTGACGAATTTCACAGCACATTTCATATAAACTACGACAGAAACATCATAATGGTTTTGAAATGAAATCTGTTACTAAAAAGAATAACGAAATAAATGAAAAAAACTAATAGTGGAAACAAGAAGAGAATCAATCAAAAATCAAATATATATATATATATAAAACTTTATATACATTGAACATCATCATTTCATCATTGGCCTCTTTGTCTCAGGAGACATTAGGTCTTGTGTCACGTAGTATGTTCTGCGCTGAATCACAACGTTTCTTGTGGCTGTAATCGCCTATTCTGGAGTGGCAATCCTTGCCACAGTTGTTGCAGGTAAAACTGGAGACTAGAGCTTGTAAATAGGATGTTCTCTCTGCACTCTGTGCCTCTTTTGCCTCCACATGTGATGTTGTTTTTCTTCTTTTCTTTTTGAGTTTTGAGCCGCCCCTCCCTGCCGCTCGCATGCTTGCCTGTCTTTGGCCAGCTGCTCCCAGTGTTCTTTGTCTATGCCGCATGAAGTTAGATCACGCTTGCAGGTGTCAATGAAGGGCAATAATGGCCGCCCATGCTGTCTAGCACCAGATGCGAGTTGACCATATAGAATGTTATTTGGGATTCTATCTTCGCTCATACGGCACACGTTGAACATTTACACATATATAATATGGAGCATGAGAAGAGAAAGTATTAAGAAGCAACGGAATGTAGTGCGTTGAGTCCATGAGGTCGCAAGGTACCATATAACGAAATAAAAAGATTCTCTAGAGCAAATCGACTCCGATCATCAGAAGAACATGATCTTATTACTGTGACCTGGACATCGCGAGATCCCAAATGTTCAGTTCCAGTGAAATGAGTGGCTACAGGCGTCACAGAGCATTGGCGTATATCCCGCAATATAACCTACGCCAACACTTGCAAACGGTGTGACAAGGCATATATCGGCGAAACAGGCAAAATGCTTAGTGACCCTTTCGGCTAATACTTTCGTGATTCACGTCAACGCTCTGTGACCCATATAGCCACTCATTTCAATGATACTAACCACTTCGGAGTTCGTGATGTCCAGGTCACAGCAATCCGAGCATGTTCCTCTGATGATCAAAGTTTATTTGCTCTAGAGAATCGTTTTATTTCTTTATATGGTACCTTGTGACCTCATGGACTCAACACACTACATTCCTATGCTTCTTAGTACTTTCTCTTGTCATGCTCCATATTCTATATGTGTATATGTTCAATATGTATATATATAATATATATATATATATATATATATATATATATATATATATATATATATATATATATATATATATATATATATATTGTGATTGTTTCTCTTCTTTTTCCAATTTTAGTTTTTGCATTTATTTCGTTATTCGTATTTAGTTACAGATTTTCATTTTAGGACCATTAGGATGTTTTTGTCGTAGTCTATATGTGAAGTGCTGTGAAAGAAGGGGAATTCGTCACTCCTGTGTTATCTTTGCTGATAAAGATCTTTGGTCGAAACGTTGCTGTATATTCAGTGTCGAATTAATCCAGCGCGGTGCCTGTAGCAAATGTTAACAAGAAGTCCTAGGTTTTGTATGATAATAAAATAAAACACAACTTTTACAAACAAACTTTTCTCGATTTAATGTGAACAAATGTAGAGATAACATTCTACAGCATACTTAGCAGCCAAATTCAGTGAATGTTCAAAGCAGGGAAATGTATTCTGCTTACTTATTTATCTCCTTAATTCGTGATTGTAAGCTTGTAATTTTACAAGCTAAACATTTTCTGCTCTAGGCGCGAGGCTTCCAGAAACGTGGGGCCCGTAGCATTTGCTACTTCTGCTAATGAGCTAATCCGGCAGTGTGTGTATTGCTATTGTTTTATGATAATTACAGATAATAGTAAAGAATGTAGATTAGATGACAAATATAAGGATCATCATCATCAAGTGTCATGCACGATTCAAGATTGTCAATTCAGCAACCGTACATGTGAACAGGTACATCAGATTGCCGAGCACATACTTCAAGACTACCCCGAATATGATATATTGAAAAAAACTCACTGGCCTAATGAAACAACACTCGACAGAAAACTACACGGGCCGCTGTGTAAGCTACAAAAGACAGTGAAGTTTATACAAGCGACAACATTGAATATATAGACAGTATTTCAAGCGAACGATAGGAAGGAATCCATCAATCAATTACAAATTATCTTAAACAATTCTTACAGCATGTGTTATCAATCTTCGCTAATCTTCTATCTTTTCTAAAATGACACGAACCATCCTTCATCTTCCCGGAAACTGTCCATTACTCCTAGCAGAAAGTAAACAGTGATATACTTGAAATATTCTAATCGATATTAATTAGTGCAGTTGTCCAATCATCTCATGACTACAGATCACGTGAGTAGAAACGAAACGAGGTATATCTTGTACACATAATGACAGAAGAACTTCTACTTAAACGTCGTGTAGAAAGTATGTCAGTTCCAGAAAAGTTGATATATTTTCACAATTATCGTTCACTTTTCAAGTTTATTAAATTGAATGTGTATAAATATTTAGTTAGCAGTGAGATCAATTTAAAACTAATCATTTCAAAGAGGCTAGACCAATTTTTTAGTTTTAAATATTTCTGTCATTGTCTTCATTCTAAAGTCAACCTTTGTGATTTGTTTATGAAATTAGAAAAAGAAGCTTCAAGGATGGAAAAAAACAATGCAAGTTTTCTGACGACAACAGAAATGCTACCATTTGAGGATAACCTGTTGTCTACAGACTGTAACAACTCGTCATCGCTACAAGATTCATTATTTATATTCATGCATCGGAGCATACAATCATTTATCATGATTGTCTCTATCGTCGCGAACGTTACAATCATCATTGCTGTCTGTTTTAGTAAACGTCTGCGAACAGTTCCACACATCTTCATGACTTCCTTGGCAGTAAGTGACTTGATTACTTCTTTCATGGTTGCTGTTAATGAGTTCATTGCAAGTGGAATCGTTACTGAAAATAGATGTTATCTTACAATTCCTTTCAAATGTCTAAGAGGATTTCTTATGGCGCTTGGTGTAAGCTCAAACATCAGCAACCACATCTTCATCTCAACTGAGCGGTGGTTGTATATTGCTCACCCGTTTCTACATCTACGCATAGTAACTCACAGATCGACAACATTTTGTATTATTTTCCTATGGGTTTTATCAGCTGTTGTTAATATTAACCTATTAGTAGACCACTGTGGGGAACGGAACTTCCTTACAACAGTAAACCTTGGCGCAGTGTTTCCAGCTTTGCACTTCTTCCTCAGTCTTATCATGATTTTTACTTATTCTCACATCGCTTTCATAATTCATCGCAACGTCCAGATGATCAACAAAACCAGCATTTCAAACGAGGGTCGATATTTCTACACTAAATCATCGCTAAGACGTGCATGGAACAACGTTAGAATGCTTGTAACTGTGTATGGAACATTCTTCATTCTTGTGACACCAAGTGCTTGTACAAATATATATGCATATTCAACGGATCACGACTTTTATAACACAGGAACTAGCATGATAATGGACTTGATTTGGTCATCTCATTGTTGTCTTAACTTTTTTATTTATGCAGTACAAGATAGAATGTTTCGTGAAGTGATCAAACAAGGATTCAGAAAAATTGGATATGTGTTTTGTAGGAAGCAAATTCATCCTGCAAATTCTACAGACTGTGTGTATTAGGATAATTACAGATAATATTAAGATTGTAGATGAGATGGCAAATTTAAGGATCATCATCATCAAGCGCCATACACAATTCAAGATTGGCAATTCAGCCATGTGTACATGTGGACAAGCAATGCAGACTGCAGAGCACATACTTCAAGACTGCCACGAATATGATATACTGAGGCAAACTCACTGGCCTAACGAAACAACACCTGACAGAAAGCTACACGGACCTCTGTTTGAGCTACAAAAGACAGTGAATTTTATACAAGAGACAACGTTGAGCATATAGATAATATAAAGAGTAACAGTCACAGCTCACAGCGTTGCTCAAGCACTAACTCAGTAGCTCGGCAAACGAAACCGGAAAATACCCGACCAAACATGGCGGGAATGCGCTAGCAAAGTCGTGTTCAGAATCAAACCGTTCTGACTCTGAATGGTCCTCCCGCATTCCGCCATTGTTGGCCAGATTTTTTCGGAATGGGCCATTGATGTGACTGTTACATGGAATGTTTTTGCTGTGTCAACCGTGCGTTTGTTGTGTGTATTCAGAAAATGGCGGACAGCGGTTTTGACGAACAAGCTCAATCTGTAGTATGCAGTTATATTGCGAGTGCAGAAAGCTGGATTTTGTCTGTCATTGATGTCCCTTCGACAAGAATTGCTATTCAAGTGATGAACAGTTTTGTGTTGCTACATTTGCGACGGCCATATGCATATTATGCGGTGCAGGTTGCTTTTTGTGGCGGTACGCGGTTGTTTCATTCTGGAATTAGTTCACACAGGAAACTTTTCACAGGTGTTAGCATTTCGTGTGATATTCATTGGCACAGGAACGGAGCAATTATGGGGTGACCCGTTGCAGTGAAGTTGGAACCGTACTTATGAACTATGAACTATAGACAATATTTCAAGCGAACGAAAGGAAGGAAGGAAGGGTCAAGTGCCATGCCAACAGGTGTGGGCTATAATGTTCACCCACAAGTCTTTGTCTCTTGTTCTTGCACTGTGTTCTGATGTTGCTTTCATGTCGCGGCATGACGTTGAGCTATTTAGAATTTGTTTATTCTGTAGACCTCTATCTTTCTCACACTGTATCTTGCCCATTGTCACAGTGTGTTCAAGCTTCTCTATTCTCACAACATGTTCAAAAGTGATTGTTTCTTTATGGTACGTTTCATAAGCGATCTTCTCTCGTCTGCTTACTTCAAAACATAATCATTTCCTATCTTTTCTTTTCATGGGTTTCTCAGCATTATTAATGTACATATACAGGGTGTTCAAAATAATTACAGCCCCATTGACAAATCGAAATTTGCCGGATAACCTATCGCGTTGTGTTTATTTACTATTCACGGTTCTGACTAGCTCGTCCTACGTCACATTTGTTCATCCCCTTCCCGCACTACAATTACACACCATCACACAACCTTGACCTATACTACGTCATAACTGAACCTTCTCATTTCCATACATATATGCCAGATTAGCTCCATTCATAGGCTGCTTTTAAGTTGAACACCATGTATATCTATATATACGGCCTTTTTCGCCGTTACAGACGGTCAATTGGTAAATGTTTCACTGTCACAACTTCTGAGTTTTCACTTGTCTCTCTTGTATAACATGTTCGCAACCTTCTGCCTGTGATTTAATTCTTGAACATATATTTACTTACATCACATTTCAGCTCCCAACGGAGCACAGGTCTTCAACAAATTTCTTACAGCTCTACCTCTCTCCTGCCACCATTCAAACTCTTTTCATGTTTTACATATTCTTTTAATATCAGTCTCCAGCTTTCTTCCTCATGTATGTCTTGGCCTTCCCTTATTTCTCGTTCCTTTACAAGTGCCTGTCTTGCAATGCTTCTGGACGGTCTTCTCAATGTGTGTCCTATACATCGCCAGCATCCCTTCCTTGGCTCTTTCTCAACTGGTATCTGCTTAGTTCTTTCTCAGAGTCCCTCGTCCTTGAACCTATAGTTAATGACTGATGAGTCTCTCATTCTTGAACCTATATTTAATGACTGATGAGTCTCTCATTATTGAACCTATATTTAATTACTGCTGAGTCTCTCGTTCTTGAACCTATATTTAATGACTGATGAATTCCTCGTTCTTGTAACCTATATTTAATGACTGATGAGTCTCTCATTCTTGAACCTATATTTAATGACTGTTGAGTTCCTCGTTCTTGTACCTATATTTAATGACTGATGAGTTCCTCGTTCTTGAACCTATATTTAATGACTGATGAGTTCCTCGTTCTTGTACCTATATTTAATGACTGATGAGTTCCTCGTTCTTGAACCTATATTTAATGACTGATGAGTTCCTCGTTCTTGTACCTATATTTAATGACTGATGAGTCTCTCATTCTTGAACCTATATTTAATGACTGATGAGTTCCTCGTTCTTGTACCTATATTTAATGACTGATGAGTCTCTCATTCTTGAACCTATATTTAATTACTGCTGAGTCTCTCGTTCTTGAACCTATATTTAATGACTGATGAGTCTCTCATTATTGAACCTATATTTAATGACTGATGAGTCTCTCATTCTTGAACCTATATTTAATGACTGATGAGTCTCTCGTTCTTGAACCTATATTTAATGACTGCTGTGTCCCTCGTTCGTGAACCTATATTTAATTACTGCTGAGTCTCTCGTTTTTGAACCTATATTTAATGACTGATGAGTTCCTCGTTCTTGTACCTATATTTAATGACTACTGAATCCCTCGTTCTTGAACCTATATTTAATGACTGATGAGTCTCTCATTATTGAACCTATATTTAATGACTGATGAGTCTCTCATTCTTGAACCTATATTTAATGACTGATGAGTCTCTCATTCTTGAACCTATATTTAATGACTGCTGAGTCTCTCGTTCTTGGACCTATATTTAATGACTGATGAGACTCTCATTCTTGAACCTATATTTAATGACTGATGAGTCTCTCATTCTTGAACCTATATTTAATGACTGCTGAGTCTCTCGTTCTTGGACCTATATTTAATGACTGATGAGACTCTCATTCTTGGACCTATATTTAATGACTGATGAGTCTCTCATTCTTGAACCTATATTTAATGACTGATGAGTCTCTCATTCTTGAACCTATATTTAATGACTGATGAGTCTCTCATTCTTGAACCTATATTTAATGACTGCTGTGTCCCTCGTTCGTGAACCTATATTTAATGACTGATGAGTCCCTCGTTCGT
Organism: Arion vulgaris; assembly: GCA_020796225.1. NCBI lineage: Eukaryota > Metazoa > Mollusca > Gastropoda > Stylommatophora > Arionidae > Arion > Arion vulgaris. The sequence continues at coordinate 17,663,498 of CM036766.1, forward strand.
GAACCTATATTTAATGACTGATGAGTCTCTCGTTCTTGAACCTATATTTAATGACTGATGAGTCTCTCATTCTTGAACCTATAGTTAATGAGTGCTGAATCCTTCGTTCTTGAACCTATATTTAATGACTGATGAGTCTCTCGTTCTTGAACCTATATTTGATGACTGATGAGTCTCTCATTCTTGAACCTATATTTAATGACTGATGAGTCTCTCATTATTGAACCTATTTTTAATGACTGATGAGTCTCTCATTCGTGAACCTATATTTAATGACTGATGAGTCTCTCGTTCTTGAACCTATATTTAATGACTGCTGTGTCCCTCGTTCGTGAACCTATATTTAATGATTGCTGAATCCCTCGTTCTTGAACCTATATTTAATGACTGATGAGTCTCTCGTTCTTGTACCTATATTTAATGACTGTTGTGTCCCTCGTTCGTGAACCTATATTTAATTACTGCTGAGTCTCTCGTTCTTGAACCTATATTTAATGACTGATGAGTTCCTCGTTCTTGAACCTATATTTAATGACTGATGAGTTCCTCGTTCTTGAACCTATATTTAATGACTGATGAGTTCCTCGTTCTTGAACCTATATTTAATGACTGCTGCGGGGGACTGCCTAGAGTAGTTGATAGTAGCTCGGCCTGCTAACTGTGAGACGCCTCATAGATCGGGTTCGAACCTACTGTCCGGCATTTGTTCGAGTCCCTGGTCTTACTCAGGACGATAACATGAGTACCTCTGAAGTCGGAGAAAATCTGCCTGTATGGCGAGGAATACTAATTACGAGTACATTGAGCACACGGCTGCCAGTGTAAAGTAATTTACAATGTGCACGCTGCTGCCATTGTAAGAAATTGGAAAACGGATTTTCACGCAAAATTCAGTTTCAGAGATGAAACTTCGTCTGAGTTGAAAGCGGACGAAAGAAAAAAAGAAAAAAGAGAAAAATAAAAAAAAATAAAAAAATAAAAGAAAAAGAGAAAAAAAAATAAAAAAATAAAAATAAATGACTGCTGAGATCTCTCGTTCTTGAACCTATATTTAATGACTGATGAGTCTCTCGTTCGTGAACCTATATTTAATGACTGATTAGTCTCTCGTTCGTGAACCTATATTTAATGACTGCTGAGATCTCTCGTTCTTGAGCCTATATTTAATGACTGCTTTTGTTCGTCAACCATTTGACATAATTGTTAAACACGTACAAACAAAGTACTATAGTTTTACAAAATACAGAAACAGTGACGATACATAATTGTTCATCTCTTCTTGTCTTCATTCGTGAACCTCTTCCAGAGAGTTTTTATTTTTTATTTACAACTTGACATTGTTGAGAAGTGAACTAATATTAAAAAAATTATAGTCACAAATTTGTATCATCATCAAGCTGCGTATCCTTTATAGGACATTGTTCTCTTTGCAGCACATTTGAAATTCACTCTGTCTCTAGCCAGTTCACCCACTTCGTCGATGGTCATATTCATGGTTTCTTTAATATCTTGTAGCCATCGTCTTCTTGGTCTGCCTCTGCGTCCGGGACTTTGCCCTCAAATATTGTTCTTTCCAGGCCATCGTGACGCGTAATGTGACCAAAGTATCTAATTTTCTGTATAGTATGTTGTTTATCAGCCATTTCTCTTTAACATTTAGTTCTTTCAGGACATCAGTGTTCTTTCTTTTTTTAACATTTGTATTACACAAACTAAATTCATACTCTCAGGCTAAGATGGTATGACAGAGTTGTAACGAATGTGTTCTCAGGCTAAGATGGTATGACAGAGTTGTAACGAATGTGTTCTCAGGCTAAGATGGTATGACAGAATTGTAACGAATGTGTTCTCAGACTAAGATGGTATGACAGAGTTGTAACGAATGTGTTCTCAGGCTAAGATGGTATGACAGAGTTGTAACGAATGTGTTCTAAGACTAAGATGGTATGACAGAGTTGTAACGAATGTGTTCTCAGGCTAAAATGGTATGACAGAGTTGTAACGAATGTGTTCTAAGACTAAGATGGTATGACAGAGTTGTAACGAATGTGTTCTAAGACTAAGATGGTATGACAGAGTTATAACGAATGTGTTCTCAGACTAAGATGGTATGACAGAGTTGTAACGAATGTGTTCTCAGACTAAGATGGTATGACAGAGTTGTAACGAATGTGTTCTCAGGCTAAGATGGTATGACAGAGTTATAACGAATGTGTTCTCAGACTAAGATGGTATGACAGAGTTGTAACGAATGTGTTCTCAGACTAAGATGGTATGACAGAGTTGTAACGAATGTGTTCTCAGGCTAAGATGGTATGACAGAGTTGTAAATACAGATCTGTGAATAATAAAGGGGCAAGAACACATTATCCAGATTAGGATGAGAAAATAGTAATGGGTTAGGTGTACACTGCGAAAAACACAGTCGAGTGTTACTGGACAAGCACCTGAGTGTAACCCACAAAGAAAACGGAAAAGTGTGCGTCCCAAGCAGACCTGAAGATTTCTTGCGGAACTGAAGGATGTTTGACAATCGCGAGAAGCCATAACAAAACTGACAGAGACCGGAAAAAAGGACGAACAACTGTTGATGTCATGTGCTCCATGAAGAGGCAGAAATGAATAAATAATAAGTTGGTCATTATTTACAGAAATAGCAAGCCACCTGCCGAGAGAATTGCACAGAGCATGAACTCGGTAAATCTATCAATAATCCAAAGGGATCTCAGGAAAAACACACCTTTAACTGAACGACATGGTCGGGATTCGAAACCCCGACTACTAGAACGGAATTTAATCTGCTTATCCACTTCGTCACAAAAATTCCTCCATCATTTCAAAAAATTTTCTATGTATTTTGTTATCACATTTTCTCTGGTATTGTCATAACGCCTCTCGCTTCCATACTTCCAGCGAGAGAGTGTGTAGATGTGCAGTGGCGGCTCGTGATCATTTTTGTTGGTGGGGCCAGTAATATATTTTCGGAAAATCATGGTTTCGGTTAGGATATATTTTAATGTATAAAATAATAAATACACGTTACACCTTATTTTTGGTGGGTCCTGGCCCCACTGGCCCCTAATGACGAGCCGCCACTGGGGGTGTGTATGTGTGAGCCTTCATGTCTTAGTGTGTGTATGTGCTCTTCTCCCTGTAACATCACATATTTCTCTACCTAAATACTTTGTATAGTTTCTTTCTTAGTTAACTACATCTCAGACTGTCCCACTATCTTGTGTCTATCTTCCGTGTCTTTCTTACTTTCATAGGCGTCTCTGTGGCATAGAGGTTAGGTACTTGTCTATCGTGCCAAAGGTACCAGGTTCGCTCCTACGTAGACCTATCTAGATATTTGTCCAGAGATTCCTGATCTCAGTGTAGGTGAGATCGAGTTTCTAGTCATATCTGAGACAGACGATAAAACGAAGGTCCCGTGTTCAACATGAGAGCGTAAAAGAACACTAGGCAGTTCAAAATCAAGAAGAGCAGGCTGGAAAACCGTAACCCAAACAAAATTCATAAGAAAAGATTTAAGTTAAAATTCCTACAAAAATATCTTTACCAACTTCAAAATTACATCGGGGATCCTCGCTGGTGCTACAGAGTTCGCGCACTGCCGCTGATAACTTCTTGGGTAAGAAAGAGATCGGAGCACATATGGTTACCCACCGAAGTGCAATGATGATGTTCCTATCATCAATCAATCAATCAATCAATCTTACTTTCTTATTTAGTTTATCATATTCTTCCATCCTTCGCTTTATTTTTTCTTCTTGTAATCAATAAAACAGCATCAACAATCCAGTGTGTTTATATTGCTAGGTATAAGAAAATACGACAGTCGAAACTGTGTTAGCTACAAGAAGACAAGCTAATACTAGTATTTACTACAACAACGGAAATAAATTAAACTTCAAATGTAATAATAAAAAAATGAAGTAACATAGTTATAGAATCTGTATATATTTTGTGAAAGTTATGCATCACAACCCAAGCGTACCTGGTTGAAACTCTACAGCAGGCAGTTTGGAAGCAAATTCGTTTCAGTGGAATTTTTACGAAAGGTAAAATAGATCTCCCGTTCAGAAAACAATGGCAAACTACTGAACGTATAAGTGGTGCCTAGAAAAAATCAACAGTTCGTTTAATATGAAGTAGTTGATGGCTACGTCCTGTAAAGGATATGCCATGATTTTCATTTTCCCCCCCAATATATTTTGTGATATTTGTTACGAACAATCATAATTTATGAATGATTGAAGACAACCAGATGAGAGATGACTACCGAGACAAAAGAGATGAAGTTGTCTACCCAGAATGCTGAGAATATCAAGAAGAGACAGATTTAAAAATGAAGACATCAGAAAAAAAAGTGAGTACCTCATCAGTACTGAACTACAGGAGTTAAAGGGTTTGAGAAAAAAGGAGCTCTGCAACCAACAACGGTCTACAATGTGTTTTCCGCCTGGCTCTGCATTCAGCAGAGTTAGGGTTGGCTAGTCTCAGTTAGGAAGGACGAAACATGAAAACTAGTAGAACACACAAGAGAATCTCTCTCCCCCACCCTCTTCCTCACAGTGGTGTAGATCGGGGAAACATTTACCACGAGATACATAGTTAATGGGGCTCAGACTCGCCTCGGGAATAGACTTCCTATCAAAATATACTTCCTATGGGAATAAACTCGCCTAGAGTAATAGATCAGGTTTGTTGGGTCCTCAAACACCACTTAGGAATGACGAACTCGACTCAAACAAATGTAGAAAACGGATGTACTGACCCAAGTGTCCGTAGAAGGCTAACTGAAACAATGAACTCAAGTGTCTGTAGAAGGCTAACTGAAACAATGAACTTAAGTGTCTGTAGAAGCCTAACTGAAACATCAAGTGTCTGTAGAAGCCTAACTGAAACATCAAGTGTCTGTAGAAGCCTAACTGAAACATCAAGTGTCTGTAGAAGCCTAACTGAAACATCAAGTGTCTGTAGAAGCCTAACTGAAACATCAAGTGTCTGTAGAAGCCTAACTGAAACATCAAGTGTCTGTAGAAGCCTAACTGAAACATCAAGTGTCTGTAGAAGGCTAACTGAAACAATAAACTCAAGTGTCTGTAGAAGGCTAACTGAAACATCAAGTGTCTGTAGAAGCCTAACTGAAACATCAAGTGTCTGTAGAAGGCTAACTGAAACAATGAACTCAAGTGTCTGTAGAAGCCTAACTGAAACAATGAACTCAAGTGTCTGTAGAAGCCTAACTGAAACAATGAACTCAAGTGTCTGTAGAAGCCTAACTGAAACAATGAACTCAAGTGTCTGTAGAAGCCTAACTGAAACATCAAGTGTCTGTAGAAGGCTAACTGAAACAATGAACTCAAGTGTCTGTAGAAGCCTAACTGAAACCATGAACTCAAGTGTCTGTAGAAGCCTAACTGAAACAATGAACTCAAGTGTCTGTAGAAGGCTAACTGAAACATCAAGTGTCTGTAGAAGCCTAACTGAAACATCAAGTGTCTGTAGAAGGCTAACTGAAACATCAAGTGTCTGTAGAAGCCTAACTGAAACAATGAACTCAAGTGTCTGTAGAAGCCTAACTGAAACAATGAACTCAAGTGTCTGTAGAAGAATAACTGAAACAATGAACTCAGATATAGGCCGCTCTCGCCCGTGTGCTGTCGGGGCCTGCAAGGAAAGCAAAAAATAGTACCACTGTGACCTACAATGCATGTCGTAAGAGACGACTGATATAGGCCCTAGGGATGCTACCTAGTAAATAAAAAGCATCGCAGAAATCGGATGTGCTGGCTACTTGTAGGCGCATAACTGGTACAACCTGTGCAATCGCTCTTAGGCTCAGATCACATACAAATCACACAGAGTGGTTGACAAGTGGTCGATATGGAGCGTTCGAAGAAGAAGATATAGAGCGCAAATTCCATACAGACCACAACAAAGTGGTCTTAAAAGTTGTTGATGTATTTAAAAAAAAACCCAACCTGTCGTTAATGTCGTTAAAAACCCAACCTCTCCTCTCGCACCGTTATACGTTACATAGGGCCTGCAAGTACTTCCTCTATACCCCCTTGTCCCTGGCAACTCGCTCAATCTCTTCCATGGAATTGAGTCTGATATTTCTTGCCTCTCTCCGAAAAGTTCGTTTCAGGGCTTCCCTAGGGTTACCTTTATTTCTTGAACCCTTTGCCTCCCACTTCAATGCCTGCTTCGGTATTCTTTGACTCCTTTCTTCTCACGATATGCCCAACATATCTCAATCATCTCTTTCTTATAACAGTTGTTCATGACCTAACAGAAGCAAATTAGTTTCCGTGGGATGTTTACAAAAGGTAAAAATAGACCTTACCGTTCAGAAATCAATGGCAAACTACTGACCATATAAGTGGTGCCTAGAAAATCAACGACTCGTTTACTATGGTTGATGGCTTCGTCATGTAATGCCATAATCTGTTCACTAGTGGTTGACCAGACATTTCTCTGATTTCACCATTTCTCCTGAATTCGTTTAATTTTATGTTCATTATTTTTCGCAGACATCTGTATTCAAATGCGTTCAACTTACTTTCTATATATTTAGTCACTTTCCAAATAAAATACAACTTTATTGATGTACTGTAGGTTGCATATATTTGTGTACAGTAAACATGTCTAAAAGGTATCAAGGTGTCCGACTGACTATATTGCATCGGGTTTCCTTATATCTCTCCTTACTTCTCGGTAGAAATGGATGTCACATGCCGCATGTGTTGCACAAAGCACGAACTCCGTAGCTCTAGCAACAATCCTAAGTATCTCCGTAAAAAATGAATAAATGAACTGAACGACGTGATCCAGATTCGATCTATACAACCTTCAGAACATAAGGCACCGTATTTACCACTTCACCATTGAGACCCCTCATTTGAGTGCCATTAGGTACTTATTATCTGATTGTATGTTTTGAGTCTGCCGTCCAGGAAGTCTAAATGTCTTTACATCTATTGTATCCTGTGCTTGATAAAGGCATTTTGGTCGAAACGTCGCTGTATATTGTTTTTGTACCTTGTAGTACCTACATTAGTATGTTTCTAAGTGTTTCACCTAAACATGTAATGTTGGTAAATAGTATTGATACATGTAATATATCATTCGAGAAAGGCTATAAAGATAATATTACATGCAATGCATACTTCGAGACTCTCTGTTGGATGAGGACACTAAAATCGATGTTGAATCGATCAAGCGATTTAAGCAGTTTGGAGTTACCCGTTGTTCAAGTCGAACTGGATGCCTGAGAGGCAGAGTGAGAGGTGTGTTTAATCAGCGAGCCACAGGAACCATCAGTATGCATACTCTTCGATATCTGTTGGGGGAGACTGAGCACCTATGGGTCTGCCCGGAGTGCAATGACGTCAGTTTAGTAACCAATAACCAATAACCAATAATTGATACAATAAGGAAAGACTGCAGTAAAACTATGTAGCAATGGCGAAACGAGTAAAAACAAAGTACTGTAGTTTTAAAAAAACAATAAAAATACACAGCAACGTATCGACCAAAAGGCCTTTATCAAGCTAGGGATAGAACCGAAGTGAAGAAATTCACTTTTTACACGGCACACTACATATAGAATCAGATAATAAATTCATAACGGCCCTAAACAAATTTCTAACGGCCCTAAAATAAATTCCTAACGGTCATAACGGCTGTGTAATGTTATTGTTTTTGTATTTTGTAAAAGTATAGTACTTTGTTTTTACGTGTTTCGCTAATGTTGGTTAACCCTTTTACTCCGCAGTTTTTGTTCTCTAACCCTCCAAATGTACTAATATAATGCAATGCATACTTAATTATTAAGCGCAGCGATAAGACTAGAGAGATTAGGTGTGGAAACTACCAGGAGATACAATTAGGAGTAAGACAAGGATGTATTCTCTCACCAGACCTGTTTAACCTATACAGTGGAAACGTTATGCGTCATATAGAAGAAAAGATAGGAATAACAGTTGGCGTACAGAACATGAACAATATAAGATACGCCGATGACACAATTCTTCTCATAGCTACAAATGAACAAGATCTACAATCTACACGATCTGATAGACATATTAGTAAGAGAAAGTGAAAAGAATGGATTACGCATGAATATAAAATATAAAGAAAACAGGTTATAGTTGTCTCCAAGAAACAGGAAACACCAATATGTAATATCAACATAAATAACTCAGCACTGAAACGCGTCATTTTTAAAACTCTTAAGGAAGAGGGGGGGAAGAGAGTCATGTGTTTACAAGCCATTTGTTTTTATAATAAAAAAAAGTCCTTTAGTGCAGCTCCTGGTAAAGGGTCCAACCCAAAGTCACGTAGTGCAGCGTTTGGCTCACAAGGAGTTAAAATACCACAAGTCAATTTCTCAGCTTCAGATAGGGAATAAGTTATATCTCTGTATTGTTATGTGCCATTGACCTTATCTTCCATGTTAGTACCCATTCGAGAAAGGCTATAAAGATAATATTACAGTATTGTCTGAAGCTGACACAATACTCAATGATTTCTTTGCCAGTACGAATCCATACTAGAGAGCCAAATAAAAATTGAGCTTGATTGTTCTCTAGGCAGATTTATGAAAAAGGAAAAAAAAGAAATAGCAACGGATATTCTTGAATCGTATGAGACCATTCAAGCGACTGACTTGGTGATGTTAATCTCGAAATGGTAATATTAATTTCTCGTTCAATAAATATGTGTGTGGGTGTAGTTAAAAAAAAAGAATAACAGGTTTGTATTTGTGTGTCTGGGAGAAACGAAAGAAAAGATTGAGATGTATTTAATAAAAATTAATTCGAAATTGGAACTTATTTAATGATTATGTTGATAGTATACACATCAAACCTCCGGCAGCAGCGATGTTTGTATGGGATTTGTTGAATGGTTTCTTTATAACAGTTTTTTAAATACTCTATATATATATGAGCCGCTGTAGCGTAGTTGTTAGTGAACTCGCTACTCAAGGCTGGTGGTCTGGGTTCAGTTCCCGCAATGCGCGTGGAATTTTTCCTGACCGCGACGGCTCTCAGGTCGACCCAACCTCAACTGGGTACCAGACATGCTCTGGGAAAGTAAAGGCGGGCGGCGTGATGCTGACCACATCACCCATTGTGTGCAGACGGTCAATGAAAAATACAGGCCTAACACTGTATTGACCTATATACCACGAGGTATGAAAGGGTTCCCTTTATTATTATATATTTATATATATATATATATAATTAGAAAGTTATAAATTAAGAAATATAATGTTATTTATATATAATTACAATATAAATAGAAAGCAGTAAATAAAACAGGAAGAGACCATATAAGAAATGAAGAAATTAGAAGAACAGTCGAACAACACCTGCTATTAGTTTCATTGAAAAATGGAAACTCAAATGGTTTGGATACTTCGTGAGAATGGAGAATGTACCCGAATGTGCCATTTGCAAGAGCGCACAACCTGAAAATGGAATCATCAAGAGAAAGGGCAGATCAAGAAAAGATGGATTGGTGGAGTTACAGACACCTTAAAACTCAACAATACCACATCATATCAAGTGATTGAGCGAGCACTATCTCGGAAACAGATCGTCGGTTAAACCTGCTACGTCTAAAGGCAAAAAGCAGAGATGGACAGAAGAAAAAGACAGATATTATAATTTTAATCATTATCTATTTAAGAACACTAATCGAAGGAAATACAAATTAGTTAGTGTCAAGTGCAGGTCTATATAGCTTGCGTGATGCGTACACTGTACTATGAGTTCAAATCCTGAATACTTTACATGATAAGAAAAGAGCTCAACACTGTACACATGAGATGTCTTAGAAGTATTCATGAAAGCTCATCTTACATGAAAGTTCAGTACTTTCACATGAGATGTCTTAGAGGTATTCATGAAAGCTCAACATTGTACACATGAGATGCCTTAGAAGTATTCATGAAAGCTCAACATTGTACACATGGGATGCCTTAGAAGTATTCATGAAAGCTCAGTTCTTTCTACATGAGATGTCTTAGAAGTATTCGTGAAAGCTCAGTTCTTTCTACATGAGATGTCTTAGAAGTATTCTGAAAGCTCATCTTGTCACATGAGATGTCTTAGAAGTATTCATGAAAGCTCAACATTGTACACATGAGATGTCTTAGAAGTATTCGTGAAAGCTCAACATTGTACACATGAGATGTCTTAGAGATATTCATGAAAGCTCAGTTCTTTCTACATGATATGTCTTAGAAGTATTCATGAAAGCTCAACATTGTACACATGATATGTCTTAGAAGTATTCGTGAAAGCTCAACACTGTACACATGAGATGTCTTAGAAGTATTCATGAAAGCTCAACATTGTATACATGAGATGTCTTAGTGTAGCCGTCCAAACTTTGGCTGGCTACTGAAATCCTGTGTTCTATCCTTGGGTCAACGGCAACATTTAAAATGTAACCGTGAGGCTTGGCTACTGATATCCTCGGTCACTGCACCAATATGTAGCCGTCAAATCTCCCTGTCTACTGATAACTATTTAATATTATTCTAATATCAGCAACTACTATCAACACCATCCACAACTACGTACATAGACTACAAATAAAAGAAATGGCCGTCAAGTACATCGTACATCTATGTGAGAATCAAACCCGATTCTCAACTTTTATTTCTTTATATTCACTTAATTAAATATCTCATCTATGTTCAAAATAATAGTCCATACATCAAATTATTAAAATAAAGAAAATCATGAAAAGAAAATCAACAATTCAAAACAACATACCAATGCACATAGCTGAAAAAATATACCTACTAACTAATATTGATTGTTTTCCTAAGTGATATCTAATACCCTGACATCCTATCTCTAAAAATGTTCACTGTTCACTGTTTACCTTGTTGCGATGTCCTTAGAAATAAATACTTGTTCGGTCACAATACGTTATACCGCTTCTAGCTAGAGTTGCTGTCCTAATAGTATACACGAAATATCTCTGCTACTGGTTAAAATAATGCATCCTGAAAACAAATGGCTGACATCTCTCTCTCATATACTGTTATAGCCTCTCCGTCGGGTCTGGCCCTACTCTTTTAGTTTAGCTCTACCGCCTAGTTTTCCAACTCTGACAACTAGTCCTCCGGTTCTAATGTAACCGGTTCACCAATACTGAACAGGAACTCTCTCTGATTTGGACAAAAATCTCCGTGGAGGTCTACATCTACTTCTTAGTTGGGTTCTCTCTCTGTCTGCAACTCAGTTCAATTCTACTTTTTAAAAGTGTCTCTGCCAACTGTCCCTCTGCCAAGTGTGTGTGAAGATGTGTCTTCACTCTTTCTAACTGGCCAATATTTACTGTTGAAGTCTGTCTCGAGACTACCTACACTGCCTGTTCCTGAGTACCTCTCTGTCCCTCCGTCTCTATCCGAATCGCCTATCTAAAGTTTCTGCCAACTGTCCCTCTGCCAAGTCTGTGCGAAGATGATCTGTCCAACTGTCCCTCTGCCAAGTGTGTGTGCAGATGATGTGGGACCAACTGTCCCTCTGCCAAGTCTGTATCAAGCTGTTGTGTGAAGATGATGTGTGTCCAACTGTCCCTCTGCCAAGTGTGTGTGCAGATGATGTGGGACCAACTGTCCCTCTGCCAAGTCTGTGTCAAGCTGTTGTGTCTCGAATCTACAATGTGTATTCTATTTAACCACTGGCAATTTTCTTTGTATCCAAATCAGTCATTGTCCTAGAATATTTCTCACGGTCAAATCTATTTTGTTGGCCTGGGAGAAACCCAGCTAATTTGACAATCGTGACGGGACAATCACCCAGACGTTCAAAAAAAGAATACTATTAACCTCTCTTAGCTGCATGAGAAAGAAAACAGGGCAAAGGTTCAAACCTCCAGTTAAAGAACAACCTACCTTGCTAATATATCTCTGGTCTGTAATTATATGTTCCACAGCCCAGGTATATTGTTACCCCTTTTTAATTGAAAAGGAGCAAGGGGAAAACATGGTGTCATATTCCCTGCTACATAAGAAGCATTCTCGGTATATCATTAAATGCTACGTAATCAACAAACGAATACCTGAGAGCAGACATTCCCACGTAGTGCATTCTTTTTAAGCAGAGACGTCTCCGGTGGCTGGGTCGCATCTCGTGCATGAGCGATGGTCAGAAGTCCAATGTTTTCATTACAGGGAAACTGCTTTCTGGTGGAAAGAAACCGACTGGAAAATCCCGAATGAGTTATAAGAATGTATGTAAACAGGATTTGAAGGATCTTGGCATAAAGGCATGCTCATGAGAGACATTCGCCAAATACAGATGTACCCAAAGAAAAGAAGTGCCCAGGGACACTTACAGTTTGAGCGCAGTCTGATCAAATAATCCCAGAAAAAGAGGCTATACTTTAGGATGCAATCCCATCTTGAAAGACTTGTCTCGTCGTTTAGACGTGAAACATGTCTCACCGTTATGGGACCTCTGTGGCAAATTGGTTAAGACGTTTGCCTGTCGTTCCTTATATTTATAGTTCGAATCCGGACCAAGTCATAGGTGCAATTTTTTCTGAGATCCCTTAGATTATTGTTGGAGCTACGGAGTTCGTGCTTTGTAAACACTCCAAGCAGGTGACGTGCCACTTCTGTCGATAGAGACGTAGTTATATAATTAAACCAGTACAATCAAGTCAATCCTTTGCCCTTTTTAGAAAAAATTGCTTTCATGACATATGAAACGTAGAACTGTACGAGATGAAAATAATACTAATTTCACAATGAAGTATGCTTAAACACAGCATTTCTGCAGAGAAAACGGTGCGCCTTGACAGCCACATTGCTCGTATTGAAATGAAAATGAAAACATAATGAAACCAGCAATTACTTGTAACTGCCTCTCTATTCTTCTGATAACAAATTGGTGACATTTTATCATGACCAGGCTGTATAAGAGGTATATCCCTCGTAGAATCCTAAATATTTCATTGCTATCAAAAACACTCACCATCTTTAAGCATTATTTAGTTGTTCTTTTTTTGCCACAAGCACAATATATGAATCAGATTTAGTTCCGACAAAAATCGATATTGTCTGAAATGTCGACAATCTAATTCAAGATGAAAGTGGGCTGGTCTACCATCTGAAATGTCACTCCGGAATAAGATAATTATTTCTAAATTGAAATGTTTTTTTCTGGTGTGTTTTCTATAACATTTAAAAAATGTAATTAAGACGACATTGCGCAATGTAGTAAACTTGATTAAAATGTGTTTGTCATTCTTAAACTTTGTTACAAAATAATTGAAATGTATTGTATGAATGCAGGATGACCAAGCAATGGATATGTTATTGATAAGTGAAGAATGATGTCATTATTCTCGAAAGAGATCCACAAAATAGACAAGCAAAATAATGTGAACACATAAAAAAGACATGACACTAAGTGGAAAACACAAGATGAAGATATGGACGAGTGGACTAGAAAAGGAATTGCTTTTAATTTAGGTGGTAGAGTTCTGCTTAGGACAAGCTACTTGATGATGATGATAGAAATCTTACCAGTAACCCACCTGTACACAGTAATGTCCTACCTGTACACAGTAATGTCCCACCTGTACACAGTAATGTCCCACCTGTACACAGTAATGTCCTACCTGTACAAGTAATGTCCCACCTGTAATGTCCCACATGTACACAGTACTGTCCCGCCTGTACACAGTAATGTCCCACCTGTACACAGTAATGTCCTATCAAACAATATATATGCACCCTCTGTGGGTGGAAAGAAGCTAGAGTTATACTAACTGAGCTTGAGGACAATATGTTCGGTTTTCTGACAACTGACATCCTTTATAAATGCGAAGTGATTCAGGACATGACTATCCTCTTGTCTTGAAAATTTAGACACAAACCTCGAGTATAATAGATCTTCATAGGATAAGTAGGCTATCTGGTGGCTGGGAATACATAAGCCAACTGAACTCTACCTTAGGGTGCTGTATGACAGAGAACCACCTCGTACTCTAGTTTAGAGCAGCGAGAGAGCGGTCAGGCTTGCATCGAAAGAATCGATTATTGGGAACTGGATAAGGAAGAGACTATCTACGAAGCGCATCTAGGCCGTTTGAAATCCTGACCTGACGCTGTAGGCAGGATTCGAAAGAAAGAAAGAAAGGATAGATTGTTCTTCTGTCTCTTGGCGCATACTTGGATAAGGATACTAACATTAACTTTGAATCAATCCAGCAATTTCAGGAATTTATGCCCGTGTGTTGCCAGGGCTCACAAGGGGAGCAAAGAACAGTAACATTGCAACCTACAAGGCATGTCGTAAGAGGCGACTGAGGTAGGGGTCTAGGGAAACTACCCTAGTAAATAAAAAGCGTCACAGAAATCGGATGTGCTGGCCTACTTGTAGGCGTATAGCTGGCACAAAGTACAATCGCTATTAGACTCAGATCACATACAAATCACAAAGAGTGGTTTAACAAGTGGTCGATATGGAGCGTTTGAAGAAGAAGAAGAAGGAGTTTAGAATTACATGTTGTTCAAGTAGAGCTGGATACTTGTAGGGCAGAGTGAGGAGTGTGTTTAACCAGCGAGTCACAGGAACCATCGGTATGCATACATTTTGACACTTTTTGGAAGAGACTGATCACCTATGGGTCTTCCGGAGTGATATGACATCAGTTGAGTAACCAATAACCTTCTTCTTCTTCTTTGCGTTCGTTCTTTACGACCAGTTTTAATCACTCTTTGCCTCCCGAGTGGTCACCGGAGCCCAAATTTGGGATGTAAAGAATAGAACCACTGTTACCTGCCATGCATGTCGTAAGAAGCGACTACGGAGGTTTGGCTGAAATTAGATGCATGTGTCCTAAACGTGAAGTCTATGCGTTTAGGGGCCTACCAAACTAATGTGCAACGTATACACGTTCTTGGCAAAGATCAAACATATCACAAAGAGTGATTAAAATTGGTCGTAAAGAACGAACGCAAAGAAGAAGAATCCTCTTTGTGATATGTTTGATCTTTGCCAAGAACGTGTATACGTTGCACATTAGTTTGGTAGGCTCTAAACGTATAGACTTCTACACGTTAGGACACATGCATCCGATTTCAGCCAAACTCCTTAATCGCCTCTTACGACATGCGTGGCAGGTAACAGTGGTTCTATTTTTACACCTCAAATTTGGGCCCCGGTAACCACTCGGGCGACCAATCACCAATAACAACGTCCCCTACTGCTAAGACAGTAGAAGTCTGACTCTTGTCTGATGTAGGTCGAAAATTCCCAAATCCCCAGGCAATCTCTTTATTCAATGCAATTGTATGATATTGCGCAGAAGAGCACAAATTCAAGCACCGCTGGATTATTGAAGAAGATGAAGAAGAATATCTACATATATACATTTACATCTGACATTTATCTCATCTTATCAAACAACCAATTTTGAATAATCTAATACATTTAAATTCGATGTTTAGGCGTGTGACCTTAGTTCATCTCTCACTGTCACTATTCTACATTCTCATTGTTGAAGATTCGTTTCATGTTCCAGACAGTTAATCTCAATTAATTTAGTTACGATTTGACATGCCAACATTTTTACATACGAGGGCATCGTGAGCCAAATGTAATATGAATTCAGTCCAGACTGACAATGCATCAATTTCATCCTTCCCCCTTATTTTTAAATATTTGTTGATTCCTTGCTCTTTTTCATGCTGGTCAATGAATAAATGAGTTAATCAATCAATCAATCAAACAATCAATCAATCAGTCATCATGTGCTGTCTTCGCATCGAAGGATGTCTGTAAGGGTTCTCCAACAAGTTGTCTTTTGCCTTGACCGTACACTCTGCCAGAATTTTGCTTGTCCATCTTATGTTTTCCTCTCACATTGTGTCTGCGTCTTCAAATATCTCTCTTGCTTTCTACTTTTCTTTTCAAGATGTCTTCAACAGACTGTAGTGTATCTTTATGTGACCAAAATGTCTTCATCGTCTAATTTACATTTTCTTGAGCAGTTTCTTTTCATTTCTAGCTGTTGGAATACTTTTTTATGAGGTTTTTCTCTCTCTTTTCTCGACACTCGCCATAGTCTTCTGCCTATATTTACATTTCACAAACTTCAATTCTTCTCTTCACTTGTTTGTTCATTGTCCACTTTTCCGTTTAATAAAACAATAATGAATACATAAATCTCTTGTTAAGTCTAATCGTTTGTGTATTTTTATTTCTTTGAATGTTAATACATTGTTTATATTACTAAATATGTGCTGGTGCAGACAATGATCAGAGAAATCATCTTTATTTTTGTCCCTGGGCACGCAGGAGTTAGGGTAATGAACGAGCTGATAGATTGGCTGGCTTAGCTACAATATCAGAGGGAGCTGCAATGGATCGAAGTGACATTCTTCACGCATTGAAAGAGTCTTTCCGCACAGAGGAGTTTCAGGGCTGTGAATCCCACTCGCTGACCAGATTGAAAGAGATGGGTGTTAATATTGGTGCAGCCCGAAAAGAACGACATACTAAATATGCAAAGAGATTGATTAATCAACATCCAACTCGCGTGTTGGGTCGTTGGACGCTGCTGGATTTGCTGAGGCGGAGATCGGAGCACCTATGGACATGTCTGGAGTGATATGATGATAGTTCTCATATAACTGGTAACTGATAACTAAATATGTTTAGTTTAGTCGTCGGATCATCATAACTGCACATCGAACCAATTAGTCTATAAGTGCTCTGATCTCTTCCTCAGTATGTCTCTCAGTGTGTGGCGACTAACAACACTGGTTCTGTGTTGATTTACTATTCTTCTTTGGCTACCAGCATAGTGTTCTTGTCTAGCTACACCACATTTGATTTGAAATTCTTGCAGAGTCTGGTTAGTGTTGTAGATTTATGTTCAATATGTTTTTGACCATTCTCATTCTCTTCTGAACTTTCTTCTCACATCTGCCATCTTCTTTTATTATATGTCCAATATATACATAACGTGACACTGGTTACATTCTGTTTTTTTCATTTGCCATTACATTCAACGCCATGATCTCTCTCTTGTTTTGCTTAATAAAATTATTTTTGTTTTCTCAATATTAATAGCCAGATCAATATTCCTACTTGGTCAATTCTACCCTAATCTTTTTTTGTTCCTTCTTGCCCGAACCGCTTCTGTTTTTTAATAATATTGGATCCGCTTCTGTTTTTCATACTTTGAGATCCGATTCTTTATTTTATACTGTTAGATTGGCTTCTGTATTTCATACTGGTTAAATCCTTTATGTATTTCATACTGGTAAATCCTCTATGTATTTCATACTGGTAGATCCTCCTCTGTATTTCATACTGGTAGTTCCTCCACTGTATTTTATATTAATCACTCTGAGGGCAGATGACTTATGAAAACCCAAAAGTGGTATAACAAAATGGTAATACTTGACGACTGACTAATAAAACCAACAGCTGTAAGATAAAATAATAAACTGAGAGAGATAGCAAGCAATAACCAGTTTTCATACTCTGAGAGCTGATGCTACAAATAACCAGTTGTCATACTCTGAGAGCAGATGCTACAAATAACCAGTTTTCATACTCTGAGAGCTGATGCTACAAATAACCAGTTTTCATACTCTGAGAGCAGATGCTACAAATAACCAGTTTTCATACTCTGAGAGCTGATGCTACAAATAACCAGTTTTCATACTCTGAGGGCAGATGCTACAAATAACCAGTTTTCATACTCTGAGAGCTGATGCTACAAATAGGAACGAGAAAATTGAAAAATTTTGAATATGTAAAGATACACGAAGGGTTGGAGAAGACCATACTTGAATTAGGCATCCCAGCAAAGAGGAGAAGGGAAAGACCAAGGAGAAGATGGATTCATGATGTAACTGATGGTTTGAGATGATCGCTGCAGAGACAGGACATCTGGCCTGTGAGAGAAATAAATTCCAAAGGACTGTTAAGGTGGGAAAGTTCTGCTCAGGACACGCTATTTAATGATGATGATGATGAAGATCATATAACAGATGGTTTGCTCAACAACAAGTCAGATGACTTTACTTCCAAATGGTTCTCTGACACTTATTCAAGGCTGGTTCAACTTGAGAATCGTTCTTTCGTAAAAGTAAAATCCTACTTCCAAAATGAAATTTGATCCAGTAACCCCGCGCCTACAAAATAAGCGCACTAACTACTACACTATCACGGCTCTCAAAACTGACTCTAAAAAAGACGTTATACTATATTTTGTTTAAGAAAATAAAACGATAGATAAGAACTCACAGAAAGATATACGTCCACGTGTTTGCCGGACTCGCAAGGGAGCAAAGAATAGTAACACTGCGACCTACAAGGCATGTCGTAAGAGGCTACTGAGGTAGGGGCCTAGGGAAGCTACCCTAGTAAATAAACTGCTTCGCAGAAATCGGATATGCTGGCTTACTTGTAGGCGCATAAATGGCACAATGTAAATCGCTATTAGACTCAGATCACATACAAATCACAAAGAGTGATTAACAAGTGGTCGATATGGAGCGTTGGAAGAAAATGAATACGAAAAAGAAAGACAAATAAATCTCAAGAAATTATAAAAGTTGTAAACAAAAGTTAGCTCTGTTTATGTCTGATAAAATTAGACACTAATCTGTAGCACTCGAGTTGTCAAGGAAAACAGACAAATAGATAGTTATATGGCTTACTTACAAAAGGAACAATTGATATTAACATGTATGCAATATTTAAACCAACTCTGAGAACAAATGCATGTTTAAAAAAAAACAACTTGTCTGAAATCGGATACACGTGTCCTAAATGTATAGAAATCTATGCGTTTAGGGGCCTACCAAACCAATGTGCAATGTATACATGTTCTTCGCAAAGATCAAACATATCACAAAGAGTGATTAAGATTGGTCGTAAAGAACGAACGCAAAGAAGAAGAAGAAGAAGAAAAAAGCAACACTAGACGAGATGCCATGAAATCAATGACAAGCTACCTGCCGAGAGTATGGCACAAAGCTCAAACTACATACAACCCCCTCCCCTCCCCAGGCAACAATATTAAGGAATCTTCTGAGAAAAATGCACACGTGAACCAAATAACATGTTTGCTGTGACCAAATCAAATTCTCGAACCCACGACCTCCACAAAGCAAACTATTTGACAAGCTATTCCGAAAGCAACATTGTCAGAAAAGCCATCCCACCAACCAAAGCATAAAATAGAAGCTCTTCTTCTTTTTCTTCTACTCCTTCTACTTCTTCGAACGATCGATATCGATCACTTGTTAAACCCCTCCTTATGATTTGTATGGGATCCGACCCTAAGAGCGATTGTGCGTTGTGCCAGTTATGCGCCTACAAGTAAACCAGCACATACTATTTCTGCGACGCTTTTTATTTACTAGGGTAGCTTCCCTAAGCCCTATCTCAACCGCCTCTTACGCAGTGTTACTCTTATTTGCTCCCGATGCGAGCTCCGACAACACTCGAAATAGAAGCAAAATACTGTTAACAACATAGATTTCCTGGATTTGTGTATATAATTTGTTGTACAATACGGCAGGTGAATTTACAAAGGAAATGTTTCAAGTCTATACAATCTATACAAGATATATCTTTCTTCTTTGTGTTCGTTCTTTACGACTAGTTTTAATCACTCTTTGTGATATGTTTGATCTTTGACAAGAACATGTATACGTTGCATATTAGTTTGGTAGGCCCCTAAACGCATAGACTTCTACACGTTTAGGATACATGCATCCGATTTCAGCCAAACTTCATTAGTCGCCTCTTACGACATGCGTGGCAGGTAACAGTGGTTCTATTCTTTACACCCCAAACTTGGGCCTCGGTAACCACTCGGGCGACAAGACATATCAAATAGTACTCCGGTGTTTAACTCTTATTATACCGAATATAGTTTACTGAATAGATCTTCGCCCGAGTGGTTACTGGGGTCCAAATTGGGGTGTAAAGAATAGACACACTGTTACCTGTCATGCATGTCGTAAGAGGCGACTAAGAGGTTGAGCGTGGGGCTAGCTACCCCACACCGTAAAAAACACTATAGATGGCTACAGAACGGAGAGCGAACCGAGTAAACGCTGGCTGAAACCGGACATATCGCCGAAGGATAAGCACCAGAGCTCCAAATGGTGCTGAAGATGTAACGTAAAACACACCAATGCTAAGGTTGCATGAATCAGATTTCGACATGAATAGAATTTATGGGGAGGTCTGGTACATCGGTTTGGGGGGTGATCGCGAGAGAGAAAGAATAGATCTTCTTGATGTCTCGGTTATACGGCATTTTTATTGACTAGATCTTCTTATTAGAACAGTACGTTTGGTTTATTATATGTTTGTTATGTTCTCGTAACTACATACATTACACAGCTATATGTTGTTATGTTCTCGTAACTACATACATTACACCTATATGTTTTATCTCGTAACTACACATTACAGCTATGTTTATGTTCTCGTAACTACATACATTACACAGCTATATGTTGTTATGTTCTCGTAACTACATACATTACACAGCTATATGTGTATGTTCTCTAACTACATACATTACACAGCTATATGTTATTATGTTCTCGTAACTACATACATTACAGCATATGTATAAATAAAAACAGTTTATTTCTGCTCTTTGATATAAAACCCAATATAATAGCAGTACAAATAAAGAAAATGTGATCTCCCGAGTGGTTACCGGGCCCAAATTTGGAGTGTAAAGAATAGAACCACTGTTACCTGCCACACATGTCGTAAGAGGCGACTAAGGAGGCTGAAATCGGATGCACGTGTCCTAAACGTGTAGAAGTCTATGCGTTTAGGGGCCTACCAAACCAATATGCAACGTATACACGTTCTTGGCAAAGATGAAACATATCACAAAGAGTGATTAAAATTGGTCGTAAAGAACGAACGTAAAGAAGAAGAAGAAAAAAATGTAAGTAAACTTAATTCATCGGAAAAACCCAGGATGTAAAAACGGGGTTTCTCATAGCCAATACTAAAGGTTAACATAAGAAACAAAACATAATTTGTAAGAGCACACTTTATACACAATTTTATTCTTAAATCAGCGCATAAAAACGTGCTTTTATTTTACATATACAAAGAGTGTGGGCGTCTTTAGCTCAAGCAGTAGTGAGCTCGATCACAACTCAAGTGTAAGTAAAGGTAAAGGAACCCTTTCATACCTCGTGGTATATAGGTAAATACAGTGTTAGGCCTGTATTTTCATTGACCGTCGGCACACGATGGGTGATGTGATCAGCATCACGCCGGCCGCCTTTACTTTCCCAGAGCATGTCTGGTATCTAGTTGAGGCTGGGTCGACCTGAGAGCCGTCGCGGTCGGGACAAATTTCACGCGTATTGCGGAGCTGAACCCAGACCACCAGCCTTGAGAAGCGAGTTCACTAACAACTACGCTACAGCGGCTGTCACAACTCAAGTGTACATAGTTCAAACTCCACGGCAGGCAGTCTGGAAGCAAATTTGTTCACGAGGATCTATACGAACGGTAAAAACAGACCTCACAGTTCAGAAAGCAATCCCCGCCCGAGTGGTTACCGGGGCCCAAATTTAGGGTTTAAAGATTATAACCACTATTACCTGCCACCCATGTAGTAAGATGCGACTGAGGAGGTTTGGTTGAAATCGGATGCATGTGTCCTAAACATGTAGAAGTCTATGCGTTTAGGGGCCTACCAAACCAATGTGCAACCTATACACGTTCTTGGCAAAGATCAAACATATCAGAAAGTGTGATTAAAATTGGTCGTAAAGAACGAATGCAAAGAAGAAGAAGAAGAAGAAAGCAATGACAAACTACTGAACGTATAAAGGGTCACTAGAAAATCGACATCTCGTTTTACAGTGGTTCATGGCGACGTCCTGTAAAGGATATACCACAATTTTCATACCAAAAAATTAACCACTTTGCTACAAAGACCCACGCGAAGATGACACCGAATCAATCAATCGATAAAAATATGGTTAACGACTAACTATCGATCAACAGATGCCCCATGTAGTTCTATTTTTCTCCTGAAAGAACAAAACATAACAACAAGATAACAAAAACATAGCTTGCGAAGACAATGTTTACATTGACGTCTCAAGAATCCTACCTTATCTGCATTTAGAACTTTCATTCAAATATCAATGTAACCGTTCTCTCCGAGTTTCCTAGTGATTGTTTGTGAATGTTTAAATAGTCATTATTTTCTAACAACACTTGTCTCTCTTAACCTTTTGTTCATGACATGTCTGCATGCCTCTGTACACTTTGTATAACCAGTACTCAACAATTATCTTTAGATTTCCACAATTTACCCAGAATGTTTATATTCAGAGTAAACCTCTCTGTCAGAAAGAGAGATGTTAGATCGCATGACAGAAAAACTTCAGCGATCAGTCTGTTAAGGTCCGTGCGGTATATTTTCTCAGTATGATGCAAATCTTCGAAATTCCACCCCTTAAATATTTTTTTCTTTACAATAGCTTATGTTATGTAGCTGCTTATGCTGCCCCTTACGGTGTCGCCTGATGCGGCCGCCTCTCTGTATCATAGCACGGCCCTGATTCTGTTTGGGCGTGGCTGGATAATAGTTCTTTCTGAACAAAATTAAAAAAAAACCCACAAAAACAGAACAAACAAACAAACTTCTTTTCTTCGAGCGCTCCATACCGACCACTTGTTAACTACTCTTTGTGATTTGTATGTGATCTAAGCCTAAGAGCGATTGTGTTTTATTGTTAGGAATCTATTGTCTGATTCTATATGTTCTGTGCCGAGCAAGAAGTGAATGTCTTCACTTCTGTTGTATCCTTTGCTTGATAAAGGCTTTTTGGTCGAAACATTGATGTGTATTGTTTTTGTTGTTGTATTGTGTAAAACCACAGTACTATGTTTTTACGTGTTTCGCCATTGCTACATAGTTTGACTGTAGTTTCCCTTTGCTACAACATAGCTTTATTCGTGCTTTCGCCTACTCTTACACACTTTAGTGTTCGCCATTACATATTTTGCTTTCGCCAAGGCCTAAAAATAGTTTTACGTTCTTCGCTACATTGTAAGTAATTAGTGCTGTCTTGAGTTGAACATAGTTTACGTGTTTCGCCATTGCTACATAGTTTACGTGTTTCGCCATTGCTACATAGTTTACGTGTTTCGCCATTGCTACATAGTTTACGTGTTTCGCCATTGCTACATAGTTTACGTGTTTCGCCATTGCTACATAGTTTACGTGTTTCGCCATTGCTACATAGTTTGACTGTAGTCTTCCCTTTTATCGCTTACAAGTAGGCCAGCACATCCGACGCTTTTTATTTACTAGGGTAGCTTCTCTAGGCTCTTACCTCTTACGACACACCTTGTAGGTAGTTGTATTACTATTCTTTGCTCCCCCTGTGAGCCCGGCAACACAAGGGCGAAACAAATAAACAAATCAACAGTATTTAGGAAAACCGAATATACTTAACGTCTATGCATTAAGTAAGTAACTATAAGTGCCTGGTCTTATTGAGTTGAAAATGTCACAGTGGAACAATTGCTGGGTAGCTTCAGAAACTGTTCAACATTTTCTTAAAACTCAGAAAGTTCTGGTACTTGTCTTCAGCTTAAAGAATATGGAATACTTTGTCTACTGTCTACTGGTCATAACCATTTATGTGGATAGACTTTAACCATTTACATGGTTAGACTTTAACATTTACTGGTTAGACTTTAACCATTTACATGGTTAGACTTTAACCATTTACATGGTTAGACTTTAATCATTTACGTGGTCTACTATGGTACTTAACCATTTATGTGGATAGACTTTAACCATTTACGTGGTTAGACTTTAATCATTTACGGTTGATTAAATTTTAGATAGACTTTAATCATTTACGTGGTTAGACTTTAACCATTTACATGGTTAGACTTTAATCATTTACGTGGTTAGACTTTAACCATTTATATGGATTAACATTTACTGTATTAACATTTTAGTGGATAGACTTTAACCATTTAATGGATTAGACTTTAACCATTTATATGGATAGACTTTAACCATTTATATGGATAGACTTTAACCATTTACATGGTTAGACTTTAACCATTTATATGGATAGACTTTAACCATTTACATGGTTAGACTTTAACCATTTACATGGCTAGACTTTAATCATTTACGTGGTTAGACTTTAACCATTTACGTGGTTAGACTTTTAAAACCATTTACATGGTTAGATTTAACCATTTACTGTTAGACTTTAACCATTTACATGGTTAGATTTTAACCATTTACATGGTTAGACTTTAATCATTTACGTGGTTAGACTTTAACCATTTACATGGTTAGACTTTAACCATTTACATGTTAGACTTTAGCCACGTACATGGATATATTTTAATTATTTACAGGGATAGAATTTAAACATTTACAAGGATATAGCGTAACAATTTACAAAGATAGAATTTAAACACTCACAGAGATACACTTTAACCATTCACAGAGATAAACTTTAACCATTCACAGAGATAAACTTTAACCATTCACAGAGATACACTTTAACCATTCACAGTGATAAACTTTAACCATTACAGAGATACACTTAACCATTCACAGAGATACAATTGAACCAGTCACAGAGATACACTTGAACCATTCCCAGAGATACACTTGAACCAGCCACAGAAATAAACTTTAACCAATCACAGAGATAAACTTTAACCATTACAGAGATACACTTGAATCGGCCACAGAGATAAACTTTAACCATTCACAGAGATACACTTTAACCATTCACAGAGATACACTTTAACCATTCACAGAGATAAACTTTAACCACTTACATGAACACTTTAATCGCCAGTGGGTACCGGGGCCCGTAAAGGAAGCAAAGAATAGTACCACTGCGACCTACAAGGCATGTCGTAAGAGGCGACTGGTGTAGAACCTGAGGAAGCTACCCTAGTAAATAAAAAGCGTCGAGAAATTGGATCTGCTGGCCTACTTGTAGGCGCATAACTGGCACAACGTACAATCGCTTTTAGGCTCAGATCTCATACAAATCACACAGAGTGGTAAACGAGTGGCCGATGTGGAGCGTTTTAGGAGGAATAATAATTTAACCATTCACAAGGATCGAATCTCACCATTTACACGGATATAATTTAACAATTTACAAAGATCGAATCTCATCATTTATACGGATAGAATTTAACCATTTACAAGGATCGAATATCACCATTTACAAGAATAGAATTTAACCATTTACATGAATCGAATTCACATTTAACGGGATAATTTAACCATTTACATGGATCGAATCTCACCATTTACACGGAGATAATTTAACCATTTACATGGATCGAATCTCACCATTTACACGGAGATAATTTAACCATTTACATGGATCGAATCTCACCATTTACACGGAGATAATTTAACCATTTACATGGATCGAATCTCACCATTTACACGGAGATAATTTAACCATTTACATGGATCGAATCTCACCATTTACACGGAGATAATTTAACCATTTACATGGATCGAATCTCACCATTTACAAGAATAGAATTTAACCATTTACATGGATCGAATCTCACCATTTACACGGAGATAATTTAACAATTGACAAGGACACAATGTATCAGCTACACCAAGATAGAGTAATGACTAAGTGAGGATGCTATTTGACCAAAGTGTTGGCTTACATCGATGTAAGCACTATCTGCTATTTTAAAAAAACACTACCCAAGAACCACTTAACAAATCTCACTGCTTTAAAACTATAAAAATGATACATCAATTATATTTAATTACATTATTCTTCTCTAATTTGGACATCAGAATGTGACGGTTTCATGAGAAAAAAACCCACTGAGTGTGAGTAATTGCTGATTAAATTGCCTTTTTTTCGCCCCTTAAATTCAAACATGATTGCCTCTGAAATAAAGATGAACATTAGAGCTGCGCGTGTGTGAGGGACCAAAAGGATGTTCACTTTCCGATTATAACCAAATTAAAAAAATGTTGGTTTAATTCAAGCAATTACTTACAACAGATTCTCCGAAAGGAGTTAGTTCTTATTTTTGTTTGTTTGTTGGCCTACATGCTCTGATATAACCAATAAAAGGTTCGCATTAGGTTGAAAGGGGGGTGCCTCGGCTTAAAGAGGTTTTAACTCCATACACTGCGCATGGTGCTGATAGCGGGTGCAGAAGGAACGCCGCACTCAGTCCGAAAGGTTGCAGTATAAAAGACTCTTTGGAGTAGATTCAAGCCAAAATATATGGCAAACGGATCGTTAAAAGAATTTGTACGAAAGAAGGGAAATGTTAGGACTGACTGTCATCGAGACATACTCAAAACACTTCCGTAGGAGAAAACGGTAGCAAAGTATGTTCGCTTTTCCAGTATAATTAGTTAAATTGCATATTCTTTACAGGACTTTGCGAATCAACCCCAGCTTTTTAACGCTGTTTGTGAGTTTTTACCTAGGCATCATTACGTTCAGTAGTTTGTCACTGCTTTCTGAACGTGTGGTGCCGTCGTCCTTTGTAAAAATCCACGCGAAACAATTTGCAACCAAACTGTCCGCAGCGTGATTGAACTCAGAACGTCGGGTTAATAGACCGAGTCACTATCCCCTAAGCCACAGACGCTACCTTGCGAATATAACCCCCCAAATAATTGTTGGTTTAATTCAAGCAATTACTTAGATTAGATTCTCCGAAAGGAATTAATTCTTATTTTTCATGTTTGTTGGCCTACACGCTCTGATATAACCAATAAAAGATTCGCATTAGGCTGAAGGAGGCGTGTCTCGGCTTAAAGAGGTTTTAATTCAAATATTAAAAATAAAATATTCACATTTTATAAAGTGTTGAATTTTGCCAGATTGTCCATACAAGTTAATTATTATTACTTCTATATTTCTCTATCAACATAAGTTAATTTTTGTACCATATGTCGGTATAACTGCATCAGTTTCTGATATACATACCAAACACAAATCAAGCAACCGACGTTTCACAAATGAGGAAAGGAATTGGTCGACCTACATCCATCTTACTTGTGATTGAGAATTGTGAAGAGAAAGGTATTTCCCTTCCTTCAGTCTGTAAAAACGTACCGGATATTTTCATTTGAGTAGCTTGTGTTACAGCCACGGAACATGATGCAAGCCATATAGCAGTGGCTCTTAAAAAGGATGAATTATTGATGTGCCCGGCCAGATATTCAGTTATCACGGCTAGTTTTTTGAAGATTTTAGCAATCGCATCTGAAATATAAACACAGACCTCTATGTTTTGTTTTAACACTCTTTGACAGTCGCTGAACAACTGACATGCGTTCTTTCATACCTCTTCATCTCCTCGTTGATTTTGCTGTTGACGAAAGCCTGTCTGCTCTCTTATGAATATTCATAAGCATGTTCAGCTTCACAGCACTAGAGCTCTCAATGGAATTTCTGACTATAAATGGGCTAAGCAGAATAATCAAGATGTATGTGTACTAATCTACCTAGCTATTAATCTTGACAATGGACCTGATTATAGTCTATCGCAACAAGCCAACTAACCAACTACTGACATAACCAATTAACCATTAATTAGATAACCAATTAACTAACTAGCTGAACGACCCACCTACAAACCGACCGACAGACTGACTGAATAACTGACTGACCTACCGACCGACTGACTAACTGATTGACTTAGTGACTGACCGAGCGACCGACTCACTTACTAACTAGCTCATCATTAAGTATCTTGACCTTTCCGGAACTTGGCTCCATGACAGCAGTTCTGAAAAACTTTCTATTCTGTGCAAGTTGACCGGCGTCAACATCAATAATTCTCAGATCATCAATGACATCTTGCACACATTGTCTTTTAGGTCTTCCTCCCATTCTTCTTCCAGGCATCATTCCCTCCAAAAATATCTTCTCTAGACACTCATGTCATTTGATGTGTCCGAAATATTTAACTTTCCTTGATGTTATGCTCTTTGATAGTTGGAAGTCCTCGATGCTGTTACGAAGCTCTTGAACCGCCTCTGAGATCTTCCTGTGCTAGAATCAGGGAACAACAGTGATGGTCCAGAATAGCCGTTCATCGAAAGCGATGATGACAACAACTTCAGACATGTGATGCCGCACCTCTCTGGTGTGTGCGGAGGTGACCGTAGAGTCGAATCTTAGAAGAACAATCCTCTACCACAGGTGAGGCATACATGATCAAGGTTAGACATGTGGGTGTTGTGTGTTCTGTTTTTTCGCTTAGCTGGTTTTTTTCTGTGCCTCAATGGCACGACGATTCTCAGCTGTGCGGGTTCCTCTTGTGTTGTTACAACGCCATATTTGGCGATCTTGCGACAGGGATTCCCAGCACGTGATGTCTATATCGAAGCATTTCAGAAACACTTTAAGAGTGTCTTTACAGCGTTTTTTTCTGTCCACAAGTAGAGCGTCTGCCTCCCTTCAAGCTCGTCATACATCAACTGTTATGATTCACACAATCACTTAAAAACAATCAATCACACCCCAATCAATCAGTCAATCAATCAGTCACTCAGTCTTATTTACCGTTATCATTGAGCCTTTACCAACAACACAAGAAAAGACAGAATCACCAACATCAGCATAAGAAAGAAAGTTGGCACAAAACCGTGCTTGAATTACATAGATAAACAAAGAATGAAGTGGTTTGGCCACTTACAAAGAATGAATCCAAACTCCCCAGTATACAGTCTTCTACAACAGAACATCGGGAAAGAAGGCAAGAGGAAGACCACGGAAAAGATGGTTAGATGGCGTAGCAGAATCCTGTGAAAGAGCAAAGATAACAATCACACAAGCCACCAGAATAGCGCAAGACAAAAACAGCAAACCACGACACTGGGCAACAACCCGGTAGCAGTGTGACGACAAAAGAAGAAGAAGATTGAGCCTTTAAAATGTGTCGTAAATGATATTTTTCCCCCTTCATTTCTCTGTATATTATTTTCTTGGCAAAATATCGTTTGGTTGAATTATCGATTTGACCTGTTCTTGTACTTTCTAAAATTACTTTCCTGTTTTGATATTTTGCCTATAAAGCAAAAGTACAAATCAATTTGCCGTAAATGGCTACTTATTAATATTCTCCCTCTCCTCTCTCTCTCTCTCTCTCTCTCTTTCTCTCTCTTTCCCCGTTCTACATACATATATAAAATGTCTAAGATGAATCCTGCAAATTGTCTGGCCAAATGCGGTAACAAACGAAGAGCTTTTAAAACGAACAAATTGTGGATCATTGGAGACATTTATTAAATAATAAAGATGAAGATGGTTGAGCCTGTATGCTGTATGCTGTATGCTGTATGCTGTATGCTGTATGCTAGTAGGATGGCAAAATAAGATCTGGACGCCTAAAGGAAAAATTGACAAGAAATGTGGAAGAAGATTTTCGATTTCTTCTTCTTCATCATCGAACTCTCTATATCGACTACCTGTTAAACCACTCATTGTGACTTGTATGTGATCTGAGCCTAAGAGCGATAGTACTTTGTGCCAGTTATGCGCCTACAAATAGGAAAGCACATCCAATTTCTGCGACGCTTTGTATTTACTAGGGTAGCTTCCTTAGGTAATTAATTCAGTGGCTTCTTACAGCATGCCTTGCAAGTCGCAGTGTTACTATTCTTTACTCCCTATGAGGGCCCGGGCAAGACACTGATGGGAAGAAGAAATGAAAGAATTTGACCAAACGTGGGAAAGGGTTGGTAGAAAGAGGACCGATCAACAGTGGAACTATCTAGTGGAAGACATGTTTCAAACAGGACACAAAGAGGTTATATATATGTATCGAAATAAGGGAAGACTGCAGTAAAACTTGGTAAATAGCGAAACACGTACAAATAAAGTACTATAGTTTTACAAAATACAGAAACAGTGACAATAAACAGCAACGTTTCGACCAAAGGCCTTTATCAAGCAAACGACACAACAGGAGTGACGAATTATAGAGAACACTTACAAATGGACGATAACGGAAAAATGCAAATGTATCTAATGAACTGGGAATAAAAACGAAATGAGTGCAACACAAAACTAGAATTGGAAAAAAAGAGAAACAATATACAATCAAGTGAAAATCCAAATTATAATATGAAGCAAATACACTATAGATTACAAGGCATGAGATGAGAAAGTACTAAGAAGCATAGGAATGTAATGCGTTGAGTCCAAGAGGCTCCAAGGTACCATATAACGAAATAAAACGGTTCTCCAGAGCAAATCGACTACGATCATCAGAGGAACATGATCGGATGGCTGTGACCTGGACATCGCAAGCTCCTGAATGGCCAGTATCATTGAAATGGGTAGCTACAGGGGTCACAGAGCATTGGCGTATATCGCGCAAGTGTTGGGCTAATCGGTCACTGAGTCTCCTGCCGATTTCCCCAATATAGGCCTTGTTGCACCGCTTGCAGATAATGGCATAGATAATATTACGGGACTCGCACGTGAAACTGTCTTCAATAACGATAATAGGGCTGACATTGTCTTGGACTCAACGCATTACATTCCTATGCTTCTTAGTACTTTCTCATCTCATGCCTTGTAATCTATATGTGTATTTGCTTCATATATATAATTTGCATTTTCACTTGATTGTATATTGTTTCTCTTTTTTCCACTTCTAGTTTTGTGTTGCACTCATTTCGTTATTCGTTTTTATTCCCAGTTCATTAGATACATTTGCATTTTCCCGTTATCGTCCATTTGTAAGTGTTCTCTATAATTCGTCACTCCTGTTGTGTCGTTTGCTTGATAAAGGCCTTTTGGTCGAAACGTTGCTGTTTATTGTCACTGTTTCTGTATTTTGTAAAACTATAGTACTTTGTTTGTACGTGTTTCGTTATATATATATATATATATATGTATTAAATCGTCCTCATCGTCATCATCATTATAGAGGTCTTTTGCAACACGACGAGACGAGATAATATCATACATACACATATGTGTACGCACAGTGGCGGCTCGTCATTAAGGACCAGGGGTCGGCACCACCAAAAATAATTATAACGTGTATTTATTATTTTATAAATTAAAATAGGGCAGCCAAAAACCATGATTTATCAGGGGAAAAATTTCAGGCCCCACCAACAAAAATGATCACGAGCCGCCACTGTATAAACATATAACAAACAGGCATACATCATTCATAGTAGTTTTATGTTTATTGCTAGATGAGAACAATGAGTTTTTTGTAAGAACCCCATGAGGAAGCAACGGAAGCAATCAACATGATCAATAAATTGACACGTGTACAATTTTTTGTACATAAATTGTTGAAGACATCGTTGCTATACAGATCATCTGACTCTAATAACAGTGTGAGGTTTTTTTTCATGAAACCACTTATTTTCTAATGTTTACTCGTCGCGTGTCTTGACATATTCTGAAGATCCAAACCCCGAGAGACAATGTTTATCTTAGGTTGAGTAATTCCAGAATTCGACAAACCTGTTTTCCAAGTAATTATTTACGTAGTACCAAGTACAAACTGAAGAATGCCAGGCCAAGATCGCAGGTTTTGTGTACGCAGAGTTAAGAAATAAACGTTGGAGGCTAATTATGTAGCACACCCAGAAGGTTGATGGTTGTAAATCTATCAAGATTTATTACCTAAGAATTACGTATTGCACCCAATGTCGTGACTGTAGTATTGAGTGCTTTAATATCTTCATGGACTATCTGGTGTATTAATGTGGTTATCACTATCGTTTGATAATTCATATTTCTTCTTCTTTGAACGTACCACAACGACCACATATTAACCACTCTGTGTGATTTGTATGTGATTTGAGCCTAAGAGCAATTGTACGTTGTGCCAGTTATGCGCCTACATGTAGGCCAGCACATCCAATTTATGCAACGTTTTTTATTTACTAGGCTAGCTTCCCTAGGTGCTACATCAGTCGCCTCTTACGACATGCCTTGTAGGTCACAGTGTTGCTATTCTTTGCTTCCCTTGCTTGTCCCGGCACCACACGGCAGAATTCATATTTCAAAGTACAAGTCACGGTGCAGATAGGTTACAAGTTGAAAACCCATCTGTAGATGCATAACGTGCACTTAAAAAAATGTCATTATTTAAAAATCACTTTTTAAAAAAATACTAGAGGTGTAATTTATAGATATAGGTTTTAAATGGGTACACAAGTGGGAAAATGTTGGGATTCAGTGTTTTAGTAGATTAAGGTGAGAGATGTTTTTTGTAATGAGATAACTCATTTATTAAGTAAATATAAACAATAAAGGACAGATTTATTAGCAAACAAGGCCATGACAATGGGCACATTATTTTTGCAATGCTTACTAAAACAAATATTTTTGGAACGTGATTCTGGGGAAAATGGAGAATCAACAGCTTAAATATTGTGATTGATTTAATTTGAATAGTTTTAGCTGTCTTGCGCAAAAAGTTTGTATTCTTATTTTAAATATATTGTTTGGAGAAATCTGCAGTTTTTTTAAGTGTCATTAGTCTTCTTCTTCTTTGCGTTCGTTCTTTACGAGCAATTTTAATCACTCTTTGTGATATGTTTGATCATTGCCAAGAACGTGTATACTTGCACATTGGTTTGGTAGGCCCCTAAACGCATAAGACTTCTACACGTTTAGGACACATGCATCCGATTTCAGCCAAACCTCCTTAGTCGCCTCTTACGACATGCGTGGTAGGTAACAGTGGTTCTATTCTTTACATCCCAAATTTGGGCCCCGGTAACCACTCGGGCGAGTGTCATTAGTCTTTCTTTTTCTTGTCTCCAGGTCCTGTTTTGCCTCACAGCGTCAGGTCAAGAAGAGATTTCTAAAACGGGCCTTTGAATGCGCTTCATAGATATTGTCGTTCTTCGCCTCTGTTATCTCTGAGGTCCACCTTTTGCGTGGACGGCATTTTGCTATGCATTCAATGCATCGGAGTAACATTGCTCTTTGAGGCGCACTGTCTGTTGGTAATCTGCTTATGTGGTCGAACTATTTAATTTGTTGTTTCTTGATGAAGTTAGTACTGATGTTGTACCCACTTTTTCCTGATGTCT
This sequence comes from Arion vulgaris, assembly GCA_020796225.1. Classification (NCBI taxonomy): domain Eukaryota; kingdom Metazoa; phylum Mollusca; class Gastropoda; order Stylommatophora; family Arionidae; genus Arion; species Arion vulgaris. Next base: position 17,696,642 of record CM036766.1, read on the forward strand.
TCATTTTTCAACCGGTCTCTTCTTGTTACACCCAGCATTCTGTGTAGATACTTCATCTCTGTTGTAACTAGTTTTCTTCTACTATTTGTTGTCAGCGTCCAGTTTTGGCACTGGTAACATAATGTGGGGATAAAGATTGTGTTGAACATCGCTCTTTTCGTGTTCATGGTGACATATTTGCATTTTAAAATTGGCGCCATTTGTCCTATCATTTGATTTGCTTTGTTGCATCTGTTTTGAATTTCATTAGACATTCTTCCATTATTCTGACTATGATTTTTTCCTGTTGTCTTCATTTCTAAACTGATCTGTTCTTGTCATTAGTATTTGACAAAAATGTTATTGATTTCGGATAACTTTTTTTGGTTTGAATATTCTCTTATTTCTTTGGTTTTTTTTGTAACCTTTTAATAAAATACTTGACATTTAATGAGTGAATAAGCGACATTGGCTCTTTTCTTCATGTTTGCTCGATGCTAAGACTTTCCCTGTTTTTTCTTCTCAAAATTTGTGTCCTTAAAACGATTTAATGAAAAAATGTCAACATGTCTTATTATCTTCTCATTTACATGTAGTAACTTGATATGGGAAGTAACACTTCTCAAGTACCTAGTCCCAGTTGATACATGTTTCTTATGTCATGTTTGTGACGTCTTTTACCTTTTTGACTTAGTCCCAGGTTCACAAGAATTGGATTCATTCAATGTACGCATAAAGTAACAAGTAAATAAGTCATGGTCAGACAATGAAGAGCAAGACAATTGTACAAATAGATCAGAGAGAAATGAAATAATAGATCAATTATAGATCAGAAATTGGTGAATAATAGACGAAATGAGAAAGAAAAATGACAGAAATTGAGAAATGAAATAATAGATCAGAAATTGGTGGTGTGTAATGTAGTGTACGAGGCAGGGTATGAGCAAGACAAAGATGACAGTAGGACCATCATAGAAACCTTGAACATGACGGTGGAGGAGGCGGAAGAAAATGCTAAAGACATAGATGTTTGCATCCAGGCAGTGATGAAAGCGATGTTCCGCAAGGGACATGCTACAACTTGATGAGAAATTAAGAAATTAAATAATAGAGAAGAACTTGAGAAATTAAATAGTATATACAAAATTGGTCGTACATAACCTGAAGTACGAGGCAGGGGACGATCAAGGCGAAGGTGACAGCAGGACATCAAAGAAACTTTGAAAATGACGATGGAGGAGGCGGGCGAACTTACGAGAGACATAAAGTTTTTCAGGCGGACAGGGATGACATCAATGTTCCGCAAGAGACAGTCTACAACTTGATGAGACATTGAGAAGTTAATTAATATCGACAAAGAAAAAGACAATACAATGTAGTGAGAAAAAAATCCAACTATACTAGATGGAAAGGTTTCTAACGAAAGGTTATAAAGAGGACAACAACGAAATAAGTGGGAGAAAACACATGATAAGTTATACAGATAACAGCTTTGTATAATTTACCGCTATGACAAGAGATGAAATGCTGGGGATCCATTGCCTCTGACCTTTGATGTGGAAATGGCGCATGATTAGATCAGATGTAAACAAGAAGCAGAGAATGTTCTAGATCCATTAAGACCCACTAGTGATGTGGAAATTGCAACTGATGTGATCTGATCAAGCCAAGAATAGAAAAATATTGGGGATTCATTACAGTCGACCTTCAATGTGAAGATGGAGAACACATTATATACATCTAAAACAGATGAATTCAGTCAGCGGAAATGAATAGACAAATGATAAGTATCATGTTTATGCCAATTTTATTTTTCATATCAGAGGATACATAATATACAAAGCGGAGATCATTCAAGGGTATCTTCATCTTCTTCTTCGAATGCTCCATATTGACCACTTGTTAACCACTCTGTGTAATTTGTAATTGAGCATAAGAACGATTGTACGTTATGTAATCGCACAAATAGGTTAGTACTTTTATGAACAATGTAGTTGTGTCATTATCGTACAAGTAGGTTAGTACTTCTTAATAAGAACGATTGTCGTGTGTAGTTATGCCCTCAAGTGGTTAGTCTTCTACATAGAACGATTGTACATTTGTCAGTTATGGCCCCAAATAGTTAGTACTCTTACTAACGATTACGTTTGTCAAGTTATGGGTAAGTTAGTACTTCTTACATAAGAACGATTGTACGTTATGTCAGTTATGCGCCTACAAGTAGGTTAGTACTTCTTACATAAGAACGATGCAGGTTGTGTCAGTTATCGCCTACAAGTAGGTTAGTATTCTAATTTCTGTGCGCTTTTTATTTACTAAGGTAACTTCCCTAGGCTCCTACATCAGTCGCATCTTACGACATACTTTGTTGGTTGCAGTGGTACTATTCTTTGCTTCACTTGCGGGCCCTGGGATCACACGAGCGAACTCACAGGTATAAGCTTGTATGTACAGTGTCTCTATGGTGGAGTAGTTAAGACGTTTGCCTGTCGTTCGAACCCCAACCGTGTCAATGTGCACTTTTTTATGCGATCCTAAGATTGTTGGGAAGCTACGGATGTCATGCTTTGTGCAGCACTCTCGGCAAATGATATGCTATTTCGGCCGACAGAGACGGAACCATATGGGGAAATCCGGTACGATAAAGTCAATACTATTTAGACTATTTAGGTTGGTATGTATTCACCGACGAATGTGCACTTGAGCCTCTGCCAAACTCCATACAGACTAACATTGCATAACTGGGGTATTTGTTAATTTTAATCAGCGAGCTACGGGAATCATCTGCATGCATACTTTTCGATGACTGCTGGGAAAGACGACTGAGAATAGATAGGTTATGCTGGACGTGTTATGACGTCAGGTCAATTACAACCCAACGAGGACAGGTGCTATAACTGGACTGTTCTATCACTGGCGAAACAAACCTCTGAAGTCGGCGTAGGCCAGCCTGCATGGCAAGGAACACCAATCAAATAGTAAAGCAGGCTTTCACACAAAAATCTGTTAGAAGCGTTATACCAGTTGTCATGGCTAACGCCAACATTCACAGCAGGTCAACGGAGAAGAAGAAGAAGACTGGCGAAACTAAGGTCGTGATGATATCCGTGCTGCTCAATAATACATAAGCTAAGGTAGAATTCACTGTAACATTTTACCAGTCCACGATATTCTCAGTATTTTTCTGCAAAATTACATATAAAAAAATATGCCGTTGGAATCGAGGTCATTATATTTGCATATCACTGCAGGATAAAGTCTGAGTTCTCAAGATACATTTGTACGTTGATATCGATATGTGTGATGGTGTGAAGCTATAGTATCAAAATCTAAAAAAAACCGATTCAAAAGTGCATTTTCTAAAAGTACTTTTTCTAACGAGTCTTAATTTATCAATACAGATGTTATGGTTGTATAACAATCGTTCTTCTTTCTTTCTTTTGTCTTTCTCTGCCTTTTTGCCGCTAGGCGTAGCAGGTTTAACTGATGATCGGTTTCCGAGATAATGCTCGCTCGGTCGCTTGATATGGTGTGGTATTGTGGAGTTTTAAGATGTTTGTAACTCCATCAACCCATCTTTTTCTTGGTCTGCCCTTTCCTCTTGATGATTCCATTTTCAGGTTGTACGATCTTGCAACTGGTGTATTCGGGTTCATTCTGACCAAGTGGTCAAACCATTTGAGTCTCTGTTTTTCAATCGTTGCCGGCAGGAAATATATTTATTAGGGGGGAAATAGTTGATTGTTAAACCAGGTTACGTGTACACTTTGTGCGTGATTTAATCAAGCATGAAAACGAATGTTTTAGAGATATATTGATTAAATGTTGGTTTTGGAAAGTGCAACCGATATTAAATCTTAAATTATTGATTCATCATTAAGTAGCTTGTCGCTCCGGAACTTGGCTGCTATGACAGTAGTCCTGAAAAACTCTATGTTCCGTGCAAGTTGACTGGCGTCAGTAGCAGTCATTCTCAGATCGTCAATGACATCGTGCACCCATCGTCTTCTAGGTCTTCCTCTCATTCTTCTTCCAGGCACCATTTCCTTCAAAATTATTTTCTCTAGGCACTCATGTCGTTTGATGTGTCCAAAATATTTAATTTTCCTTGATGTTATGCTCTTTAAAAGACAACTCTCTTTAATATATAGCTGTTGCAGACCAAAAAATTATTGATTACACATTAAAAAATGTGACCAAGAAACGAAACTGTTTTTGTTAAATGCACAAGATGGTCAATAGTGGTAACATCAAACCAAGCACTGTAGAAGGTTATAGTTCTAGTATTAATAGATTCATACCTATTTATGTTCCTTGTCATGCAAATATTTTCTAACAGACGGTGAATGCGCATTGAACGTGAGTATGGAGGAGGTGAGAGAACTTGATCTTCATTCATGTTGTTAACAGAACGACGCTCTGCAAAATACATCCTGCACAATGGGATTTAAATTATAGTACTGCTTATATGATAATGGGGGAAATATCGTTTAAAAATAATTGTTTTCTCCAAGACATGCCAGTAGAGTATAAATATAAATGATCGTTTCCCCCCACTAAAACACACACAAAGGAAGCTGCGATAAATTTGTACTCACCTGGGAGTCGTCGGAAGTTGCGATAAATGTGTACTCACCTGGGAGTCGTCTTAAGTGACCTGAACTCGTTTCAGACTGACACCCTCTCTAGATAATAACTTCGTGCGGCTCTGACATTTTCCAAATCAGGCAATCAGTAGACCTGTCTACTCCTACAGCGCATTGTATATTATGATGCCTTAGATTTTGTGAACATGACACCAAAAAAACCCCACTTTTATCAATTTTGAGATATTTATGCTAAAATATCTTTTAAATGTCAAAGTTATTTGGTGGCATTTATGCTATGATTGAGATATTTTACTATAATTAATACATTGTCAATACTTATAATGGAAAGTTGTGTGCATCCACCGAATAAAAAACAAAACGCCATTTCGACAGCATACCCCAAAAAAGTTGAAAATTATATCAAGCTGGCGGCATTTGTAAAAAATATAAAATAACTGCGCGTCTATATTTAAGAAATAAATATGTACGTTTTTCCCTGAGGCATTATGTTGTATTCACTCTTTTAAATATAAATATAGAGACAGTTTTCATTGTTATTACAACGGCTCAGCAGCTCAGGTCTTCCTGTAAAAGAAAGAGATCGGAGCACATATGGCTACTCACCGAGGTGCAATGGCGATGACCATATCACTCAATCAATCAATGAAACAATCAAACAACGGCTAAGCTATCATTTTAATTTGAGGCTAGTTTTACTAACTGGATTCTAGGATTTACGAGGGAAATGTGTTCAGATCTCATCGGTTTTCAGGTCAACCCAGTTTCAAATGGGTACCTGAGAAACGCTGAGAGTAAATGTGATTCTTGTAATGGTGACCACATCACTCACTCCTGCGACGCAGATCAAAGAAAATACTTGTCTCACACTGTATTTGCATATATAACTCTTGATATAAAAACGAGCTGTTTTAATAAATTAATTTATAAATTGTATATCCAATTATATTTTACAATAAAAATATATGAGAAAATGACTTTTGCAAAATAGACAAAAGCGGAAAACTAAATTTGTCTCGAGTGTTTTGACAAGCAAATAAATTTGGATCCTGATCTTTAAATTAATATTCCCCGTTCACAAATTATGAAACAATGTTTTCACTTGCTTACCACTGTACACTCACAATGCCTTAGTATAAGGGATAACATGGAAAATAGTAGAACTGGACATAAGAAATAGTAAAGCAAGAATAAACATGAGAGCTAGTAGAGCAGCGATAGACAGGAAAGGAGATAATGTGACAGGGGAAGAGAAAAGATATGGACTGCTATGTACTTGGGTAACAGTTATACGTCTGCCAGAATGACATTGTGTATTTTTCTACTAGTTTTGTTGTCTTCTTACTTACTGCCACTTCATTTCTTTTCATGTTCTCCACGTTGTTTTCAATATGAGAATTATTTAATAAAATATCAGTGCCGTATCACCTGCTTCGCTTTCTGTTATTGATTTTAATCACTGCATCATCCTGCTTTTCTTCCATGTATACATATCATTCATGTTCAGATTCACATGTGTGCTGTTGGAGCTCGCAAGGGGAGCAAAGGACAGTATTTATATAAACTGTGGGAGTCTGTGGTTAAGGGGTTAAGCCGTTGCCTTGCGTTCCAAAAGTCGCTTGTTCTAAGCCAGACCTCGCCGCTCTGTTCACGAGTACATTTTTTCAAGCGACCCTATGATTGTTGCATTAGCTATGGAGTTAATGTTTTGTGCAATACTCTCGGTAGGTGGTACGCCATTACTGCGGAGAGGGACTGAACTATATGGGATAAAACCTGGTGCAATGAAGTCAATTCTTCAACTTTTTACCGTTTTTTAGATTTGTTTTATTTGTGAATCATTTCACAAACAAAATCTTTAACTGTCAGTAAAAACTCTTTTCTTTTTTTCCACGTGAGTTAATTTCTGGTTAAGACATCAGAAGTTCTCAATTTAGATATGCACCAAATGGTCTGGCATTGTTCCATACTCAACACGTATTGATCCGTACATTGCACGTTCTCAGTACAGGACGGTATATTTGCTTTGTCCTATTTACTTAAGTCCACACACTTGTGAACACTTACTGAACGAGCTATGACAACGCTTAAGCGCACATCACAACTGCCTAACCATATGTATATATATATTGATTTATTAAGCGACTAGCCATGGGAATTCAGAGGTATAAAAGTACAAATATATTATGACACAGGCGACATATTGTATGATAAGATTACGAACGAGGAACTTGGAGAAAGAGCTTATCAAATACCAATGGAGAAAGAGCTAAGGAAGAGACGATGGTGATGGATAGGACACACATTGGGAAGCCGACCGGAAGCATTGCAAGACAGGTACTGTTTTAGAACCCGCATGAATAGAGGAGTAGGGAATGTCTAGACATACCTGGAGAAGAGAGCTTGAGACTGATATTAAAAGGATAGATAAAACATGGAAAGAATTGGAAGGGATGACAAGAGAGAGGAAGAACTAAAAGAAGTTTTTATGTTGTTGATTGGTTTTATTTTTTTACGAACATTGAGCCAGAAGCACTTGCTTTCCAGCTCTCGGTCTGTGCCATGGAGTCGTTTCTTCGCTGTTCTGGTGCCAGAACTGCTCTAAGATCTGGAGAACTGTGGCTTTTTGCCATCTTGCGATTTGAACCCACACACACAGAGGGATAGTCACCCGTAGTCAACGCGCTACGAACACGCTGGGCAGACGGGCTAAAGAAGTTTGTTGAAGACCTGTGCTCCGTTGGGAGTTGAAAGGTGAAGAAGAACACAGACAACATAACAAAAGCAAAAATTATAACATATATTTTTACAGTGACAACATATGGATGCGAATCTGAACATTTATATAAGCATTCTTCTTCTTCTTTGTCGTCACACTGCTACCGGTTGTTGCCCAGTGTCGTGGTTTTCTGTTTTTGTCTTGCGCTGTTCTGGTGGCTTGTGTGATTGTTATCTTTGCTCTTTCACAGGATTCTGCTACGCCATCTAACCATCTTTTCCGTGGTCTTCCTCTTGCCTTCTTTGCTGATGTTCTGTTGTAGAAGACTCTGTATACTGTGGAGTTTGGATGCATTCTTATTAAATGGCCAAACCACTTCATTCTTTGTTTATCTATGTAATTCAAGCACGGTTTTGTGCCAACTTTCTTTCTTATGCTGATGTTGGTGATTCTGTCTTTTCTTGTGTTGTTGGTAACTTTTCGCAGGCAACGCATTTCACATGTAGTTATTTTTGTGACTGCGCTTTGCTCAATGTCAATGTTTGGCTCTGGTTACACAAAGTAGGTATAAAAATGTTGTTGATCATCTGTTGCTTAGCTGCCTGTGAAATTTTGGGTGCCTTAACAATGGGGCTAGCTGGTAGGTTACAGCATTTGCTTTTGTACTCTAGCCTCTATCTCTCTATTCAGTTTTCCGTCTTCTGTGAATATGCTTCCTAAGTATTTGAATTCTTTCACTTGGTTTATTTTAGTGCCATGACATGGATGTCTAGATTATTATGTTTTCTTCCCATATTCATTATTTCTGTTTTAGTGTTGTTGATTTTCATGTCATGTTTTACACAATTTTTGTTCAAGGTGTCAATATGATGTTGTAGATCTTGTTCATTTTGATGTATCAGGCACTGATCATCTGCAAACAGCAGTTCATTTATTTCATCATTATCTGAATTTGACTCTTGAGTTATTTTATCCATATATGCAATAAAGAGTAGTGGTGAGAGGACACAACCTTGTCTAACACCTGATGTAATGGAGAACCAGTCGGTCATTCCTTCTGTTGTTCTTACTGTACTCTGGCTATCTTGATATAAGGCCATGATATTACCTAATAGTTGTAATATAAGCATTAAGGAAGAAAATTAAAACTTTTCAAACAAAGCTACACAAACACTGTTAAAATGACTTGGGTAGAAAATCAAAATGTTATAAACATAATACAAGACTTGAACATCGAGGAAAATTGTCTTATAAACAATTTTAATGTCTCGGAGACTGACATTTTTTGGTTACAATAAACATCACAGAGGTTTAGATAGATAGAAAGATAGATGGATATATATTAGATAGATAGATAGATGGATGGATAGATAGATAGATAGATAGATAGATGGATAGATAGATAGATGGATAGATAGATAGGTAGATGGATAGATAGATAAACAGATAGATATATAGATGGATAGATGGATGGATAGATAGATAGATAGATGCATAGACAGATAGATGGATAGATAGATAGATAGATGGATAGATAGATATATAGATGGATAGATAGATAGATAGATAGATAGAAAAAAGATAGATAGATAGATAGATATGTAGATATATATATAGAGAGAGAGAAAAAGGGGAACAAAACCTAAGGATTGACTTCATTTTACCGGTTTTTACCCAACATGACTAGATCCCTCTCCACAGAAATGGCGTGTCACATGCTGAGAGTGCTGCACAAAGCACGAACTCCATAGCTCCGGCAACAATCCTAGGGTCTCTGAAAAATAGGCACTCGATAAAAGAACAGCGCGGTTCAGATTCGAACCTATAATAAGGCTGTATACAAACTCCGTAGCACCGGCGAGGTCCCGATATAATTTTGAAGATGGTGAAAAATTTGTAAGAACGTTTTTGTAATTTTCTTTTTAAGAGTTTTGCCCGGACAGCGGCGTTGCAGCCTACCCTATCGCTTTTTCAACTACTAAGGGTTCTTTTACGTGCTCAACGTGAACACGGGACTTCCGTTTTATTGTCCATACGCCCGTCTGGTTCTGGGACCCGCAAGAGAAGCAACAAATAGTATCACTGCCACCTACAAGGCATGTCGTGACTGATGTAGGACCTAGGAAAGCTACCTAGTAAATAAAAGCATCGCAGAAATCGGATGTGCTGGCCTACTTGTAGGGACATAACTCGCACAATGTACAATCGTTCATAGGCTCGGATCACACATCACAGGCTCGGATCACATACATCATCACAAGAGTGGTTAATAAGTGGTCGATATGGAGAGTTTGAAGAAGAAGAAGAAGAACAAATATTTGATAAATCTATGTCTTTTAAATATTGGCAGCAAAGTCATTTTTTTTGTTACCGATCCAGAAACACTTGAGCTTTCAGCTCTTCGGATCGGTGCCGTGGACATCGTAACCCTTCGGTTCGGTACCACGAACACCGTGAATCTGGTGAACCTGTGGTTTTCTGCCATCTCGCGGAATTGAACCCGTACTCACAGGAGCTTGTTCACCGTAGTCCGACGCGCTACGAACACGCTGGGTAGACGGGCATAGCAAAGTCATTAAGAACATATATTGACAATAAACAGCAACGGTAAGAGTGAACAAACAGATCGGAGCTTTTCATCCGATCAATACAGGATTAAGGCAAGGATATGTAATATCTTCTAATCTTTCTGCTGCAGAAAATTTCAAGATCAATAAACGAGAAGCCTGAAACAGCAGTTGGTGGACATAATATAATTAATATGAGATATTATGAGCCATTGCCTTAATAGTGAAATGTAAACAGAGCTCAGAAACTCGTTATTACGGTTGATAGCAAAAGTAAAACAGAAGCTCAAGTCTGAACAGAAAAAAAATAATGGACAGAAGTTGTGGTCATCTTTAATAAAGTGCAGATTCAATCAAAACAGAAGTAAAAACACAAAGCAAACAAAAATTGTGGAGACAAGTATATCAAATTAAATACACTGGAAATCTATTAACACAAAAATTGTAGAGACAAGTATATCAAATTAAATTCACTGGAAATCTATTAACACAAAAGTTGTAGAGACAAGTATATCAAATTAAATTCACTGGAAATCTATTAACACAAAAATTGTAGAGACAAGTATATCAAATTAAATTCACTGGAAATCTATTAACACAAAAGTTGTAGAGACAAGTATATCAAATTAAATACACTGGAAATCTATTAACACAAACGTTGTAGAGACAAGTATATCAAATTAAATACACTGAAATCTATTAACACAAAAGTTGTGAGACAAGTATATCAAATTAAATACACTGGAAATCTATTAACACAAAAATTGTAGAGACAAGTATATCAAATTAAATACACTGGAAATCTATTAACACAAAAGTTGTAGAGACAAGTATATCAAATTAAATACACTGGAAATCTATTAACACAAAAGTTGTAGAGAAAAGTATATCAAATTAAATTCACTGAAAATCTATTAACACAAAAGTTGTAGAGACAAGTATATCAAATTAAATACACTGGAAATCTATTAACACAAAAATTGTGGAGACAAGTATATCAAATTAAATACACTGGAAATCTATTAACACAAAAGTTGTAGAGACAAGTATATCAAATTAAATACACTGGAAATCTATTAACACAAAAATTGTAAAGACAAGTATATCAAATTAAATACACTGGAAATCTATTAACACAAAAGTTGTAGAGACAAGTATATCAAATTAAATACACTGGAAATCTATTAACACAAAAGTTGTAGAGACAAGTATATCAAATTAAATACACTGGAAATCTATTAACACAAAAGTTGTAGAGACAAGTATATCAAATTAAATACACTGGGAAATCTATACCATTGAACACAAAATTGATAAAGACAAGTATATCAAATTAAATACACTGAAATCTATTAACACAAAAATTGTGGAGACAAGTATATCAAATTAAATACACTTGAAATCTCTCTCTCTCTCTCTCTCTTTGCCTTTTTACCCCGGTTGGGGCATAGGCCCTCAACCAACTCATGCCAAGTCTTCCTATTTCTAGCTGTCTCCTGCAGCTCCCTCCAGCTCTTCTTTATATTGTTGATCTCCGCCTCCAAATCTCGTCTCCATGTATTTATCGGCCTCCCCTTCTTTCGCTGTCCCTGTGGGTTCCAGGCAAGGACCCTTCTTGTTATATTCCCCTCCGGTTTTCGCAAAGTGTGTCCTATCCAGCGCCAGCGTCTTTTTTAACCTGTTCGTTCACTGGAATCTGTCTTGTTCTCTCCATAAGTTCCTAATTTGTGACCTTATCATACCATCTTATTCCCTCTATTCTGCGCAGACACCAGTTGATGAATGTTTGCAATTTATGCGCTATTGTTTTAGTTGTTCTCCATGTTTCTGACCCATACAGTAGAACTGCTTTAACATTAGAGTTAAATATCCGAATTTTTGTTCTAGATTTGATTTCTTTGGACTTCCAAATGTTTCCCAGTGCAATGAAAGCTCCTCTTGCCTTCTGTATTCTTATTTTAACATCTCTATCTGTTCCACCCTCTTTGTCTACGTTGCTGCCCAAATATGTGTATGATTCTACCTCTTGAAGTGGTATTTCCCCCAGGAAGATCGAGTTGTCGTTTGTTTGGTTAATTCTCAATATCTTTGTCTTTCCCCTATGAATATTCAGCCCTAGTTGCTGGGACCTTTGATTCAATGTGACTTGAAATCTATTAACACAAAAATTGTGGAGACAAGTATATCAAATTAAATACACTGAAAAACTGACAAGAAAATGACTACGAGCCGCCACTGCTTCCAGGTATATTGGCTAATGCGGTGTTAGGCCCGTATTTTTCATAGACCGTCAACACGCAATAGGTGATGTAGTCAATATTATGCCGGTTGTCTTTATTTCCCAGGGATTTTCCTGGTACCCAATTAAGGTTAGTTCGGTCTGAGAGCCGTTAAAAAGTGAATTGCATATCCTTTACATGAGTTTGCTAATCAACCCAAGCTTTTTAACGCTGTTTGTGATTTTTCTAGGCATTATTACGTTCAATAGTTTGCCATTGCTTTCTGAACGGGTGGTGCCATCGTCCGTTTGTAAAAATCCACGCGAAACAATTTGCAACCAAACTGTCCGCAGCGTGATTCGAACTCAGAACGTCGGGGTAATAGACCGAGTCGCTATCACCTAAGTCACAGGCGCCACCGAGAGCCGTTACGTTCGGAAAAATATATAAGACATAGACAATCATACATTTTGAGATATATTGTTAGAATCGATGTTTAGACCATAGTGTGATATCAAGCAGAACTGATGATTGACAAGACATCCGGACAGAGAGAAAATATTATGAACTTCATGAAATGAAAATGGAAATCGTGGCATATAATTTACATGACTTATCCACCAACCACAGTAAACGAGTCGTTGATTTTCTAGACACCACTTATACGTTCAATAGTTTGCCATTGCTTTCTGAACAGTGAGGTCTATTTTTAGAAAACGTAATAATCCAAGGGGACGAATTTGCATCCAAACTTTCCCGCCACGGAGTTTCAACCAGGTACGCTTGGGATGTGGTTGAGCTCTCTATCGCTTATGCTACAGACGCTCACATGAACGTCATATCCTAGAAAAATGTCATCACCCGTATTGAGGCGCAGTCAACTCTAGATTAATAAGTTGATAGCTGGCTCTGATTAAGGTAAGTCGGATCACCGATATCGAAGCTGATAAAGCAATGCACTCGTGATCTTGTGCTGTAGAAATGCCGTGGTTCGGGACTAGCTTAGGCCATATATTCTCGGTGTACACACGGTTCACGGTTGAACTACATGAATCCCTGGTTCCTCACTTGGGGATCTAAATTACAAGTACCTCGAAAGTCGGAGTAAGGCTTGCCTGAACATCGAGAGACACTGGTGATAAGGAAAGTCAATCTTCACTCAAAAATCATCCAGAGATGCCATATTGTTCGCAATGACTACGCCTGAGCTCATAGTGAACAAACAAAATGAAAAAATGGTGGTCAGTACTGAGGACATACTTTTACGAAGGACTTTGATCTGAGGACATACTTTTACGAAGAAATATGATCACGCAAGTCAGTCGATTTGACACATGATGGTGATATGTTTTTAAATAAATCGGTATGTATTATCGTGTGATCTGTATAAACACACACACACCACACACACACAGCACGCACACACACACATACACACAATACCAACAACCAAATTTTGTCGTAAAGACGTTTATCAAGTGCTCTGATAAACACACACACACTACAATTACCAACAACTAGAACTTGTCGTAAAGATTTTATTGGTCACAACATAAATACCAATACTTTATACATAATTAATAAAATAACGATATGACAATGATAATAGCACAGCTAATTATTGTTCTGACATTGATGATGTTTGTAACAATGATAATAGCACAGCTAATTATTGTTCTGACATCGTGATGATGTTTTTTTTTAATCAATGATAATAGCACAGCTAATTATTGTTCTGACATTGATGATGTTTGTAACAATGATAATAGCAAAGATAATTATTGTTCTGACATCGATGATGTTTGTAACAATAATAATAGCACAAACAATGTTGTTCTAACATTGATGATGTTTGTAACAATGATAATAGCAAAGATAATGTTGTTCTAACATTGATGATGTTTGTAACAATGGTAATAGCAAAGACAATGTTGTTCTGACGTTGATGATGTTTGTAACAATGATAATAGCAAAGATAATGTTGTTCTAACATTGATAATGTTTGTAACAATGGTAATAGCAACGATAATGTTGTTCTAACATTGATGATGTTTGTAACAATGATAATAGCAAAGATAATGTTGTTCTAACATTGATGATGTTTGTAACAATGGTAATAGCAAAGACAATGTTGTTCTGACGTTGATGATGTTTGTAACAATGATAATAGCAAAGATAATGTTGTTCTAACATTGATGATGTTTGTAACAATGATAATAGCAAAGATAATGTTGTTCTGACATAAATTATGTTTGTAACAATGACAATTATGATTGTAGTAACCAAATATCATCACAATCTTCTTCAATCATGATCTATCACATTTTAAAGTATTACTTATATATATACAGTTGAACAATTTTATTTGCGACAAACAGCACAAGATGATGCATTTTTAAAACAGATAAGAGAAGATAGAAGCTATCTTATTTCCTTCCTTCAATCACTTGAAATCATCATCATCAAATAGCTTGTCCTGAGCAGAACTTTGTCACCCCAACAGTCCTCTGGAATTTCTCTCTCTCATAGGCCAGATGTCCTGCCTCTGCAGCCGTCATGTTCAAACCATCAGTTACATCCTGAATCCATCTTCTCCGTGGTTTTCTCTTCTTCTCTTTGCTGGTATGCCTCCTTCCATGATGGTCTTCTTCAGTCCTTCATGTCTTTTTATATGTCCAAAATATCTCAATTTTCTCTTTCTTATTTGTAGCGTCAGGTTTTTGATTTTGAGTTCTTTCTGGATAGATCTATTTGTTCTCTTCTCTGTCCATGATATACGGAAGACTCTTCTGTCATCATCATCATCATCATCAGGTGCCGTCTCCACATCGAAGGTTGGCTGCAATGAATCCCAGCATCCTCTGTCTTTCGCCTTGGTGTTGCACACTGCCAGACTATAACCTGTCCATTTCTTAAAGTTTCCCTCCCACTTATCGCTCGGTCTTCCTCTTGCTCTTCCCCCCTCAACTTTCCCCTCTAGTAAATGCATTATCATGATGTCATGTCTTTTATGTGCCCAAAATACTTTACTTGTCTGAATTTTATTTCTCTTAATAATTGTTTCTTCGTGCCTAGTTTTCCTAAAACTTGTTTATTTGTCTGTTTTTCTGTCCATGAAACTCTGCCTATTCTTCTATATATCCACATCTCAAATGCATCAATTCTGTCTTCTAACTGTTTGTTCATTGTCCATGTTTCCGAGTCATACATTAATATAGGATATATATAGCATTTGATCATTCTCATTTTTAGCTTGTTTGTAATTTGTTTGGATGTCAGTAACTTTCTCATACTATTGAAATTATCCTTGGCCAAGTGTTACAATTATACTCTTCTGTAACACTTGAAATTCTGTCTATATATTCAATGTTGTCATTTATAGGTTCCACATATATCTCTGTAATTTTCGTTCCAGTGTTGCTTCACTAGACCAGTTAGTTTGTCACAGTATATCATATTTGGGACAATCTTGAAGTGTGTGCTGTAGTTTTAACAAAGTACTGTAGTTTTAACAAAGTACTGTAGTTTTAACAAAGTACTGTAGTTTTAACAAAGTACTGTAGTTTTAACAAAGTACTGTAGTTTTAACAAAGTACTGTAGTTTTAACAAAGTACTGTAGTTTTAACAAAGTACTGTAGTTTTAACAAAGTACTGTAGTTTTAACAAAGTACTGTAGTTTTAACAAAGTACTGTAGTTTTAACAAAGTACTGTAGTTTTAACAAAGTACTGTAGTTTTAACAAAGTACTGTAGCTTTAACAAAGTACTGTAGCTTTAACAAAGTACTGTAGTTTTAACAAAGTACTGTAGTTTTAACAAAGTACTGTAGTTTTAACAAAGTACTGTAGTTTTAACAAATCACTAAAACACTATTCAGCGACATTTTGACCACAAAATCTTTCTCAAGCAATGGATACAAAACAAAAGCGAAGAGATTCTGACTTTCTATACGGCAGACGTAACAGACCAGTCAGACAATACGTGATTAACTGCTCTAAAATAAAAATATGTGACTAAATACGGAAAAAAATATGAAAACTAGAAATGGAAAAAGAGATAAAACAGTGATAATCAAATATAAAAATATCATATTTACATTTAACACACACACACACACATACACAAACTATGGAGCATGAAAAGAGACAGTATTAATAAGAAGCATAGGAATGTAGTGCGTTGAGTCGCCGAATGGTTACCAGGGCCCAAATTTGGGGTGTAAAGAATAGAATCACTGTTACCTGCCACGCATGTCGTAAGAGGTGACTAAGGAGGTTTGGCTAAAATTGGATGCACGTGTTCTAAACGTGTAGAAGTCTATGCGTTTAGGGGCCTACCAAACCACAGTGCAACGTATACACATTCGTGGCAAAGATCAAAGATATTACAAAGAGTGATTCAAATTGGTTGTAAAGAACGAACGCAAAGAAGTAGAAGAGTGCGTTGAGTCCAAGTGGTTGCAAGGCATCATATAACGATTTTCTAGGGCAAATCAACTCCGATCATCAGAGGAACATGATCGAATGACTTTGATCTGAATCACAAGGTTTTTTGATCGAAACGTCGCTGTATATTCTTTTTGTACTTTGTTAAAACTACAGTACTTTGTTAAACTACAGTACTTTGTTAAAACTACAGTACTTTGTTAAAACTACAGTACTTTGTTAAACTACAGTACTTTGTTAAAACTACAGTACTTTGTTAAACTACTGTACTTTGTTAAAACTACAGTACTTTGTTAAAACTACAGTACTTTGTTAAAACTACAGTACTTTGTTAAACTACAGTACTTTGTTAAAACTACAGTACTTTGTTAAAATACAGTACTTTGTTAAACTACAGTACTTTGTTAAAACTACAGTACTTTGTTAAAACTACAGTACTTTGTTAAAACTACAGTACTTTGTTAAACTACAGTACTTTGTTAAACTACAGTACTTTGCTTTGACCTGTTTCGCCATCCACATAATTATCTTGTAGCATGTCACCAGATCCAATTAGTCGTCCAAATATGACTCATCCCCGCTCACTGATTACACATTGGACAAATCTGCCCTGTTCTTGCTATCCTCACAGCTTGCCCCAAGTGGATTTCAAAGTCATTCACTCTCATGGTCGATGATTTATTTGTTACAGATGGGACAAATCTGCCTTGTTCTTTCTATCCTCACAGCTTGCCCCACGTTGGGTTCCAAAGTCCTTCACTCTCAGCGTTGATGATTTATTCATTACAGAGTCATTTTCCAGCCTTTTATTAGAAAAAAGTTGTCAATAGAAAACAGTTTTCTTTCTTCTTCTTCTAACGATCCATATCGACCACTTGTTAAACCACTCTTTGTGATCTGTATGTGATCCGAGCCTAAGAACGATCGATTGCACGTTGTGCCAGTTATTCGCCTACAAGTAGATTAGTCCATCCTATTTCTGCAACGTTTTTTATTTACTAGGATAGCTTCCCTAGGCCCCTACGTCAGTCGCCTCTTACGACATGACTTGTAGGTCGCAGTGTTACTATTCCTTGTTTCCCCTTGTGAGCTCGGCAACACACCGGCGTTGTTGGGAAACGAAAGAAAGTAGAAAATCAGACATGACGGCATGACACATACAGCTTCCACAAGAGGTTTCTATTGTTGTCCTTTTGTCGCATTTATATTAATTTTTGTCCATATAAGTTCACAATTTTTCAATTCTCTTTCCCCATTTCTTATCCCTGTTTCCTTTGGACGTCTAAGCATTTTTCTCAATACGATGTTCACCAGAGAGCTGTTCTAGATAATACCCGTCAGTTATCAGTTATATGAGGACTATCATCATAGTACTCCGGACATGTCCATAGGTGCTCCGATCTCCGTCTCAGCAAATCCAGCAGTGTCCAGTGACCCAACACGCCAGTTCCATGTTGATTAATCAATCTCCTCGCATATTTAGTATGTCTTTCTTTTCGGGCTGCACCAATATTGACACCCATCTCTCTCAATCTGGTCAAAGAGTGGGATTCACAGCCCTGAAACTCCTCTGTTCGGAAAGACGCTCTCAATGCGTGAAGAATATCACTTCGATCCATGGCAGCTCTCTCCGATATTGCAGCCAAGCCAGCCAATCTATCAGCTCGTTCATTACCCCTAACTCCTGCCTGTCCAGGAATATCAATGAAGGTGATTTCTCTGATCATTGTCTGTACCATGATCACCCATATTAAATAATAGTTCCTCTCGTACCGTTATCTGTTACATAGGACCTGCAAGCAATTTCTCCATACCTCTCTACCCAGGGGAACTCGCTCAATCTCATCCAGGGAACTGAGACCGATATTTCTTGCCTCTCTCAGCAAAGTTGTTTCAGGGTCTCCTTAGGTCGTCCTCTTCTTCTTTAACCTTTTGCATCCCACTTCAATGCCTGCTTTGGTATTCTTTGATAATTTCTTCTCAAGGTGTGTCCAACATATCTCCATCTTCTCCTTCTTATAACAGTTGTTACTAGTGGTTGACCAGACATTTCTCTGATTTTATCACTTCTCCTGAATTGGTAGCTATTCTATGCTATTTCTACTATTCACTTCTATTTTATGTTTTTTTTTTTCGCAGACATCTATTTTCAAATGCATTCAACTCGTTTTCTATGTCTTTAGTCATTTTTCAACTCTCGCTGGCATATGTTAGGATTGATACAACATTTCAATACCCATATTGGCATACGACATACATGCCACATACATTTTCATCTTTTTATTATTATAATTTTCTCCAATGATACACAGCTTAATTGTTTAAAAATCTTTTTTTTTGCTATTGTATTTGCTATTGTATTTGCTATTGTATTTGATCTTGTATTGTTTAGAACACATTGTGACAACTGGTAAAATCTAGGGTAGACAAGACAGAGAGAGAAAATTTTGGATAGCCTGACCTCATGGCACGGTAGAGCGTCAACATATGAGTTGATAGCAAACACCAATCACAGAGATTTGTGGAGATCCATGATCTCCTACACCAGCCGGCACGGCACATGATGATGATTGTATTTGGTCCGAAAATTTACAAAATGCTTTCATACATATATTTTGAAATGTTTTGCAAGCTGTGTATGATGTTGTGGCTCATTGTCAGCACACTACTGCTCAGCACTCACTACTGGTTCAGCACTCACTACTGACTCAGCACTCACTAATCCATTGAGCTATAAAAATGTTGTGGTATTAAATCTATCCACGTGGCAAATTAATAGTGCCCCAGACTTAAAATCACGTTTCAACGCATCATTCTAGGATAACATTTAACGAAGAGGTTTTCTAAAAGAAAATATTTAATTGGTTTCTTCTGTTTAGTCCCTGGTCAATATTTCTGGAACCATAACCTACAGAATTAAAAATCTATTTTAAAAATGATACACTTGCTTTACTTTACAAAGAAATATACAAAAATAGCATCAAATTGAACGCGTGGATGTAGTTTGTATGAAACATTATGGCTCGCTAGACACTTGATACTAATCACATGTCACTTAATGTGGCTTGTCGGACCGTGAAAGTGAAAATTTAAATGCTTTGAATGTTGAAGAAATAATTTTATGACATTTAGTTTATTTTCATACCAGTTCCAGAATAAATAGTTAAAAAAAAACAACAAGAAACACAAAAATGCCAGAATGGCATACACGAAAATGCTAGAATGGCATAGCATATTCATATGGATTTTAGAATGACATAGCATATTCATATGGGTTTTAGAATGCATAGCATATTCATATGGATTTTGTTTAAAAATATCGTCTTCTTCTAGTTTCCTTTGTCATGTATAAACATTTCGTCAGGTACCCAGTTTCCTTTGCTCGTAAAAGCCAGTTTCCTTGCCCATAGGTATAAAGCGCCCAGTTTCCTTTGCTCATAGGTATAAAGCGCACAGTTTCCTTAGTTGCAGTCTATGCTCATAGGTGTAAAGCGCCCAGTTTCTTATGCTCATAGGTATAAAGCGCCCAGTTTCCTATGCTCATAGATTCTAACGTGCCAGCTTCCTATGTCCATAGCTCTAAACAGTTGCCTTCATGAATCTAATTATCGGTAGGAGGTTCCCTCGGGTGGCCCACAATTTCTTTTCCAGATTAGTTTTACAGGGCCATGTTTGTGACCTTAAATCGTTGAGAAGTGGTCAGGCTTGAAGGATGTGTTCAGAAGTCTGGGAGTCCTTTTGGTATGTACATTGGTCAGTGTGGACAGCTTTCAGTTGATGGAGATGGACTCGCAGTTTGCTGTGTCCTGTGATGAAACTAAAAATGGTGGTTCGTTGGTTTATTTCTAAATTTAAGATAGGGGTCAAGTGTCTAAATTCGAAGAATTGACAACATTGCACCGGGTTTCCCCATATGACTCCGTCCCAGTAGGCAGAAATGGCACGCCATCTGTCCAAAAGTGTTGTACAAGAATTAACTCTAAAGCTCCAACAACAAACGTAAAGTTATCATGAAAAAAACAACACACGTGACCCGGGCCCGGATTCGAACCCACAATCTTCAGAACGTCAGGCAAACGTCTTAACCACTTCAGCATAGAGGTTCCCATATTTTGTTTGTGATTGACAAATAACTTCAGCATAGAGGTTCCCATATTTTGTTTGTGATTGACAAATAACTTCAGCATAGAGGTTCCCATATTTTGTTTGTGATTGACAAATAACTTCAGCATAGAGGTTCCATATTTTGTTGTGATTGACAAATAACTTCAGCATAGAGGTTCCCATATTTTGTTTGTGATTGACAAATAACTTCAGCATAGAGGTTCCCATATTTTGTTTGTGATTGACAAATAACTTCAGCATAGAGGTTCCCATATTTTGTTTGTGATTGACAAATAACTTCAGCATAGAGGTTCCCATATTTTGTTTGTGATTGACAAATAACTTCAGCATAGAGGTTCCCATATTTTGTTTGTGATTGACAAATAACTTCAGCATAGAGGTTCCCATATTTTGTTTGTGATTGACAAGTACGGATCTCATCACAAAACAATGTAATCGACATAACAAGAGTAAGAATGATTCAAAACAGAAAATTCCTACACAAATTTTCACATAAAAAAAAAAATTACACCGGGGAATCTCTCATGTAGCTCAATGTACCGCCGACGAGATCTTTCTGTATAAGAAAGTGATCGGTATAGACATAGTTTTTCACTGAAGTGAAATGACGATTGACTAAGCAATCAATCAATCAATCAATCAATCATAAAGAAAAAAAAACAGAACAAATAATATGAAAGAATAGAAGATCTAAATTTTACTGGTTTCACTATTCGTCTGTTTGATGGCCGAACACACATACAGAATAAAATTATTGTTGGAACAACTTGTAGCATCTTACATATCTCTCTCTCTCAATCCCGAGGTAGCATCTTACATCTCTCTCTCTCTCTCTCTCTCGCTCTCTCGATCCCGAGGTAGCATCTTACATATTTTCTCTCTCTCGCTCTCTCGATCCCGAGGTAGCATCTTACATATCTCTCTCTCTCTCTCTCGCTCTCTCGATCCGAGTTAGCATCTTACATATCTTCTCTCTCTGCCTCTCGATCCCGAGGTAGCATCTTACATATCTCTCTCTCTCTCTCTCGCTCTCTCGATCCCGAGGTAGCATCTTACATATCTCTCTCTCTCTCGCTCTCTCAATCCCAAGGTAGCATCTTACATATGTTTCTCTCTCTCTCTCGCTCTCTCAATCCCGAGATAGCATCTTACATCTCTCTCTCTCTCTCTCTCTCTCAATCCCGAGGTAGCATCTTACATATCTCTCTCTCTCTCTCTCTCAATCCCGAGATAGCATCTTACATATGTTTCTCTCTCTCTCTCGCTCTCTCAATCCCAAGGTAGCATCTTACATATGTTTCTCTCTCTCTCTCTCTCGCTCTCTCAATCCCAAGATAGCATCTTACATATGTTTCTCTTTTCTCTCTCGCTCTCTCAATCCCAAGGTAGCATCTTACATATCTCTCTCTCTCTCTCTCTCTTTCTCTCTCAACCCCTGAGGTAGCATCTTACATATCTCTCTCTCTCTCTCGCTCTCTCAATCCCGAGGTAGCATCTTACATATCTCTCTCTCTCTCTCTCTCAATCCCGAGGTAGCATCTTACATATCTCTCTCTCTCTCTCGCTCTCTCAATCCCGAGGTAGCATCTTACATTTTCTCTCTATCTCTCTCGCTCTCTCAATCCCGAGGTAGCATCTTACATATCTCTCTCTCTCTCTCTCGCTCTCTCAATCCCAAGGTAGCATCTTACATATCTCTCTCTCTCTCTCTCTCGCTCTCTCAATCCCAAGGTAGCATCTTACATATCTCTCTCTCTCTCTCTCGCTCTCTCAATCCCAAGGTAGCATCTTACATATCTCTCTCTCTCTCTCTCTCAATCCCGAGGTAGCATCTTACATATCTCTCTCTCTCTCTCTCGCTCTCTCAATCCCGAGGTAGCATCTTACATATCTCTCTCTATCTCTCTCGCTCTCTCAATCCCGAGGTAGCATCTTACATATCTCTCTCTCTCTCTCGCTCTCTCAATCCCAAGGTAGCATCTTACATATCTCTCTCTCTCTCGCTCTCTCAATCCCAAGGTAGCATCTTACATATCTCTTCTCTCTCTCTCTCTCGCTCTCTCAATCCCGAGGTAGCATCTTACATATCTCTCTCTCTCTCTCGCTCTCTCAATCCCGAGGTAGCATCTTACATATCTCTCTCTATCTCTCTCGCTCTCTCAATCCCGAGTTAGCATCTTATATATCTCTCTCTCCCCGCTCTCTCAATCCCAAGGTAGCATCTTACATATCTCTCTCTATCTCTCTCGCTCTCTCAATCCCGAGGTAGCATCTTACATATGTTTCTCTCTCTCTCTCGCTCTCTCAATCCCGAGTTAGCATCTTACATATGTTTCTCTCTCTCGCTCTCTCGCTCTCTCAATCCCGAGGTAGCATCTTACATATCTCTCTCTCTCTCTCTCTCTCTCTCTCAATCCCGAGGTAGCATCTTACATATCTCTCTCTCTCTCTCTCTCTCTCAATCCCGAGGTAGCATCTTACATATCTCTCTCTCTCTCTCGCTCTCTCAATCCCAAGGTAGCATCTTACATATGTTTCTCTCTCTCTCTGCTCTCTCAATCCCGTGGTAGCATCTTACATATCTCTTCTCTCTCTCTCGCTCTCTCAATCCCGAGTTAGCATCTTACATATGTTTCTCTCTCTCTCTCGCTCTCTCAATCCCGAGTTAGCATCTTACATATGTTTCTTTCTCTCTCTCTCGCTCTCTCAATCCCGAGTTAGCATCTTACATATCTCTCTCTCTCTCTCGCTCTCTCAATCCCGAGTTAGCATCTTATATATCTCTCTCTCTCGCTCTCTCAATCCCGAGATAGCATCTTACATATGTTTCTCTCTCTCTCTCGCTCTCTCAATCCCGAGTTAGCATCTTACATATGTTTCTCTCTCTCTCTCGCTCTCTCAATCCCGAGTTAGCATCTTACATATGTTTCTTTCTCTCTCTCTCGCTCTCTCAATCCCGAGTTAGCATCTTACATATCTCTCTCTCTCTCTCGCTCTCTCAATCCCGAGTTAGCATCTTATATATCTCTCTCTCTCGCTCTCTCAATCCCGAGATAGCATCTTACATATGTTTCTCTCTCTCTCTCGCTCTCTCAATCCCGAGTTAGCATCTTACATATGTTTTCTTCTCTCTCGCTCTCTCAATCCCGAGTTAGCATCTTACATATGTTTTTCTCTCTCTCTCTCTCTCAATCCGAGATAGCATCTTATATATCTCTTCTCTCTCTCTCTCGCTCTCTCAATCCCGAGTTAGCATCTTATATATCTCTCTCTCTCTCTCTCTCAATCCCGAGTTAGCATCTTATATATATCTCTCTCTCTCTCTCTCTCTCTCTAATCCGAGTTAGCATCTTATATTCTCTCTCTCTCTCTCTCCTCAATCCCGAGTTAGCATCTTATATATCTCTTCTCTGCTCTCTCAATCCCGAGTTAGCATCTATATATCTTCTCTCTCGCTCTTCAATCCTGAGTTAGCATCTTACATATGTTTTCTCTCTTCTCGCTCTCTCAATCCCTGAGTTAGCATCTTACATATGTTTATCTCTCTCTCTCTCTCTCTCAATCCCAAGTTAGCATCTTATATATATCTCTCTCTCTCAATCCCGAGTTAGCATCTTATATATCTCTCTCTCTGCTCTCTCAATCCGAGTTAGCATCTTATATATTTCTCTCTCTCTCAATCCGAGTTAGCATCTTATATATATCTTCTCTTCTCTCTCTCTCGCTCTCTCAATCCCGAGTTAGCATCTTATATATCTCTCTCTCTCTCTCTCTGCTCTCTCAATCCGAGTTAGCATCTTATATATCTCTCTCTCTCGCTCTCTCAATCCGAGTTAGCATCTTATATATCTCTCTCTCTGCCTCTCAATCCGAGTTAGCATCTTATATATCTCTCTCTCTCTCGCTCTCTCAATCCCGAGTTAGCATCTTATATATCTCTCTCTCTCGCTCTCTCAATCCCGAGTTAGCATCTTATATATCTCTCTCTCTCTCTCTCAATCCCGAGTTAGCATCTTATATATCTCTCTCTCTCTCGCTCTCTCAATCCCAAGTTAGCATCTTATATATATCTCTCTCGCTCTCTCAATCCCGAGTTAGCATCTTATATATCTCTCTCTCTCTCTCTCTCTCAATCCCAAGTTAGCATCTTATATATCTCTCTCTCTCTCGCTCTCTCAATCCCAAGTTAGCATCTTATATATTCTCTCTCTGCTCTCTCAATCCCGAGTTAGCATCTTATATATCTCTCTCTCTCTCTCGCTCTCTCAATCCCGAGTTAGCATCTGATATCTCTCTCTCTCTCGCTCTCTCAATCCCAAGTTAGCATCTTATATATCTCTCTCTCTCTGCCTCTCAATCCCAAGTTAGCATCTTATATATTCTTCTCTCTCGCTCTCTCAATCCCGAGTTAGCATCTTATATATCTCTCTCTCTCTCTCTCTCTCAATCCCAAGTTAGCATCTTATATATATATCTCTCTCTCTCTCTCTCTTTCTCTCTCAATCCCTGAGTTAGCATCTTACATATGTTTATCTCTCTCTCTCTCTCTCTCAATCCCAAGTTAGCATCTTATATATCTCTCTCTCTCTCTCTCTCTCTCTCTCAATCCCGAGTTAGCATCTGATATCTCTCTCTCTCTCGCTCTCTCAATCCCGAGTTAGCATCTTACATATCTCTCTCTCTCTCTCTCTCAATCCCGAGTTAGCATCTTATATATGTTTCTCTCTCTCTCTCTCGCTCTCTCAATCCCAAGGTAGCATCTTACATATCTCTCTCTCTCTCTCTTTCTCTCTCAATCCCTGAGTTAGCATCTTACATATGTTTATCTCTCTCTCTTTCTCTCTCAATCCCGAGTTAGCATCTTACATATGTTTATCTCTCTCTCTCTTTCTCTCTCAATCCCGAGTTAGCATCTTACATATGTTTATCTCTCTCTCTCTTTCTCTCTCAATCCCGAGTTAGCATCTTACATATGTTTATCTCTCTCTCTTTCTCTCTCAATCCCGAGTTAGCATCTTACATATGTTTATCTCTCTCTCTTTCTCTCTCAATCCCGAGTTAGCATCTGATATATTAAATTTCAGATCTGTTGTTTATTCTCTTTCCATAAGTGGAAGATAGAATTGGTTGTCCACTCTTGCCGTTAAGTGTAGGGTTGGGAGCTTTAATTTGCGTTCCAGGGCCAGATGAGCCACCCTCGTGTTATATCCGTGTTTATTTAGTGTGGTCTTGATATTGTCTATCCATCTTTTCTTGGTCTTCCCTTGGCTCTAGTACCTGATCTCTTTTAATTGTATGCTGTTATTGGTAGTTGCTTGAATTCCATTCTCATTAAATGTCCGAACCACTGCATTTGTTGTCTTTCGACATATTCGGTACAGGAAGCTATGCCCACTCTGTTTCTAATGTCCTCGTTTAGTAGTCTATATTTCTGATGACCCTACTGCCTTC
Source organism: Arion vulgaris (assembly GCA_020796225.1). NCBI lineage: Eukaryota > Metazoa > Mollusca > Gastropoda > Stylommatophora > Arionidae > Arion > Arion vulgaris. The sequence goes on from CM036766.1 coordinate 17,722,754, forward strand.
CTCAAGCATTTCATTTCACACGGGGTGAGCTTTCTGTTTTGTGTTGCTGTCAGGGACCAAGTATGTCACCCACTGCCTTCCTCAAGCATTTCATTTCACACTTGGTGAGCTTTCTGTTTTGTGTTGCTGTCAGGGATAGTATGTCACCACTGCCTTCCTCAAGCATTTCATTTCACACTTGGTGAGCTTTCTGTTTGTGTTGCTGTCAGGACCAAGTATGTCACCACTGCCTTCCTCAAGCATTTCATTTCACACGGATGAGCTTCTGTTTTGTGTTGCTGTCGGGGAAGTATGTCACCCACTGCCTTCCTCAAGCATTTCATTTCACACGGGTAGCTTTCTGTTTTGTGTTGCTGTCAGGGACCAAGTATGTCACCCACTGCCTTCCTCAAGCATTTCATTTCACACGGGGTGAGCTTTCTGTTTTGTGTTGCTGTCATGGACCAAGTATGTCACTGGATCAATAAATCATAAAACAATGCAATAAAAGCAAAAAATATTGAGAAATAATGACATTTTCCTTCTACTATGAGTCATGCTATGTTATAACAGGGATGATCTTAATCCGTTTTGTGTGCGCCGTTTTTACTACAGTACCAAACTTTTCAACCTCTAATGTCTCTGATATAATTTGATCAACAAAGTCCTTTTTGTCCTAACGTTAGTTTAGTCTGTTGTTGTACTTTGTTAAACTACATTATTTCGAGCTAGTCCCATTGTTAAGGCACCAAAAAATTTCACTGACAGCTAAGCAACAGATGATCAACAAACTTGTTATACCTACTTTATGTTAGCAGAGTCAAACATGGACAATGAGCAAAGCGCAGTCACAAAAATAACTACATGTGAAATGAGTTGCCATCGAAAAGTTACCAACACCAGAAAAGACAGAGTCACCAACATCAGCATAAGAAAGAAAGTTGGCACAGAACCTTGCTTGAATTACATTGAGAAACAAAGAATGAAGTGGTTTGGCCACTTAATAATAATACATCCAAACTCCACAGTATACAAATTCTTCTACAATAGAACATCAAGAAAGAAGGCGAGAGGAAGACCACGAAAATGATGGTTAGATGGCATAGCAGAATCCTGTCAAAGAGCAAACATATCAATCACCCAAGACAAACGAAATCACGACACTGGTAACAACCCGGTAGCAGTGTGACGACACTGGGCAACAACCGGTAGCAGTGTGACGACACTGGGCAACAACCCGGTAGCAGTGTGACGACACTGGGCAACAACTCGGTAGCAGTGTGACGACACTGGCAACAACCCCGTAGCAGGTGACGACTGGCAACAGTCAGTGGATGACAAAAACAGAAATCACGACACTGGGCAACAACCCGGTAGCAGTGTGACGACACTGGGCAACAACCCGGTAGCAGTGTGACGACACTGGGCAACAACCCGGTAGCAGTGTGACGACACTGGGCAACAACCCGATAGCAGTGTGACGACACTGGGCAACAACCCAGTAGCAGTGTGACGACGGCACAACGATAGCAGTGTGACGACCGGGCAACAACCCGGTAACAGTGTGATGACAAACGAAATCACGACACTGGGCAACAACCCGGTAGCATTAACGGCAACAACGGGGTGGACGACACTGGGCAACAACCCGGTAGCAGTGTGACGACACTGGGCAACAACCCGGTAGCAGTGTGACGACACTGGGCAACAACCCGGTAGAGTGTGATGACAAAAGAAAAATAGAAGATTTCGTGCTTTGCTGTTTTCCTTTTTGGTATACCTTTCAGTAGCATTAATCGACTGATTGATTGATAGGAACATTATCCATGCAGTTTAGTGAATAACCATGTTTGTTCTGATTACTTTCTTACATATATAGATCCCATCGACAGTGCACGAAGTCCGTGGCGCAGACGAAGTTCACCGATGTAATTTTTGGATGATTCTAAAAATTTGGTAAGAATTTTATTTTAGTTCTATTTGTGATTTATTTATAAGGGCAGAAGTTTTGTGGTATACTTGTATTGATTTTCAAATGCAAATGGATTTTAATTGCTCAACTTGAATACGAGACCTATGTTTTATCGTCCGTTTCCGATATAACAAGGAATACATACCGCACGTGTGCTTCCTGTGCTCTCAAGGGGAGCAGAGAATAGTAACAATATGACCTACAAGGTATGTCGTAAGATGCGACTGATGTAGGACTTAGGGAAGCTACCCTAGTAATTAAAAAGCATCGCAGAAATCGGATTTCTGGCATCACATAATTGACACAGCGTACAATCGCTCTTAGACTCAGATCACATACATATCACACAGTGTGGTTAACAAGTGGTCGATATGGAGCGTTCGAAGAAGAAGAATCATTATAGCTACACCGTTGTAGATAGCTACTTCAGTGACTACTAGTTCTGTGGTCGCTGATAGCAAAGTTGGTAACACTCTGCGCTAGTAAATACGTATAGTGGAAATTACGTGGTTCGAGCCCAGCTTTGGCAAAATTTTCTCGTTGTGCACAGCGACACGAGGTTGGGCTACAGGCTCGCTGATCCTTTACTTGATTATCTAAACTACAAGTACTTCTGAAGTCGGAGTAAGGCTCGCCTGAATGGAATAATAACACTGGTGATAAGGAGTACAAACCTTCACGCAAAAATCAGTAAAATGCTCGATATTAGCCTAAATTCATAATGGGCGAGCAACATGTAAAAAAAACCTTTAAGAGAACAATTTTTTATATTCAATTGAAATGTCAGTTATTTCTCGATTTCTTTAGCATTGTTATCTGTCATTTTTTCTAGTGATCTTTGCTCTCTTTATTCAATGCTCTTTTTTCAATAGAAGTTTTGATATTTTTATGTTAATTGAATTTACTGTACTAGCTTTCCCCATATGGCTCAGTCCCTCAGTCCCTCTGCGCAGCAGGAATGGTAAGCCTCCTACCGAGAGTATTACACAGTTCATGAACTTTTTAGCTTCAGCAAGAATCCTATGGTATGATCACTTCGTCACTCAGACCTTCGTAAAGAAGTACTAGACATAGAGAATGTATGTAAGGAATTACCTTCCTTTTTAATTGTTCTCACAGGAAAATAAACAGAACTTCATGCACCGAATACATTGAAAGACAACAAATGCAGTGGTTTGGACATTTAATGAGAACGGAATACAACCAACCACCAATAATATCATACAATAAAAAGAGATCAGATACTAGAGCCAAGAAAAAGATGGATAGATAATATCAAGACTACACTAAATAAACACGGATATAACACAACAAGGACGGTTCAACTGGCACTGGAACGGAAATTAAAGCCCCCACCCCTACGCTTAATGACAAGAGTGGACAACCAATTCCATTATCCACCTGGGGAACGACAATAGACAATGGACAATAAACAGAAAATTATCAATGGAATGTCTACTGTATAGAAGTTTCTTATTTGGGACATGGTTGGAATTACTTCCAGGTTGTGCAGCTATTTGCAAACTATAAGTGTAAGTAGTGAAGGAACAGTTTTTTCATACCATGAGGTATATGGTGGAGTAAGGTGTTAGACCCACATTTTCCATTGACCGTCGGTAAACGATGAATGATGTGATCAACAGAACACCAGCCGTCTTTACTTCCCACTATATGCAGACTATATGCAGACTATATGCAGACTATATGCAGCCTATATGCAGAATGTTAAAAAGAAATTATGATACGAATTGGCAAAGCAACATCAGCTTTTAAAAGTCTAAATAAAATATGGAACTGCAAGTTATATAGTATTAAAACTAAGTTACTAACTATTTTCAATTCAAATGCTGTATCAATCCTAACATATGCCAGCGAGAGTTGAAAAATGACTAAAGATATAGAAAACAAGTTGAATGCATTTGAAAATAGATGTCTGCGAAAAATAATGAATATAAAATGAAACGAATTCAGAAGAAGTGATGAAATCAGAGACATGTCTGGTCAACCACTAGTGACAACTGTTATAAGAAAGAGAAGATGGAGATATGTTGGGCACACCTTGAGGAGAAATGATCAACGAATATCAAAGCAGGCATTAAGTGGGATGCAAAGGGTTCAAGAAAGAGAGGACGACCTAAGGAGACCCTGAAACGAACTTTGCTGAGAGAGGCAAGAAATATCGGTCTCCATGGAGGAGATTGAGCGAGTTGCCCAGGATAGAGTGGTATGGAGAAATTGCTTGCAGGCCCTATGTAACCTATAACTGTACGAGAGGAATTATTATTATTATTATTATTATTATTATATGCAGACTATGATTTCTAGTAAGAGACTGAGAGACTACCCTTGTCTGGTTGCAAAGACGTATGCAAGTGCGACTTGAAAGAGCTTGACACAAATACGCAAGACTGGAAGAAGCTGTTCGGCGACATATCCAGCTGGAGGCATGCTCTGAAAACGGGTCTGAGAACGTGCTAAACCTGACTCTGACAGCTTGAGGAAATAAAACGTATCAAGAGAAAGCAGTAGTAAAATCCACCATTGCTTTCTCTCCATTGCCTCTCCGTTGTCTTTCCACTGTCTGTCTTTCCATTGTCTTTCTATTTTCTCTCCATTGTCTTTCCATTTTCTTTCCATTGGTTTTCCAGTGTCTATCCATTGTCTTTGCATTATCTTTCCATTCTTTCCATTGTCTGTCCATTGTCTTTCCATTGTGTTTCATTGTCTGTTCATTGTCTTTTCAATGTCATTCTATTGTATATCCATTGTCTGTCCATTATCTTGCCATTGTCTGTCCATTATCTTGCCATTGTCTTTCCATTTTCTGTTCATTGTCTGTCCATTGTCTGTCCATTGTCTTTCCATTGTCTTTTCATTGTCTGTCCATTGTCTTTCCATTGTCTGTCCATTGTCTTTCCATTGTCTGTCCATTGTCTTTTCATTGTCTGTCCATTGTCTTTCCATTGTCTGTCCATTGTCTGTCCATTGTCTTTCCATTGTCTGTCCATTGTCTTTCCATTGTCTGTCCATTGTCTGTCCATTGTCTTTCCATTGTCTGCCAGTTGTCTTTCCATTACCTGTCCATTGTCTGTCCATTGTCAGTTCATTGTCTGTTCATTGTCTGTTCATTGTCTGTTCATTGTTTTGCCATTATCTTTCCATTGTCTGTTCATTGTCTGTTCATTGTCTTTCCATTGTCTTTCCATTGTCTTTCCATTGTCTGTCCATTGTCTTTCCATTGTCTGTCCATTGTCTGCCCGTTGTCTTTCCATTACCTGTCCATTGTCTGTCCATTGTCAGTTCATTGTCTGTTCATTGTTTTTCCATTATATTTCCATTGTCTGTCCATTGTCTGTCCATTGTTTCCACATTGTTCTTCCATTGTTTATCTATTGTCTGTTCATTATCTGTCCATTGTCTTTCCATTGTCATTCTATTGTCCGTCTATTTTCTATCCATTGTCTATCCATTGTCTTTCCATTGCCTTTCCTTTGTCTGTTTTTCCATTGTCATTCTATTGTTTCTCCATTGTCTTTCCATTGTCTGTCCATTGTCTGTCCATTGTTTTTCGAGATTAAGATGATATCATCATTGCCATCATAGTTCTGTACCATGTAGTTTTATACTGTAATTTTAAAAAATCGCTGTGCATGTAAAATATGAATCCCTGTTGAACCAACCGGACCCTGTTGAGGAGTTTTGTTTAAGTGTTTACCATATTTGCACCAACACAACATGCTGAACAAGTAGAAAATCACTCTAAATTCTCTGATCTTTCATTAAGTCTGGGATAATCCATGTCAGTGTTTAGGTTTAGGTAAATTTGTTTGGTATTTTATTCAGCCTGGAATAATTCGTCAGTTTTTAGAATCAGGTAAATTGTCTGGTTTTTTGTTAAGTCTAGAATAATTCATGTCAGCTTCTAGAATTATGTAAATTGTCTGGTCTTTTATTAAGACTAGAATAATCCATGTCAGATTCTCGACTCAACAAGCAGTAATGACCTCATTCAACGATTTCATACTTCGTAATATGAAGTAGGTATAATTATGTGGGCGTGAACGGTGGGCTTCACAATTTTCCCAGCGGGAAGGAAAATACCAGGTACATGATTAAAGCCTGACAGTTTACATCGTTCACTGAGCTTATTGAAAAAAAAAAACAAGTTTATGGCAATTTGTATTTCACCACATAGTTAATTGTTTCAGCGGGGCAGATTTCCTAAGCAGGTTCGCTGTTTCTGTCAATCACGTAAAGTGACTTATAATAGGAGGATTTTAGCCCTAAATATTGGATTCGGTTAATATAAGCAGTGGTGCTCATATTTAATGTTGGGCTGAGCGTTAGGTGACAATGTACTCACAGTGACATCGCACCACCGTGACATTGCACCCACAGTGACATTGCACCCACCGTGACATTGTACCCACAGTGACATTGCACCCACAGTGACATTGCACCCACAGTGACATTGCATCCACCAGTACATTGCTCCCACATGACATTTCACACCATCTAGAATATGTAACAAATCATCTGGAACCACAGTTCAAACGAGTAGCACCATAGTGACAAAATCAGAGATCCCAAGATCTAATGTTTGGCACAAATAAAAGCGTGTACACTTGAACTTATCGGTTGAACCCTACCTAGAGGAGTCTCCACAGCACTAAGCATAGCACTACACGTCCCAGAGCTGTTGGAGGTGTCTGGGTTTTCAGAAAACTGGGCTCCTCCCATTGCACTATAGGAAAAAAGTGACAATTCATAATTCCTGGGCCTAGAAGAAGAAAAAGAACTCATCAGTGATTGAAGCAAGCGAACACATATTGTTGATATTATATATAGTTTGTTTAAAGGGTACATTTTCAATAGGATGTAATTAGGGTCTCATAAGTTGAGAACCACTGGAAAACTTCACCATTTTACTTCATAATTGTTTTTTTAATTTCCGTACGCTTCTATATAGCAATGTATAGTGAAATAGCTAGTATACTGTCTTTGCGTCCTTTTAAAACATACCTCGAGCCGGTATAAGGGCTCGGAATGTTGAAGAGGTTAATGACAAGGATCGTTTCATAGTGACGCAAAAATAATTGATGTTATTTTGATGTTAAAACAATTGTAAAACCATGAGACCACCATACGTCAAGTCTTAAACTTGACTAGTACTTGAACTTTCTTCTGCCTGGCTGTGGATATCTAGGTCACCTCTGCACGCGCACATATATTTTGTTCGTTTTTTGAGTTTCTGAACAGCACGATGAATTACGTCATCACAGCATGTTATCAGGTGTGGGTATACGATGGTCTGTATGCTGGACACGGCAGCTGTGCATGTATATATGTTTATAAACGCATGTAGGCTAAGCTTACTCTGCAGCACCTCCGTCACCAACAACGGCAGCATGTTTAACACAAATGTCAAACACAAGAGAAGAGTGAGACGCGCCATTTTGCGGTCGTCGGATTCAGTTTCGCTAGGATCACTAGCTGCGCTTTCAACAGTCGCTGCTGAAAAATGCTCTTCTGCAGATTCCTTCAAAGTCAGGGATGTTGGTTTATGAATCACCGTGTATCCAACATTATCGTTAAGTGTTGTCTGTTCATGGAATGTCCCATTAAAACTTTGGACATCGTTTGGAATGTCCCTTTCAACCGTACTGGGTGGAGCATCGTCAACAGATACTGTAATAACTGGAGGGGGCGAGGTACCTGTACCACCAAAAACAATTTCTGTTTTTCCTTTCTCAGAAGCATTTTCATCTTTGTCGTTACACTTATCCGTTAACGGATTCGTTATTAAGAGAGGCTTTGGTACCTGGAATTGATCTGTGGTCGGTTTCTTAGAAATGTCAATGTCTGATTGAAATGGCGCATCTTTGAAGATCTTGGGGTTCTGGAGTTGAGCCTGAAGAGCGGAGATATCAACGGAGAATTTCCTTACGTAGTTGTACTGTTTAGCTTTGGGCGTAGGGTCAGCAGAAGTACTTGCTCCACTGCTGGAGTCACTAATCTGACAGATAGTATGACGACGACGTCCCAAAACCTGGAAATAAATAATAAATGAACATGAAAGCACTAGAAGTAGAATATAATTGCATGTTTTTATTAATAATGTTACAATGTGAGGAAACCTACAAATCTGGTCTGATCAGAGCGGTTCAGATCAGATCGGGAGGACACCGAGGGAGGCTGCGGTGATACGCAATAAATTGCCGTTTAAATAACAAAGAAACGTATGCATGGTATCACATAAGCAAGCAAAAATGAATTTAAAAAATGATAAAACTAACCAAAAAATCGACGTTTCGGTCGTAGACCTTTATCAAGGGGACACACACAGACAAGGAATACTAAATAGTAGACTAATAAACTATTAATAATGTTACAGATGTAGTTATTAATATATATCCGCCATGATGACCTCAGATAACAACATTCAGATATGGCAACATGTTACAGCATCACTCAACATATGTGGTAAAATAAAGTTCTCATGAATCTCATGAATATCATATACATGCGCAGTTTATTTGATCTGTTTAACTAAATGAATATCATATATATATGCGTAGTGTATTTGATCTGTTTAACTAAATGAAAAGAAAAGTCGTAGCATTCCATTTAGAAACCAACTTCGCCATTAACCATAGTAAACGAGTCGTCGATTTTCTAGGCACCACTTATACATTCAGTAGTTTACCATTGCTTTCTGAACGGTGAGGTCAATTTTTACCGCTCTTAAAAATCACCGTCGAACAAATTTGCTTCCAAACTGCCAGCCGTAGAGTTTGAACCATGTACGCTTGTGTTGTGGTCGAGCACACTACCGCTTAAGCTACAGACGCCTAAATGGGATATAGTTTAACTATATTCAAACATTATTTGTAGAGGGTAAGAAGCCACTGTGATACTGGCCAGAATTAAGCATAAATAATCAACATATGCAGGGTCCATACAATTTAGGGGCTTTATGGCTAGGGGCTTTATGGCTAGGGTCTCTATGGCTAGGGGCTTGCCTGCTGTCTTGCATTCCGAAGGTCGTGAGTTCGAATCCGGACTGCGTCTTTCTGTTCATTTTACCAGAGATCCCTAGGATTACTACCGGAGCTACATAGTGTGTGCGTTGTGTAATACTCTCACACGGTTGTTTGCCATTTCTGCAGAGTGGCATTGGGCCATATTGTGAAGTTAGGTACAATGAAATCAATCCTTCGTCTTGAAACCTTTCTTACGAGGGCGCATTGAAAAGTAATGCCTCCAAGTCCATAACTTTGTTAATATACATAATTTACAAATGAAACATACATTTTCAGAAAGCTTGAGATGTCCACTACACAATAGAGTCATTATTTTTCGACATAGTCACCTCCACGTTCCACACACAATCACGCCAACGTCGAACTAGTTGTTGCATCCCGTCGAAGAAAAATCTGATGACATCAGGCGTGTCAGGAACATCTGATGCGATATGAACGAGAAGGTGATGACTTTATCTGCCGAATTGTCACTGGCGATGAGTCATTGGTGCATCATTACGACCCTGAAAACAAGCGCCAGTCTATGGAATACAGGCACAAAACTCACCCACCCCAAAAAAATTCAAAACTGTCGCGTAAGCGGGAAAAGTTTTGATGACCATTTTTTGGGACTGCCATGGCGTAATCCACACATAATTTTTGGAACGCGGCAATACTGTCAATTCTGATCGGTATGTGGAAACGATGAAGAAACTACGGACAAGACTGCTACGTGTTCGTTCTGGAAAACACGCAGTCCTTCAACATGACAATGCTCGTCCACACACCAGTAGACAAACAGCGGCAGCATTAGAGCGTCTCAATTTTGACGACATTTTAGCGCACCCACCATATAGCCCCGATTTGGCACTTTGTGACTTTTTCCTGTTCCCAAAGCTCAAGGAACATCTCAAGGGAAACAGATATGCTTCTGACGAGGATGTGGCAGCAGATGTGCGTACCTGGCTTCGTGAAAAATCATCAGAATTTTTCTTCGACGGGATGCAACAACTAGTTCGACGTTGGCGTGTGTGTGGGGAACGTGGAGGTGACTATGTCGAAAAATAATAACTCTATTGTGTAGTGGACATCTCAAGCTTTCTGAAAATGTATGTTTCATTTGTAAATTATGTATATTAACAAAGTTATGGACTTGGAGGCATTACTTTTCAATGCGCCCTCGTATATTTACATTTAAAATGCGTTGTAATGGCGCCGTGAGCCAGGAAGTATGGGCCTCTTGCCTTGAAGATTCTGACGTATTCTTAAAGTATAGTTGACTTCGGAATGACCAGCAAGCTATTTCGTGGTGGGAATGGCCAGAAAGCTAGTTGGTGGTAGGAATGACCAGCAAGCTAGTTGGTGATTGGAATGGCCAGCAAGATAGTTTGTGATGGGAATGACCAGGGAATCTAATTGGTGGTGGTAATGGCTAGCAAGATAGTTGGTGGTGGGAATGACCAGCAAGCTAGGTGATGATGTGAATGATCAGTAAGTTAGTTGGTGGTGGGAATGACCAGCAAGCTAGTTGAGGATGTGAAGGACCAGTAAGTTAGTTGGTGGTGGGAATGACCAGCAAGCTAGGTGATGGTGGAAATGAGCACAGTGAGCTATAACTTAACTGCTATATTCTTGAGCATCACTGTGAAACCACTTATCTCCTACTACTAGGGTCAGTTTAGTTCTAGCTTATGTTCTGGAGGGGTGGATAATCCACAGACACCTCAGCTCTTCAATGTATCCATGGTATTGGGGAAAATGGCAAAACCCCAAGTGCTCCTGGATCATGAAGAAGAAGAATGCCTGTCGCTTTCAGTATAATATATCATATGCGATAGTAAGGAATGATAACAGTTGCATTGGCTGTCAACATCAAGGTAATACAAAGACAAAATCGGCAGATAACCATCTCTAACATACGCTTGATGCACGATCATATTGCCTCATGACTGCACTCGTGAACAACAAAAATATCTAGTTTATTAGTATTTTTCACTGATGTGCCCTCTGTAGATGCAGCACATGGGTGTTGATGGCAATGAGATAGCAGACAGGCTGGCTGGTTCGGCCACCATATCAGAGGGCTAGCCAATGGATAGAGCTGACATTTTAAACGCCCTCAAAAAGTGTGGCCGCAAAGAGGATTTTCATTTGGACCAATCCACACAAGCTGCTAGATTGCAAGAGCTGGGATTGAAGATTAGAGTGGCCAGAAAAGAACAGCATAACAGGTATATGGGTAGGCTCATCAATCAAAATCGAACTGGTACAGTCAGTCGCTGGACGCTGTTGGAGATATTGCAAATGAGATCGGAGCACATGTGGACATGTTCGGAATGCAATGAAGATATTCCAAACTGAAAGTGTAGATACAGCACTGAGGCGGCATACAAATGAATAAATGAGCTAGGAGAAACGCTGTAAAATATATAAAAGCCGTCCATCGCAAACGATGATGAGAATTTATTGTCGGATTCTATATGTACTGTGCCGTGTAAAAATGTAAATTTCTTCACTTCTGTTTTATCCTTTCTTTGATAAAGACCTTTTGGTCGAAACGTTACTGGTTATTGTTATTGTTTTTGTGAGAATATATTGTCGGATTTTATTTGTAGTGTGCCGTGTAAAAAGTAAATTTCTTCACTTCTGTTTTATCTTTAGCTTGATAAAGGCATTTTGGTCGAAACGTTGCTGGTTATTGTTATTGTTTTTGTATTTTGTAAAACTACAGCACTTTGTTTGTACGTGTTTCGCCATTGCTACATAGTTTTACCTTCAGTCTTCCTTTATATCGATAATACTTATCAACTAACATAGTGACACACAACCGTGCACTGTCCGTACGAATATATGGTGAATAATAATTGCTATTTCTTAATGAAATCTCTTGTTTCCAGTATCAATCAATTAAGTTCCATTCCTGCTGGCGTAGGCGATCGTCTCTTCACAACTTTCTCTCCCTGGTGCAGTTTAATCAGTTCTGATCTCGATCTTGTGTCGAACCACGATGTCAGACCATTCAGTATCTTCTCCCTCTGTCTTTCACGATATCTATTTCTCTATATTTTACCTGTTGTCACGAAATGTTATATACCACCTCCCTCTTCGCACTATATGCCCGAGAAACATTGATTGTCTGTTTCTTAGTGGCGGCGCGTGATTTTTGTTGTTGGTGGGGCCAGACACACATTTTCAGAAAAATCATGGTTTTGGGTTAGGGTATATTAAATAATAAATACATGTTACACATTATCTTTGATGGGGCACTGCCCCACTGGCCCTTAATGAAGAGCCGCCACTGCTGATTCTTACTCTTTTGATAAGATTTCTTTTTGTGCTCGCTAGTTTTATAACATCCTCGTTTGTTTTTAAATGTATAATGTTTCCAGTATTTGTTCATACATTACCAACTATTTTGTTGGCTTTTCATTTAATCATAATTGGGGCTCACAAGGGGAGCAAAGATTAGTAACACTGCGACCTACAAGGCATATCGTAAGAGGCGACTGAGGTAGGGGTCTAGGAATGCTACCCTAGTAAATAAAAGGCATCGCAAAAGTTGAATGTGCTGGCCTACTTGTCTGCGCATAACCGACACAACGTGCAATAGCTGTTAGACTCCGATCACATATAAATCACAAAAAGGGGTTTAAAAAATGATCGATATGTAGCGTGTGAAGAAGATGTATAAGAGGAATAATGCCCAGTGTGTTCGTAGCGCGTTGGACTACGGGTGACTATTCCTCTGCGTGTGCGGGTTCAATTCCGCGGGATGGCAGAAAAAGCCACAAATTTCCCAGATTTACGGTGTTCATGGCACCGAACCGAAGGGTTACGATGTCCATGGCACCGAGCCGAAGAGCTGAAAATCTCAAGTGCTTCTGGATCGGAAAAAAAAGAGGAGTAATATTTCTTGGATACAAGTTATTATTTATTTCTGATGAAATAAAAAGTTTACATACAATCAATAAAACATAAATTCTGTAACTACCTGTTTGGGTTCAGTACGTCAGCTCTGTTTGTATCTTTAACTATGTGACGGATTAGCGTTCAGTACGTCAACTCTGTTTGTATCTTTAACTATGTGACGAATTAACGTTTAGTACATCAACTCTGTTTGTATCTTTAACTATGTGACGAATTAGAGTAAGAATTCACATATCGTCTCAGACACAAGAGAGTTGCGGGTTCAATTCCACACTCAATGTTAAACATGGGAGGAAAGGGATTGACCCTCCTACCTCCTGGGCACTAGGGTATAAAAATGTGAAGTATCAAACACTTCATACTTTAAAGTCTTAAAAGACTACTGTCGTTAGGCCGAAAACTTCGGGTTGGGATACTCTCGTCCTACACTAGTAGGGGTCTAACGGGGGCGCAACGTTCTAACCCTTCTTGGCAAAGACTGTTTATATATCACAATAAGAATGAGTAAAATAGTCAAGAAGAAAGATAGAAATAAACAAACAAAAGGCTAGAGCACAGACCACAGTCTTCAGACTTAGAACGGGACACTGCAGTCTCAGAGCACATCTCCATAGAATGGGTCCCATGGACTCAGCTGCCTGCACCAGTTGAGTACCAAAGCAGTCCCCAGAACACATCTGCAAGACTGCCCCACCCTGAGCAGTGTGAGAATGGAAATCTGGCCAACAGAAACAACACTACAAAACAAATTATGTGGGACTGGTGAAGACCTCAAGTGCAAGCGCCCTGTTTATGACACATATCAGTGTGGCCGCATAGCAGAAGTTGATCACAGAAGAAGAAGAAGAACAAAAGGCTACTGGAAATCTTATTTTAAAAATGTATCTTTGATTAGAGTAATGCTTCTATTTGTTTGTCGTTCTTGTGTAAACAAAATCTTTAATTAATCCTCTTTCCCACCTGCTGTCTATTTAAATTAACTATTGCTTTGCTTTAACAACGCACCCCTGCAACAAGCATCATACGTCTGCAACAAGCAACACACCCCTGCAACAAGCAACACATATCTGCAATAAGTAAGCAACACGCCCCTGTAACAAATAATAAACATCTACAGCAAGGAACGCACATCTGCAACAAGGAACGCACATCTGCATCAAGCAACATACATCTGCAACAAGGAACACACATATTGCAACAAGCAACACACAATTGAAACATGCAACACACATCTAAAACAAGCAACTCACATCTGTAACGTGCAACACACATCAGCAACAAGCAACACACATCTGCAACAACAACACACATCTGAAACAAGCAACTCACATCTGCAACATACAACACACATCAGCAACAAGCAACAAACATCTGCTACAAGCAACACACATCAGTTCAAGCAACACACATTTTCAACAAGCAACACACACCTAAGACAAGAAACACACATCTGCAACAAGCAACACACAATTGCAACAAGCAACACACATCTGAAACAAGAAACACACATTTGCAACAAGCAACACACATCTGCAACAAGCAACACACAATTGCAACAAGCAACACACATCTGAAACAAGAAACACACATCTGCAACAAGCAACACACATCTGTAACAAACAACACACAATTGCAACAAGCAACACACATTTGCAACAAGAAACAAACATTTGCAACAAGCAACACACAACTGAAACAAGCAACACAACTAAAAACCAGTTCATTGATTAAACAATATACGAACATTCATAACATAAGATGGCAGATGCACCATAAAGGAATAGAATACCTGAAGCAAAAATATCTTTCATGCAAATAAAAAAACACACATTGTGCTTGGATTCACTACCAACGACAATGCGGAAAAGAATTCTTCAGTGCTGTATTAAATCAATACTTATGTATTGCAGAGAATCATGGACAAAGAACAAACAATCAATAAGATCACTAGAAGCCACTGAGATGTGATTTTACAAAAGAATGATTATAATTTCATGGACAGTGAAAAAAACCTACAAATAATGAGATTTTTAAAGAGGCTTGGGCACAATTGAACTTGATTAAAAGGGGATAAGAAGTAGGCAATCAGTGCTCTTAGGGCACACAATACTAAGAGAGAAAGTTTGAAACATGTGGGGTGACAACAGGTACAATACAGGGAAGGAGAGATCGAGGAAGACAGAGGGAGAAGATATTGGATGGTCTCTCTCTATCTCTCTCTCTCGTTCGATCACCGCCCAGACCGATGAACCAGACCTCTCCACAAATTGCATTCATTTTGAAATCTGATTCATGCAACCTTAGCATTGGTGTGTTTTGCGTCACATCTTCAGCCCCATTTGGAGCTCTGGTGCTTATCCTTCGGCAATGTGTCCGGTTTCAGCCAACGTTTACTCGGTTCGCTCTCCGTTCTGATATCGGATGGTCTAATATCGTTGTTCGACAAGAGACTCGCCTGCCCGGCGTGTTCGTAGCGCGTTGGACGACGGGTGACAAGTTCCCTGTGAGTGCGGTTCAATTCCGCGGGCTGACAGAAAAGTCACAGGTTCTCCAGATTTACGGTGTTCGTGGCACCGAACCGAAGGGTTACGATTACCATGGCACCGAGCCGAAGAGCTGAAAGCTCAAGTGCTTCTGAATCGAAAAAAAAAGTTCGACAAGAGATCGACGTCAGAATTAATAAACTGCAACATGGAGAGAGAGAGTTATGGAGAGACATGATCGCCGACACGGGTAGGAATGACACTTATTGATAGTACATTTGACTGAGGGAGGTCTCTGTGGCGTAGTGGTTAGGTTCTCGCCTCTGTTCCAAACTTGCTCAGTTCGCTCCTCCCCGTGAAGTCATCGGGATATTATTCCAAAGATCCATGATCTTAGTGTAGGTGAGATCTAGTTCCTAGCCTTATCGGAGACGGACGATAAAAGGTAGGTCCGTTGTTCAATGTGTGCACGTAAAAGAACCATTGACAGTACAAAATCGAGAAGAGAAGCTTAAAAGCCACTGCAGGGCAAAATTCATTTGAAAAAATATAAAAAATGAATTATTCCAAAATATCTTAATAATAATAAATAATAATAATTCCTCTCGTACCGTTATACGTTACATAGGGCCTGCAAGTAATTTCTCCATACCGCTCTATCCTGGGCAACTCGCTCAATCTCCTCCATGGAACTGAGACCGATATTTCCTGTCTCTCTCAGCAAAGTTCGTTTCAGGGTCTCTTTAGGTCGTACTCTCTTTCTTGAACCCTTTGCATCCCACTTCAATGTCTGCTGTGATATTCGTTGATCATTTCTCCTCAAGGTGTGCCCAACATATCTCCATCTTCTCTTTCTTATAACAGTTGTCACTAGTGGTTGACCGGACATGTCTCTGATGTCATCACTTCTTCTGAATTCGTTCCATTTTATATTCATTATTTTTCGCAGACATCTATTTTCAAATGCATTCAACTTGCTTTCTATATCTTTAGTCATTTTCCAGCTCTCGCTGGCATATGTTAGTATTGATACAACATTTGAATTGAAAATTCGTAATTTAGTTTTAATACTATATAACTTGCAGTTCCATACTTTATTTAGACTTTTAAAAGCTGATGTTGCTTTGCCAATTTGTATCATAATTTCTTTTTTAACATTAACTTTAAAATATCTTTACCATCTTCAAAATTACATCGGGGATCCTTGTCGGAGCTACGAAGTTCATGTACTATCGCTGAAATCTTTCTGTGTAAGAAAGAGATCGGAGTACATATGGTTACTCACTGAAGTGCAACGATGATGGTCCTATCAATCAATCATATTTGACCCTGTTGTTCATTCTCTCTGTAGCTACATTAAAAAGAAATAATTAGATAAATGCATTAGTTCTAAGAAATCTAAAAATCTGATCACACTCACCTGCGCCATGTTGATACCCAATCTGCTGCCCATTGGTTTTATGATTGGACTAGGAAGTTCTGAGATGGGACATACGTCTTCTCCTTTAATGGACGCCGTATCGGAACTTCCAACAGACAATAGTTTTGGTGTAGATGGAGACGGAGTACCACTTTGACTGTGCTCGAATCCCCCGTCATTATCGGCGCAAGCATTTGACTGACTGATGAGGAATTCTGGAATTTTAAGCTTCAACTTGTTCTGCTTAAGATGTAGACGTCCGTTGTCACAGTAGATGGCATCTTTTGTGATGAATAAGAACAGGATAACCAAAACAGCAGTGACAATGCAGAAGGATAGAGCGGTTAATACTAGAAATAAAAAGCGCATGTCTTTGTGAACGATGACATAAGAGAAGGTGCTTATGTCAGCAGACTGCAAACATTTGATTACTAATCCAGATGTAAGAAAAGCCGAACAGATGATTGCGGCAACAGAAGAAGTTGCAGGCCATATTTTCTTCAGTATTGTACCGAAACAATTTTTAAGCCTCATTATGCCTTCGACAGATAGAAACATGATAATTAAACTGATAATTAAAACAATAAACAGGTAGATGTATGCTTTAATGGCGACGAAACTTTCAAATGGATGTGTGTGAGTATGATGATACATCGTCAGGTCGATCACCTCCATCGGACTCCAGATAAAGTTGAGACAGCAACAGGTCACAAACAATGTAAGTACGTGGGCGTAGCTGCATTTTTTAATGTTGGTACGGGAGGTTATAGCGATAATTACGGCGATGCTACTGCTACCTCCAAAGATAGTAGATACAACATGGGCAGCTGCAGACAGAACAACTGTGTATGCCTCCAAGTTGCGGTCAACGAGTCCGTTTTGGCCGAGATGATTGCTGCTATCATCGACACTGACGTTCATGATACTGTCACTGTTAACTGGTCCCATAATGAAAGCTGTCTTGATTCATCAATTTTACTTCAAAGAATATGTTACTACATTTATTCAGTTTATTCTTAAAGCATTACTGAATTCCAGGCTGCTAGCATGTTTAAAAAAATATCGCTGCCTTCTGTTTCCGTTTCTCTGGAAAAAACATAACCAGGGTAAAATGAACACGTTACAAGCCAATTAAACTGCTAAACCGTGTATCGATTGGTTGCATATCATGATGTATCTACCGATGTTAGGTCACTAGAAGTAACGGTTCTCGTCTGGGGCAACATATGTTTAAAAAAAAACAACCTGATAATTACCGTTTTCGGCTGAGATATACCTTCTAAAAGAATACATGGCATGAATAAAAGGTATCCATTTTGTCTGGGAAAATACCTTCAGAAAGAATTTTCCTGGAAAATAAAAAGGTAGTACCATTTCTCGTCTGGGAAAATACCTTCTAAAACAAAAACTTATTGTAGTGTTTCTCCGCAAGAAAACAAGTTATGAGAAAACACATTTGGATTTGAGAAAAAGCATTGCTTTACGTTGGATAAAACACTTTTCGTTGAGAAAACACTCTCCTCAAAGAGAGCACATTTATTTCTGATCAAACACTTGTTTTTTTTGTTTTATACAAAGTCATATACTTTCTCAGCTGAATAATTCTGTTTTAAAAAATACGTTTAACTAACATCCACAAGTTTGTTTGAAGATTTGTGTCGATAGCTATTATTTGTGATTTGTTGTCCATGGTTACAGTCTTGTTAGTACAGTCCATATGTAGCCAGAAGGATCTTAGTTGAGTACCTGCAAAAAAAAAGGAAATATCAAAAGTTATTATTGCATTTACAAAAGAATGCCGCTGAGATCTTCCTGTGTAAGAAAGATATCAGAGCGCCCATGGTTACTCATGGAAGTGCAATGATGATGGTTAATTAACCAATCAGTCAATCAATTGACAATGTCAGAATGAGGTTGTCAAATCAGTGCACAAGTAAGTTTTGCCAGAAGGCAGAATTGCTATGGTGCTCTCTGTGGCTAAGTGTCTATGTCAAAGCCGTTGCCTTGCTTTTCGTAGGTCTTCTTCTTCATCTTCTTCTGCAAACATTCCATATCGACCACTTATTAAACCACTCTTTGTGGTTTTTATGTGATCTGAGCCTACGAGCGATTTGGGTTGTGCCAGTTATTCGCCTACGGGTGCATAGGCCAGCACAACCGATTTTTCGCAACGCTATTTATTTACTATGGTAGCTTTCCCTAGAACTGTGGGGCAGATGGGCTTGTTACTTGGACGCCATCTTACCGAGTTGGATGATCGGAGTCAGAAAAGTATCGCTCTTCGCCAATGTTTGGGTTTGAAGTTTCGTAGGTCTAATGTCTATTGTCTTTCCCCAGGGGGATGATGGAGTTGGTTGTCAACTGTTGTCGTTAAGCATAAGGATGTTAGCTTTAATTGCGTTCCAGGGCCATATGAATCGCCCTTGTATTATATCCGTGCTAATTTAGTGTAGTCTTGTTCCGTGTGTCGTGGGTTCAAATCTGTGCGGTGACTTTCTGTTTACTAGTGCACTTGTTCAGAGGTATCTAGATTACTGTCGGAGCTAAAGTGTTAACTCTTTGTGCAATATTCTTGGCAGCTGGCGTGCAATTACTGTGGAGAGGGATCAGGCCATATATATATATTTTTTTTTAAAACGATGCAATAAAGTCAACCCATTAACTGTAAACCCTTTAGACAAAAATATTGCAATAATTTGAATCTGGAACTCAACTGTTTCGCGGGGACTGCGTTATAATAATAATAATAATTTCTTTCGTACCGTTATACGTTACACCGGGCCTGCAAGTAATTTCTACATACCGCTCTATACCGGGCAACTCGCTCAATCTTCTCCATGGAACTGACACCGATATTTCTTACCTCTCTCAGCAAAGTTCGTTTCAGGGTCTCCTTAGGTCATCTTCTCTTTCTTGAACTCTTTGCATCCCACTTCAATGCCTGCTTTGATATTCGTTGTTTATTTCTTCATTTCTGTATTAGCCGTGCGACCATTAACTACCTCAGGCTCATGTCCCCCCTCTGTGTTCTACACCGCCCTAAAATGAGATATTACATGCAGTAAAGGCAAAAGAAATAATAAATGTCACGTATGTGTTTATATTTCTGCCACGCATGTTTTTATTTGTTTATATACAGTAGTACGTTCGGTAACCTCTGTATGATGTAGGATGTGAAATGTCTGTCGTTTCATATTTCAAAGATTAAAAATGCATTAGGTAGGCGGAATAATTCCTTTTCTGGCGTGTAGAACGTCGGAACGAACAGAGGTGGTTTCTTTGGCTTAGGGGATAGTGATTCGGGTTATTAACCTCGATGTTCTGAGTTCGAATCACGTTGAGGAAAATTTGATTGCAAATTGTTTCGCGTTGATTTTTACAAAAGGACGATGGCCTCACCCGTTCAGAAAGATCTTAGTGACACTGCACGAACTCCGTAGCACCGGTGAGGGTCCCCGATGTAATTTTGAAGATTGTGAAAATATTTTATAGGAATTTTATTTTTAATATTTCTAATGAATTTTGCCCGAGCAGCGACTTTCCAGCCTGCCCTTCTTGATTTTGAATTGCCAAAGGATTGTTTTACGTGTTCAAATTAAACACGGGACCTACGTTTTATCGCCCATCTCCGATATTACTAGGAACTCGATCTCACCTAAACTGAGATCAGGGATCTCTGGAAAAATATCCCAATAACTCCACGAGGGAGAGAAAACCAAGTACCTTTGGTACGAGAGTCGCTTACCTAATCTCTACGTCACATATACCTCCGATATTTGCAATGTATACTAAATTATCTAGTATACTGGTTTTGCGTCATCTTAAC
Organism: Arion vulgaris; assembly: GCA_020796225.1. Classification (NCBI taxonomy): domain Eukaryota; kingdom Metazoa; phylum Mollusca; class Gastropoda; order Stylommatophora; family Arionidae; genus Arion; species Arion vulgaris. The sequence continues at coordinate 17,743,383 of CM036766.1, forward strand.
AAAATGTAGCGCTAGTCAGTATATCAGCTCAGAAGGATCGCCTGAGTGGTTACCGGGGCCCAAATTTGGGGTGTAAAGAATAGAACCACTGTTACCTGCCATGCCTGTCGTAAGAGGCGACTAAGGAGGTTTGGCTGAAATCGGATGCATGTGTCCTAAACGCGTAGAAGTATATGTGTTTAGGGGCCTACCAAACCAATGTGCAACGTATACACGTTCTTGGCAAAGATCAAACATATCACAAAGAGTGATTAAAATTGGTCGTAAAGAACGAACGCAAAGAAGAAGAAGAAGCTCAGCAGGATTAAAGGGTTAATGCAGGTGAATACAAGAAGCAGGACTTATGATGTTTATTCGCCAGCCTGCCAAGCGTGTTCGTAGCGTGTTGGACGACTGGTGACAAGCCCCTGAGAGCGTGATTCAATTCCGCAGGCTGGCAGAAAAGTCACAGGTTCTCCAGATTTACGGTTTTGTGGCACTGAACCGAAGGGTTACGATGTCCATGGCACGAACCGAAAAGCTGAAAGCTCAAGTGCTTTCTTGGTGAAAAAATGATGTACATTAGACAACAAATAACCAAGAGGTCAACAAAAGACGCTGGAGCTGGATAGGACACCCTTTGCAAAAATCTGAGATAACAAGAAAGGTCCTTTCCTGGAACCCGCGAAAGGGACAGCGAAAGAAGGAGGCGCGAAATACATGGACTCGAGATTTGGAGTCAGAGATCAACAATCTAAAGAAGAGCTGGAGGGAGCTGCAGAAGATATCTAGAGATAGGAAGACTTGGCATGAAATGGTTGAAGGTCTAAGTCCCAATCCAAGTTAAAAGACAAAAGAGAGAGAGAGAGAGAGAGAGTGTGTGTGAGTGTAAAGTGAGAGAGAGAGAGAGAAAGAGAGAAAGTGTGTAAACACAATTTGAAGTTATTGTAAACATACCACGAGTTATCTCTCTTGCGAGAGCTTCAAAATGTTTTCAAAAGCGACATTATAAATTTGGTGAAAAATCAAACCAACAATTGATGTAACCAGCAGAACAGAAGATAAGACATCACACAGAATACGATTCACTTTATCCTAGTCACTTTTCAAAGTTCATTATCATATGCCGTGCCGGCTGGCGTAGGCGATCACTGATCACCACAACTTTCTGTCTCTGGTGTTTGCTATCACCTCAGATGTTGACGCTTTTCCGTGCCATGAAGTCAGGCTGTCCACAATATTGTCTCTCTGTCTTCCTCTGTCTCGTCTCTCCTCGATTCAAAATTACACATTAGTATTTCCTTTAAAAGTATTATCTAAATTACAAGTACATCTGAAGTCGGAGTAAGACTCGCCTGAATGGCAAGGGACACTGGTGGTAAGGAAAGCATGCTTTCACGCAACAATTAGTCAGCGGTGCTATGACAACGCCTGAATTAATAGCCGTCGAACAAAAAGAGAAAAAAAGAGAATAATAGACGATTTTAACTGATTTAGTAATGTTATCATATAGCTTGTAATAAGCAGAACTGTACTACCCTAACAGTCCTTTGGAATTACTCCCCCTCTCTCTCTCTCTCTTTCATAGGCCATATGTTCCCCATCTGCGGCGTCATGTCAAATCATCAGTTACATCATGAACCCATCTTCCGTGGTCTTCCTTTTCTCTCTTTACAAGGATCCTCTTTCCAAACTAGTTTCTCCATCTTCTCGTGGTCTTCCTTTCTCCTCTTTACAAGGATCCCTCTTTCCAAACTAGTTTTCTCATCATCTTCTCGTGGTCTTTCTTTTTCTCTCTTTTACAAGGATCCTCTTTCCTATTTTTCTACATCTTCCGTGGTCTTTCTTTCTCCTCTTACAGGATCCCTTTCCAAACTAGTTTCCATCTTCCGTGTCTCTTTCTCCTCTTTAAGGATCCTCTTTCCAAACTAGTTTTCACATCTTCCGTGGTCTTCTTTTCCTTAAGATCTCTTTCCAAACTAGTTTTCTCACATCTTCTCGTGGTCTTCCTTTTCCTCTTTACAAGGATCCCTTTCCAAACTAGTTTCCAATCTTTCCCTTTTATATGTGTCCAAAATATTTTATTTTCTCATTCTTATTGTAGCATCAGTCAGTTTTTTTGATTTTGAGTTTTTGTGGTGTGTTATCTATTTGTTCACATCTCTGCTCATGATATACAGAGAATTCTTCAGTATCCCTTATATTCAAAAGCGCATATTTGTTTTTCCACTGCCTTGTTAAATGTCCATGTTTCACACCCATATGCTTACTACTACCCCTAAGTAAACAGTATACAACTAATTCTGGCCTATTGATAATTCCTCTGGCACCGTTATACGTTACATAGGAACTGCAAGTAATTTCTCCATACCTCTCTGTCCTGGGCTACTCAATCAATCTCTTCAATTGAATTGTCTTAATTATTGCATATCACAAGCATTGTTTTTCTTAGAAATTAAAACTTACTAAAAGATTGTCTCATAACAGACGCAAAGTAAAAAATAAATTATTCAGAAACTTACCAGACTAGACAACATCAAAGATATTTATCCAAGTTGTGAAATAGTTCTAATAAATAACTACAGTTTCATAAATGTCCAAATCGTGCTGCAGTGATGTATTCTACTTTTTCTCAAACAGAGCTTCGAGTTTCCTTCTTAAGCAGTTGGTAAAGTTTAAACATATTAGATGGCGTCAGTCTTACAGTTCAAAGCACCAACGATGTTCATCCAAGTTGTGAAATAGTTCTAATAAATAACTAGTTTCATAAATGTCCAAGTCATGCTGCGGTGTTGTATTCTACTTTTTCTCAAACAGAAGACTTTGAGTTTTCCTTTATCTTGAGCAGTTGGTAAAGTTTAAACACGTTAGATAGCTCAGTCTTAGAGTTCAAAAACAAAATGTTTATCAAGTTGTGAAATATCTGTAATAAATAACTGCAGTTTTTATAATGTCCAAGTCATGCTTCGGTGTTGTATTCTTCTTTTTCTCAAACAGAAGACTTCGAGTTTTCCTTTATCTTGAGCAAGTTGGTCAAGTTTAAACACGTTAGATAGCATCAGTCTTAGAGTTCAAATAACATGACTTCATTCAGTAATATCAGCGCGTGCGCTGACAGCGGGATAAAATGATAACACAGCAATGTTCGTATTAGCGACAATCAATGCCTCTAGTGCGGGTGACTTTGATGACAGGACCTGCAGCTGCCTGTTTAAATATCACACAAGCCTGGCACAATTGCTGATACACACACGCGCATCCGCGTACAAGTGAGAGCCTCAAGAGGAAGAGGGTTTTTCATTTACATAAATTATCGTTGTAAATATAATCTTTGTATGTGTACACACTGTGCTACAATAGGCGCACAGTCTCCTACAGCTACATTAACGAGTCAGCGATAAAACGATCGCATATCAGCCTTGGTTGGGATTCGAATTTTTCACATAGCTTAGACAATTATGGTTAAAAGTTAATTGCATATCCTTTACAGGACTTTGCGAATCAACCCCAGCTTTTAACGTTGTTTGTGATTTTTCTAGGCATTATTACGTTCAGTAGTTTGCCATTGCTTTCTGAACGGGTGGTGCCATCGTCCTTTGTTAAAATCCACGCAATCAATTTGCAACCAAACTGTCCGTAGCGTGATTCGAATTCAGAACGTCGGGGTTAATAGATCGAGTCACTAACCCCTAGGCCACAGACGCCACCACAATTATGGTACCTATTTCTTAAAATGAAATCCTAAACAGATGCAACAAAACAAATCATATGATTGGACATATGGTGCCAAGTTTAAAATGCAAACATGTCACCTTGAACACAAAAAGAGCAATGTTCAACACAACATTTCTCCCCACATTAGGCTACCAGTGTCAAACCTGAACGATGAAATCATATGATACAACAAAACTTGCCACGACAGAGATGAAGTGTCTACGCAGAATGCTGTGGGTAACAAGAAGAGACCGGTTGAGATATGAAGACATCAGTAAAAAAGTGGGTACAATATCAATACTAAACCTCATCAAGAAACAACAAATTAAATGGTTCGGCCACGTAAGTAGATTACCAACAAACCGTGCACCTCAAAGAGCAATGTTACTTCGATACAACAATGGATACAAAGAAAAATGCAGACCGCGCATAAGATGGACCTCAGAGATAAGAGAGGCGACGAAAGACACTATTTAGGAAGCGCACACAATGGCTCGTTCTAGAAATCTCTTCTTATCCTGACGCTGTGAGACAGAACAGGATTGGAGAAAAAAGAAGAAAAGAAAAAAGAAGACTTCTTAAAAAAAGTGAAAACGAAACACGTGACAACAAAGTAATGTAGTTTTACAAAGTACAAAAACAAGATATAGCGACGTTTCCAACACAAGGCCTTCATCAAGGAGATATACATACCAGACAGAATATAAGACATGACAGAAATATATATCAATTATCAATTTTCTATGTCAAAGAGGAAATAGAGCCTGTATATTTATGTGTGGGGGAGTTGGTAAACTGTTATAATGTGGAGGGGGGCGTTACAAAGTTTATGTTGTGCAAAGTGGACGGTGGGCCGAAAAGTTTGGGAATCTATGGCATAAACTGAGCAAAGTAAGAAAAAAAGAAAGTTGGCACAGAACTTTGTTTGAATTACATTGAATGAAGTGGTTTGACCAATTAATAAAATGCATCCAAACTCCACAGTATACTTAATTGCACAGACCACTTAATTAATTGCATCCAGTGCCTGAGTAAATAACCGGTTTTGATCTTCTGTATCATGCTCATAGAGTCGCTGAGCATGCATGGTGAGTGAATGATTGCATCTGTAGTCCCCCTCCAGAGATTTTGTCACCGCCATAACCTCCATAGTCATGCTGCTGGTAGTTGTCGCATATGCGCCACTTGCCTCTTTGATGACTTTTCCTTTCGCTCTAACCGTAAAGGTCCATGCACTCCACCTGTGCCGAATCATAAAACCATCAGTGTAGACAACAGCATCTTCCTCTGATGTGTAGTCATTTATTACAGCTTCGACCGCCCGAGTGGTTACCGGGGCCCACATTTGGGGTGTAAAGAATATAACCACTGTTACCTGCCACGCATGTCGTAAGAGGCGACTAAGGAGGTTTGGCTGAAATCGGATGCACATGTCCTAAACGTGTAGATGTCTATGTGTTTAGGGCCTACCAAACCAATGTGCAACGTATACCCGTTCTTGGCAAAGATCAAACACATCACAAAGAGTGATTAAAATTGGTCGTAAAGAACGAACGCAAAGAAGAAGAAGAAGAAGAAGGAGACTGCTTCGACTTCTGCGTTGACTATTATGGGAAGCGAATCTCGATTTGATTTGTTTACCGTGGTGACTACTACAAAGGATTGTTTGTGTTCAGTGGGTATTGGTATCCACTCTTCTCCATAGTCGATATCCTGAATGGTACATACGCGTTGTATGACCGCCTCTGCTCGGTCCAGCCACGACTGACCACGTTTAAGTCTATTGCCTTTGCAGTTTAATAGTTCATTGTGTAATGGATGTGTTAATTCTTGAGTTATGTATTAAGTATTATTAGTGTCCTCATCCACGACCTACTCTGTAAGTTATAGAGTAGGTCGTGCCTCATCCAAAACATGCAGTCGCCTGAGGAAACGAAAAACATTTGAATATGTAAAACCCTCCTCCTAACCCTTCTTCCACTAACTACGAACATAAGCTACAGATCAACAACTGTTATGTTACATATTATAACAGCAATCCATATCAACGGTTTCAATAAATTAATTATTTGAAATGTTGTTTTTTAACTTTGAAACATTTCAAATACAATAATCGCTTTGTTCAACATTTTTCTACCGACAACAATTTGAAAAAAACCGTCATTAAGGAAATGTCAAAGTCAGAATTGTGAAATCTGTTACAAACATTACATTAACTTTGTTAAATTACAAAATTACAATTCACATTGTTATACTACTGATTGTAGATTTGTTAGTTGGATTAATTAATTTGCTACAACATTTTCATTGTTGGATCTCATTGTTGTTATGTAAATTTAGTTGCTTTGTTCTCACGGAAAGTATTATTATCGATACAAGGGAAGACTGAAGTTAAGAGATGTAACAAAGGCGATGTATGTAATCGCGAAATCTTGTTTTTGTCTGCTTTGTAAAACGACCTTACGTTGTGTTTACTTGTTTATTTCTGGTACAAGTTTGAAATAAAATTAGTTTAGCATAGAATTCAATGATTGATTTTTAGGGTGATTGTTTTGTTAGCAGGATTTCAGAACTGCAATATTGATTAAAAGAATGATTGTTTTATAAGTACAATCTTTGAACTTTAAGAAAGATTGTATTATAAATACAATCTTTGAATTCCAAGACGTCCAGAGAAGATTGTCTGAACCGATGGGCTATGGAGACGACAGGTCCGGACATGTATGCAGAAATGAATAGACCAAACCCTAAAGAGAATATAAATCTACAACAACGAAAAGATCGATGCACTATCTTCCAGTTAAGAACAGGACATGTTGGACTGAATTACTACCTAAACAGACTAAACCACACACACCTACCACACTGTAGATAGTGCAGTCATTCATGTGAGACAGTACAGCATGTCTTTCTTGAATTGCCCTAGACTACATAAAGCTAGACAAGAACCCCTCCCACCACACCCATCTGTTCATAATACCCTTTACACTAGTCTTCCACAATGACAGAACACATGCAGATTCTACAAACTGGCATTGGCTGCCCAAGAGTGAAAACTCGCAGCTCTGGTTAGAAGAAGTCTTCCACAATGACAGAACACATGCAGATTCTACAAACTGGCATTGGCTGCCCAAGAGTGAAAACTCGCATCCCTGGTTAGAAGAAGTCTTCCACAATGACAGAACACATGCAGATTCTACAAACTGGCATTGGCTGCCCAAGAGTGAAAACTCGCATCCCTGGTTAGAAGAAGTCTTCCACAATTACAGAACACATGCAGATTCTACAAACTGGCATTGGCTGCCCAAGAGTGAAAACTCGCATCCCTGGTTAGAAGAAGTCTTCCACAATGACAGAACACATGCAGATTCTACAAACTGGCATTGGCTGCCCAAGAGTGAAAACTCGCATCCCTGGTTAGAAGAAGTCTTCCACAATTACAGAACACATGCAGATTCTACAAACTGGCATTGGCTGCCCAAGAGTGAAAACTCGTATCCCTGGTTAGAAGAAGAAGAAGACGAGCTCCAAGACTAATTCATAAGAACGATTGTATTATAAGTACAATCTTTGAGTTCCAAGACTAATTCGTAGCCTCCGATAACTATACGGCCAGCGGAAACAGGTAAAAATTCTAGAAAATACGACCCAAAACGTCACAGGACCTCGCATTCAAGTATTGTTGTATACGCATTCAAGTATTGTTGTATACAGATGAATTCATTTGAAAAACAACACAACATTAAATCAAGGTTATATTATTTAGCAAGTTAAGTTTAACAAAAATGAATATCAGAATTATTAATATTTTTCATCAATAAATAACCATAGACTCATAGAATTTAGTAAAATTGAAAAAAAAAACTTGCAGTGTTCTATCAAACATTTACAAAATCCAGCCCCCATCTAAAAACTAGGTCATGACTTTCCCTTTCAGTTATGTGACTAAATATACAAACTATTGTATTTAGACTTCATTTTCGCTACAGCGATTCAACTTGTTCATGCTTACAGTTCCATCTCGTCCAGTCTGAAATGTAGATGAGATTAGTCATACAGACATCAAACATCTGTACCAGGTATTTTTCCTCCGTTCTGGTTCCAGTCTATCCTTCAATCATCTGAACATAAGTATTTCTGTTGGAAACATATTTTACGGTAGTAGTTGCATAAGTAGTAGTAAGGGTAATATTAGTAGTAGCAGTAACATTAGCAGCATTAGCATTAGTAGTAGTAGTAGTAGTATTGGTCGTAGTAGTAGTAGCAGTAGCAGGAGCAATAGTTGCATAAGTAGTAGTAAGGGTAATATTTGTAGTAGCAGTAACAGTAGCAGCATTAGCATTAGTAGTAGTAGTAGTATTGGTCGTAGTAGTAGTATCAGGAGCAATAGTAGTTGTAGAAGTAGTAGTAGTAGTAATACTATTCGTAGTAGTAGCAGTAACAGTAGCAGCATTAGCATCAGTATTATTATTATTTTTATTATTATTAGTAATAGTAGTAGTAGTAGTATTAGTAGTAGTAGCAGAGGTATTTGTAGTAGTATTATTATTATTATTATTATTATTATTATTATTATTAGTAGTAGTAGTAGCAGAGGTATTTGTAGAAGTAGTACTCGTAGTAATACTATTCGCAGCAGTAGCAGTAACAGTAGCATAATAGCAATAACAGTAGCAGCATTAGCAGTAGTAGAAGTAGTAGTAATAGTAGTAGTAGTAATAGTCGTGGTTGTAAAGATCTTGAGAAACAAAGGATGAAGTGGTTCGGCCACTTAATAAGAATACGACCGAACTCCACTGTATATATAGTTGTCTACAATAGAACATCAGGAAAGAAGACGAGAGGAAGACTACAAAAAAGGTAGATAGATAGCATAGCAGAATTCTGTCAATAAGCATAACAAAATATCACACAAGTCACTAGAGCAGTGCAAGACAAAAACAGAAAATCACGACACTGGGCAACAACTCCACAACAGTGTAACAACAAAAGAAGAAGAAAAAACAGTAGTAGCAGTCGTAGTAATAGGAGCAGTAGTTGTTGTAGAAGTAGTAACAGTAGTGGTAATATACGTAGTAGCAGTAGCAGGATTAGCAACAGTAGTAGTTGTAGAAGTAGTAGCAGTAATATTCGTAGAAGTAGCCGTAACAGTCGCAGCAGAAGTAGTAGTTGCAGTGGTAGTAATATTAATATTAGTATAGTCTGTCCATTAATTCGTGAGCACGTTTGAAATTGATTTTCTCGAAAACTACCTGTTGGATCTCAGTGATTTTTTTTGCAAACAGCCTTAGAATATCCATGACGCTAGAGAAATATTTTTTTCCAAGAAAATTTGATGTAGTTTGAAATATTTCTTCTTCAGGTTATATTAAAATCAACCTCACCGGATTGTACACAATAGTAACAGATCTACGGTACACAGACGCGTTGTTCTAAAATACATTATGGTAACATTGAAATATCGTGAGTAAACAACAATTTCACGGGAATTCGCGTGCACCTAACCCAGTCGACTTTGAAAGCGGAAAGCATGACGTTATAATTGGGATTTCTACTGCAACATGATTGGACACCCAACCCTGGTGTCTCCAACGCTCTTGATCTCTACATCAAGAATACTTTACACGATATTTGACTGCTCCACCCCAAACGCCTAGGGCATTCTAACATGTCTCCGTCCGAGTTTCGTGCTCTATCACACCTCCGTCGACGTGATGACATTGTTATCAAACCCGCCGATAAAGGCGGTGCAATAGTGGTATGGAGCAAAGAACTATACCTTCAGGAAGGCCGCAACCAATTACTTGACACCCAATTCTATAGAACTAGTTCTTCTGATGTCACACTATCTAACAATAGTAAAGTCCGTACAGTAATTAAGAACTTAATTGTCTCTAACGACCTTCCTACTGGCGCATCATCACTTTGTGTCATCGATAGCTGTTTAGGAAAACCCGCCTTTATATGCTCCCAAAATTCATAAACTGAACAATCCGGGTAGGCCCATCGTTTCTGCTTGCTCTTGTCCTACGGAACATATCTCCGAATTTCTTGATAGTATCTTCAATCCTATAGTCACCACACTACCTTCATTCTTGAAAGATACGAACCACACCTTGTCTGTTTTTTCGTCTATTGAGTTGTTGCCTGGCAGGACTTACCGTCTCTTCCTCCTTGATGTGTGCTCATTGTACACCTCCATACCTCATTCCGACGGACTTCAAGCTCTCCAGTTCTTTCTCGACAGGAGAACTAACCCACTTGTCTCCACCTCGGCTCTCCTTCGTCTTGCAGAACTAGTTCTAACTCTCAACTCCTTTCAGTTCAATGACCAGTTCTTTGAGCAGATCAGTGTGGTCGCCATGGGTACTAAAATGGGACCCAGTTATGCTTGTCTTTTCATGGGTCATCTTGAGCACCTAGTATGGAATTCCTATGATGGGCCTCTTCCGTCTGTGTATCATAGATACATTGATGATTGTATTGGCCTTACCTGATATGCCTGAAGCCGATTTGTCACGCTTCATTAATTTCATTAATGTCTTCAATCCGGCTATTCGGTTTACATCTCACATCTCTACCTCTTGTGTCAACTTTCTTGACATCACTATCACTATCAGCCTATCCACCATCACTACATCAGTATACTACAAGCCTACTGATGCACATAGTTTTCTTCTTTATACCTCTTCCCATTCCCAGGCTTGTCGTGATTCTTTACCATTCTCTCAAAACTTGCGCCTTCGTCGCCTCTGTAGCGAGGACGACGATTTCCTCGATAGAGCTCACGAGATGCTGGATTTCTTTCGTAAGCGCTTATACCCGGATAAGGTGCTTGCTTCTGCTATGCGGCGCGTTCAGCAAATTTCTCGCCAGGAGGCTCTCTAACCAGCATAGAACTTCCAATTCTGACAAGGTGAAACTTGTCTTAACTTTCCACCCTCATAGTTCCCTTGTGAAGAAAGTCTTATTCCGTCATCTCTCCATTCTTCAGTCTGATCCTGATACACGTTCAATCTTCCAACACTATCCTTTGGTGGCGTACAGACGGGACAGAAGCCTTAAGGATATGTTAGTTCACAGTCGCCTCAAGCCAAACATCCAGAGTCATTTTGGCACCATCCAGGTGGCTGTCGGCGCTGTAACACTTGTGCTTATGTTATACAGACCCGCACGGTGTCTTTTCCAAAGCCACGTTCGTTGTTGAAGACAGTTTCACGTGCGAGTCCCGTAATATTATCTATGCCATTATCTGCAAGCGGTGCAACAAGGCCTATATTGAAACCGGCAGGAGACTCAGTGACCGATTCGCCCAACACTTGCGCGATATACGCCAATGCTCTGTGACCCTGTAGCTACCCATTTCAATGATACTGGCCATTCAGGAGCTTGCGATGTCCAGGTCACAGCCATCCGATCATGTTCCTCTGATGATCGTAGTCGATTTGCTCTGGAGAATCGGTTGATTTTTTGTATGGTACCTTGCGACCACGCGGGCTCAACGTATTACATTCTTATGCTTCTTAGTACTTTCTCTTCCAATGCTTTGTAATCTCTATGGGTATATGTTGCATGTATTACATTCTTATGCTTCTTAGTACTTTCTCTTCCCATGCTTTATAATCTATATGGGTATATGTTGCATGTATTCAAGTTATATATTTACTAGATGTTTCATTGTTTCTTTTCTATTTCTAGTTTTTATGTGTGTTTTTGTGTTACATTTATTTCGTTATTCGTTTTTATTCCAGATTTTCCTTAGATACGTTGGTATTTGGTCGTCCATTTGTGTTTCATTTTAATTTGTCACTCCTGTTTGTTCGTTTGCTTGATAAAGGCCTTGTTGGTCGAAACGTTGCTGTTTATCGTCACTGTTTATGTATTTTGTAAAACTATAGTACTTTGTTTGTACGTGTTTCACTATTTATAATTGGGATACCGTTGTATAGTTATCTCGCTATTTGTATGAAGCTATTATCATATTTGTTGGCTTATCAAAACTGACATTGATATCACATTCATAATGAGTCTGAAGTGCACATTTATAACAATGCAGACGGTTACAGTTTTACTATACAACACTTCCGTAGGGAATCTAAGAGAGGTCATCTATATTGCGATATTCAAACCCTGAGAAACGAACGCAACTGGCGCTTGGTCTGAATAGAGAATCCTTTTCCCGATGGATTAAACAGACACAAAGTGCACTAATGTCAAGCAAGGAAGGAAAGAACAATTGACGACTTTGACATAGATGTCATAAGACGGGAGCTCTTGAAAATGTTTGCGACAAATCAACTTGTTACTCTCAGGAAACTGAAATTAAAACTGCAATCAGATTGCAGCATAGACATTTCTAAAAGTACTCTATGGAAAATTGTAAGAGCCCCCGGCTTCACCTTCAGAAAAACTATAGGCGGCAGGAATATTTTTGTGAAAAACCACATTTAATTGCTTCACAAGTAAATACCTGAGGCAGATCCGTGAGCGGCGGAGGCAAGGCTATGATATTGTATATTTGGACGAATCCTGGTCAATGCTCACCACACCAATGCTAAAGAATGGCAATCAGTAGACGGTGAACAGAAAAGAAAATACCAAGCAGCAAAGGCCAGCGTATTATACTTGCAGGAAGCAGTGAAGAAGGTCTTGTCCATGACGCTGGACTTATTTTCCAATCAAAAAGTACCGACGGTAGGGACTACCATCACAGAAATGAATGGACATATTTTCAGGCACTGGATGGAGAAAGATCTACTTCCAATTCTAAACAGACCATCATGCTTGGTAATGGATAATGCATCCTATCACAACGCAGTATCAACGGAAGACAAAGTACCAACTGCATCAAATACAAAGATCAAATTAGGACTTGGCTTGCTAAGGAAAATGTCAGCTTCGATGATACATATTTGAAACCCGAGTTGTTGCACCTGGTGAGGATGACAATAAGACAAAGGTGTTTCATATTGACAAAATCATTGCGGAATACGGGCACACGTCTTTGCGACTACCTCCATATCATGCTCACCTCAATCCGATAGAGCTTGTCTGGGCTAAAGTAAAGGGCAAGTTGCCGAACAGAACAGGACGTTTAAAATGTGATGTTGAAGTTCTGACACGTGAGTCCCTCTCAATGATAGACATGCAGTTCTGGAAGAAGTGTGTTGAACATGTGCTCGAGAGGAAGACGAGTACTGGCACCGAGATGGATTACAATTTGTCCAGCCAGTAACAATTATCAACCTCATGGAATCGTCAGATTCGGGATGATACAAATCATATTTTGATTACAGACTGAGAAATAGCAACGTATACATTTCCATATCCAAATGCGTCTACCATCATACAATTTGTGGTGAAGTTAAGACACCTGGGGTCTAATGGTGACCGAAGGGAGGACTAACTGTTGCATATTGTATCCAAGTTCACGATTGCACATAAAGGGCAACACACTTAATTACTTGCCCTATCAAGTTAATATGGAGATACACCTATGAATAGAATTGACATGGACAAATTCTAGGGATTACTGTAAAATCTAAAATTTGAGCCCCCGTATTTGCAATTGTCATAAAAGATCAAGGAATTCGCCGATGTGCAAAATCCGTAGCATCTATGAACTACTGGTTAGCTTTATTTTAGCGTCATGGATATTCTAAGGCTGCATGCAAAAATCACTGAGATCCAACAGGTAGTTTTCGAGAAAATCAATTTCAAACGTGCTCACGAATTAATGGACAGACTATAGCAGCAGTGTTAACACTGATAGTAGCAGCAATAATAATATTAACAGTAGTAATTTTAAGAGAAGTAAATGATGGTTTGAACATGAAGGCTGTAGAGGCAGGACATCTGGCATATGAGAGAGAAATTCCGGAGGACTGTTAGGGTGGCAAAGGACAAGATATTTGATTATGAATGCTAAGATAGGCATTTAAAAGCCTAAACAAATATGGACCTCCAAGATACATAGTTTTAAAACTAAATTCCGAATTTCCAACTCCAATGTTGTCTCAGTTTTAACATATGCCAGCCAAAGGAAATAAAGATATAGAAAGTAAGATGAATGTTTATGAAAAATAGTTAATATAAAATGTGATTCACCACCAGAGTACATCACACATAATACAATAGCCACATCAGAATACATCAAACATAATACACAACTTATACTAGAATATATAGCAACGTTACAACATTATGAACCGTTGTTGAGTCTTGCTCTATACTATATAATCAAGTAGTATCATGTACCTTGTTGAACGTCGTCTTCATCACAACCCGCCCAAACAACTTTATGTCTCTAGCAAGTTCTCTGTCCGCCTTCCCCAGTGTCATGTTCAAGGTTTCTTTGATGTCCTATTCCACCTTCGTCTATGTCGTCCCTTGCCCCGTACACTATGGACCATTCCTTCTATTACCGCTCTCTCCAAACCACTGTGGCGTTTAATGGGGCCAAAATTTTCCATCTTCCGGGACATGATGTTATATTCTCCTCTATATGCAGGTCATGTAGGATGTCTTTGTTTCTTCTCTTCTCTGTCCAGGATGGTCTTAGAACTTGTCTGTAACATCTTCTTTCAAAAACGTCAATATTGTTCTTTGATGTTTGTGTTATAGTCTACGATTCACATCCATATGTTACCACATGTATTACTACGTAATCATGGAAGAAATAAATAAATGTGTCCTGATATAACTAACAGGTCTCTAGGTTGAAAAGAACGTGCATCATCTCAAAGTGGCTTGATCACGGATTTAACAAACAGACAAAAGAAACATTGTAACTGTCATAGTAAATGGATTCTCAGAGAGGATGGATTTAACATCAAAGAGTTTATGTGAAGTTTATTCAGTGAATCTATTATCTCGTTGGAGGACAACCGATCGATCGTCGACACTGTGATCAAAGCTATTGATCTTGTATTGATACAGATTGACTTTCAACCAGCTGACCTCAGGTAATAGCCTAATTACTGTCACCGTTGATGGATACGTACATCGTTCGTTTCTGGCGATTATCTATCTCTCACGTACATGCTTTCACTTTATCTCTTATCGCTGCTTTGTCCACATACTTACCTTCTAGTTTGTAACATCTTTGTCCACATACTTACCTTCTAGTTTGTAAAATCTTTGTCCACATACTTACCTTCTAGCTTGTAACGTTTTTATTCAAGACTTAATTTGCTCTTCTCTCTCTCTCTCTCTCTCTCTCTCTCTCTCTCTCTCTCCTCCTCATCTCTCTCTTGATCTCGATCTCTCTCGCTCACCTCGAACCCATTTTCTAACTAATAAAGTTGTTAATCAACAGTTAATTTGTTCTACTCTCTCTTGCCCTCTCTCTCTCTCTATCTCTCTCTCTCTCTCTCTCTTTCACTCCCCAAACCCATTTTCTAGTAAAGTTGCTCATCAATACTTAATTTGCTCTACTCTCTCTCTCTCTCTCTTTCGCTCTCTCTCTCACTCCCGAACCCTTTTTCTAATTATAGTCTGTCCATTAATTCGTGAGCACGTTTGAAATTGATTTTCTCGAAAACTACCTGTTGGATCTCAGTGTTTTTTTGCATGCAGCCTTAGAATATCCATGTCGCTAAAATAAAGCTAACCAGTAGTCCATAGATGCTACGGATTTTGCACATCGGCGAATTCCTTTGATCTTTTATGACAATTGCAAATACGGGGCTCAAATTTTAGATTTTACAGTATCCCTAGAATTTGTCCATGTCAATTCTATTCATAGGTGTATCTCCATATTAACTTGATAGGTCAAGTAATTAAGTGTGTTGCCCTTTATGTGCAATCGTGAACTTGGATACAATATGCAACAGTTAGTCCTCTCCTTCGGTCACCATTAGACCCCAGGGTGTCTTAACTTCACCACAAATTGTATGATGGTAGACGCATTTGGATATGGAAATGTATACGTTGCTATTTCTCAGTCTGTAATCAAAATATGATTTGTATCTCCGAATCTGACGATTCCATGAGGTTGATAATTGTTACTGGCTGGACAAATTGTAATCCATCTCGGTGCCAGTACTCGTCTTCCTCTCGGAGCACATGTTCAACACATTTCTTCCAGAACTGCATGTCTATCATTGAGAAGGACTCACGTGTCAGAACTTCAACATCACACATTTTAAACGTCCTGTTCTGTTCGGCAACTTGCCCTTTACTTTAGCCCAGACAAGCTCTATCGGATTGAAGTGAGCGGAGGTAGTCGCAAAGACGTGTGGCCGTATTCCGCAATGATTTTGTCAATATGAAACACCTTTGTCTTATTTGTCATCCTCACCAGGTGCAACAACTCGGTTTCAAATATGTATCATCGAAGCTGACATTTTCCTTAGCAAGCCAAGTCCTAATTTGATCTTTTGTATTTGATGCAGTTGGTACTTTGTCTTCCGTTGATACTGCGTTGTGATAGGATGCATTATCCATTACCAAGCATGATGGTCTGTTTAGAATTGGAAGTAGATCTTTCTCCATCCAGTGCCTAAAAATATGTCCATTCATTTCTGTGTGGTAGTCCCTACCGTCGGTACTTTTGATTGGAAAATAAGTCCAGCGTCATGGACAAGACCTTCTTCACTGCTTCCTGCATGTGTTAGTATAATACGCTGGCCTTTGCTGCTTGGTATTTTCTTTTCTGTTCACCGTCTACTGATTGCCATTCTTTAGCATTGGTGTGGTGAGCATTGACCCAGGATTCGTCCAAATATACAATATCATAGCCTTGCCTCCGCCGCTCACGGATCTGCCTCAGGTATTTACTTCGGGCAGCAATTAAATGTGGCTTTTCACAAATAATATTCCTGCCGCCTATAGTTTTTCTGAAGGTGAAGCCGGCGGCTCTTACAATTTCCATAGAGTACTTTTAGAAATGTCTATGCTGCAATCTGATTGCAGTTTTAATTTCAGTTTCCTGAGAGTAACAAGTTGATTTGTCGCAAACATTTTCAAGAGCTCCGTCTTATGACATCTATGTCAAAGTCGTCAATTGTTCTTTTCCGTCCTTGCTTGACATTAGTGCACTTTGTGTCCTGTTTAATCCATCGGGAAAAGGATTCTCTATTCAGACCAAGCGCCAGTTGCGCTCGTTTCTCAGGGTTATGAATATCGCAATATAGATGACCTCTCTTAGATTCCCTACGGAAGTGTTGGTATAGTAAAACTGTAACCTTCTGCATTGTTATAAATGTGCACTTCAGACTCATTATGAATGTGATATCAATGTCAGTTTTGATAAGCCAACAAATATGATACAATAGCTTCATACAAATAGCGAGATACGCCTATAACTATACAACGGTATCCCAATTATAACGTCATATGCTTTCCGCTTTCAAAGTCGACTGGGTTAGGTACACGGGATTTCGTGAAATTGTTGTATACTCACGATATTTCTATGTTACCATAATGTATTTTAGAACAACGCGTCTGTGTACCGTAGATCTGTTACTATTGTGTACAATCCGGTGAGGTTGATTTTAATATAACCTGAAGAAGAAATATTTCAAACTACATCAAATTTTCTTGGAAAAAATATTTCTCTAGCGTCATGGATATTCTAAGGCTGCTTGCAAAAAATCACTGAGATCCAACAGGTAGTTTTCGAGAAAATCAATTTTAAACGTGCTCACGAATTAATGGACAGACTATAGTAAAGTTGTTCATCGACACTTGATGTGCTCTATCTCTCTCTCTCTCTCTCTCGCTCTCTCTCTCTCTATCTCACTCTCCGAACTAATTTTCTAACAAGTAAAGCTGTTCATCAACACTTAATTTGAGCTACTCGTTCTCTCTCTCTCTCTCTACCACTCACTCTCCCTCCAAATCCATTTTCATACCATGAGGTATATTGAGGAACACCTTGTTAAGTCTCTACATTTTATTTTACCAACAGTAAACGATGGGTGATGTGGTCAACAGCCTAGAGATTAATAAGATCATCATCTTTGCAGTTCAGCTAATTACCATTTGCACTCTGATCTGATTTCTTGTACAGGAAGATCTCAGTGACAGTGCACGGACTCCGTGGACTAGGGTCCTTCAGCAGTTTTGATCAGGGATTTGTGAGGGTTATCATCACCGGCCATCTTTACTTGTCAATGTTTCTCTGGTACCCAATGGAAACTGAGTAAACCTAAGAGCCGTTATTATCAGAAAAAATATAACTTTTGCGGAATTCGATCCTGGTACCAACTTGACTACGAAGTAAGTGTACTAACAACTACTCTATCGCCACTTTCCATTCTCCACATCATCATCATCATCAGGTGCCGGCTGGCGTAGGCGATCATAGACCTCCACAAATCCTTCCGATCCTGTTGTTTGACAACATCTCAGATGTAAACACTCTTCCGTGCCATGAAGTCAGGCTGTCTAAAATGTTATCTCTCTGTCTTCCTCTGTCTCGTCTCCCCTCGATTTTATCGGTTATCACATTGTGTCCTAAGCCTCCCCTTCTCATCACATGTCCGAAAAATGATGATTGACTCTTTCTTATATTGATAATACGTTTTCTCTGTGTCTTGACCTCATTCAACACCTCCATATTTCTCATTTTATAAGTCCATGGGATTCTCATCATTCTTCTGTAAAACCACATCTCTGTGGCCTCCAGAGATTTTTCTGTTTGTTTACTCTTGATTACATCCATATGTCAGTCTTGGTTTTATGTAGCACTGAATAACTCTCATTCTGACCTCAATTGACACTGATTTCTTCTTGCATATAATGTTCCAATACAACTATTTATCCCACATACACACACACTATTTATCTGATGAACTTCTCCTTTCCTACTTCTTCCTCATCTTCAATTTATTTGTTATTTATTCCATTTACTGCATTATTTTTAACGTAGGTTCAATAAAGTGCACGAAAACTCGTCTTTTACTAAACTTTAATTGAATTTTTGCCATGTTTAAATTTATTCACGATTGATGTATTATGTATCCTTTCATATTCATTCTTTATTTTTTTTCTAACAAGACAGCAAAGAATCTGCTTTCCATATCATTAGGTATGTCGGGGAGCCCTAATGCTCACATTGTTCTTTGATCATAGGGACACGATGGGTATTATACCAGGGCTGGTTCTCTTTAACATTAAATATGCACTGGCCTCAATTAGCCTCACACAAATAAACAGACTGTCGAGAAAATAATTGGTGTGATTTTGGGTACAGCAGGACACGTCCTGTCAAGCTATGAGCCTTCTAGACTTCCCCACCAGGGATGATAAAGTTAAATTATCCAGAGCATGAGTTTACTTCAGGGTAAAGGTTAACATCGGCACACACTCTATTATATACCAGCTACACCTAAAAGGAATGCATTATAGAAAGGTAAATTATGGGTTGGACGCTCGAGTGATGCCAGGGCCCACAAGGGAAGCAAAGAATAGTACCACTGCAACCTACAAGGCAGTCGTAAGAGGCGCGCGTGGTGCCGGGCCCGCAGGGAAACAGAGTGTACCACGCGACCTACAAGGCATGTCGTAAAAGGCGACTGGTGTAGGACCTATGGAAGCTACCCTAGTAAATAAAAAGCATTGCAGAAATCGTATGTGCTGGCCTACTTGTAGGCGCATAACTGGCACAACGTACACTCGCTGTTAGGCTCAGATGACATTCAAATCACACAGAGTGGTTAACAAGTGGTTGATATGGAGCGCTCGAAGAAGAAGTAAGAGGCTACTGATATAGACCCTAGGGAGGCTACCCTAGTAAATCAAAATCATTGCAGACATCGGATGTGCTCTTAGGCTCAGATCACATACAAATCACACAGAGTGGTTAACTAGGGGTCGATATGGAGCGCTCGAAGAAGACGAAGAAGTTTCCATATTGAACGTTGGCCATAATGGAATTTTTTTTAGCAAATGTATTTGGTTTTGGAAATTAAAACGAACAGAAAGATTTTGAAGAATTAGAACAAAAAATAGATGAGATATAATGTTTAGAGAAGAAAAAAAAAATAAGAGAAAGGAATTAATGTTAAATGCAGTCTCTAGAAATGCGGTGCAGTTTTTACGTTGAAACGAACCAAGAGTTTAATGAAGCGGTTAAACTTGGGATTGGAGTTTCCTTCAATGGTTCAGCCATCCTCATCGATTCAAATTAGCCTGCCTGTCAATCTGGGATTGTAATTTGTTTACGACTTGACAGTTGGGACGTCACAGAAGACAAGAATTTGTTTTCTGGATAATAGAAGAAATGATGTTAAGAAATACAGGAGACATTGGCGTAGATCTCACGCAGACTGAAGCAAGTAAATGAACTAGTCAAGAGACAATATCAAACTAACATGAGAAAAAATGAGATAAATGTCAATTGAAGACATTCAGTTCTGTTCTTCCGAATGACAGCTTCGCAAGTTGTACAAATTAATAATAAGCTCTCCGTCCTACAATCTGTATTCTCTTCGTGTTCCCTTTCCCACATACGGCTCCCATAAAAGATTTCCATTTCTGTCTTTCTACCTATTTTCTATCACTTATTTTCTATCACTTATTTTCTACCACTTATTTTCTATCACTTATTTTCTACCGTTTAATTTCTATCACTTATTTTCTATCGTTTATTTTCTACCGTTTATTTTCTATCACTTATTTTCTATCTTATTTTCTATCACTTATTTTCTACCGTTTATTTTCATCACTTATTTTCACCGTTTATTTCATCACTTATTTTCACGTTTATTTTCACCTGTTTATTTTCATCACTTATTTTCACGTTTATTTTCATCACTTATTTTATCACCTATTTCTATCACTATTCTATCACTTATTTTCTACCGTTTCTTTCATCACTTATTTTCTACCGTTTATTTCTATCCTATTTTCTATCACTTATTTTCTATCACTTATTTTCTATCACTTATTTTCTATCACTTATTTTCTCTTATTTCTCACTTATTTTCTATCGTTTATTTTCATCACCATTTTCACGTTATTTTCTATCACTTATTTCATCGTTTATTTCATCACTTATTTTCTACCGTTTATTTTCTATCCTTATTTTCATCGTTATTTTCTACCGTTTATTTTCTATCACTTATTTTCTACGTTTATTTTCTATCACTTATTTTCATCACTTATTTTCATCACTTATTTTCTACCACTTATTTTCTACACTTATTTTCTACCACTTATTTTACCTTATTTCATCACTTATTTTCTACCACTTATTTTCTATCACTTATTTTCTACCACTTATTTTCTACCGTTTATTTTCTATCACTTATTTTCTACCGTTTATTTTCTACCACTTATTTTCTACCGTTTATTTTCTACGTCAGGCCTCAATCTTTCAAAATTCTTTCCACAATTCTCTTCCATGTTTTCTCTGGACGTCCATGCATTCCTTTCACATTCACTGTCCATTCGAGAGCTGTCCTAGCCATTGCAACTTCTTATATACGACATATTCGTACATGCTCAATTCACCTCCATCATTTCCTTCTTCTATTAATGATGGCCTCCTCAATTGATACACCGTTTGTTCGTTTAAAAATCTTTCAATTGCTATCGTATTTGACAAGACGATTTGCAACAACAATTGTTTTGCTCCAACGTTTGCTGTACTCAAGGGATGTTTATTGGCATCACACATTGTATTAGTTAATACTGGTTCCGTCCTCCAATAGAGCAGCAATCTTAATGTTCTCATGCGATGCAGATTCAGCAAACATTTATAAAGACTAGGAATAAGTCAAGCAGCTCTCTACCAGTGTCAGAAGTAGGAACAGACACTGGAGCATGTCCTGCAAGACTGTCATCTCCTGGGTGAGCAGAAAAGCAACATGTGACCACACTCAATCGACCTAAAAACAAAGATCGCTGAAGAAGTTTCCAAGCGATGTTGATTGACATATCTTCTCTCTCACCAACAGACAACACCGGCCTGTATATATGCGTTTAATCCCCTTTCAGTCAGACAGTTCAGTGACACAACATAAAGAAACAAAGAAAATGACAACAACAGAGATGAAATGTTTGAGATGAGAGCAGAGATCAACAATATAAAGAAGAGCTGGGGAGAGTTGCAAAAGATAGCTAGAGATAGGAAGACTTGGCATGAGTTGGTTGAGTGCCTGTGCCCCAATCCGGGTTCAAAAAGCAGAGAGATAGAGAGAGAAAAGAAATGAGAGATAAGATAAAAAATGAGACTATTAGAGACTTGGTAAGAACAATAACAGTGCTATAGCATAATAAAAAAACAACAAACCAAATGGTTCTACCGTGTAACACGATTACCGTCCAACAGTATACCACAACGAGCACTAATATTCAGGTACAGTGGTTTCAAGGTCAGCGGTTGCACACACAAACGATGTGCTTCAGGAATAGCATAGGCGGTAGAAAACGCCATATACGAGGCGCACTCGTATGACACACTTAGCTAAGAACTAATCAATTGAACATCCGAGCACTAACTGTTTTATTGTGTTTATGTAAACATTAAATAATTAAGTTAACATGAACTAATGCCTACATTTATATCTCTACGAGTTAGGTGCTGTCAGTGCTCGCTATAAAATGGGTAGTAAATTGTTCAAGTGCATAAATACACAAACAGAAAAGCACAGACAACAGTATTCATATTTAGAATGGGACACTGCAGTCTCAGAGCACACCTGCATAGAATGGATCTCAGGAACTCGGTTGCCTGCATCTGTGGAGCACCAAAGCAGTTTCTAGAGCACATCCTGCAAGACTGTCCCATCCTGAGCCTAGTGAGAATAAAAATCTGACCAACAGAAACAACACTACAAAACAAACGATGGACGTGTGGTTCGACATACAGTGATGATGATCCGACGAGTACATTAAACTTTGCTTTGCTCTGCATTGATCCTGCTATGTGCGCTAGGCAGGAAACCACATGGTGACTCTGACCATGATGGACAACCTATCGGTATCAACAAGCCCATCGTATAAGCCATCGATATAAATAATATCATATCACACTTGCATTATCTGCTATCAGCAGCGTAATTTTGAGTTCAGCCATCCTGTTGTTTCTTCTTCTTCTTCTTCTTCTTCTTCTTCGAACGCTACATATCGATTACTTGCCAATCACCCTGTGTGATTTGTATGTTAACTGTGCGTCCTTGGAAACCAGCATCAAAAGACAAGTTAAGGGTAGGAATGGACATGTATATTGTATGCCAGTATTGGTTGGACAGCAAGCACTCCGATGGACATGGGAAGAGAACATCTGATCAAAAAAAAGAAGGAGAAACGGTGGAAAGGGAATTGAAGGACTGTTGCCTGATGTTAGAAGTAAATAGGCGGCAGAAGGTCAACAATGGAAACCTGTTGTGGAAGCCTTATGTGTCAAACGGGACACAAAGAGGATATGGAATTGCATTCCATGCACATTCAGATAATTTCTAACTTAAGTTGGCATTGAACATCAAAATCTCTACCGTATGTGATCACTAGCGCAGAGTGCTGTCAAATTTACTTGCAGCAATCCCGTTGCGTGACTTGAATTCACAAGTTTTGTTTGGTTCGAGTTGAAACACTAATGTTCTATAGCTCTATCCAGAAAGAACTCAAAATCAAAGACAACTAGCTGATGCTACAAATAAGAAAGAGAAAATTGAAATATTTTGGATATATAAAAAGACACGAAGAGCTGGAGAAGATCATCATGAAAAGAGACATACCTGTAAAAAGAAGAAGAGGATGACCACGGAGAAGATTGAGTCAGGATGAAACTGATGGTTTGAGCAGGACAGCTGCAAAGACAGGACATCTGACCTATGAGAGAGAAATTCCGAAGGACTGTTGGGTGGCAAATTTCTGCCCAGGACAAGCTATTTGATGATGATAAATGTTCTATGCGTAGTTTTAATCAATCCCATCTTTGTACATTAAATCGCAAAATGTTGTACTTTTTAATCTCTGTCTGTCTGTATATATCATTCTCTTCCTGTATCTATCTCCCTCTTACCCTCATCATCTTCGTTTCACTTAATTTGTTCATTCTTTCTCTTACCCTCATCATCTTCATATGTTCATTCTCTCTCTCCCTCATCATCTTCATTGTTCATTCTCTCTCTCACCCTCATCATCTTCATTTTACTTAATTTGCATTCTCTCTCTGTCTTCATATCTTCATTTGTTCATTCTTTCTCTCGCCCTCATCATCTTCATTTTACTTAATTTGTTCATTCCCTCTCTCGCCCTCATCTTCATTTTACTTCATTTGTTCATTCTTTCTCTCGCCCTCATCATCTTCATTTTACTTCATTTGTTCATTCTTTCTCTAGCCCTCATCATCTTCATTTTACTTCATTTGTTCATTCTTTCTCTCGCCCTCATCTTCATTTTACTTCATTTGTTCATTCTTTCTCTCGCCCTCATCATCTTCATTTGTTCATTCTTTCTCTGCCTCTCACCCATCTTCATTTGTTCATTCTTTCTCTCGCCCTCATCTTCATTTTACTTCATTTGTTCATTCTTTCTCTCGCCCTCTTCATTTTACATTTTGTTCATTCTTCTCTCGCCCTCATCATCTTCTATTTACTTCATTTGTTCATTCTTTCTCTCGCCCTCATCATCTTCATTTTACTTAATTTGTTCATTTTTCTCTCGCCCTCATCATCTTCATTTTACTTCATTTGTTCATTCTTTCTCTCGCCCTCATCTTCATTTTACTTCATTTGTTCATTCTTTCTCTCGCCCTCATCATCTTCATTTGTTCATTCTTTCTCTCACCCTCATCTTCATTTTACTTCATTTGTTCATTCTTTCTCTCGCCCTCATCATCTTCATTTGTTCATTCTTTCTCTCACCCTCATCTTCATTTTACTTCATTTGTTCATTTTTCTCTCGCCCTCATCTTCTTTTCTTCATTTGTTCATTCTTTCTCTCGCCCTCATCATCTTCATTTTACTTCATTTGTTCATTCTTTCTCTCGCCCTCATCTTCATTTTACTTCATTTGTTCATTCTTTCTCTCGCCCTCATCATCTTCATTTGTTCATTCTTTCTCTCCCCCTCATCATCTTCATTTTACTTCATTTGTTCATTCTTTCTCTCGCCCTCATCATCTTCATTTTACTTCATTTGTTCATTCTTTCTCTCCCTCATCATTCATTTTACTTCATTTGTTCATTCTTTCTCTCGCCCTCATCATCTTCATTTGTTCTTTCTTTCTCTCACCCTCATCATCTTCATTTGTTCATTCTTCTCTCACCCCGCCATCTTCATTTTACTTCATTTGTTCATGTTATTCAATAACAATGACAGGGCGTACATACTTTCAGGCAAAGAAGTAGGGTGGAAGGAAGGGCACCCTGAAAATAACTTTTGATTAAACAGTTTTTTTTAACGAATCTGGTCTTCTCCGTTTCCATCTAGTAAACTATCAACCAAAAACTTTACTTTTTCATGTTGCCCTCCCTGGAAAAACGTATGTGGACGCCTATGACAACGTTACACATCTTAGTGTCACTGTGTGATAAGACTTATATCACAGTAGCGCTAAACAACCCTCAGGCAACACGCAACCTTCTCTCCCAGAGGACAGATAAGAGACATCTCACAGACCACACTGCAGAAGGAATGTTGTGACAACAGAGATACCATCTGCTACGTATATACTTCTAACATAAACCGTTGAATGTTTACGTGTTACAGCAGTAATAGCAAAAAAAAACGTTATTTGTTTACTTAAGACAGGCTAAAAATAATTGCATTCACGATCACTTTGTTTACGATTTCTTTATCATGATAATGTCAGGAGCGTAGGCTGTTTAATTCTCTTGCATTATCGCCGTACGACGAGGACAAGGGAAGTGTTTTTCGATCAAAACAATCACATTCAAGGTTGTTATTAACCATGGATTGATTATTATTTATTGATTGATATGACCATCATCATTGCACTTCATTGAGTAACCATGTATGCTCTATCGCTTTCTTACACAGGAAGATCTCAGCTGCAGTGCACGAACTCCGTAGCATCGGCGAGGGTCCTCGACGTAATTTTGAAGATGGTGAAGATATTTCTGTAGGAATTTTATTTTTAATCTTTTCTAATGAATTTTTCACGGACAGAGGCATTCTAGCCTGCTCGTCTCTATTTTGAACTACCTAAGGTTCTGTTACGTGCTCAAATTGAACAGGGGACCTACATTTAATCGTCAATCTCCGATAGGACTAGGAATTGCATCTCATCTACACTAAGATCTGGGATTTCTGGAAGAATATCCAGATGGCTCCGGGAGGGAGCGAACCTGACACTGTTGGCACAAGAGACGAACACCTAGCCTCTACGCCACCGAGACCCCTTGTTATTCTTCTTCTTCTCTTCCACCATTTACTTCTTTATAGAAGTGTTGGGGTGAAACGTTGTGATCTTGTGTGTGCTTGTTCTTCTCTTCCACCATTTACTTCTTTATAGAAGTGTTTGGGGTGAAACGTTGTGATCTTGTGTGTGCTTGTTCTTCTCTTCCACCATTTACTTCTTTATAGAAGTGTTTAGGGGTGAAACGTGTGATCTTGTGTGTGCTTGTTCTTCTCTTCCACCATTTACTTCTTTATAGAAGTGTGGGGGTGAAACGTAGTGATCTTGTGTGTGCTTGTTCTTCTCTTCCACCATTTACTTCTTTATAGAAGTGTGGGGGTGAAACGTAGTGATCTTGTGTGTGCTTGTTCTTCTCTTCCACCATTTACTTTTTATGAAGTGTGGGGGTGAAACGTAGTGATCTTGTGTGTGCTTGTTCTTCTCTTCCACCATTGACTTCTTTATAGAAGTGTTGGGGGTGAAACGTAGTGATCTTGTGTGTTTGTTCTTCTCTTCCACCATTGACTTCTTTATAAAGTGTTTAGGGGTGAAACGTGTGATCTTGTGTGCTTGTTCTTCTCTTCCACCATTTACTTCTTTATAGAAGTGTGGGGGTGAAACGTAGTGATCTTGTGTGTGCTTGTTCTTCTCTTCCACCATTTACTTCTTTATAGAAGTGTTGGGGTGAAACGTAGTGATCTTGTGTGTGTTGTTCTTCTCTTCCACCATTGACTTCTTTATAGAAGTGTTGGGGTGAAACGTAGTGATCTTGTGTGCTTGTTCTTCTCTTCCACCATTGACTTCTTTATAGAAGTGTTGGGGGGAAACGTAGTTATCTTGTTGTGCTTGTTCTTCTCTTCCACCATTGACTTCTTTATAGAAGTGTTGGGGTGAAACGTAGTTATCTTGTTGTGCTTGTTCTTCTCTTCCACCATTGACTTCTTTATAGAAGTGTTGGGGGTGAAACGTAGTGATCTTGTATGTGCTTGTTCTTCTCTTCCACCATTGACTTCTTTATAGAAGTGTTGGGGTGAAACGTAGTGATCTTGTTTGTGCTTGTTCTTCTCTTCCACCATTTACTTCTTTATGGAAGTGTTGGGGGTGAAACGTAGTGATCTTGTGTGTGCTTGTTCTTCTTTCCACCATTGACTTCTTATAGAAGTGTTGGGGTGAAACGTAGTGATCTTGTATGTGCTTGTTCTTCTTCCACCATTTACTTTTATGGAAGTGTTGGGTGAAACGTAGTGATCTTGTGTGTGCTTGTTTTAAGGCACTTTGTAAGCTGATATTCATGTTCGTAAGGCTGTTCTTGATGCCGTCGCTCCACTTTTTGCGTGGTCTTTCTCTTGCCTTGTACTCATTATACTTTTTCTGTGTGGCTCTCTGTGGTAGGCGATACCAGGAATTCTGGTCAGGTGTCCAAACCATTTAATCTGTTGTTCTTTTATGAATTGCATGACTGGTCTCACATCCAGTCTCCTTCTGATTTCTTCATTTCTAATTTTGTCTCTTATTGTCACACCTGCAGCTCTTCTTGTTATTAACAGTAATAAATCGAAATGCATGTTTACTTGATAAGTTTATGATGCTTTGTCTAGGATTGAGTAGTAGAACGTTCACGCCAAGTCGGGGGATTGTGTTCATATTCTCGCGCTGACACCGTAGCCTACGGGCTCGCAAGTGAAGCAAAGAATAGTAACACTACGACCTACATGTGCATGTCGTAAGAGGCGACTGAGGTAGGGGTCTAGGGAAGAAACTGTAATTTTAAAAAAAGCGTCACAAAAATCGGATACTTATAGGCGCATAGCTGGCACAACGTACAATCGCTCTTAGGATCAGATCACATACAAATTACAAAGAGTGGTTTAACAAGTGGTTGATATGGAGCGTTTGAAGAAAAGTCCTTCGTCATTCAGCTGAGCTTTACTCCGACTTCAGATGTAGTCGGCACAGAGAAAATGAGCTGCGAGAAAAGACAGAACACACAACACCCACATATCTAACCTTGATCATGTATGCACCACCTGTGGTAAGGGATTGTGTTCTAGGATTGGACTCTACAGTCCCCTCCGCACACCAGAGAAGTTCAACAGCACACGTCTGAGGCTGTTGTCATCATTTCTTGCGAATGACGGCTATTAGTCCACAGTGTTATGATTTTCGCTATTGGCGAGCCCGTAAGGACCGTTAAAATGTACGTACTGTTTGGGTTGAATAGAAAATTCACAGAAACACCATATCTTCAGTGCGATGTACAGCATAAACATGGGCATCATACGTTAACTCATTCGCTATTCTGTTCCAATACACTGGCTTATTGACATTTGTTTAAATGATGCAAAGCCAGCATGATTTACTTGACTGATTCCTCTCCGCTCCTCGTGGAGCATACTGCCTCAACAGTTGTTCGCCACTCTTCTTGGTCTCTGGCTGTTCTCTTTATGGTCTCCCAGGATATTCGAGCACTTGTCAGGTCATCAAGAAGACTTTGTCTCTAGGTCTGTTTAGGTGTCTTCTTTTCGTTTTCCTTGAGGGTTCCGCGCAAGTGCTTGTCTAGTGAGACTCGGCTGTATCTTCCTTAGGGTATGCCCGACCCATCGCCATTTTCCCCTCTTCATCATGGCTTCCTGTCCGGTTCTTATTTATTTAATACTGTATCTTTGTATTTAACTTGGTGATTCACCACGTTTCCGAAAGCCACTATATTGTCTTAGTAAGTATACATTGCAGAATAAAGGCATCAGAAGGTAAAAAAAAATATTACGGAGCGAAAGGGTTCATGTGTCAGGAGGGAACATGTGTCATCCCCTGGAAGAGGTCTTCTTGACAACACCACTTTATGCCAATCTATCTTTGTCATTTTAGCGTAGTAAACTACCGACTATGGGCACTATTATCCGAAGACGACGCTGGAGATGGATTGACATGTGATGCGCATGGAGACTGGCTCCGACACGAAAACTGCACTGAGATGGACTCCAGAGGGTAGGCGAAAGCGTGGAAGACCCAAGACGACCTGGAGGAGAACGATAGAGCAAGAACTGAAGGAAATGAATCATAGTTGGAACACAATACAGAGGAAGGCCATGAACAGGGAAGAATGGTGTCGTTTGTTGTGCCTTAAACGCCAAGGGCGTAACAGGCTAAAGAGTAAAGAGAAACTACCGACTGGTGGTGTCTGTGGCTCAGGGGATAGTGACTCGCTCTATTAACCTCTATGTTCTGAGTTCGAATCACGCTGCGGACAGTTTGGTTGCAAATTGTTTCTCGTAGATTTTACAAAAGGACGATGGCACCACCCGTTCAGAAAGCAATGACAAACTACTGAACGTAATAATGACTAGAAAAATCACAACAGCGTTGAAAAGCTGGGGTTGATTCGCAAAGTCCTGTAAAAGATCTGCAATTTAAAAAAAAAAAAAAAACTACCGACTAAAAATTGTAAAATTCATTTTGTCTCATGTTGGAAACATATATATGAACGCACATGAACATATGTTACATTGCACTGTGTCGAAGTGTAAGAGTCTAATCACAGCTAGATCTTTGAAGAAGATAATTAACGAGAATTATGAAAAGAAAAAGTCGATGTCTTGTGAATAAATGTCAGGGGAAAAAAGAAAGTCGATGTTTAGTGAAAGAGTGTCCGACTGAGAAGAGAAAGTCGATGTTTAGTGAAAGAGTGTCAGACTGAGAAGAAAAAGTCGATGTTTAGTGAAAGAGTGTCAGACTGAGAAGAAAATGTCGATGTTTAGTGAAAGAATGTCCGAATTAGAGGAGAAAGTCGATGTTTAGTGAAAGAATGTCAGACTGAGAAGAAAAAGTCGATGTTTAGTGAAAGAGTGTCCGACTGAGAAGAGAAAGTCGATGTTTAGTGAAAGAATGTCCGAATTAGAAGAGAAAGTCGATGTTTAGTGAAAGAATGTCCGCTGGGAAGAAAAATCGATGTTTAGCAAAATACTGCCAGGCGTAGAAGAGAAAGTCGATGTTTAGTGAAATAGTGTCAGACTGAGAAGAGAAAGTCGATGTTTAGTGAAAGAGTGTCAGACTGAGAAGAGAAAGTCGATGTTTAGTGAAAGAATGTTCGATTGAGAAGAGAAAGTCGATGTTTAGTGAATGAATGTCAGACTGATAAGAGAAAGTCGATGTTTAGTGTAAGAATGCCAGACTGATAAGAGAAAGTCGATGTTTGGTGAAAGAATGTCAGTGGAAAAAAAGAAAGTCGATGTTTAGTGAAAAACGTCATGTTGAAAAGAGAAAGTCGATGTTTAATGAAAAAACATCAAGCGTAAAAGTGAAGACATCGTTGCAGATAAAGTAAAGAAACTAGCTATGTGACCACATTGAATAAAATTGACAGAAAAGAGATCTCACATAACAGAGACACAGATCGATATTAGAGTTTCAGGTGAAGCAATCTTGTTTATCTAGCCCTCGCTCTGCCCTCACCATCGTTAAAACACAATCCTTATTGAGACTAGTTTTATTAGATCACAACGCCCAAGGGAAACCTGCTCGAACGACAACCTTTATGAGAAGGAAGCGCTGAACAAATATAATGATTAGAGATTCTGACCACGGTAGCGGAAGTGATAAACACAGCTTCTGCATTAATGATTAAAGGAGTCAAATTGCCATCTGAAAATGAAAGTTGGGTTTAACCAGAGCCATCAGAGCAGGTTCAACTATAAACTTATGGGCCTGCGGACTCAGGTAGGAATTATGGGAAAGCAGACCACAACTACACCACGTGACCTCGCTTTCCAGTATTGTTGTATATAGACGAATTCATTTTAAAATCAACACAAAATGCTAAATCGAAGTTATATTATGCACCAAGTTACGTTTAACAATAAGGAATATCAATTTTATGAATATTTTTCACCAATAAATAACCATAGACTCACAGAATTGAGTAAAATTGCAAAAAGCTTGCAGTGTTCTATCAAAAATATCTATTTTCCAGCCCCCAACATAAACTAGGTTAGGGATTTCTCCGTCAGTTGTCAGGCCTAGTTAGAGTTTGCTGTGGTTTAACCTCTTCTCTCTTCCAAGCCGTTACTCGTTTACAGTACTTTTTCAACGGTGACGAAAAGACAGTGTGTATAATTCATCTCGTATTGTTATACGTTACATAGGGTCTGCAAGCAATTTCTCCATACTGCTCTATCATGGGCAACTCGCTCAATCTCCTCCACGGAACTGAGTCCGATATTTCTTGCCTCTCTAACGAAAGTTCGTTTCCGGGTTTCCTTAGGTCGTGGTCTCTTTCTTGAACCCTTTGCATCCCACTTCAATGCCTGCTTTGATATTTCTTGATCATTTCTTCTCAAGGTGTGTCCAACATATCTCCATCTTCTTTTTCTTATTAACAGTTGTGATTAGTGGTTGATCAAGCATTTCTCTGATTTCATCAATTCTCTGAATTCGTTCCATTTTATGTTCATTATTTTTCGCAGACATCTATTTTCAAATGCATTCAACTAGCTTTCTATATATTTAGTCACTTTTCAACTCTCACTGGCATATGTTAGAATTGATACAACATTTGAATTGAAAATTTGTAATTTAGTTTTAATACTATATAACTTGCAGTTCCATATTTTATTTAGACTTTTAAAAGCTTCTTCTTTTTGTATGCTCCATATCGACCACTTGTTAACCACTTTTTGTGATTTGTAAGTGATCTGAACCTAAGAGCGATTGTATGGTGTGCCAGTTATGCGACTACAGGTAGGCCAGCACATTCGATTTCTGCAACGCTTTTATTTACTAGGTAGCTTCCTAGGCGCCTACCTCAGTCGCCTCTTATGACATGTCGTGTAGGTCGCAGTGTTACTATTCTTTAACCCCCCCTCCCTTTCTTGCGAGCTCTGGCATTACACGGGCGACTGTTAAAAGCTAATGTTGCTTTACCAATGCGTAACATAATAAATATTTTAAACATTTGCTGTGCAATCAAAATTGCTACCTAAATAGGTGAACTGCTCTGCTATTTTTATCATTTTTATCAAGGACAATTTACAGGCTGTTTAAGTATGAAATTAAAATCGTGGCATAACCTTTACAGGACGTCACTATCAACCACAGTAAAAGAGTTCGTTGAGTGTTTAGGCACCACTTATACGTTTAGTAGTTTGGTATTGTTTTCTGACCGGTTACCTAATGTGTATATATATATATATATATATAAACATATATAACAGAGATCAGTTACATTGTATGTCTGTCCCAATTGTTTGAAGATATCTGGACATCCTACGGACTTGAATTTTGTCAAGAGGGTAGCTTTCATAGATGGGAAGATGTAAAAATTTATAAAACTGAATAATTTGTCCCTTTCTATTACCATATTCTAACTTAACGCACATGGTCGTCATGTATAGAAATCGCCGAATATATATATCAATGTTTTCACGATCCGGCGGTCACGAGATACGCAAAGTGATCATGTTGTAATATTCCGGTGACATCATACGCACATCAGTTACACGAATACTAACATATTTATTGGTATTTCAACACGTATGTTCTGTGGCCGAATGCATAACACTCTCGGCTGCTGTACTTCTTCTTCTTCTTCTTTGCGATCGCTTTTTGATGATTATACCGTTAGACGCGTTCTTATGATGAAATCGACTGTTGTCTGGAGCTCATCTCTAGTGCCATGTAGTTTTGAATGTAGTGTTGTGTTGTAGGGCCAGCGTTCCTTTCTTGGGAGGACATACAGGGGCAGTCTTGCAGGACATGTTCTGTGGTTTGTTCAGCGGAGCCACAGGGCACAGAGGGGTTGGGGACAATCGCAGCCTGTGGAGGTGTTTGTTCAGTCTGTTATGACCTATCCTGAGTCGGAAGATGATAGTCTGTCCTTGTCGGTCAAGTGTGTGGTAGTCATCATTGGATGGTGTAGGTTCTTTTCTAATGTCCATGATAGCTCTTTTTTTTCTCAAAGTATGTGATTTCATTATCTATTTGTTCACATTCTGCTCCCTTTTAGCAAGTTTGTCTGCCTTCTCGTTACCTGGCACTCCGCAGTGTGATGGTACCCACTGAAGTGTAACTCTTTTGTTGGTAGAGATCTTGCTGAGCTCTTTTCTCAGGGATGGATGGTTACTCTGTAGGGCTTGCAAAACAGATAGCGCGTCTGTGAAAATACCACTTGTTGGCAGTCAGAGTTGGAATTATTGATCATGATTGCGGCCTGTAGTAGTGCTTGAGCCTCTGCGGTGTAGTTTGAACAAAAATTTACCAGTTGGCATGTACTTTGTTTCGGTGTGATTGTTGGGATATGTAATATAGATACCAGCCCCTCCGTTCTTAATTGCATCTGTTGCAGATCCATCGGTGTAGACGTGGATCCATGATTGTTTGGGTAGTTTTCTTGGATCATGCACAAAGTGGCTGTTCTCTTCTGCAGGTCATTGTGTATTTCTCCAGTTGTGATTCCACTAATTGTTGTTATGATTTTTGCTGTATCGTTAACTTGTTCCCAAGGAACAGGGTCGAGACTAGGTATCAGCGGTGTTGTGTGCATTGGTAGGTCATCTTGGTACTGTCTTTTTAGTCGCTTTCCCGATGGACGAAGCTGCTGCGTTTTAGTCGTCCAAGTGCCAGATCATTGAATCTTGCTTTCATCGGATGCAAGGGCATACTGGTGTATTTCTCCATCTGGATCATATTCTTGGTTTCCCTTCTGTAAGCCAGGGCTTGTACTCCAGTGGTTTTCTGCATCTCTGTGATAGGAGTAGATTTCATGGCTCCGGTGATGATCCTGAGTGCTTGATTTTGCACTCTGTCCAATGTCTGCAGGTGTGTGTTAGCAGCTGTAGCCCATGCTGTTGAGCCGAACTCTAGGTGAGGTCTGATTGTTCCACTGTAGACTTTCTTAAGTGTGTGTTCATTAGCTCCCCAGTTGGTACCTGCCAGTTTTCTGAGTATTCCAATTTTTCGTCTGGCCTTTCCTTCTGTGTTTTCTATATGCTTGTTCCATGTGAGTCGTTTATCAAATGTGATCCCTAGATAAGTTGGATTGCTTTCTTCTTGTATTGGGGTGGTTCCTAAGTGTATGTTGGCTGCTTTGTCCCTGGGGAGAGGGAGAACAGTGTTGTGGAGGTTTTGTCTGTGTTGATTGTAACGTACCATTTCTCTGCCCATTCCATAAGTTTATCTGCTGCTCGCTGTATTCTACCGGTTGCAGATGTTGTGTGTTCGTCTGCGCACCATAGCACTAAATCATCTGCATATAGAGCGGCCTTCACTCCAGCGGCTGCTGTACTGAAGACAACCTGTTCAAGTCAAGGTAGGGTAAACAATTGTTTTTAACATTTTATTAGCACATTTGATTATGAGAACTACAGAATTGTATTGGCATCAATAGAACTGACTCTGAATAAATTCAATTTGCAAATTGTTATTTGTCAACCTTCACGGGAACGGGAAATCTGTTGTATCAGGTTTTAGTGGCAATCGGAATGAGGGACATTTTAATCTTATGTGGTCAACCGACAAAGTTGTCAAATCAAGCATGGAAAGTCCAGCAGAAGCCTGAATCCAGTGCGTGTTTCCGCTCACATGGAGCTACTACTGCCTTGTAGTTTGTTGTAGACTGGGGACAATCAAAGCCTAGCAGAGCAAACCGTACATAAAACTGGACGGTATGCAAACCAAGTAGTCCAACAAAAGACAGGTAACCTGGGCAGATGACGCTCAACAACCCGGGAGGGCAGGTTTTCTAGGGGTCGCTACTCTAAAAGAAAATATCAACTTGCTGCCTTGTAGGTCGGCTGGGGACAACCAAATGCTGACGGAGAAACCCAGTAAACGCTGGCTGAAACGAGACACGTCACCGAAGGATAAGCACTAGAGCTCCAAATGGCGTTGAATGATGTGACGTAAAATTACGTTCGTGGCAAAGGCTGTTTATATATCAGAATAAGAATGATCAAAATGGCCAAAACGAACGATCGCAAGAGAGAGAGAGAGAGAGAGAGAGAGAGAGAACACCTGGAGACGGGAGTTGGAGACGGAATGCATGCAAATGGGGAGGGAATGGAAAGATCTGGAAAAGATGGCCTTGGATAGGAATGCTTGGAAGACCTTGGTTGTGGACCAATACCTCCCTATGGGTGAAAGGTGAAGAAAAATCAATCAATCAATCAATCAATTCATCCTCATACTACATTGCATATTTATCCACCTGTATTTCAATCTGTCTATCTGCTCATATTTCTGTCTCTCTCTGCCTTTCTTGCTAACATGATTGATGTAAAAGTTCAGCTTCACCAAAACTTAACAAATAATTCTGATTCAATCTATCACATGTGAAAGGAAGCGGAACAAATTAGAAAATCAATAGAACATCAAACGTGATGGCTTCAACAACCCTGCGTGAATAATAAACCTGTTTATATGTCATATTCACAGATAATATTCTAGAAATTTCCTTCTTTTCAGAATTATTAACATTTTTGTTACTAAAGAATGTTTCTAAAAGTTAATACTTGTGCAACGTTGGCGCTTTTTAGTTACGACGAAACAAGTAACAAACAAGGTATTGTAGTTTTGCAAAATACAAAAAACAGTAACAATACACAACAACGTTTCGACTAAAGGTCTTTATCAAGCAAAGGATAAAACAGAAGGGAAGAAATTGCGTTTTTTAGTTGAAAACTTGACAGTTTTTTTCAGAATAACGTCACAATAAGTGATTCTATTTACTTTGTCTTGCTGAAAGTATCATCGACGTAATCAGAGGCGTCTATACGTTAGGGAAAGGTAGGGTACCCACATCTACCCTGGATACTGACTTTTTGATAAAATTGTTTTATGCGAATCTGGTCTTCTCCATTTCCGCTAAGTAAACTACCAACTAAACTGTTTTTGGTTCTTTTTTTCCTATTTCCCTGAAAAATTTAGGTAGACGCCCATGGACTATATAAAAAAGTTATTAAAAAAGATTAAAATAAAATTTCCATCAAAATTTCCACTATTTTCAAACTTATACCGTGAACTTTCGCCGGTGATACTGAGTTCGTACACTTCCGCTTTGATCTTCCTGTGTAAGAAATATATCTCAGCACATATGGTTATTCAACGAAGTGCGATGATGATGGTCCTATCAATCAATCAATCAATCAATCAATAATAGAGAGAACATTTACTCGGTAGGTTAAAAAAGATTTGAATTTTATTCTAGTTTTAAAAGTTTATCTAATTATTCGCCATTGCTACATAGTTTTACTGCATTCTTTCCTTATATCGATAATAGTATCTAATTGGAAATAAAATAAAAAATTCAAGTGTTTCGACATTAATGTGATTTTCATCTTCGCGTTCGTTCTTTGCCACCAATTTGATCATTCTTATTGTGATATATAATTGATCTTTGGCAAGTACCATACATGTGCAGGGCAGGGCTTCTGGTTTTATCCTACAGGTAATATTTAGAGTCTGTGTCGCTGACAGTCGGTCCTCCACACTTTCCTTCCTTCGTGTATTCATTGCTCTTTACGATCATTTTCGCCGCACATTTGGGCTTTATGAATTTCGCATAAGAGTATGTCTACACTTTTCTCGCCAACACAATCCACCCCAGTTCGTCCGAGACAGCAGTTTTTTCACTGTACAAGAGCGCAACTTTACATATTTCGCTCGTGCAAGCAGAACCGCACCCATTTCTTCCAGGGAGGGCAGTTTCGGAAAGAACAATATTGCAACTGAAGGTTGTGCGCTCAGCCAACCGTACCCACTAATTTTATTTGCGTTTTGCTTTGCCTCAGTTACAGAGTTTACTGCAAATCTTCCCTTGTGTCGTCACGAGACGCTACAGCTATTTCGGCGTTTCTTGTCGATAGCTGGCAAATATGATGCGACCATTGATTCGTGGGACATGAATATATGACTACAGACGATTCGTGCCTTGTTAATTCTTACGATTCATTTGCATTTATGCATCTTTTATTGATCAGTGCCAGCTCATTGACCCTGGCGCGACGTTGTCCCTGTGACTGCGCACGTGACCCCTATTATTATGATAAAACACACACAAAAACTAAATATTGAGCTAAATAACTAAATATAGATAATAAGTCAAAGAGCGATGAGAAAGGAATGAACACTATAAATGGTAAGTATGCAATCTGGTTTGTAAATCCCTTCTGTGTCCTTCAAGAATCAAGACAAAAACGTGTCTACTTGTATTCATTCACATCGTCTTAGTAGTATCTATGCCTTAGTAGTATTAGCCCCTCGTACTATAGTAGTATCTATGCCTTAGTAGTATTAGCCCCTCGTACTATAGTAGTATCTATGCCTTAGTAGTACTAGCCCCTCGTACTAGTAGAGTACACAGGGTGTTCAAGATAAAAGTAGCCCAATTGACTAATAAAAGCCTGTAAATTGGGCTACTTTTATGTTGAACACCCTGTAGTATCTATGCCTTGGTAGTATTAGCCCCTCGTACTATAGTAGTATCTATGCCTTAGTAGTATTAGCCCCTCGTACTATAGTTCGTTAATTCTTCTTCTTCATCTTCTTCACCAATCTCTGGTCATGCGTTTAATTTACTGTGGACCACAAACTGGGCAGTCAGCTTCAGTCTCTGTGTTGAGTTATGCGTATGTGTCAATTCCTCCCCGCCAATAATGGCTGACACATTCCGTTTCTGAGGACTTTTTAAAAAAAATTTGATCTCTAGACAGTTGCAGTCCCCTGCTGACGAGATCTTTCTTCCCGGGTTTGTCTGGAGTCGTCCTACTCCAGGTGACTTCAGCCTTCTGTTACCAGGCTCACCAACCCAGGCTTTTATGCAGGGTTAGTTCCAAAATTTGTGAACACACTAAGGTTTAATTTGTACAAAATCTACCAGATAGATAACACCAATATTTTGCAGGCAGTCTTATATACCTCACGATCTTACGAATTCATGTTTAACTAATTAGCTTAATCTGTAGCTTAGTTGATACAGAGAACGTTTTTTGTTATATAATTTTGCCTAAGCCCAACGATATGATAATCAAAGTTTAGAATTTACAGTAATACACACAATGGTAGCGAATGCTTGCAAAGGCGTATCCCTATTTACATATTATAAAAAGAAAGGTGACATAGTGAATAAATGATACCGTCCCCTTCTATCAATGAAAAGTATGTGCATACGACAATGACATGACAGTCGTTATCATACATTGTGAACTGATTAATTCCAAGGAATTCCCGATTTTCACTTACGATGAATTGCATGTGGAGCACGAAATGCGAAATTATAGAACATTTGACTATCGTACTGTTAAACTTATACATGCATACCAAATCTACATCGCTGTTATTTTATTAATAACATATAATGAAAATCTTACAGCACTAAAGGTTTTGGTGGGCAACAAATACTTTAGGAAGGACGCCACTGTTACCTACATACAAATGTAAAAATCAATAATTTCTGTCAAGTGGATGATTTTATATCGGTCGATAAAGATGTTCACGAATTTCGGAACGAACTATCGTAAAATAAGGTCACGTTTCTTGATCGATAAATTGTCTTAAAAATATTCCATGATAACAAAGCAATCATTTCATTGATAGACAGAAGCAAGACTCTATGACAGTTGTTGGTGTCCATGACTACGCTATGTCGCTACTATTATGTATACTGTTGCTAATGAGAGGCAGAGAAAAAGAGAGAAAGACTAAAATAGTGTGAGACTTAGGTTCTTCTTCTTCAGCGATCTCTTGTCATGAGCTTAATATACTGTGGACCACAAACTGGGCAGTCAGCTTCAGGTCTGTCAGGTTTCCTTCTTCAGCGATCTCTTGTCATGAGCTTAATATACTGTGGACCACAAACTTGGCAGTCAGCTTCAGGTCTGTCAGGTTTCCTGAGACTTAGGTTCTTCTTCTTCAGCGATCTCTTGTCATGAACTTAATATACTGTGGACCACAAACTGGGCAGTCAGCTTCAGGTCTGTCAGGTTTCCCCAAAAGAAAGAAAAACTTGTAGAAACGGATAGTGAAAGAAAGGGAGAGATAGAGAGGCAAAGACAGAGGCAGTGAGAGGGATAGAGATACAGAGAAAGAAAGAGACAGACAAGAGGGAGAAGCAGAGACGGTGGTAGAGTGAGAGAGAAAAAAGGAAGATAGAGAGGTAGATATTGGGAGAAGAAGAGATACAAAGACAGAGACAGTGATAAAAGTAGATAAAGAAAGAGATATAGAGACAGAAGGGTAGTGAACGGACAAGACAGATTGAGTGGGAGGAAGAGAGAAAGGTAGAGAGATAGCGAGAGGTAGAGAGAGAGGTAGAGAGATAGCGAGAGGAAGAGAGAAAGGTAGAGATAGCGAGAGGTAGAGAGGTAGAGAGATAGCGAGAGGAAGAGAGAGAGGAAGAGATAGGAGAGGTAGAGAGAGAGGTAGGAGATAGGAGGAGAGAGAAAGGTAGAGAGATAGCGAGAGGTAGAGAGAGAGGTAGAGAGATAGCGAGAGGTAGAGAGAGAGTAGAGAGATAGAGAGAGAGAGGGTGAGTAGGGGGTAGAGAGAGGAGAGATAGCGAGAGGTAGAGAGAAAGGTAGAGAGATAGCGAGAGGTAGAGAGAGAGGTAGAGAGATAGCGAGAGGAAGAGAGAAGGTAGAGAGATATGAGGGTAGAGAGAGGTAGAGAGATAGCGAGAGGTAGAGAGAGAGGTAGAGAGATAGCGAGAGGTAGAGAGAAAGGTAGAGAGATAGCGAGAGGTAGAGAGAAAGGTAGAGAGATAGGAGAGAGATGAGAGAGAGGTAAGAGATAAGAAGAGAGGTAGAGAGATAGCGAGAGGTAGAGAGAAGGTAGAGAGATAGGAGAGGTAGAGAGAAGGTAGAGAGATAGCGAGAGGTAGAGAGAGAGGTAGAGAGATAGCGAGAGGTAGAGAGAAAGGTAGAGAGATAGCGAGAGGTAGAGAGAGAGAGAGAGAGGTAGAGAGAGAGGTAGAGAGATAGCGAGAGGTAGAGAGAGAGGTAGAGAGATAGCGAGAGGTAGAGAGAGAAGGTAGAGAGATAGCGAGAGGTAGAGAGAGAGGTAGAGAGATAGCGAGAGGTAGAGAAAGGTAGAGAGATAGCGAGAGGTAGAGAGAAGGTAGAGAGATAGCGAGAGGTAGAGAGAGAGGTAGAGAGATAGCGAGAGGTAGAGAGAGAGGTAGAGAGATAGCGAGAGGTAGAGAGAGAGAGAGAGGAGAGATAGCGAGAGGTAAAAGAGAGAGGTAGAGAGATAGCGAGAGGTAGAGAGAAGGTAGAGAGATAGCGAGAGGTAGAGAGAGAGGTAGAGAGATAGCGAGAGGTAGAGAGAAGGTAGAGAGATAGCGAGAGGTAGAGAGAAGGTAGAGAGATAGCGAGAGGTAGAGAGAAGGTAAAAGATAGCGAGAGGTAGAGAGAGAGGTAGAGAGATAGCGAGAGGTAGAGAGAGGTAGAGAGATGTGAGAGTGAGAGAGAGGTAGAGAGGCAGAGGTAGAGAGAGAAGATACAGGTAGAGAGATGACGAGGAAGGAGAAGGTAGAGATAGCGAGAGGTAAGCAGAGTAAGAAGAGTAGTGGAGGAGAGAGAATAGAGATAGCGAGGGTAGAGAGAGGTAGAGATGCAGAAGGTAGAACAGAGGTAGAGAGTGAGTAGCAGAGTAGAGAGAGCTAAGCAAAGATAGAGACAGACATAGAAAATCTGCTATCCTAAGGGCTCACCATTAACACAGTTAACAGTCGTTGATTTATAGGTACCACTTAGTTAGTAGTTTTGCTTTCTGAACGATGATCTATTTGTCGCAAATCCTGGGACAATTGTTCAAACTGCCAGCCGCAGAGATTGAAAAGATACGGTTAGATCGAGCCACTAACAATGCTACAGGCGCCACCGACTAGAATCAGAGACAAAGAGTGACAGTAATAGAGACAAAGAGTGGCAGACAGGCAGAGACAGAGATAGACAGAGATAGATATACACAGACAAAAAGATGTAGAGACAGATGGGAAGACATACACCAAGACAGATAAACACGAGATAGACAAATAGAGATAGAGAGAAAGAGACGAAAGCAGAGAAACGGAAGCATGAGAAGAAATACAGATAAAGAGATAAATACATAGAGATACAGAAAGAGAAAGAGAGACAGATGGTGGATAGATATCTCGAAATTAATCAAGTAAAAAATTACATCGAAGCGACAGAATTGCGCAACGAGATAACCTATTCTGTAACATGAACAACACAGCAATAAAACAGACTTGTATCGTTGGAAAACTAGGGTCGACAAAGAACATTTAATTGCTTATTAATAAGTAAATGCAACAGAATGAACATTTCTATGCTTGCTCAATTAGTGCATAATGTTGATATTTGATTACATTGAAATGTCTAAGCTCAAGGGATTCCGTCTTTTTCTATCATCCATCAGTGTTTTTTGGTTTCTTTCCCTCTCGGTCTAATTTGATGGGTCTAATGTTATAATGATAATCAGTCTATGTCTTTGTCTTTGTCTGTGTGGTACCGGGACCTGCAAGGAAGCAAACAATAGTACCACTGTGACCTACAAGGCATGTCGTAAGAGGTAACTGATGTACAACCTAGGAAGCTACCCTAGTAAATAAAAAGCATCGTAGAAATCAGATGTGCTGGCTTACTTGTAGGCGCATAACTGGCACAACATACAATCGCTTTTAGGCTCAGCTCACATACAAATCACACAGAGTGGTTAACAAGTTGTCGATATAGAGCATTTGAAGAAGAAGAAGAAGTCGGTGTTTTGGAAGATACAGAATGGCAGGTTGCGGTATGAGGGGATGTTGCATATAGAGTTTTCTAACTTCCAGAGAGTCACGGGAATCTATTGTCCTGGTCATGACTGTATTCGCGGCAATGTGAGAACGTAAAGGTTTGCATCGACAGCATCGATTGTCGTGGAGTTTAATGTAGATAAGGGGGATTTTCTTCGGTCTCTTGGAGACCTACTGTTGGACGAGGACACTAAAATTGGTGTTGAATCTATCCAACGATTTAGGTTTAGAACTACGTGTTGAATAAGTAGAACGCGATGTCTGATAGGCAGAGAGAGAGAGAGGAGTATATTTAATCAGCGTGTCACATGAATCACCAGTATGTATATCCTTCGACATCTGCTGAGGGAGATTGACCTCATATGGGTCTGCCCGAGTACTATGACGTCGATTTAGTAGCCAATGCAGAGAAAGCTAGCTCCACGAAAAGATCCACATGTCTAACTTTGATCATGTATGCCCACTTGTGATAATGGATTGTTTTCAACTATTCGACTCTATAGTTACCTCGACGCACACCATAGATGTACAGCAGCACACATCTGAGGTTGTTTTTATCATCGCTTGCCATGGGCGGCCATTATTAGCCAATAATCAATAACGATTGAAAAACTGGAGTATTCGTGGATTATCTTTTTACCAATTGTCTGTTGTCTATTCCCAGGTGGAAGATGGAATTGGTTATCCACTCCTGCCGCTAAGCGTAGGGGTGGGAGCTTTAATTTGTGTTCCAGGGTCAGATGAGTCGCATTTGTTGTGTTATATCCGTGTTTATTTAGTGTGGTCTTGATATTGTCTATCCATAGTTTTCTTGGTCTTCCCTTGGCTCTAGTACCTGATCTTTTTTTTTATTTTCTGCCGTTATTGGTTGTTGGTTGTATTCAATTCTCATTAAATGTTCAAACCCACTGCATTTGTTGTCTTTCAATGTATTTGGTGCGTGAAATTGTGCCCACTCTACTTCTGTTGTCTTTCAATGTATTCGGTGCGTGAAGTTATGCCCACTCTACTTCTGATGTCTTTCAATGTATTCTGCTGAGGCCTCTTGAGTTTTGTACGTGAATTATGCCCACTCTACTTCTGATGTCTTTAGTATTCGTGGAAATTATGCCCCTTACTGATGTCCTCGTTTCGTAGTCTATCTTTCCTGATGACTCCCACCGAGTAACTCAAGCATTTCATTTCACACGTGGTGATAAAGTAGATAGGAAACAGAGATAAACAGACAGATAAAATGATCCAGACTTAGGCTGATATAGCACTAGGGGATACGGAAGATTCTCTGCTCTGCTCCTTGATACAGCAGTCAAGGTAAGGTTCACTGTGCTCATTCCCCACAA
Source organism: Arion vulgaris (assembly GCA_020796225.1). Lineage (NCBI taxonomy): Eukaryota > Metazoa > Mollusca > Gastropoda > Stylommatophora > Arionidae > Arion > Arion vulgaris. The sequence continues at coordinate 17,786,517 of CM036766.1, forward strand.
TCCTCTGATCATACTGAATTCTACCACACTCTAGATAGACATGTGTCTCTGTGGCGTAGCGGTTAGGTGTTCGTCTCTCGTGTGAAAGGTATCGCGTTCGATTCCTTGTGGAGCCATCTGGATATTTTTCCAGAGATCCTTGATCTCAGTGTAGGTGAGGTCCAGTTCCTAGTCATATCGTAGATGAACGATAAAATGCAAGTCATGTGTTCAATTTGAGCACGTAAAAGAACCATTGGCAGTTCAAAATCGAGAAGAGCAGGCTGGAAAGCCAAATTTCACTAGAAAAGATTTTTAAAAATAAAATTACTACAAAAATATCTTTACCATTTTCAAAATTATATCGGGGATCATCGCCGGTGCTACAGATTTCCCCGTACTGCGGCTGAAATCTTCATGTGTGAGAAAGAGATCGGAGCACACATGACTACTCCCCGAAGTGCAGTGATGATGGTTCTATCAATCAATCAATCAATAAATCAATCTAGATATGTGTCCAAATGTCTATCAGGAAAATGTTAATCACGTAATATAGAAACGTTGATATGCTAGACTGAAAGGTAAAAATATCATAGTGATTCGGTCAATGCTATAAACATATTTCCGTTCTTCGGTCCAAACTACATTCAGGATACAAAGGGAAACCAACAAATGGTGTTCAGAACGAGTACAGAAGAAGATCAACACGCCGTGAGAATCTATGCTCTCTGTGGGGATCTCTGTGGCTAAGTGGTTAAGCCCTTTGCCTTGTGAGTCGAAGGTCGTGCGTTCGAGTTCGGACCGCGCCATTCTGTTCACGAGTGCAGTTTTTTCAGAGACACCTAGATCTGTTGCTGGAGCTACGGAGTTCGTGCTTTGTGCAATACTCTCGGCAGGTGGCGTGCCATTTCTGCGGAGAGGGACCGAGTCGTATGGGGTAAAACCCGGTGCAATGAAGTCAATCCTTCGGCTTTTAAACTCTGTTTGTGCTCTCACTGTGAGGATGAGCGTCAAAGCTGCACATAATGGTTTTTTATATCTAGTTCCAGTCAGTACGATTCTGACTTCTTTCCAACCACTAGGGGCATGAGTAGATACAGTCAGTCTATCAAGTACCAGGTCTACGGTGATCGTTGGTGATCATGTCACTCCACAACTGTCTCTCACTGATACAGTTTATCAGCGCTGACACCGATCTCTGTCTAACAAGGTTATCAGACCATCCAACATATTCTCCATCTGTTTTTAATAATATCTTCTTCAGTGTGTTTCACCCTTTGTCATATTGTTAGAAAAAGACACACATTTGTACAGATGAGGACATCAGGTAAAGAAGTGGGTACAATATCAGTATTCAACTTCATCAAGAAACAAGAAATTAAATGGTTCGGTCACATAAGCAGATTACCAACAAACAGTGCGCCTTAAAGAGTAATGCTACTCCGATACAGTGGGCACAAAGCGAAAGGCCATCCACGCAAAAGGTGGACCTTAGAAATAGCAGAGGCGGTGAAAAACACTATTTATGAAGCGCACGCAAAAATCCGTTCATGAAATTTCTTCTTATCGTAAAGCTGAGAGGAAAACAAATTCGAGAAAAAAGTGTACAGATAGCTAGCTACTGGTAAGATTTTCTAATCTTAAAATCCCACTTTATATAACCAGTTCTACGAAGAGTTGACTCATGCCCAATTGGGAATTCCCCACCGACAGTATGTTTTGTACATTTTCGGTAATGTGAATTTGTTTAAACTCTGACATCAAATGTTTACAGTATACGTAACTTCCTAAAAATTATTTGTTTAAAGCGTATTCCGGCATCCTTGCAAAGAGAAAGACCACAGAGAAAATGGAAACAAGATATAACTGATGATTTGAGCATGACCACTGCAGAGGCTGGATATCTGGCATATGAGTGAGAGAAATTCAGAAGGACTGCTAGTGGGAAAGTTCTGCTCATGACAATATATTTAACTATAAAACACACGGCATAATCCCATAAACACGGCATAATCCTATAAAACACACGGCATAATCTATAAACACACGGCATAATCCTATAAAACACACGGCATAATCCTATAAAACACACGGCATAATCCTATAAAACACACGGCATAATCCTATAAAACACACGGCATAATCCTATAAAACACACGGCATAATCCTATAAGTGTATTTGAAATGTCTTTATATATTTAATACAGACTGTTCTAAAATTTGGCGATAAACTTAAAATGATGAATTTCTAATTGGCAATAATTTGTCTGCATACATTACTATCGGTATGTAGCAACTATAATTACGTTACAGATGTTAGACACAAATATTGGCAGCAATTCAAAAAGTATATCCGGACTTAATAAAAAGCAAAACAAATTACTGCTCTATGTATTAAAGTAATAATACAATACTAAGTTCATTTTAAAAAGTAGGCTTATTTCAAATAAAATTACCTTAGATCAGCGTTTCTCAAACTGAGGTTCGAGAACCTCCGGGTGTCCACGAGGTACTCACAGAGTGTTCTCAGACGCTTGAAGAAATATTATGATCTTTGACATTTCAAACAGAAAAATATATTTGATAAAACATGTTTAAAAACAGTGGTAAGCTAGTTCTTTTTTGTGAATCAAAGGACCCGGACCAGACATGAGTCTAAATGTCTGACAGAACAAAACGAAAGATCCTTTTAAGTTTCCTGCTGTCTGAGAAAATGAAGTCAGCTTGACTGTTGGTGTTGTGTAATAATAACTCCATCGCTAAAAGATTTTCATATATAGAAACTTTTGGGATCCGCGGCAGCAAAATGTATTTGAAAGGGGATCCTCAGTAATGCACAGTTTGGGAACCGCTATATAGATAATAATTTAACACTATTCAGGATGTTTTTGGTCTTTTGGAATCCTCGTTAGATTATTCTATTCAACTAAAGCGCTTATGATGACACTTTATGTTCATTTGATGATTATACCTGTCAGCAGATTAACTCAGTTTGTCGGACTGTTCTGATTCTGCTAGATCTCTTAAGTAAGTTCTTTTCCAGTTGCAATTAATTGGTAATCTCCTTTTCAACAAAGATTTAATTTTGTTGTACAGTCTCTTGTTCGCATTAAAGTTTGATAGACATAACACATTGTTATCTGTATATCTTTTAGACGCCGGCCAGCTATGAATTCAGTTCGGTGTCAACAATGGTACAGCAGTGAAAGTCAATGAACTCTGCATGTGTCGAATCACTGACCCATTTGTATCTTCTTCTTCTTCGAACGGTCCATATCGACCACTTGTCAACCACTCTGTGTGATTTGTATGTGATCTGAGCCTAAGAGCGATTGTACGTTGTGCCAGTTATGCGCCTTCAATTAGGCCAGCACATCCGATTTTTGCGCTGCTTTTTATTTACTAGGGTAGCATTCCTAGAGCCTACATCAGTCACCTCTTACGACATGCATTGTAGGTCGCAGTGGTACTATTCTTTGCTCCCTTGTGGCCCCGGCACCACATGGACTGACCCATCTGTATAAATGATTACATCGTTCTCAGACGAGTTCTCTGACGAGTTCTCTGACGAGTTCTCAGACTAGTTCTCAAACGAGTTCTCAAACGAGTTCTCTGACGAGTTCTCTGACGAGTTCTCAGACTAGTTCTCAAACGAGTTCTCAAACGAGTTCTCAGACGAGTTCTCAGAAACTAAGGCCTGAACTTATGCCTCTACGACCACTGGGTTAAGTGAAGACTATAGTTCTTCTTTTAAGTTGACGCTTTGGTCAGCATTTTTATAGCTCCGTTGTACTGAATCTATATATATAATCATCATCAGGTGCAGTGCCGGCTGGCGTAGGCGATCATGGATCCCTACACACATCTCCACCCCTGGTGTTTGCTATCATCTCAGATGTTGACGCTCTACCGTGCCATGAAGTCAGCCTATCCAAAATTTTCTTTCTTTGTCTTTCACTGTCTCGTCTACCCTCGATTTTACCGGTTGTCACAATGTGTTATAACCCCCCCCGTCCCTCCTCATCACATGACCGAATCATGATGACTGCCTCTTTCTTATGTTGGTGATAAGTTTTCTCTGTGTCTTGATCTCATTCAACACCTCCACATTAGTCATTTTAGCAGTCCATGGGATTCTCATCATTCTTCTGTAAAACCACATCTATAGATAATGCATCAGTGAAACGAACTATTTGCCTATTTGTATTTGTCTCTATCCTTAGAGTTTCTGCTGCAGTTTTCAAGGTATCTGCTCAAAAATTGCTAGAGAATTTACCTGTTGTACTCACAACCTTTTCTGTGTGTATTTACTGAGATTTATAAAGTCTCCACATCCTACATTGTCTATTGTATTAGTTGCAGAACTACACTTGTGTACCTGTGCCTCGAGATGTTGGTATGATAGTTTTTTTTATATTTCAGCGTTGTGCCTCTTCTCTGTAGTTCAATTCGACTGTTCTTTCTCTCATTGCTCATTGCTCATTCATTGTTTATTTGAGGATCATCTTCATCGTACATCGGACATGTCCATAATTTCTCCCATCTCCCTATGGCACTACAACATGTATTTCAGTGTGTTTAGACTAACAATTCCCGTTCTGTGTTGATTGATGTATCTACTAGGGTTTCTCTTGTGTTTTTCCCGTCTTTCTCTCAAATAAGAGGAAAACTCTCTGTTATGTTAATGAGATGATGTGTTGTCACGAGCTGGAGTTTGTATGCTGCGTTGATGGGATCTGCAGCTGATAAAGCATTGTTGGTAACGGTTGTATGCTGCGTTGATGGGATCTGCAGCTGATAAAGCATTGTTGGTAACGGTTTTCACATTTCTTTATACTCTTTCTACAAAGTTTGTATATTTCAGACGTTTCTTTCCAAAACCAGGTCTTTTCCAAATCTAGTACATCGGGTAGTTAGTTTCTCATATTGTTTGTCAGTTTTACTGTCTCTCTTATCTTTCATTGCTCTGTTCATTCTATCTTTCATTGCTATCTATTATATCTTTCATTGCTATCTATTATATCTTTCATTGCTATCTATTCTATTTTTCATTGCATCTATTCTATCTTTCATTGCTATCTATTATATCTTTCATTGCTGTCTATTATATCTTTCATTGCTGTCTATTATATCTTCCATTGCTGTCTATTCTATCTTTCATTGCTATCTATTATATCTTCCATTGCTGTCTATCTTTCATTGCTATCTATTATATCTTTCATTGCTGTCTATTATATCTTTCATTGCTGTCTATTATATCTTCCATTGCTGTCTATTCTATCTTTCATTGCTGTTTATTCTATATTTCATTGCTATCTATTCTATCTTTCATTGCTGTCTATTCTATCTTTCATTGCTGTCTATTCTATCTTTCATTGCTATCTATTCTATCTTCCATTGCTGTCTATCTTTCATTGCTATCTATTATATCTTCCATTGCTGTCTATTCTATCTTTCATTACTATCTATTATATCTTCCATTGCTGTCTATTATATCTTTCATGGCTGTCTATCTTTCATGGCTGTCTATCTTTCATGGCTGTCTATCTTTCATTACTATCTATTATATCTTCCATTGCTGTCTATTCTATCTTTCATTGCTATCTATTCTATCTTTCATTGCTGTCTATCTTTCATTGCTATCTATTATATCTTCCATTGCTGTCTATCTTTCATTGCTATCTATTATATCTTCCATTGCTGTCTATTCTATCTTTCATTGCTATCTATTCTATCTTTCATTGCTGTCTATCTTTCATTGCTATCTATTATATCTTCCATTGCTGTCTATCTTTCATTGCTATCTATTATATCTTCCATTGCTGTCTATTCTATCTTTCATTGCTATCTATTATATCTTCCATTGCTGTCTATTCTATCTTTCATTACTATCTATTATATCTTCCATTGCTGTCTATTATATCTTTCATGGCTGTCTATCTTTCATGGCTGTCTATCTTTCATGGCTGTCTATCTTTCATTGCTATCTATTATATCTTCCATTGCTGTCTATTCTATCTTTCATTGCTATCTATTCTATCTTTCATTGCTGTCTATCTTTCATTGCTATCTATTATATCTTCCATTGCTGTCTATCTTTCATTGCTATCTATTATATCTTCCATTGCTGTCTATTCTATCTTTCATTGCTATCTATTCTATCTTTCATTGCTGTCTATCTTTCATTGCTATCTATTATATCTTCCATTGCTGTCTATCTTTCATTGCTATCTATTATATCTTCCATTGCTGTCTATTCTATCTTTCATTGCTATCTATTCTATCTTTCATTGCTGTCTATCTTTCATTGCTATCTATTATATCTTTCATTGCTATCTATTATATCTTCCATTGCTGTTTATTCTATATTTCATTGCTATCTATTCTATCTTTCATTGCTGTCTATTCTATCTTTCATTGCTATCTATTCTATCTTCCATTGCTGTCTATCTTTCATTGCTATCTATTATATCTTCCATTGCTGTCTATTCTATCTTTCATTACTATCTATTATATCTTCCATTGCTGTCTATTATATCTTTCATGGCTGTCTATCTTTCATGGCTGTCTATCTTTCATGGCTGTCTATCTTTCATTGCTGTCTATCTTTCATTGCTGCCTATTCTATCTTTCATTGCTGTCTATCTTTCATTGCTATCTATTATATCTTCCATTGCTGTCTATTCTATCTTTCATTGCTATCTATTATATCTTCCATTGCTGTCTATTCTATCTTTCATTGCTATCTATTATATCTTCCATTGCTGTCTATTCTATCTTTCATTGCTATCTATTATATCTTCCATTGCTGTCTATTCTATCTTTCATTGCTATCTATTCTATCTTTCATTGCTGTCTATTCTATCTTTCATTGCTATCTATTCTATCTTTCATTGCTGTCTATTCTATCTTTCATTACTATCTATTATATCTTCCATTGCTGTCTATTCTATCTTTCTTTGGCTGTCTATCTTTCATGGCTGTCTATCTTTCATTGCTGTCTATCTTTCATTGCTATCTTACATTGCTGTCTATCTTTCGTTGCTGTCTATCTTTCATTGCTATCTTACATTGCTGTCTATCTTTCATTGCTGTCTATCTTTCATTGCTATCTTACATTGCTGTCTATCTTTCGTTGCTGTCTATCTTTCATTGCTATCTTACATTGCTGTCTATCTTTCATTGCTGTCTATCTTTCATTGCTATCTTACATTGCTGTCTATCTTTCGTTGCTGTCTATCTTTCATTGCTATCTTCATTGCTGTCTATCTTTCATTGCTGTCTATCTTTCATTGCTATCTTACATTGCTGTCTATCTTACATTGCTGTCTATCTTTCATTGCTGTCTATCTTTCATTGCTGTCTATCTTACATTGCTGTCTATCTTTCATTGCTGTCTATTCTATTTTTCATTGCTGTCTATTATATCTTCCATTGCTATCTATTCTATCTTTCATTGCTGTCTATTCTATCTTTCATTGCTGTCTATTCTATCTTTCATTGCTGTCTATTCTATCTTTCATTGCTGTCTATTCTATCTTTCATTGCTGTCTATTATATCTTGCATTACTATCTATTCTATCTTTCATTGCTGTTTATTATATCTTTCATTGCTGTTTATTCTATCTTTCATTGCTGTCTATCTTTCATTGCTGTCTATCTTTCATTGCTGTCTATCTTTCATTGCTGTCTATTCTATCTTTCATTGCTGTCTATTATATCTTCCATTGCTGTCTATTATATCTTTCATTGCTGTCTATCTTTCATTGCTGTCTATCTTTCATTGCTGTCTATCTTTCATTGCTGTCTATCTTTCATTGCTGTCTATCTTTCATTGCTGTCTATCTTTCATTGCTGTCTATTCTATCTTCCATTGCTGTCTATTCTATCTTTCATTGCTGTCTATTCTATCTTTCATTGCTGTCTATTCTATCTTTCATTGCTGTCTATTATATCTTTCATTGCTATCTATTCTATCTTTCATTGCTGTCTATTATATCTTTCATTGCTATCTATTCTATCTTTCATTGCTATCTATTCTATCTTTCATTGCTATCTATTCTATCTTTCATTGCTATCTATTCTATCTTTCATTGCTATCTATTCTATCTTTCATTGCTGTCTATTCTATCTTTCATTGCTGTCTATTCTATCTTTCATTGCTGTTTATTATATCTTTCATTGCTATCTATTCTATCTTTCATTGCTATCTATTATATCTTCCATTGCTATCTATTCTATCTTTCATTGCTGTCTATTATATCTTTCATTGCTATCTATTCTATCTTTCATTGCTGTCTATTATATCTTTCATTGCTATCTATTATATCTTTCATTGCTGTCTATTATATCTTCCATTGCTATCTATTCTATCTTTCATTGCTATCTCTTCTATCTTTCATTGCTATCTATTCTATCTTTCATTGCTGTCTATTCTATCTTTCATTGCTATCTATTCTATCTTTCATTGCTGTCTATTCTATCTTTCATTGTTGTCTATTATATCTTCCATTGCTGTCTATTCTATCTTTCATTGTTGTCTATTATATCTTCCATTGCTATCTATTCTATCTTTCAGTGCTGTCTATTCTATCTTTCAGTGCTGTCTATCTTTCATGGCTGTCTATTCTATCTTTCATTGCTGTCTCTTCTATCTTTCATTGCTATCTATTATGTCTTTCATTGCTATCTCTTCTATCTTTCATTGCTATCTATTCTATCTTTCATTGCTGTCTATTCTATCTTTCATTGCTATCTATTATGTCTTTCATTGCTGTCTATTCTATCTTTCATTGCTATCTATTATATCTTTCATTGCTATCTATTATATATTTCATTGCTGTCTATTCTATCTTTCATTGCTATCTATTCTATCTTTCATTGCTATCTATTCTATCTTTCATTGCTATCTATTCTATCTTTCATTGCTGTCTATTCTATCTTTCATTGCTATCTATTCTATCTTTCATTGCTATCTATTATATCTTTCATTGCTATCTATTCTATCTTTCATTGCTGTCTCTTTTATGAGAAGAAAAGAAAAATCGTGGCATTTTCTTTACATGACCATCAACAAGAATATCGTCGTCGTCTCGTATTTCAAGGCACCACTTATACGTTAAGTAGTTTTCCATTGCTTGTGAACGGCGAGATCTATTTTTATCGTTCGTAAAAATCCATGTGATTTAATTTGCTTCCAACCTTGGCCGTGGCGGAGTTTGAACCAGGTACGCTTGGGTTGTGATCAAGCTCACTACCGTTTACGCTACAGACGCTTACTTCTAGTACAGCAGGAATATTGAGCGTTCGAAGAAGAAGAAGAAGAAGCTTCCTACTTGTTGTTTGTTTTTAAAATTATCATCGTTTTTATTATCTCAATGTAAATATTGCATCTATATTCACTTACTCGAACTATTTATTTAGTCATCCACTTCCTCTTCCCTTCCAACTAAAAAATATTGTGTCACTATAGCGATATTGTTTATTTATTTGTCCGCTTATATATTTACTTTCTTCTTGAATCAATAATTTGTCAAAAGTGCTTTCAGAATTATCTCGAAAACAAATATGTTATAATGTAATTTCTTTAAATTAAACTTTCATCTGCTTAAAAAAAATACAGAGATTAACTTATTTTGTTGTTGTTAAGTCAACATCAAATATTGGATTGAAATATTCAAAAAATAAAATATTTTTGTTATAAATATTTGTTTAAATAGGAAATTGTGACACGTATTTAAAAATATCCTTCTCTATATCCTCTTCGTGTCCTGATTGACACATAAGGCTTCCACAAGAGACTTCCACTGTTTCCGTTCTGCTGTCTTACTACCAACCATCTCCCACGTCAGGACACACTCCTTCAACTCTCTCCACCGTTCTTCTCCATGTTTCCTTTGGACGTCCAGGCCTTCTCTTCCCATCCGCTGTCCATCTGAAAGCTGTCCTAGCCGATGCCACCACTGGCATACGACATACATGTCCAAACCACCTCCATCTTCATCTCTTAATGATGGACTCCAAAGATGCACAGTCTGTTCGTTTCAAAAGATCCTCATTATAAAAACAATTATACACGTAAAACAAAAAGCGTTAGAATAGTAATCGAAAACGATACTTATTTTTTAATTGTTTTTTAACACATAACATATTTTATTTGTTCCTCTCGTTCTCTCTGAATATTCATCCATTGGCCACTTTGTCTCAGGAAACAATAGGTTGTGCGTCACGTAGTATGTTCTGCGCGGAATCACATCACTTATTGTGGCTGTAATGGCCTATTATGGCGTGGAACTCCTTGCCACAGTTGTTGCAGGTAAAACTGAAGACTGAAGCTGATACATGGATGTTCTCTGCCCTCTGCGTTCTTCATTGCCTTCATATGTGATGATGTTTTTCTTCTTTTCTTTGAGCCGTCCTCACCGCCGCTTGACATGTTTGCCTGTCTGTGACCAGCCGCTCCCAGTGTTCTTTGTCTATGCCGCATGAAGTTAGATCACGCTTACATGTGTCAATGAAGCGCAATATTGGGCGCCCATGATGTCTATTACCAGTTTTGAGTTGACCATATAGAACATTTTTTGTGATTCTATCATTGCTCATACGGCAACGTGTCCCAGCCATCTCAGACGTCGCTAACTCAGCACCACATACATATATATATATATACATATGTCATATATCAGATGAGTAATAATGTGTGTAGTTCACATGCCAGACCATCAGCTGCAAAAGAGAGTCCTCTTTGGGGAATTACAGAAAGGCAGAGTTTATTTCGAAGCAATATTTGCGAAACATCACCAGTTATCAAATCAGTGTCCAACTGTCTTAATCTAGCATCACCAAATATCAGACCAGTGTCCAGTTGTCTTAGTATAACTTCCTAGCTATAGTGCGTTTCAAAATGATTTTCCCCGGGGAAAATTTAATATCTCTGCAACCGCTTGACCGTAATTGTTGTAACTTTGCATATGATCTAATGATCGTAATGTCCTGAGGTTGATATATTTTTACTCAATAACAAACGTATGGTTTAAAATTTTCTTTATGTAAAGTATATAAAAATGACCATCTCCTTAGCCAACCATATAATGAGAAGTATTACCCCTTCATATTTGTGAGATGTTGCAAGTTCCACGACTTGCACGTTTTCACGTGGTTTTCCCGATTTTAATCGCTTTATCGCACTTTAAAAAATGTATAATGATCCTTCCGGTGTGTTTAGTTACAATTTACCGTTTGTGTTTTCAGAGCATAGGTGTATTACAAAACGTTTAGTATTCTAGATTTGTTATACAATGGGTATGAAAATCAAGTTTCTTACACTGCATACAGTGGCTGTGAAAATGTATAAATATTTTATCAGAGAATCTAATCGTGGAAAACTGTATCGGAGTATATCAAATCCTGAACAGAGAACTATGCATGCTTTGGGCTTAAGTAAAGATATCTACATAAATTACTCAAAGTGAGTAAACACTTTAAATGATTTATATAATATGAGTTATCTCACCCTCCAAAATTCGAATTGTATATACGCCTATGCCGAAAATATGTGATTTTTAAATTTACGGTAAATTATTTTCTTCCAGTACCAAATAATTACTAGGTTTGAAAAGATCGTAGGAATTCGCCGTTGCAAGAAAAGTACACTACCTGCAACATTAAATTTTAGAAAATCGTTGGGACATCGGAAATACAACACCACATGCAAAAATCACGTTCATCCATGCAATGAATATGGAGATATTTGAGGTCAATCGTTGACCGAACGTTTTGAAACGCACTATAATATAACAATAGCAATCCATCGCAAGCGATGATGACAACAGCCTCAGACGTGTGCTGCTGAACCTCTATGGTGTGTGTGGAGTCCAACCCTAGAACACAATTCCCTACCACAGGTGGGGCATACATGATCAAGGTTAGACGTGTGGGGTGGGGGGGAAACAACTTTTAAAAGTGTGAAGAGGGCAAAAGAGAGTGAGGGAGAGTGAGTTGCGAGGTAGGTGCATGAGAGAAAAAAGAAAAGGTGTGAGAGAGGTGAAAAAGTGGGATAGATGAGAAAGAGAGAGGTGTTAGCGAGGTTAATAGAAAAATGCTAGAGAGAGAGAGAGAGAGAGAGAGAGAGGAAAAGACGCACGAGATAGAAAAGATATAGAAAAGAAGGCACGATTAAAAGTGTTAACGAAGAACAAGAGAGGTGTGATAAAAGTGAAAGATTGAAGTGTTATAGAGGAACAAGAGAGTTGGGAAAGATAGAAGAGAGCTGTAATAAAGATAAGAAAAGGTAGGAGAAAGGAAAGGGAGAAGTGGAGAGAGGGAAAAAGGGAGGGGTGAGGCAGAGAAAAGCAAGAGATAAAGAGATAAAAAATACATATAGAAAGAGTGAGATGCGAGTGAGATAAAGAGAGCAAAGATAGATATAGAAAGAGGAGAGAGAGGTGGGAGAGAGATAAACAGAGAGAGAAAGGGTGTGAGATAGATAAGGAGAAAAGGATATGAGAAAAGGAGAAAGTGTGTGAGATAGATAAAGAGAGAAAAGGCATATAGAAAGAGGAGAAGTGGTGAGAGAGATAAACCAGAGAGGAGAAAGTGGTGTGAGATAGATAAAGAGAGAAAAGGCATATAGAAAGAGGAGAAAGTGGTGTGAGATAGATAAAGAAGGCATAGAGAGGAGAAAGTGGTGTGAGATAGATAAAGAGAGAAAAGGCATATAGAAAACAGAGAGAGGTAGAGAGAGATAAAGAGAGAAAGGATATATATAGAAAGAGGAGATATATAAAGAGAGAGATAAAGCAAGAGATAAAGAGAGAAAGGATAGATATAGAAAGAGGAGATATATAAAGAGAGAGATAAAGCAAGAGATAAAGAGAGAAAAGATAGTTATGGAAAGAGGAGGAGAGGTGCGAGAGAGAGGAAAGATAAGTGTGATAGAGAGAAAGATGTTGAAAGGTAGAAGATAGAGAAAGAGCTGCAATCAACAGATTTATGTGAGACAGAAAGATGTTTCATACCTACTTTGTGTTACCAGAACCAAACATGGACAATGAACAAAGCGCAGTCACAAAAAATAACAACATGTGAAATGCACTGCCTACGAAAAGTTACAAACAACACTAGGAAAGACAGTCACCAACATCAGCATAAGTAAGAAAGTTGGCATATAACCTTGCTTGAATTACTTTGAGAAACAAAGAATGTAGTGGTTTGGCCACTTAATAAAAATGCATCCAAACTCATATAGTATACAGTCTTCTACAACAGAACATCACGGAAGAAGACAAGAGGAAGACCATGAGATGTTTAGATGGCATAGCAGAATCCTCTGAAAGAGCAAAAATAACAATCACCCAAGCCACCAGAACAGCGCAAGACAAAAACAGAAAACCATGACACTGGGCAACAACCCGGTGGCAGTGTGACGACACTGGGCAACAAACCCGGTAGCAGTGTGACGACACTGGGCAACAACCTGTAGCAGTGTGACGACAAAAGAAAAAGAAGAAAGATGTGCAACAAAAAAAAACAGATGGAAGAAAAGTCATTGAACTGAAACTGACAATCTACAAACACAAACTGTCACTTACCTGCTATCGTATAGCAAACAGTGTATCATCATTTGAAAAGATGTCAGTGTAAACGATACAAATATCTGACGTGTGATTGTATGCAGGCTTAAGTGAACTCTGTCATCTACACCACTATAGGCTCTCAAACGTGCACGGTTACATCTCATGTGAAGTTACTGCAGTCTGTAGGAAGAGATGGAAAGTATATTTATAATATTTGTAATAAAGACAACTTCTTCTTCTTTTTCTTATTCTTCTTCATGCTCTCTGCGCTGTTTCTTGAATAAATGTAAAAACAAAGTACTGTAGTTTTACAAACTATGAAAACAATAACTATACACAGCAGCGTTTCGATCAAAAGGCCTTTATCGAGCAATGGATACAACGAGAGTTAAGAATTCACTTCTTATACGGCATAGAACATATAGAATTTGAACAAAGAAACGTTGCTTTGTTTGATAAAGGCCTTTTAGTCGAAACGTTGCTGAGTATTGTTATTGCTTTTGTAAAACTACAGTACTTTGTTTGTACGTGTTTCGCCATTGCTAGATAGTTTTTTCTGCAGTCTTCTCTTATATCAATAAAACCAAGCGCTGTTTAATTTCTCTTCTACTTTGTACGTTCTGCGTGTCAGTCCTTTTCTTAGCGAATGTTTCTTCCCTCAGTGTTCTATGTTCTTCTGTGGTGGTTTGTTCCTTTTATGTCCAGTTCCTAATTTCTTTAAGCTTTTTGTTATATCTGTTGTAGGAGGACTTGTGAGATTGTGTTGTGGTAACTATTATTGTGATGCTGACTGCTATTCATAATAAACGCAGTGGCGGCTCGTGATCATTTTTGTTGGTGGGGCCAGACAAAATTATCGGAAAATCATGGCTTTGGGTTGTTATATTTTAATTTATAAAATAAAAATACACGTTACACATTATTTTTGGTGGGGCCCGACCCCAGTAGTCCTTAATGACGAGCCGCCACTGAATAAACGTATGAATAACAAACCATGTTTCAAGCGTAGCGTATATTTATGAGCACACCAATATCTGACTAAACGGATAAAAGCTGGAGGAAGTGGAAACCTTTAAATACCTCGGGTCCTAGATATGCATCGATGGTAACTCTGGTAAGGAGATCAAGTCAAGACTTGAGATGGCTTCAGCCGCTATGTCTCGGCTAAACGTGATATGGAAAAGCAAAATCAGTACTATGGCAAAAATCAATATATATAGATCGCTGGTGCTATCAATTCTTTTATACGGTTGTGAGAGTTGGATGCTTAATGCAGACTGGAACGAAGAATACAGGCTTTCGAATATAAGTGTTACAGACGGGTACTACATATTAGTTACATAGAACATAAGATGAATATTTATGTAAGAGACCAAATAAGCAACCTTGCAGGTCAAGTACCACTCTTGACAATCGTGAAACGGCGTAAACTTGCGTGGTTCGGGCATGTGATGAGACATAGCTCACTCTTTAAGACTATCCTACAGGGAAAAGTTGAGGGTGGAAGAAAGAAAGGAGGGCAGTGAAAATCCTAGTTTGACAACATCAAGAGCTGGTCGGGGCAGAGTTTCTTCACTCTGGCCGAAGACAAGAGACTCATGGCGTGCTTTTTGTGCTGATGTCTCCACAGTGACACCCATGCGACACTAGCGGGTTATGGGCTTTATTATTATTATTTTTATATTTATTGATGGATTGTATGGTGCATTTCAACATTCATTACAAATACCACACAGGTTGTACTTCTACATATCAAACTAATTTTACTATCCCCTCTTTGTCTGGTATTTCATTATCGTCATTAAAGGGGTATGAAAGTCGAAGAATTCACTTCTCTGCACTAGGTTTTACCACATATGGCTCAGTCCTGCTCCATAGAAATGACACGCCACATGCCGAGAGTATTGCACAAAGAACGAACTCCGTAGCTCCGGCAACAATCTTAGGGTTTTCTAGAAAAAATGCATTAGTGAAAAGAACGGCTTTGTCCGGATTCGAACTCACGACTTTCGACTCGTAAAGCAAGAGTTTTAACCACTTAGACACAGAGGCCCCCGTCATTATCTAGCCGGTCCCTGTCGGAACTTGGCAACTATAACGGCAGCACTAAATGCCTTTCTGTCCTGCGGGAAGTGTCCTGAACCATCCACGGTCATACTCTGCTAGTCTATAACATTTTGCACTCATTTTCTTTCGTGTTTTATTTTACTACGCTGCTTGCTTGATATAGTTCCTTTCAGAATTATCTGCTCCACAGAATATTGTCTTTTCATATACATTGTAAACCTGAACTGTGCCAACTAGCCCTAGATATTGACCAACCTGTTACATCTCATGACATAAAAACAAACTGTAATAACATGAACATCAATATCAGATGAAGCAGACAGTCAAGAAATGATAACAGACAAGTCAGAGAAATGATAAAGCAGACAAGTCAGAGAAATGATAAAGCAGACAAGCAGAAATGATAAAACAGACAAGTCAGAGAAATGATAAAGCAGACAAGTCAGAGAATGTAGACAAGTCAGAGAAATGATAAAGCAGAACAGAAAAGATACAGCAGTCAAAAAATGATAAAGCAGACAAGTCAAGAATGATAAGCAGACAAGTCAAGAGAAATGATAAACAGAAGTTGCAAAAGTCAACACAAGAACAACAACTGACTACAACAACTATACATGCAACAAGGCAAATTTTAAAACAACTAATAATGCAATTTGGCAGAACAGGGGGTCATGGAGACACTGAAAGGGAAATCAACAGAAAAATGGCCAACCTAAACTCGTAGGACAACATTAGCCACCATACAAGGAGAGATCAGAGAACAATTTTCATCTCCGAAAACAAACACATGACATTTAAGAATCACACGAACAGAATTCAACCACAACACACTCCAGAGTGCCAGTTGTGTGTACATCATCATGAAACAGTTACCCCTACCTTGTCAGGGACTATGCGCTGGAGAATGTTAGAACAATTCTTCTTTCTCCAATGCCCGATAAATGGAAGACATTATATGGAAAAAAGCAACAACTTAAAACACATGCAGATATTACTACCCCGCAGTGACAACGAAAGAAGGAGAAGCCGAGAAATACATAGAGACGAGATTTGGAGGCAGGGATCAACAATATAAAGAAGAGCTGGAGGAGCTACAGGAGATAGCTAGAGATAGGAAGACTTGGCATGAGTTGGTTGAGGGCCTATGTCTCAATCCGGTTAAACACACGAGAGAGAGAGAGAGAGAGAGAGGAGAGAACAATATCACTACATAATATTGAGCCAAAGTGAAAAGGATCATTGCAGAAAAAAAGATATGTCAAAAATATTTTATTTTTATAATTTCTATTTGTTTTTATTAACCACTTCTCGTTAATTCTTAACCTCTGCTTAATGAACATGTTTTGTTGTTGTCCTTGATATTCTGATTAATCTTCTGTAGCACTTGCATTCAAAGAGATTGATCAATGTTTCAAATGTCAATGTTTCAAATATGTAATCAATAACCAATGTCACACAACTATAAATTGTTGGTAGAAAAATAAACGCTACGTCTTTACTTTCTTGTATATATAAATTATATGTTCCATTATCTTTTAAAGAAAACGTATACAGAAATTGATACTTGCATGATTAGAGAAACAACCCCAGATATTAAATTACTTCCTGAAGCGAATATTTTGATGAAGAGCATTCTTTCAGTCTAAATCTTGGCACCAATGTCAACCAAAACTGGATACAGTAACCGTCGGTAATTTAGTAATATATTCCCATTCTATCGCACCACCACGCGATAGAATTTGTTGAAATGATTCGAAGTTTCTAGCTGAACCTGACATGTTGATATGTATTCGTTCTCGTCTCACAGAAGCATCAGAGAATACTACATGGAATCAAACGACATGTACTTCTCGGATATATTGTTGAGCCCACTGCTAAGCTTACTCAAAATAATATCGCACTTTTATATTTCTTTGATAAGCAAACACTGAGATCCGATAGTCATTCACAAATAGTGTTACAAACTTTCACGTAATGGCACATTCTGCTATGTGTAATCATACCATAGAAGTGGATGTTTAATTAAACACGCTATGCAATATAAACAATGGACACTGAATTAACTAATAACTTGGTAAAGAGGCAATCTAAAAAGTTGAACATAATCGTGTTGATCTCCAAATTCATGCACGAATAAACTGTTCAAATTTCATGATTAAAGATTTTACTTCGAAAATTGTTCATGTTCATGTTTCAGACAAACACGCCCACACTAAGCTTGTTAAAGAGTGTCATCATCATCATATGCCGTGCCAGCTGACATAGGAGTTCATGGATCTCTAGAAATCTATGTCACTGGTATTTGCTATCATCTCAAATGTTGACGATCTTCCGTGCCATGAAGTCAGGTTGTCTAATATTTTATAATATAAGATATTTAATTAATCGTCCAAATCACATGATACAATGTTTACATTCAATCTCCTGCTAATGTCTGTGTGTTATAAAAATGCCAGCATAAACACCAAGTTCTTTCACTTAGCGCAAGTGTTACATTAAGTTAATTGTAAATCTTGTTTCCCTAAACTAAAACATTACGTTTCCTGCAGATTCAGTTATATTCCACCGATTTATTTTACAAACAATTTAATCCGGCACATTTTAATTAGCGTTTTGGGCAAAATAGATCACTTTTCTTATGTTCGATTTCATCACACATCCCACGGTTCTGGATCAACACTTACTGTTCCTGACATTTCCCTGTAGGTCTTGTCTCTGTGTGTTCTTGCAGAGCCACGATCTTGGTACACTTTCTGGAAGTCACATTCTTCTCGCATAACTATTTAATTACAAAGAACAAGTAGATGAAACAGCAACTTCATGAGGAATAGTAAGTCTCAACGCAATCTTGGCTTTTGAAACTATTGCGCATGGGCGATTAATATATTCTCTTATTCCCAAACAATAATAAAATATCTACCCCCTCTCCCCACCCCAAAACAAATAGTTCAAATGCTTTCTTATCTGCATATAAACATAATAATAATACTGAGATTTCTATGGTGAAATGGTTAGGGCATTTGCCTGCGTTCGGAAAGTTGTATGTTCGCATCCGGACCGGGGCACTTTTTTCCGGAAATCCATATGATTGTTGCTGGAGCTACGGAGTTTTGTTCAATACTCTCGGCATGTGGCATATTCTTTCTGCTGAGAGGGACGGAGCCATGTTAGAAAACCTGGTGCAATGAAGTCAATCCTTCACTTTTAGATTTGTTTTGTGCATAAACATAACAGTAAATATAAAATATAATAACAATTTTGTTTCAATGAATGTGTACAGTGGTTCAAATGTATCGATTCTGAAGTCTATATTTTTCTTGCAGCTCCCGCAATGAGAATGTATTATCTGTGATAAACCGATTCACACGAAAACTGAAACCCCACCGTGATTCAGGATAAACCTAGTCTCCAAGGATCTGAAATCGGCACAGGATAATTTGAGTAAATATTTTCACAACAACGCACCGAAATGATATTCCCTTGTAACCATTACAGTTAATGCACTTATATATGGATATCACTGCCTGATATTCAACGTTTTAGCATAAGCACGATGCACTGTGGTTTATAGTAGGATTGTTCTGTATTTTAGCGAAGAACATCCCATGTTGATGTAGCTAATTGAATAGATAGATGTGGTATGAATAAGCTGGAGCGGTTTCCCGTACAACCGTTCAGATTTGACATCTTCTAAGTGGGATCTAAATGCGAAGGACTGACTTAATTGCACCAGGTTTACCTATATTGCTCCATTGCTCTAGGCAGAAATAATACGCTCACACACTCTTCTCTCTCTCTCTCTCTCTCTCTCTCTCTCTCTCTCTCTCTCTCTCTTTCTATATCATTGACGCTTAGGGCATCCTCAAATGCACTTAATTCTTCTCTATTCTTGGCGGTCCTTTGTGTTGTGCTCCATCTTCTTCTTCTTCACCTTCGCACCCATGGAGGCATAGGTCCGCAACCAAGGCCTTCCAAGCCCACCTACCCAAGCCCACCTACCCAAGCCCACCTACCCAAGCCCACCTACCCAAGTCCATCTTTTCCAGATCTCCTCCTTGCAGGGTCCTTCTTCTTCCTCGGGTGGCAAACTATGAATTTACCTGGTTGTGGTTTCTGTAGCTATCTAGTGTTTTTTACGGGCGGGAGTAGCTAGCCACACGCCCAACCTTCTTAGCCGCCTCTTACGTCATGCGTGGCAGGTAACAGTGGTTCTATTCGTTACACCCCAATTTAGGCCCCAGTAACCACTCGGGCGTGTGTTCCATCTGTGGTTTATTTATTTTAGTTCTAGTTGTACTGTTCCCCACCAAGGTCGGTTAGGTTTTCCAAGTTTTCGGTGACCTTATGGTGTTCATTGCAGTGCAGTTTTCGTGACACAGTTAAGTCTCCATGCGTATGACATGTCCGATCTATCTCCTGCATCTCTTTTGGAAGATGTTGCTCATATTCTCTTGTTGACACTGCGCATGTAGTTATTGGTTGCAGATAGTATTTGGCCAGAACACGCGCAAGATCGCATTCTCTTTCTCTCTCGCGATCACCGCCCAGACCGATGTACCAGATTGCCCCATACATTCTATTCATGTGCAATCCGATTCATGCAGCTCTAGCATTGGTGTGTTTTACGTCACATCTTCAGCACTATTTGAAGTCCTGGTGTTTATCCTTCGGCGATGTGTCCAGTTTCAGCCAGCGTTTACTCGTTCCGCTCTCCGTTCTGTAGCCATCTAGTGTTTTTACGGTGTGGAGTAGCTAGCCCCACGACCAACCTCCTTATTCGATTCTTACGACATGCATGGCAGGTAACAGTGGTTCTATTCTTTACACCCCAATTTGGGCCCCGGTAACCACTCGGCGAGATCGCATTCAAGTTGCATGGACTGTGATAGGTTTGGATGTATTTTGTTATGTCATTCTCCAGCATTCCGATCCGTATAGTAAAGTTGATAGAACACAGCTGCGGTATATACGGTATCAATCTTGATTATGATGATATATTTTAGTTGATGTATTTCTTTCCAGATCATCTGATGACTCGTAACTGCACCGTACCCTGCTCAGTCTGCTTTTAATTTTATACCCAGCTCCTCCTAACACTTACAAGATATGTCAAAGCAATTATATTTCGAATGATGTTATCTTCTAGTTTGACTGGTGATGTGATGACCATGACCAAAGTTATTATTTCTGTTTTCTTCTGACAACTTTTCAGCATATCCATCTGGTTGTACTTGGTTATGGTGGTAGGCTATTTTCCTGCATATCTCTATGTATGTGTGTATGTGATAGAAAGGCGATGTCATCAGCAAAATCTAGGTCTTAAACTGTGGATGTGAGTGTCCATCTGACACCTCTTGCCTTTTAGAAATGACACCTCTTGTCTTTATAGAAATGACACCTGCCAAGAGAATAGGACAAAGCACGAACTCCGTAGCTTCGGCAACAATCTAAAGGGCTATCAAAGAAAAAAATGGACTTATTATTAAAACGCAGCTGTCGGATTCAATCACACAACCTTCAGAACGCAAACGAAATGCTGAACCACTTCACCATAGAGACATGATATCTGACATCTTGCTGCAGTATAGCTCAGTAGATATGGTACTATAAAGTGAGATTTTCTGCTTGTAAAAATCTTTATTGTTGCCCGTCTGTACAATTGTGAGATCTATTGGACTATCTATTTATCTATCTATTCTCTAATCCTGTTTTGCCTTTCAGCGTCAAGTCGACAAAGGAGACACCTGGAGCGAGCCTCACTATGCACCTTGTCTTTCTTTCTCTTCTCCAGTTCTGATTTGTCTCACAGCTTCAGGGGAAGCAGATTTCTAGAACGGGCTTTTGTGTGCGCTTCCTGAACATTGTCTTTCGTTGCCTCTGTTATCTCTGAAGTCTACCTATTGAGAATATGCATACACTGTGTGTGTTTGAAAAGAGTCAGAATAAAACAGATTGATCTGAGATCTAGATTATCACTAATGCAGCTTTCTAATAACTGAACTTAACGTAAGGGCGTGATCCTGACATGAAGATACCTGTTCCTTGAAAATGCGAATATATATGCCTTAGTTAGTAGAACTCGGTCATGACTAGTAAGTTTTAATGCCGAGGATTGAGCTAGGAACCATTCATTCGCTTCTCTATTCTGACCAGCACGAGACCTGCCGGGTGTGTAGAAAAACCACAAACACCCATGTTCTTAAACGCTGTCAGACTACAATGGTCATAATTTAATTTTAGCGTTTCCATAGTTTTAGAAAATAACAAATTCGCGAATAACACTCTTAACAGACATATGTGACTTGTCAACCGTGCAGTGGAATTTGGACTGGTCCGTATTCTGGGAAAGGTAAGTTGATTACATATCTTTGATGAAGATCTCTCGATATTGGTCTTATGTGCGTTGAATATGAAGATGATGTCTTCATATGGTGTCAACATGTATACATAAAATACACTCTCCCATAGCTTTTTCAGTCTATAGGGTATGTAATACCTGTCACTTCATGTATGCAGGAGGTAGGAGAGACGATTCCTATCCTCCCGTGTGGAACGTCGAGTGTGGGATTGAACCCTCTTGTGTCCGAGTTGATAGGCAAACGCTTGTGCATTAAGCTAATCCGTTCAACGTATAACAATTTAAATCGTGGCATATCCTTTACAGGACTTAGCCATCAACATAAGTCGTCGATTTTGTAGGCATTACTTATACGTTCAGTAGTTTGCAGTTGCTTTCTGAACTGTGAGGTCTATTTTATCGTTCGTAAAAATCCAAGGAACTAATTTGCTTCCAAACTTGCCCACCGTGGAGTTTGAACCAGGTACGCTTGGGTTGTGATCGAGCTCACTACCGCTTAAGCTACAGACGCCCACTTCAAGATGTACATCCCATAAATAGTAACTAGCTTTTGTACACTAAGGCTTACAGCCTTACTGGTTACGAATGTCGTCATGTCTCTGTTTTTGTATGGCCCTAGTCAAAACAAGGTAATGTTGCGACATGTACCAATATTATCGTTTGGTAGTCTCTGAGCCAGATCTGAGCAAAATCTATATCTCAATATGGCAAAAACAAAAATAATGACAGCAGATAAAACAAGCATGACTAAAGATATTTTTTACCAACGGAGAGAAAATAGAAAATGTAAACAATTTAGAATATATCGATTCAATGCTAACAGAAGATGGAAATAAGATGTAGAAAAAGAACAAACATGGCCTTACAAAAATCTAAACAGCTAAAAAGAGTGTGAAATGGAACAGACAGAAAAACAAAGATCAGAACACTAAGAACATGCATATACCCAGTGGCAATGTATGGGCGGAAAGCGTGGACATTTAACAAGTCAGTGGAAAAATATATACGTGCTTTTGAATATAAATCAGAAGAGTCCGCTATATATTATGAACATAGAAGAGAACAAATAGATCTATCCAGAAAGAACTCAAAATCAAATAAAACTGGCTGATGCTACAAATAAGAATGAGAAAATTTAAGCGTTGTGGACATATGAAGAGACACGAAGTGTAAGAGAAGACCATTATGGAAGGTAACATTCCGCAAAGAGGAAAGAAGACAAACGGGAAGATGGATTCAGGATGTAACTGATGATAGAGAGACATTTGTCTAGGAGAAAGAGAAACTCCAAAGGACTGTTAGGGTGGCAAAGTTCTGTACAGAACAGACTTATTGATGACGATGGTCTCTGTAGCTAAGTGGTAAATCTCTTGTCTTGCGTACTGACGGTCGTCAATACTAATGTCTCGCGATGACGGTCGTCAATACTAATCGATATCGTCATTCATTCGAGAGCATTTTTTCCATAGATCCATGAATTGTTGCTGGAGCTACGGAGTTAGTACTTTGTGCAATACTTTCGACAGGTGACGTGCCATTTATGCGGAGAAAGACAGAGCAATATGGCGGTAAATTCAGGCACAATTTTTTTTAGACCCAGAAGCACTTGAGCTTTCCGCTCTTCGGCCCGGTGCCATGGACATCGTAACCCCTTGGTTCGGTGCCACGAACACCGTAAATCGGTGCTGCGAACACATTAAATCTGGAGAACCTGTTGTTTTTCTGCCAGCGCGCGGAATTGAACCGCACTCGTAGGGAGCTTGTCACCTGTCGTCCAAAACAATTCAGGAACAATAAAGTCAATTCTTCATTCTCAAACCCTTGTTTAATCCCAACCTTTCTTAAATAACGTAAATCAAAATGTTGAAAATTGTGAGAGTAATTGTAAGGGGATGTTCAAATTGTGAGAGTAATTGTAAGGGGATGTTCAAATTGTGAGAGTAATTGTAAGGGGATGTTCAAATTGTGAGAGTAATTGTAAGGGGATGTTCAAATTGTGAGAGTAATTGTAAGGGGATGTTCAAATTGTGAGAGTAATTGTAAGGGGATGTTCAAATTGTGAGAGTAATTGTAAGGGGATGTTCAAATTGTGAGAGTAATTGTAAGGGGATGTTCAAATTGTAGAGTAATTGTAAGGGGATGTTCAAATTGGTGATTGAGTAATTGTAAGGGGAGTGTTCAAATTGTGACAGTAATTGTAGGATGTTTAAATTGTGAGAAGATTTGAGGGATGTTCAAATTGTGATAGTAATTATAGGATGTTCAAATTGTGAGAGTAATTGTAAGGATGTTCAAATTGTGAGAGTAATTGTAGGATGTCAAATTGTGAGTAATTGTAAGGGATGTTCAAATTGTAGAGTAATTGTAAGGGATGTTCAAATTGTGAGAGTAATTGTAAGGGATGTTCAAATTGTAGAGTAATTGTAGGGATGTTCAAATTGTAGAGTAATTGTAAGGGATGTTCAAATTTGAGAGTAATTGTAAGGGGATGTTCAAATTGTGAAGTAATTGTAAGGGATGTTCAAATTGTGAGAGTAATTGTAAGGGGATGTTCAAATTGTGAGAGTAATTGTAAGGGGATGTTCAAATTGTGAGAGTAATTGTAAGGGGATGTTCAAATTGTGAGAGTAATTGTAAGGAGATGTTCAAATTGTGAGAGTAATTGTAAGGGGATGTTCAAATTGTGAGAGTAATTGTAAGGGGATGTTCAAATTGTGAGAGTAATTGTAAGGGGATGTTCAAATTGTGAGAGTAATTGTAAGGGGATGTTCAAATTGTGAGAGTAATTGTAAGGGGATGTTCAAATTGTGAGAGTAATTGTAAGGGGATGTTCAAATTGTGAGAGTAATTGTAAGGGGATGTTCAAATTGTAAGGGGATGTTCAAATTGTAAGGGGATGTTCAAATTGTAAGGGGATGTTCAAATTGTAAGGGGATGTTCAAATTGTGAGAGTAATTGTAAGGGGATGTTCAAATTGTAAGGGGATGTTCAAATTGTAAGGGGATGTTCAAATTGTAAGGAGATGTTCAAATTGACAGTGATTCGGTTATTCCATCGTGTAGTAGGGGCACCGCTACTTCAAATTTTACCATATCATTATCAGTTTTGTTGCTGCACAAAAAGATCTCTGATCATTTCATTTTCACCGCACGTCACATGCATTTAGTAAACCACAGCAAACACTGACGATGAGGGTTTTACTTTACCGTGAACAGTGATCGCGGTGTCCCTAAAGAAAAAGAAAACCGAGAGTGAATAAACCTCCAAATTAAATAGGTGGTGCTGAAAATCGTGTAGTGCAGATTTGGATCAGTCCATATTCTGGACATGGTAGGCCGATTACGCGTACTGATGAAGGAACCTTGGCGACCTTAGTTATTATGTGTTATATTATATATATATATATATTTACGCTTCACGTGACGTGAAGGCGCAAATCTAATCATAGGACAGATGGCGCCAGTTTTGAAATGAAAACATGTTACCTTTAAGAGAAAAAGCCGTTAACAGCATTGTTCAACGCGATATTTCTCCTGACATTATACTATCAGTGCCAAACCTGGACGTTGACATAATACGACAGCAGAAAACTAGTCACGACAGAGATAAAGTGGCTACGTCTAGAATGCTGGGAGTATCAAGAAAAGACCGGTAAAAAATTAAGTTCAAGAAAAATTAGCCCAAAATCAATACTGAACTTCAACAAGATACAAGATAAATGGTTCAGTCATATAACCAGATTAATAAAATACACCATGCGTTTCAAATGGCAATGCTGTTTGGATACAATGGAGCAACACACAAAATGGACCACAGAAGAAAAACAACTGAATTGATAGCAATAGCCCATTCTTATCCTAAAGCTAAAGAAACCCAAGATAAAAGAGAAAAAAAAGACAGAATTAATGCATACATCAAAGAGATTAATTGGTACAACACAACTCTGATTGAATATCGGATTAGACGGAAACGACAAGAAGCAGACACCGATGTTAGTTAAAAGGAAACATTAAGTGAGCGGCATAGTACACTTTGATATAATTAATATAAAAGAAATCAGGTGTTAGAGATACTTTACAACCTATCTTCGATGTCTAGATGGCATCTTATTTTATCCAAATGTTGATTTCGGATGGACAACTCGTTTATAGAAACTTAGACCTGGTTGTGCTTGTACGTTTGTCACGACCTCGCTTAGACAAATATACTCTCTCTCTCGCGATCCCCAGACAAATCTACTCTCTCTCTCGCGATCCCCAGACAAATCTACTCTCTCTCTCTCGCGATCCCCAGACAAATCTACTCTCTCTCTCTCTCTCTCTCGCGATCCCCAGACAAATATACTCTCTCTCTCGCGATCCCCAGACAAATATACTCTCTCTCTCTCGATCCCCAGACACATATACTCTCTCTCTCGCGATCCCCAGACAAATATACTCTCTCTCTCGCGATCCCCAGACAAATCTACTCTCTTTCTCTCTCACTCGCGATCCCCAGACAAATCTACTCTCTTTCTCTCTCCTGCGATCCCCAGACAAATCTACACTCTCTCTCTCTGCGATCCCCAAACAAATATACTCTCTCTCTCTCTCTCCTCGCGATCCCCAGACAAATCTCTCTCTCTCTCGTCCCCAGACAAATTACTCTCTCTCTCGCGCGATCCCCAGACAAATCTACTCTCTCTCTCTCTCTCTAGCGATCCCCAGACAAATATACTCTCTCTCTCTCCCGATCCCCAGACAAATCTACTCTCTCTCTCTCGCGATCCCAGACAAATATACTCTCTCTCTCTCTCTCGATCCCCAGACAAATCTACTCTCTCTCTCTCTCCGATCCCCAGACAAATATACTCTCTCTCTCTCTCTCATGATCCCCAGACAAATCTCTCTCTCTCTCTCCCGATCCCCAGACAAATCTACTCTCTCTCTCTCGCGATCCCCAGACAAATATACTCTCTCTCTCTCTCTCGATCCCCAGACAAATCTACTCTCTCTCTCTCTCTCTAGCGATCCCCAGACAAATATACTCTCTCTCTCTCCCGATCCCCAGACAAATCTACTCTCTCTCTCTCCCGATCCCCAGACAAATATACTCTCTCTCTCTCTCTCGCGATCCCCAGACAAATCTACTCTCTCTCTCTCCCGATCCCCAGACAAATCTACTCTCTCTCTCTCGCGATCCCCAGACAAATCTACTCTCTCTCTCTCTCTCTCAGCGATCCCCATACAAATATACTCTCTCTCTCTCTCGCGATCCCCAGACAAATCTACTCTCTCTCTCTCCCGATCCCCAGACAAATATACTCTCTCTCTCTCTCGCGATTCCCAGACAAATATACTCTCTCTCTCTAGCGATCCCCAGACAAATATACTCTCTCTCTCTCTCGCGATCCCCAGACAAATCTACTCTCTCTCTCTCCGATCCCCAGACAAATTACTCTCTCTCTCTCTCGCGATCCCCAGACAAATCTACTCTCTCTCTCTAGCGATCCCCAGACAAATCTACTCTCTCTCTCTCTCCCGATCCCCAGACAAATATACTCTCTCTCTCTCTCTCGCGATCCCCAGACAAATATACTCTCTCTCTCTCTCTCGCGATCCCCAGACAAATCTACTCTCTCTCTCTCTCTCGCGATCCCCAGACAAATCTACTCTCTCTCTCTCTCTCTGCGATCCCCAGACAAATCTACTTCTCTCTCCGATCCAGACAATCTCTCTCTCTCTCTCTAGCGATCCCCAGACAAATCTACTCTCTCTCTCTCTCCCGATCCCCAGACAAATCTACTCTCTCTCTCTCTCGCGATCCCCAGACAAATCTACTCTCTCTCTCTCTCTCGATCCCCAGACAAATTACTCTCTCTTCTCGCGATCCCCAGACAAATCTCTCTCTCTCTCTCTCGCGATCCCCAGACAAATATACTCTCTCTCTCTCTCCCGATCCCCAGACAAATATACTCTCTCTCTCTCTCGCGATCCCCAGACAAATATACTCTCTCTCTCTCTCTCGCGATCCCCAGACAAATATACTCTCTCTCTCGCGATCCCCAGACAAATATACTCTCTCTCTCTCGCGATCCCCAGACAAATCTACTCTCTCTCTCTCGCGATCCCCAGACAAATTACTCTCTCTCTCTCGCGATCCCCAGACAAATTACTTCTCTCTCTCTCGCGATCCCAGACAAATCTACTCTTCTCTCTCTCTCGCGATCCCCAGACAAATTACTCTCTCTCTCTCGCGATCCCCAGACAAATATATCTCTCTCTCTCTCCCTCTCTCTCTCTCTCTGGATCCCCAGACAAATATACTCCTCTCTCTCGCGATCCCAGACAAATTACTCTCTCTCTCTTACTCTCGATCCCAGACAAATTATATTTCATTATACCTGCCGATTACAACAATATACATTTTGATTAGCTAACATCCAGGACAAATATACAATTATTAACGCGATTCATAAATAAATACAATTCGGCGTCCATAACTCACATAGTACACAATTTGCCTTCTATAATTCAACGGAGAAAATGCAAATACACATTTCTGCGTGACTAATTCAACAGACAACTAAAGAATGCCGCCCAATTCGAAGTTTTGGCACCAATAATCCTCAGTCACGGCACATGGTGATGATGACCACTATTCCAGCCATCCCCCCTTTTCTGTCTATGTCTAAATTTTTTTTTAAAATAACTGAAAATCTTCAATGATCGCAGTTCAGAGAAAAACAAATATTTATAACACAAACACAGTAAAATATCAGTTGGGCAGACGAAAGCTGGCATTACACTTCGTCTTGCTATTTCTTATTGATATTCTTAAATCCTAGACATCTTTTGAGTATTAATCCTAGATGCCGCTAATGATGTATGACTCCAAACAATGTCTGTTGAATGTCATTGTTATTGCGAGTGATAAATTATACTATCAATAATGGGTTGGGCAAAGATCTTGGATATACACAAGAATAAGTCGTATTTTATAGAAAGAAAAACGTACAAGTAAATAAGTTCTAGAAAAACTCAGAAAGAAGACAGATTCACTATCATCATCATCATCAAGTAGCTTGTCCCTTCTGGAATTTGGCTTCCATGACAGAAGTCCTGAAAAACGCTGTTCTGTGCAAGTTGATCGGCGTCAGCAGAAGTCATTCTTAGATCGTCAATGACATCTTGCACCAATCGTCTTCTACATCTTCCTCGCATTCTTCTTCCAATCACCATTCCTTCCAAAAATTATCTTCTCTAGGCACTGATATTGTTTGATGTCTTCGAAACATTTAATTTTCTTTGATCTTAGCTCTATAGATTACTCTATAGTACTTATGCTCTATAGAATTACTCTATAGTACTTATGCTCTATATAGATATCTAAACTCTATAGTTAATCTTATGCTCTATAGAATTGCTCTATAGTACTTATGCTCTATAGAATTACTCTATATGTACTTATGCTCATAGAATTATCATATACTTATGCTCATGAATACTTCTATAGTACTTATGCTCTATAGAATTACTCTATAGTACTTATGCTCTATAGAATTACTCTATAGTATTATGCTCTATGATTCTATGACTTATCTCATAGAATTACTTATAGTACTTATGCTCATAGGAATTACTCTATAGACTTATGCTCTATAGAATTACTCTATAGTATTATGCTCTATAGAATATCTGTAATGCTCTATAGTACTCATAGATTATCTCATAGAATACTCATAGTACTTATGCTCATGGGAATTACTCTATAGTACTTATGCTCATAGAATTACTCTATAGTACTTATGCTCATAGAACTCTATAGTACTTATGCTCTATAATTCTCTATAGTACTTATGCTCTATAGAATTACTCTATAGTACTTATGCTCTATAGAATTACTCTATAGTACTTATGTCTCTATAGATTACTCTATAGTACTTATGCTCTATAGAATTACTCTATAGTACTTATGCTCTATAGAATTACTCTATAGTACTTATGCTCTATAGAATTACTCTATAGTACTTATGCTCTATAGAATTACTCTATAGTACTTATGCTCTATAGAATTACTCTATAGTACTTATGCTCTATAGGATTACTCTATAGTACTTATGCTCTATAGAATTACTCTATAGTACTTATGCTCTATAGAATTACTCTATAGTACTTATGCTCTATAGAATTACTCTATAGTACTTATGCTCTATAGAATTACTCTATAGTACTTATGCTCTATAGAATTACTCTATAGTACTTATGCTCTATAGAATTACTCTATAGTACTTATGCTCTATAGAATTACTCTATAGTACTTATGCTCTATAGGATTACTCTATAGTACTTATGCTCTATAGAATTACTCTATAGTACTTATGTTCTATAGATTACTCTATAGTACTTATGCTCTATAGAATTACTCTATAGTACTTATGCTCTATAGAATTACTCTATAGTACATTATGTCTCTATAGTATTACTCTATAGTACTTATGCTCTATAGAATTACTCTATAGTACTTATGCTCTATAGAATTACTCTATAGTACTTATGCTCTATAGAATTACTCTATAGTACTTATGCTCTATAGAATTACTCTATAGTACTTATGCTCTATAGAATTACTCTATAGTACTTATGCTCTATATAATTACTCTATAGTACTTATGCTCTATAGAATTACTCTATAGTACTTATGCTCTATAGGATTACTCTATAGTACTTATGCTCTATAGAATTACTCTATAGTACTTATGCTCTATAGAATTACTCTATAGTACTTATGCTCTATAGAATTACTCTATAGTACTTATGCTCTATAGGATTACTCTATAGTACTTATGCTCTATAGAATTACTCTATAGTACTTATGCTCTATAGAATTACTCTATAGTACTTATGCTCTATAGAATTACTCTATAGTACTTATTATAGATTCTCTAGTCTTATGCTCTATAGAATTACTCTATAGTACTTATGCTCTATAGAATTACTCTATAGTACTTATGCTCTATAGAATTACTCTATAGTACTTATGCTCTATAGAATTACTCTATAGTACTTATGCTCTAAGTGCCTAGTACTATGCTCATAGAATTACTCTATAGTACTTATGCTCCCTATAGAATTAGCTCTATAGTACTTATGCTCTATAGAATTACTCTATAGTACTTATGCTCTATAGAATTACTCTATAGTACTTATGCTCTATAGAATTACTCTATAGTACTTATGCTCTATAGAATTACTCTATAGTACTTATGCTCTATAGAATTACTCTATAGTACTTATGCTCTATAGAATTACTCTATAGTACTTATGCTCTATAGAATTACTCTATAGTACTTATGCTCTATAGAATTACTCTATAGTACTTATGCTCTATAGAATTACTCTATAGTACTTATGCTCTATAGAATTACTCTATAGTACTTATGCTCTATAGAATTACTCTATAGTACTTATGCTCTATAGAATTACTCTATAGTACTTATGCTCTATAGAATTACTCTATAGTACTTATGCTCTATAGAATTACTCTATAGTACTTATGCTCTATAGGATTACTCTATAGTACTTATGCTCTATAGAATTACTCTATAGTACTTATGCTCTATAGAATTACTCTATAGTACTTATGCTCTATAGAATTACTCTATAGTACTTATGCTCTATAGAATTACTCTATAGTACTTATGCTCTATAGAATTACTCTATAGTACTTATGCTCTATAGAATTACTCTATAGTACTTATGCTCTATAGTATTACTCTATAGTACTTATGCTCTATAGGAAAGATTTATAGAATAGAGGGACTGAGATACGATTACCAAGGAAGAACTCAGAGAAAGAACTAAGCAGATATCAGTGGAGAAAGAGCTTAGGAAGAGACGCTCGCGATGGTTAGGACATACATTGAGAAGACCGACCGGAAGCATTGCAAGACAAGCACTGTTTTGGAACCCGCAGGGAAAGAGGAGTAGAGGAAGTCTAGACTATGGATTTCCATAGTGGACGATACCATCTCCCAGTGGGCGCTGAAGCCTTAAATGGGGCGATGGTAGGTTCAGAAGCATTGGGGGGGCGAGGGAGAGGTTATTCCTGATTTTGCGATTGAATAATCATAACAAATTTGAATTCTGCATTTTAATTCATCTTATGCCCATCTTACACGATCCATTTTTTCATCAATTTTCTATTTAATATATATAATTATTTGAAAATTGACCATGTAATACAGAAATATATATTAATTCTCTATGTCAAAGGAAAAATAGAGCATGATATATATATGGAGGGTTGCAAACTGTTATAGAGGAGGGCGTTACAAATTTATGTTGTTCAAGTGGGGGGGCGTTACAAAGTTTATGTTGTTCAAAGTGGGCGGTGGGCGTTACAAAGTTTATGTTGTTCAAAGTGGGCGGTGGGCCGAAAATGTTTGGGAATCTATGGCCTAGACAGACCTGTAGAAGAGAGTTTGAGGTTGAAATTAAAAGAATAGATACAACATGGAAAGAATTGGAAGGGATGGTAGGAGAGAGGAAGAGCTGGAAGAAGTGTGTTGAAGACCTGTACCCCGTTAGGAGTTGAAAGGTGAAGAAGATGAAGAAGAAGAGACATGTCATATTTATCAAAATCTTTTTAAAGGGAAAGGTTGAGGGATTGCGAGAAAGAGTGAGACACAAGTGGGAGAGAACAATTAAGAGATTTAACAATTACAGATTGGCAGAGTGATGAATCAAGGTAAGAGACAAGAGACAAGGAGGTCTATTGTAGCCACTCACATCATTAACTCTCTATACCGCAAAGAAAACGCTCAATTCAACAAATAAATAAACAGATAGACTATAGGAGACACTGAAGGAGATGTTTACAAACATAGGGCTAACCCAAACTGTAACGACAACATGTACCACATTGCAACGAGATAGCAGAGCACCATTCTGGGAGTCCGATCCAAACACATACCACTTAATAATCACATGAGCATAATTCTACCTTCTACGACAACAAGATCTAGAGTGCCAACTGTGTGTACATCATCATACAACCGTTCATCATCAGATCTACAGATGCCAAGGAAGATCCTCCTTCCTCCAAGGTCAGATAAATGGAATACATTATATAGAACAAAACAACAACTTACAAACACATGCCACTACCACTACATGGCATCTGATCGAAGGGCAAGAGCTCCACTACTACTAGATCATTACAGAAAAAGTAGAGAGGGTGCAGTGTAGTCAACCTTTGATGCAAAGATGGAACCTGATGATGATGATGATAGATGTTGAAGTACAGGATATGGAGCATTTTACTGCATATATCCATTGTAATCTCTATCATTATTTTATACTAGTAAAAATAATGCACCCGTTCTTTGCAAGGAGATTTATAGGTCACATTGAGAAGGAGATATAACAGCCACGCTAATGTATGTTAAAATTTATTGAATTCTCAAATGCTGGTTGCTGATTTAAGTGCAGCTTTACTTCATAACTCATTCTCTATCTGTTTTTATGCATTCGTGAGTGTGTTTGTGCATGCGCGAGTGTGTGTGTCTATATGTGTATTATCTCCATTTTATTAGTGTATAGTTATCTTCATTTGCTTGAGATCGTCTATTTTGGTTTGTTGTTTTTGTTTATTTTGTTGTGCAATAAATAATACGGTTTATATACACATGTAAGTAAATATTTAAGAAACATTCTGCGAAGTTGATGGCCAAATAAGATTGAGAATGAAGAGATTTTAATAACAAATAAACTGTGCGACATTTGAGACTATCATTAAAAGACGAAGATGGATGAGGATTGGAAATGTAGGGGTACTGGCTAAGACTGCTCTCCAATGGACAGTAGATGGGAAAAGAAAGCTTGGACTTCCAAAGGAAACATGGAGATGACTGAGGAAAGAGAGTAGAAGAATTGGGTCTTGAAGTGGAAAACAATTAATCGAAAGTCAGCAGAACCGAAACAATGGAAATCTTCTGGAAAAGCTTATTTTGAGGAAACTCGGTACGGATAAAATGTAGATATGTCTGTATCCTTTGCTTTGTACATGCATTTTGGCCGAAGAGACGGTTTATTTCGTTGGTGTTGACTGCCAAACATATCTGTACTCAGGCATATTAGGACATAGTTTTATCTTCTTCACCTTTCAACTCCTAACGGAGCACAGGTCTCCAACAAAATTATTCCAGCTCTTCCTCTCTCCTGACGTCTCTTCCAATTCCTACCATGTTTTACTTATTATTTTTATATCACACTCCAGTTCTCTTCTCCAGGTATGTCAAAGGCACCCCTACTCCTCTTTCCCTGCGGGTTCTAAAACAGTGTCTGTCTTGCAATGCTTCCGGTCGGTCTCACGGTGTGTCCTACCCATCGTCCGCGTCTCTTCCTTAGCTCTTTCTCCAGTGGTATCTGCTTAGTTCGTTCTCTGAGTTCCTCGTTCGTAATCCTATCATACGATCTCAGTTCCTCTTTCTACGTAAGCATTCATTTATGAAGGTCAGACCATCTTTTGCTGCTGTCTAAAAAGATACAATAGGACGTGATGGTAACTATATGGTTCGTCGGTTGATGATCATAACCTGAAAATGAAGTCGTTCCGAACAATAGGAATCGTTTCGAACAGAAGAGTTTAAGGATTGTAAATCCTAGTCGCTGATCAGATTGAGAGAAATGGATGTCGATATTGGTACAGCCCGATGCCCATGTGCTGCATGAGCCCGCAAGGGGAACAAAGAATAGTACCACTACGACTTACAAGGCATGTCGTAAGAGGAGACTGAGGTAGGGACCTAGGAAAGCTAACCTAGTAAATAAAAAGCATCGAAGAAATAGGATGTGCTGGCCTACTTCTACGTGCATAAGTGGCACAGCGTACGATTGCTCTTAGGCTCAGATCACATACAAATTACAAGAATGGGTAACAAGTGGTCAGCATGGAGCGTTCGAAGAAGAAGATTGAAGTGTGTAGAACAAGTTAGTACCACAGATTAGCTGAAAATATACACCTCCCCCAACCGATCCCCGCAATTTCTCTCTTTATCTCTCTCTCTCTCTCTCTCTCTTTCTCTCTCTCTCTCTCGATCACCGCCCAGACCGATGTACCAGACTTCCCCATAAATTCTATTCATGTGAAGATCTGATTCATGCAACCTGAGCATTGGTGTGTTTTGCGTCAGATCTTCAGCAAAATTTGGAACTCTGATGCTTATCCTTCGACGATGTGTCCGATTTCAGCTAGCGTTTACTTGGTGTCTTTCGTCATGAAATGTGAAGGTAAGAGTGTTCATTATTTACACCCTCGACCCCGAGAACTCGCTCGCGCCCGTCCATTATATATTCGAACCCTCCCAATTAAAAAATATGTGTTCATGTTTCCCAGCAATATGACACACGCTCTAACTAATCTCGGAAAAGTCGGTCATTGCCAATTATGTCCAGGGGTATTTTGTCTATATCTTGAAGCACTATTTTGTTTCCAAGAATCTAATCCCAACTTTTGACAGAATTCAACATGAGAATAGAGTGTCTCAAAGAGAGTGTCTCAAAGAGAGTGTCTCGAAGAAAAGAGTGTCTCGAAGAGAATGTCTCGAAGAGATAGGCTTGGATGGGAGAAACTTCAGCACTATCAGTAATTTTTATTTGAGATAAATGGCAAAAATTAAAATATGCAAACGTGTTGCCGGGCGCACATGGGAATAAAAGAATAGAAACCCTGCGACCGACATGGCTTGTCGTAAGAGGCGACTGAGGTAGGGACCTAGGGAATCTATCCTAGTAAATAAAAAGCGCCGCAGAAATCGGATGCGCTGGCCTACTTGTAGGCGCATAATTGTCACAACGTACAATTGCTCTTAGGCTTAGATCACATATACATCATAAAGAGTGGCTAACAAGTAGTCGATATAGAACGTTCGAAGAAGAATCTGCAAACACACTGTTTTCTCTCTCTCTCTCTCTCTTGTGCTCTCTCTCTCTCTCTTTGTGCTTTCTCTCTCTCCCTTGTGTTATCTCTCTCTCTTGTGCTCTATCTCTCTTGTGCTCTTTCTCTCTCTCTTGTGCTATCTATCTCTCTCTCTTGTGCTCTCTCTCTCTCTCTCTCTCTCTTGTGCTCTCTCTCTCTCTCTCTCTCTTGTGCTATCTCTCTCTCTCTCTTGTGCTCTCTCTCTCTCGTGCTCTCTCTCTTGTGCTCTCTCTCTTGTGCTCTCTCTCTCTTGTGCTCTCGCTCTCTTGTGCTCTCTCTTTCTATTGTGCCCTTTTAACCCCTGTTGGGGCATTTGTCCTCAACCAACTAATGCCAAGTATTTTATCTTAAACAATTTCTTGCAGCTTTTTCCAGCTCTGTCGTTTATCGTTAATCTCTGTCTCCAAATCTCTTCTCTTTCTAGACGTTCCTCTTTTTCGCTTTTTGCTCGGGTTCCAGGAAAAGGCACATCTTGTTATATTCCTCTATTGGTTTTTCCATGTTTATCCTATCTAGCGCTAGCTACGTCTCTTCCCATCATGGTCTACTGTGATCTGTCTCGCTCTTTTTATAAGTTCATAATTTGTGATCCAATCATACAACACTTCACAAATAAAGTAAAGAACTACAGTAACACTGCACAAATAAAGGCTTATGAAATTGAGTGGAATATTGTATCTCTATCCTATGGGCCCTTGGAAAAGATGAGAACTGGCGAATAAATAATTTTCGGTACTCTACCACATTCTACCTTAATCATTCACTAACATAATCTCACTTAGTTAGGGGATACTCGCCGGTGCTACGGTTTTCGTGCAGTGTCGCTGAGATCTTCCTGTGTAAGGCAGAGACTCTCACTTAGTGACTCATTTAATTACTCGTCTAATAACTCACAAAATTACTTAATCATTCAATTATCCACTCATTCAACCATTAAACAATTTGTCCCCCAATAAACGCTTTGTACGCGTGGATCTACAGTCCTGCGCATGCGGGTGTTTGTGGTAATGAGAGAGCAGACAGGTTTTGCATCAACAGTATCGATTGTTGGTGTTGGGGAGTTGAAGATGGATAATGGGGATGTTTTTCGGTCTCTTCGCGACTGCCGTTGGATAAGGAAACTAAAATAGATGTTGAATCGATCCAGCGATTTAAGCAGTTTGGACTTACCCGTTGTACAAGTAGAACTAGATGCCTGATGGGCAGAGAGAGAGAGGAGTGTGTTTAATCAGTTAGCCACAGGAACCATCAGTTTGCATTATATTCGATATCTGTTGGGGAGAATGAACATCTATGGGTCTGCCCGGAGTACAATGAAGTCAGTTTCGTAAAATATAACAAATAACCCCCAGTAAACCATTTTCTCACTTAATCATGTGCACATATCCCACTTGTAGGACACTTGTATGGTTTTAACAAGGGCGCAACGTCTAGTCGTTCTTGGCAAAGATTAAACATATCACGTAGAGTTATTAAACTCATGTAATCAATCTATCCATTAATCTGTCTATCTATTGTCTATTCCTGTTGTAACTTTCAACGCTCATCGTATGCGACACGTTTTAGCAATTACCCTCGAGTGCGCCTCGTATTTGGTGTGTTCTGCCGCCTGTGATTTTTCTGCGGTTCATCGTTTGCATGGACGATCTTGGCTTTTGAAACCATTGTATCCGAATAATAGTGTCCATCAATTACTCATTCAATCTTTCAATCATTCAATCCCTCATTCATTCAATCACTCCTTAATTAACTCCCTCATTCGTTCAATTACACCTTCACTCAATGACTCACTCGCTCCCCCAGTCACCAACTCAAGCTCTCCCTCACTCAACCCCTAACTCATTCAAATAAATACCAAAACTTCCATTCGAATAAAAAACTTGATTGCACTGGCGCCATCTGTCATCAACACATATACAGGGATAATACAAAATGGACACCTCTTTGCACAACGAATTCCAAATATTCTAATTTCGGCAAAAATGTGCCCATTAAGTCAATATAAGGCAGATGACATTTCCGTTAAGCTTGTCATGTTAACTTCCGGTAGCTCGGTTTGAAGGTTAGATTAATCCGGTGAGGTTGTCCTCTAACTGCTGGTTATATTTGTGGAGCAGATATTGGTGAGCAAGGAACAACGTGACACTGTTAAACACAGTATGTTGCCAATGACGACCAACACACCATTGAGCAAGGTATTAGCAATAGCAACGTTGTTATGCAAAACTAATATATATTTTATTTCTCTCTCTTTCTCTCTCTCGTGATCACCGTTTAGACTGGTGTACCAGACTTCCCTATAAATCTCATTCATGTGGAAATCTGATTCATGTATCCTTAGCATTGGTTTGGTTTCGTCACATATTCAGCACCATTTGAAGCTCTCGTGCTTATCCTTCGGCGATGTTTCCAGTTGCAGCAAGCGTTTACTGGCTTTGCTCTCAGTCAGCCTTTGACTGTCCCCAGCCGACCTGCAAGGACGCAGGTATGCTGGCTTTGCTCTCAGTCAGCCTTTGACTGTCCCCAGCCGACCTGCAAGGACGCAGGTATTTATGGAAAAGATCATCCCATTTGACTGTACACTACTTACTATTACAAGGTAGGAGTTTTGTGGTGAAGTGCTGCCCTTGCCTGCTATTATCATTACAACGAGTAGAGTCTCTGTGGTGAAGTGCTTAAGCCCTTGCCTTGCTATTATCATTACAACGAGTAGAGTCTCTGTGGTGAAGTGCTTAAGCCCTTGCCTAGCGTTCCGAAGGTCGTGGGTTCAAATCTGCACCACGAAGTTCTATTCACATTCTTCCAAGAGACACAAGATTGTTGCTAGAGCTGCGGAGTTTCTGCTTTGTGTAATATTTTCGACAGATGGCGTGCCATTTTTGCAGGCGTGCCATTTTTGTAATTTTTATTTACTAGGGTAGCTTCCATAGGTCCCTACCTCACCTCTTACGACATGCCTTGTATGTCGCAGTATTGCTATTCTCTGCTCCCCTTATAAGCCCCAGCAACACACCGGCTAATAGTTTCAACGAAACATCTATTATCAGTGAAATCATATATCAGTGAAATTTTGCTTATTTTCATCGAAATATCATTTCTTTGTCAGTGAGAATTTGTAATATTCTCAACGAAACATCACTTAAGAGATTTGTTCATTATTGTTAATGAAACATCATTTTATAGAGTCAACGATCTTACTTATTATTTTTCAATAAAACATCAATTTAACGTCAACGATAATGCTCATGAGGAGCGTCTGGTTGAATGGGTTAGCGCGCGGCTCTCATGCAAGAGACCAGTGTTCAATTCACGGTAAGGTTAAAGAGTTTTTTTCTGTTGTGGGCATAAATGAAAAATCATAACCTGAACAGCTTCACGGCGACTGCACTAGTCATGCAGCCATTAAATTCCTCAGGGTCACGTCCCGTCTGTCCTACACCATACTAAAAAGCGGTACTACGGGCAGTAACTACAGTTGATTAATTATCATTATTTTCAGTGAAACATCGTTTTAGGGTCAGCAGGAATGCTAATTTCGCCCGCCTGCCCAGCGTGTTCGTAGCGCGTTGGACTGAGGGTGACTAGCCCTCTGTGAGTGCGGGTTCAATTCCGCGGGCTGACAGAAAGCCACAGATTCCCCAGATTCACGGTGTTCGTGGCACCGAACCGAAGGTTACGATGTCCATGGCACCGAGCCGAAGAGCTGAAAGCTCAAGTGCTTCTGGATCTTCTCAGGATTTCTCATTAATTTTAAGGAAACATTCATCTAATGTCGATGTCAAAACCATTTTGTTCAATGAAGGTCTCTGTGGCATAGAGGTTACGTGCTTGCTTCTCAGTCCAATGGTACTAGGTTCGTTCCCTCATGAAGCCATCGTAATATGTTCCCAGAGATCTCTGATCTCAATGTGAGATTGAGTTCCTAGTCCTATTAAAGACTGGCGATAGAACGTAGGTCCTGTGTTCACTTTGAGCACGTACAAGAACTCTTGGCAGTTCACATTCTAGAAAAGCATGCTGGAAAGCCACTGCAAGAGCAAAATTCAGTAGCAAGATTAAAAAGTAAAATTCATCCACAGTTTTGATCTTCTAAGTACATCTACATCGGGGACCCTCACCTCTGCTACGGAGTTCGAAAGAGATCGGAGCACACATGATTACTCACCAAACTGCAATGATGATGGTACTATCAATTAATAAATCAATCATATTTTTAAAGAAAATTTCTAGAAGAACCGTGTTTTTTGTCTATAATGTACCCGCTTGTTTACTATACCTCTCCTACTTTCCTTCTTAAACTTTCTTATTTTCTTCTTCCCCAAGTCCTTAGTTTTCTCTCCATTTTTCCCTTTCTCTCCTTTCGTTGTCCAATCTTCTATCAATCGTATGACATTTCCCCCATAAACTTCCCAGTGTGTGTGTGACGGACAGAGCATGTTTCAAATTCAGCGCAACGCATTCCGGATTTTCCCTAAACCAATCGATCCTGCAAGTCTCTTATTTGGCACTCTGGCTACGTTCTATCAAGTGTCCTTGAGGAAGATGCCCCAGAGAGACAAATTTATGAGCCACGCCACAGTTTTGTTTGCATCTGTACATACAAATGAGGAAATCAGTACTGGATTAAAGATATCAAATCCAATTTATTATATCAATGTTGCGCCTGTGTGTTGCCAGGGCACACAAGCGGAGCAAAGAATAGTAACACTGCGACCTACAAGGCATGTCGTAAGAGGCAACTGAGGTAGGGGCCTACGAAAGCTACCCTAGTAAATAAAAAGCATCACATAAATCGGATGTGCTGGCATACTTGTAGGCGCATAATGTACAATCACTCTTAGGATCAAATCATATACTAATCAGACAGAGTGGTTTAACAAGTGATCGATATGGGGCGCTCGAAGAAGAAGAAGAAGAAGAAGAAGAAGAAGAAAAGAAGAATATCAAAGTTGTTGCATGACCGGCATTTTGCTTTCTATCCATTGTATCGGAGTAACATTGCTCTTTGATGAGCACTGTCTGGTGGTAATTTACTTATGTAGTCAAACCATTTAATTTGTCGTTTCTTGACGAATGCCAGTACTGATGTTGTACCCACTTTTATTCCTGATGTCTTCATTTCTAAACCAGTCTCTTCTTGTTACCCCCAGCATTCTGCGTAGACACTTCATCTCTGTCGTGACTAGTTTTCTCCTGTTATTTGATGTCAGCCGTCCAGGTTTGGCACTAGTAGATTAATGTGGGGAGAAAGACTGTGTTGAACAATCATCGTTTTGTGTTCATGGTGACATGTTGAATGATAATGAGAGAAAGAGAATGCTGAAGTTTTATAGAGAACATTTGCTGTTATATGCACGTGAAACATGGACAATAAGCAAGCAATCTGAGAAACAACTTCTGACAGTGGATTTGTGGTTTCTTGCAAAGATACCAGGTTCGCTCTCTCGTGGAGCCATCTAGATATTTTTCCCCAAATCTCTAAGCTTAGTGTAGGTGAGATCGAGTTCCTAGTCCTATCGGAGACGGACGATGAAACGTAGGTCCCTTATTCAATTTGAGCACGTAAAAGAACCCTTAGCAGTTCAACATTGAGAAGAGCATGCTGGAAAGCCACTGTGCCGGCAAAATCATTAGAAAAGATTTAAAACCTAAAATTCCTACAAAAATATATTCACCACCTTCAAAATTACATCGCAGACCCTCGCTGGTGCTACAGAGTTTGTGCACTGCAGCTGAGATCTTCATGTGTAAGAAAGAGATAAGTGCACACATGGTTACTCACCGAAGTGCAATGATGATGATACAATCAATCAATCAATCAATGAGAACAATGCAAAATACCAGTAGACGGACCCAACACATAAATGAGACAGTTCTTCAATAAACAATACAAAATTGAAAACTAATTAAAGAAATTAGATGTAGACATTCCTAAATTTGTGGGTAAGTTATTATGAGAAATAAAGTTGAAAACTTAGTGACATAGTGACATGTTTAATGAGAGAAAAAAAAACCTATTTATGATGTGCACATACAAAGTCCTTCCTAGAAATCTCTTCTTATCCTGAGACTGTGAGGCAAAAAGGATTAGAAAAAGAGAAGAATAAGAGAAGTGCAAAGGTACTGCCAGGCCCAAGTTTGGGGTAAATAATAGAACCACAAATATCTACCACATACCATATATGGCGAAAGTGGAGGTTTAGTGTAGGATTAGCCACCCCATTCAGTAAAAACACTTAGTTATAAAACCGCAACCAAGTGCAAAAGAGCTTGTAAAGTCTTGGTTGGGGATCTATGTCTCCTGAGGGGCGTGAAGGAAGAAGAAGAAAGGTACTGCAAGTAGATAAATATCTGAATGATTTGGCTAAATGGTATGGTCGTGACAATAATACAGACCTGATCTTGGATTCTCAATGATGAACCAAGACTGCTTATTCATTTACACATGGCACATGCTGATGATAATTATGAATTATTATTTCATCCTTCAGTCCTAATATCATCATCATCATTATCAAGTAACATGTCCTTTGAAGAATATCACTTTCATCATAGCCTGTCTTAAAATTTCTAGCAAGTTATCCCGCATCTTTCAACGTCATGTTCAAGGTTTCTTTATTATGCTGCTGCCATCTTAGATTTGGTCTTCCCCTGCCTCTACCTCCAGAAACCATGTCTTACTAAATAGGGGATAAATTGAGCTGATAGATTGGCTGGCTTGGCTACAATATCAGAGGGGACTGTCATGGATCGAAATGACATTCTTCACGCATTGAGAGCCTTTCCGAAAAGAAGAGTTTCAGGGCCCAGTGAATCCCACTCCTGACCAGATTGAGAGAGATGGGCGTCAATATTGGTGCAGCCCGAAAAGAACGACATACTAAATATGCAAAGAAATTGATTAATCAACAACGAACTGCGTGTTGGGTCGCTGGACGGTGCTGGATTTGCTGAGGCGGAGATCGGAGCACCTATGGACATGCCCGAAGTACTATGATGATAGTTCTTATATAACTGATAACTCATCTTTGCTAAAATGTGTAGTTAATTCTTTCTTATATAACTGATAACTCATCTTTGCTAAAATGTGTAGTTAATTCTTGGCTGGTAAGCTGGATAGCGGCTGCTGTGAGGGGGAGGGCTGCTGCACTATGTTTAGGAACATGGAGGTCAGACCCTACACTTATATGTCCGGGATTACCACAGTGGTACCATCCATCACTCCTACTATTAAATTTCTACACAGTAAATTTAGATAAAATACAGTCAACAGGGCTGGGTCGGACATTGACTTTTGCAGACGGCATTTTAATATACAGGACTGGATCAGATAGACAAGAAATGGCTGAAGACATTCAGGTTTCAGTTTCAGTTTGGAATATCTTCATTGCACTCCGGACATGTCCATAGGTGCTCCAATCTCCTTCGCAATATCTCCAACAGCGTTTAGCGACTGACCGTACAAGTTCGATTTTGATTGATGAGCCTACTCATATACCTGTTATGTTGTTCTTTTCTTGCTACTCCAATCTTCAAACTCAGTTCCTGCAATCTAGTAGTTGACGTGGATTGCTTTAAATGAAAATCTTCTTTGCGGCCACACTCTATGAGGCCGTTCAAAATATCAGCGCTATCCATTGGCTGGCCCTCTGATATGGTGGCAGAGCCAGCCAGCCTGTCTGCGCTCTCATTGCCAACGACACCCATGTGAACAATGAGAAGGCGTTATTTTGTGGTGCTCTTTAAATAATTTCATAGTCAGGCCTGACCTACCCGGAACTACCTTTGATAGACAGTTTATTGAGCCTCGTGACATGTTGCGTTATCTTGGAATCTTGAAATTACATTTGATCATAGTCTAT
This sequence comes from Arion vulgaris, assembly GCA_020796225.1. Lineage (NCBI taxonomy): Eukaryota > Metazoa > Mollusca > Gastropoda > Stylommatophora > Arionidae > Arion > Arion vulgaris. The sequence goes on from CM036766.1 coordinate 17,830,316, forward strand.
CTTTTTGGACTGTTGACATCATGTTCGCCTGTGCTCGCTTAAACCTTTCAGCATAGTACAACGAGAGAGAGAGATTGTTGTCTTGATACACACATACAGTGGCGGCTCGTCATTAAGGGCCTACGTACCGGGCCCCACCAAAATGAATGTGTAATGTGTATTTAAAAAAATAATTTTCAATATAACCTAACACAAAACCATGATATTTCCGAAAATGTTTGTCTGCCCACCAACAAAATGATCACGAGCCGCCACTGCATGCATACATACATAGACTAAATTATATGTATTTAATAAAAAGACATGTTCATGGTCAAGCGCAACACACCTGGCACAAGATAGAAACTAACTCTCCCACGACGCTTCACAAAGTGTAAGATGTGAGTTAAGATAAGATAAGATAAGATAAGATAAGATAAGATAAGATAAGATAAGACATGTTCATTCTTTGACAACAGTTGTCTATTGCCCTTAATAAAAAAATTAACAACAAAAAAAAGGACCCAGAGAAACTCAAATATAAACTAAGAAACTATATTTGAGTATGCTTACCTCTTATTTGTGATTGTATTTTTCTTAAATCCTCAAGAAACAGTGGGATCCTGCTGTCAGAGATTTCGATCCAATCATCCACATAAACAGAATCAAAAGTGAGATACGTCAACAGGGAGAGGAGACAGCGCTAATGAAAATTTACAATTGGAAAGCACTATCGAAGGAATGAAACAAACTGCTCGCGACCACCACACACAATTCTCAGCGGGCGGTTCACTGACAGCACAGCGGTCGCACGAATTCGGTCCTATGATATCGGGTGTAAACTTAAGCGGGTCGTAAAGTCTGTCAGGGGTTCTCACTTTTGCAGCACTGGAACTGTTGTTACTGCCTGTAATGCCGCTTTTTGGACAGTGTAGGACAGGAGGGGAGCGTTATAGCTCAAGCGGTAGTGAGCTCGATCACCAACCGAAGCGTACCTGGTTCAAACCCCACGGTGGGGAAGTTTGGAAGCAAATTCGTTTGCGTGGGATTTTTACAAAGGTAAAAATAGACCTCACCGTTCAGAAAGCAATGGCAAACTACTAAACGTAAGTATATGTAAGTAAGTAAGTAAAAGGAACCCTTTCATACCTCGTGGTATATAGGTCAATACAGTGTTAGGCCTGTATTTTCATTGACCGTCGGCACACAATAGGTGATGTGGTCAGCATCACACCGGCCGCCTTTACTTTCCCAGAGCATGTCTGGTACCCAGTTGAGGCTGGGTCGACCTGAGCGTCTCTTCGCCGTCGTAAGCGCCTGGGGGAAAAATTCCACGCGCATTGCGTGAGAAGCCTGGAAAGACACCCAAGACCAAACCAGCACTTGCGGAAAGCAGTTGATCTATAAACTAACACAATACGCTACCCAGCGGCTTCTCCAACATGATGGGTCACGTCCTGTGAAAGAGAAGAAAAATGCCACAGATGCATCATTTTTGACAGACAGAAGAGGACACGAGCCTGTGGAATTTAATGCCCTCATGTATAGTACAATCGCCGCGAAACTGTCCAGGTAAGGATGTTTTCATTAAGCCCTGGACAGAAAAACTCATTGGCCTTAACATGGATTGAACCCGGGTCTCACTCATGGGATACGCGCTCTAATCTATTCGACCAGACATTCATTTTGACAAATCAAAATCTCAACCCAAAATTAGCATCAATAATGAAGACAATGAGAATATTATATTTTTGGAATATCTTGGCTCCAAACAACAATGGAGATTGTACGAAAGAAGTTAGAAGACTAGCCATGGCTGTCCAGAGGGTGGTCAGCATGAAGAAATTATGGCACGACACAAGCAAAGAAATAAAAGTGAGACTTCTGAGAACATGCATACTTCCTGTGTCAACATATAAATGCGAATCGTGGACCATAACACAAACATTAAAGAACAAAATTGAAGCTTTCGAAATAAGATGTGACAGAAAAGTTGTTAGAACATCCTAGACAGAGGGTGAAAAAACAAAGGCATCTTACAAGACCTGCATATCGAGGAGTATTGGCTCATAAATAACATTATGTCCCGAAGATGAAATATTTTGGCCACTTTAAACGTCACAGTGGTTTGGAGAGAAAGGAAATGGAAAGCATGGTTCCTGGAGTGCGTGGCAAGGGACGAACAAGACGAAGGTATCAGCGAATCAAAGAAACCTTTAACATGATGCTAATGCGACTATGTCAGAAATGAATGCCATTATCTCATGTTTCTTCCACCCACCTCTCCTGCCCTTCCAACGTTTGATCTTTGTTCCCACCTGTACACACAATATCTTAGTAACATGTCACTGACCCATTCCGATTGACCAGCCAACCGGAAACTTAATAGTCTTACTATTTCCTGTCCATTCTATCATTCATGAGATACCGACCAAGAGACAACAAGCACTCTTGGAACAGGTTTGTATACCAGTATCTTTTGCTTTACGTCATTAGTTAGTATTATGTTTTAGTTAATTAAGTTTTGTCTACATGTTTGTTCTTGATAAAGGTCTAGCACCGAAACGTTGAGTGTTGTTTATTTTCATATTTTATAATTAATAATTCACTCCTTATGTAATACTGTCTATACCTGTCTTTGTTCAATCGCCAACATAATGCTAGAAAAGTAATACTGTCTATACCTGTCTTTGTTCAATCGCCAACATAATGCTAGAAAAGTAATACTGTCTATACCTGTCTTTGTTCAATCGCCAACATAATGCTAGAAAAGTAATACTGTCTATACCTGTCTTTGTTCAATCGCCAACATAATGCTAGAAAAGTAATACTGTCTATACCTGTCTTTGTTCAATCGCCAACATAATGCTAGAAAAGTAATACTGTCTATACCTGTCTTTGTTCAATCGCCAACATAATGCTAGAAAAGTAATACTGTCTATACCTGTCTTTGTTCAATCGCCAACATAATGCTAGAAAAGTAATACTGTCTATACCTGTCTTTGTTCAATCGCCAACATAATGCTAGAAAAGTAATACTGTCTATACCTGTCTTTGTTCAATCGCCAACATAATGCTAGAAAAGGTAGGGGAACTGCTAGAGACAAACAGTTTTTTAGACGGGCTGTCATGAAAGCGACATTCCTCAAGGACATGCATACTACATGGTGTTAAAGACAAAAACGGTCTGTGAATGGAGCTAATCTGGCATATATGTATGAAAATGAGAAGGTTCAGCTATGACGTAGTATAGGTCAAGGTTGTGTGACAGTATGTAATTGTAGTGCGGGAAGGGGCGAAGAACAAATGTGACGTAGGACGAGCCAGTCAGAACCGGTTTAAATAGTAAATTACACAACGCGATAGGTTATCTGGCAACTTTCGATTTGTCAATGGGGCTGCAATTATCTTGAACACACTGTATAACTGTTAGATATCCATAAATCTGTAGTTCCTTATTTCGAAGAGTCCACTGTACAACTTTTAGATGCTTGATTTGTTATATCTCCTAGACATTACAAGCGTGAACTATTCATCCCTGGGCTTGTTTAAGTTCGTTCTTAACAACAAAGTCAACTCCTCTGTAATCTGCATGGTTTGCCACAAGAACATCAGTTTTTCAGGGTTCCTAGAATTTTGGCAGGAGCTACGGAGTTCGTACTTTGTACAATACTCTCGGCAGGGGGTGTGCCATTTCTGCGGAGAGGGGTCGAGCCATATGGGGGTAACAACCAGTGCAATGAAGTCAATTCGTCGGCATCAAACCCTCTCTATATTACTTTATTAATATTAATGTTAGTGTTATCATTACAATCGCCAGATGGTACCTGACCTACACTGCCATCCGTCAGACATCGTCAACGTGTAAAAACGGACATCGATGACCTGGTTGGTTTTCACAATACAGTCATGGGTGTAGTCCTGGCTGCACTAGATGTACTAACATTAGAAATATGATGAAAAATGCATGGCCTCCTGTTACTAAGCTCCTGTCACTTACTGATCAAAGAAACTCACTACAAAAGAATACAAATGACATTAAGGATCATGCGAATCCAATCCCTATATTTTGTTGTTGTTGGTAGAAGGTGAAAGTTTAACAGGTCAATTTTTCAATAGTTGCTACATTACCAAAGAGAATAAGAATGGATTCAGATAGATGGGGAAATGACAAACTACCATGATGTCATCCATCTATGAATGGAATATATACATATTTTTCTCTTGCGCTATTGTAAGTAATTTCTCCATACTGTTCTGCCATAAGCAACTCTCTAAATCTCGTTTATGGAATTCCAATATTTCTTGCTTCTCTCATCATAGTTCGATTGACGGTTTCCCTTGGTGTCCTCTGTTTTTGAACCCTTTGTCTCCACTTCAATGCCTGCTTTGGTATTCTTTGATCATTTCTTCTCAAGGTGTGTCCAACATATCTCCATCTTCTCTTTCTTATAGTAGTTGTTACTATGATTTACCAAACATTTCTCTGATTTCATCACTTCTCATTAATTTGTACTATGTAATGTTCATAATGTTTCGCAGACATCTACTTTCAAATGCATTCAACTTACTTTCTATATCTTTAGTGTTATCTTATCGTATATTATCTTAACCACATTTGCCTTGAAGTGTCGTGGAGAGAGTTAGTTTTCTATCTTCTACCAGGTGTGTTGCGCTTGACGTTGTCAGTCCATGCTTTCGCAGGGACTCTGAGATGTTATCTATCCATCGTGTTCTTGGCCTGCCTCGTGCTCTGAGCCCTGAGTGTCGATTATCGTAGGCACGTGATGGTAGTAAATGTGGTTCCATTCTCATTAGATGGCCGAACCACTTGATTCTTTGCTTCTCGATGTAATGTATTCATGGTATAGTACCAACGATGTTTCTAATATTCTCGTTTCTCACTCTATCTCTTCTTGTAACGTGACAGCTTTTCGTAGACATCTCATTTCAAATGTAATCTTTCTCTCTTGTGTCTTAATCAAGGGCCATGTTTGGCACTGATAGCAGAGAGTTGGAATAAATATACATATCTTTAGTCAATTTAGAGAATAGGTAATTGGAAATCCGATCTCGAATTGACAGATTATATCAGAAAACGCAATTGATGATGATGGTGTGTATGAATTGGTCTGTGCATTGTTACGAGAAATTTAGTGGTCACGCGAGGAAGGGTCATGGAAGGTATTCTTCTTCTCTTCTACCATTTACTCCTTTATAGAAGTGTGGGGGAAGTGATCTTGTGTACTTGTTTTAAGGCACTTTGTAAGCTGATATTTATTTTCATAAGGCTGTTCTTGATGCCGTCGCTCCATCTTTTGCGTGGTCTTCTTCTTGCTCTGTACTCATTATACTTTTTCTGTGTACCTCTCTGTGGTAGGCGATACCAGGGCATTCTTGTCAGGTGTCCAAACTTAATCTGTTGTTCTTTTATGAATAACATGACTGGTTTCACATCCAGTATTCTTCTGATTTATTCATGTTTAATTTTGTCTCTTATTGTCACACCTGCAGCTCTTCTAAGACACCTCCTCTCTGTCGTTATGATTGTACGCTCATTAGCTGCTGTTGTTGGACATGGAAGGATGAACAGAACGAAATATGTATCACGTTCACGTAGACACGCTACTCTCAGCATGCGGAGGTGGGGGTGGGGGGAAGGGGTGGGGAGGTTATGGTCATTTCTGAAAAGGTATGTAAACGACAAGAATTTACTTTCTCACACCGGGTTTTCCCATATAACTCGTTTTCTCCCCGCAGAAAGCACACGCCGTGGTCCGTATTCGAACTCATGACCTTCAAAACGCTAGGCAGCAGCTTAACCACTTTAGTAACCAAAGACAAGCCCGCCTGCCTAGCGTGTTCGTTGCGCGTTGAACGACGAGTGACAAGCCCCATGTGAGTGCGGCTAAATTCAGAGAGCTGGCATAAAAGACACAGGTTCTCCAGATTTACGGTGTTCGTGACACCGAACCGAAGGTTAAATGTCCATGGCACTGAGCCGAAGAGATGAAAGCTCAAGTGCTTCTGGATCGAAAAAAAACCAACCAAAGACAACCGACTATCTCATTGTGGACCAGGAGCCACACTCAGTGACGTTTTTACTCTATAATGGCTTCTCTCCAGGTTTACTGGGAGTTAATATTATTGTTGTAACATTCATATAACCTTCTTCTTGCGTTCGCCTGCTATGAATTCTAGAGCCTGGTGTGTCGAATCTGACTGATTTTTGCGTGTAGGCATGCTTTTCGTATTATCAGTGTCCCCAGCCATGCTGACGTGCTTTATCCAACTTCAGAGGTAGTAACATTCAAATGATATTAGTGTATGTTTTACTAGTCGTTAGGGAATAGTTTTGTTTTCTTCCTGACCTTCACCTCTAGGAGGCATAGATCGTTAGGGAATAGTTTTGTTTTCTTCCTGTACTCTTCCCCTCTAGGGAGGCATAGATCGTTAGGGAATAGTTTTGTTTTCTTCCTGTACTCTTCATCTCTAGGGAGGCATAGATCGTTAGGGAATAGTTTTGTTTTCTTCCTGTACTCTTCACCTCTAGGGAGGCATAGATCGTTAGGGAATAGTTTTGTTTTCTTCCTGTACTCTTCATCTCTAGGGAGGCATAGATCGTTAGGGAATAGTTTTGTTTTCTTCCTGTACTCTTCACCTCTAGGGAGGCATAGATTGTTAGGGAATAGTTTTGTTTTCTTCCTGTACTCTTCACCTCTAGGGAGGCATAGATCGTTAGGGAATAGTTTTGTTTTCTTCCTGTACTCTTCACCTCTAGGGAGGCATAGATCGTTAGGGAATAGTTTTGTTTTCTTCCTGTACTCTTCACCTCTAGGGAGGCATAGATCGTTAGGGAATAGTTTTGTTTTCTTCCTGTACACTTCACCTCTAGGGAGGCATAGATCGTTAGGGAATAGTTTTGTTTTCTTCCTTACTTCACCTCTAGGGAGGCATAGATCGTTAGGGAATAGTTTTGTTTTCTTCCTGTACTCTTCACCTCTAGGGAGGCATAGATTGTTAGGGAATAGTTTTGTTTTCTTCCTGTACTCTTCACCTCTAGGGAGGCATAGATTGTTAGGGAATAGTTTTGTTTTCTTCCTGTACTCTTCACCTCTAGGGAGGCATAGATCGTTAGGGAATAGTTTTGTTTTCTTCCTGTACTCTTCACCTCTAGGGAGGCATAGATTGTTAGGGAATAGTTTTGTTTTCTTCCTGTACTCTTCACCTCTAGGGAGGCATAGATCGTTAGGGAATAGTTTTGTTTTCTTCCTGTACTCTTCACCTCTAGGGAGGCATAGATCGTTAGGGAATAGTTTTGTTTTCTTCCTGTACTCTTCACCTCTAGGGAGGCATAGATTGTTCGGGAAAAAATACCAATATTCTTTCTACTTCTAAACACAGCAGGTAATATTGATTTGTAGTATGTTTATTGCTCTGTGGTATGACAGAATGTATATTTTACAAAGCATGTCGTAGGAGGCGAGTAATGTGGTAGCCGCCCTTGTCCTGCTGGGGCCTGAAAAGAGATGTAAGAGTATGTAGCAAGGTGTACCTGCCAAGAGGCGTCTAAGGATTGTTAGTAGCAGGGCTGGCTACCGCACCCGTAGAAAAAAAGGAAAAAACTTCAACAAACATGGACTGCACAACTAAAGGATGGCAAGAGAAAGGAAGAGCTGGAACAAAATTGTTGAGGACATATTCTCCGTTAGCAGTTGAAAGAAGAAGAAGAATGTTTATGAAGCTCAAGATGGCACGTGTAACATATCTTTCTCAAGTTGATGAAATAGCAACCTAAGATTCACAATTCAATCCTGTTTGCACCGTCATTATTGACGAGATTTGTAATATCTTTTGTCATTGAGTAGGTGTATCATTGAGTCATAAAACTAGAATTACAGCAGGTGGATGCCGACGTAGCTAATAAAGATTGTAAATAAGATTAGGTAGATGAAAGTGGTGGTGATGTTGGGGGAGGGGGTTCCTGCAGCGAAGGGTTAAATAGTTTGTCTTTTCGTTCTGAAAGTCATGAGAATGAATGCGAACCGCGTTGTTTAACTTTGGTCACATTAAGCGTCACGATGGTCTGGAAAGAACAATACTAGAAGGCAGGGTCCCAGGACGCAGAGGCAGACCAAGAAGAAGATGGCTACAAGATATTAAAGAAATCATGAATATGACCATCGACGAAGTGGGTGAACTGACTAGAGACAGAGTGAATTTCAGATGCGCTGCAAAGAGAGCAACGTCCTATAAAGGATATGCACCTTAATGATGATGACCTTTCAACTCCCAACGGAGCACAGGTCTTCAAAACACTTCTTCCAGCTCTTCCTCTCTCTTGCCAACCCTTCCAATTCTTTCCATGTTTTACCTATCCTTTTAGTATCAGCCTCCAGCTCTGTTCTCCACGTTGGGATATTTTGATAACAAAGATTTTTGGCATCCATAAAATGTCTTGCTTAGTTCTTCTCCTTCTTCTTTTACTCCCATTGAAGCATAAGATATCAACAATTTGTCTCCTACCAGATCTGTCTTGAGCAATCCAGATAAGTTCATTCCATGTCTTTCCTGTCTCCTACCTTTCTCCGTCTACTGTTTGTCTTCATGTCTCTCTAGGTCTTCCGCTACCTCTCTTGCCAACCGGATTCTTTTCAGAGCCACATATGAGTGTCTGATTTTCTGTACTGTTTAAAGTATGTCGCAAACACTTCAATCCCCTTCTTTTGTATTACCTCCTTGATGTTGCTGAAATTGGGGCTGCTAAGAATCTTTTTCGATATTCTGCTTCGTTACGGAATTAGTCTGAGCTTGTCTTACACTGTGGTTTCATCTCAATTCTCAAAGAAGTCACAGGGTTTTTAATCATAGTCGCTGACCAGATTGAGAGAGAGAGATGTGTGTAGGTATTGGAACATCCCGTAAAGACAACATTTCAAATATGCAGAGATTGATTAACCAACATCGAAATGGCGTGTTGGACCGTTGGTCACTGCTCGATTTGTTAAGGCGTAGATAGGAGCTTCTATGATCTTCGTCCTCATATAATTTACTGGCCGTGTGTTGACGGAGCCTACACGGAGAGCAAATAATAGTACCACTGCGATCTACAAGGCATGTCGTAAGAGGCGACTGAGGTAGGGCTTACGAAACTACCTAGGAAATAAAAAGCGTCGCAGAAATCGGATGTGATGGCCTACTTGTAGGCGCAAAACTGGCACAACGTACAATGGCTCTTATCACATACAAATCACAAAGAGTGGTTTAACAAAAGGTCGATATGAAACGTTCAAAGGTTCATATGTTTTCCACTGCCTTGTTAAATGTCCATGTTTCACACCCATATGCCTATTACTATATTCGATATGGAGAGAGTTTGAAAGAAGAAGAAGAAGAAGAAAATAACCGATAACTGATTTTAATCGTCTGTTCTCCTTGTATCTAGTTGGTAAGACAAGACCATATTTATGTAGCCGCATGAATATTTCGCTGGTTGAGAAGGGTAGATGATGTTTTTCTTCATCTCAGAATATCCATATTTTGATATGTTTGCATGGAGTTAACTCTACCAGCAGCAATACTACCTCTTTGCCTAGTTATCTTTAACATAATTGTGTATGTCCTGTGCACTTGTTTATATTCATATAATTCTTTCACCTGAAAAACGTGAAACTATTTTTAAACTGACTGAAAGAAGAGTAAGCAGAAACTTGTTATGAATGAAGTTTCCTGGGTTCTGTGTTTACTCGTGCGTTACTTCACGTGACACACAGACGCCCACATGAAATAATAGTAAACACAAATCTGCACTAAACGAGTTATTTCATTTTGAAGATAACAAAATATTTTTTTATGATAGTTGAATAGCTATAGAAATTCTTAAGTGTTTGTCGTTTTTTGAGTTAGCACAATTGAGTTCCAATTTTTATGTACATGAGTTTCGTATATCTGAGAAAAGCAGTTGAGATTTCCTGGACAACTTGTCAGATACACACGGAAAGAAATGTATAATGACTAGCGATTTCAGCGCAAAATAAAAAAAATAGGGTGAAAATAGTTGAAAATAGACAGGTGAGGGACAGAAGGTTTGAATAAGACATTTCCCCCCAGTGGTTACCGGCGCCTAAATTTGGGGCGTAAATAATAGAACCACTGTTACCTGCCACGCATGTCGTAAGAGGCGACTTAGGAGGTTTGGCTCAAATCAGATGAATGTCTCCTAAATGTGTAGAAGTCAACCTGCTGCCTTGCAGGACGACTGGGGACAGCCAAAGGTTAACGGAGAGCGAAACCAGTAAACGCTGGCTGAATCCGGACACATCAGCAAAGGATAAGCACCAGAGCTCCAAATGGCGCTGAAGATGTGACGAAACATTTTTTGCTCACCCATTCCTTTAGTGCTGCAAGATTTATAGTATATGTTATTAGTAAATTAACAGCAATGTTGATTTGGTATACATGTAGAAGTAACCGTACGATAGTCACGTTTTTAATTATATACGCATTTGCGCGCTTCACAATCTAATTCAGCACAAGTGAAAATCGGAAATCCCGTGGAATTAATCATTTTGCACTGTATCTAAACGATTGTCATTGACGTTATGTTCACACCCTTTATTTTCATTTATAGAAGTGGAAGGTATCATTTGTTCGCTATGTCACATTGAATTTTATATGTAATAGGGATAGGCATTTGCCAACATTCGCCACCATTTTGTGTATTACTGTTAATTCTAAATCTTTGATGATCATTTTGTTGTACTTATGCAAAATTATATAACAAAAACGTTTTTTGCATCAATCAAGTTACCTACCAATTAGTTAAACATGTATTGGTGAGGTTTATAAGATTGCCTGCAAAACCATTACTGTTATGTATTAAGTAAAATTACGTATAAATTAAACCTTAGTGTGTTCACGAATTTTGAAACGAACTATAACTTAAATGAATGTATTTAAAATAGATTGGCATCAAGACCAGGAAATACAGATGTCACAGACCTGACATGCATCTCTTATGTAACTGAGGTCTTTGTGCCGTGGAAGTAATGTGCGCGCCTCCCGTTACAAAGGTACTCGGTTCGTTCTTCATGTGGAACGATTGGGATACTTTTCCAGAAATATATGATCTCAGTGCAAGTGAGATTGAGTTTCTAGTCAAATATTTCTCCCCTCTGTCTTAGTAAAGTTAGGTTCAGGGTTTTTCTAGGACGTCTTCTCTTTTATGAATCTTTTGACTTTCAATTCAACACCGTTTGGTATTCTTTGATCATTTTTTCTCAAGGTATGCCCAACATATCTCTAACTTCTCCTTTTAACAGTTGTTACTATTGAATATTAGAACCCACGACTTTCGACTTTCAAGCCAAGGGCTTAAGTGGTTAAACTCTTGATTTGAGAGTCTAAGGTCGTAGGTTCGAATCCTAACCACACCGTTCTGTTCACGAGTGCATTTGTTTCCAGCAACCCCTAGTATTGTTGCAGGAGCTCGTGCTTTGTTCAATACTTTCGACAGGTGGCATGCCATTTCTGCGGAGAGGGACTGAGCCATATGGGGTGAAACCCGGTGCAATGAAGTCAATCCTTCAGTTTAAAAAACATATTTAAGAAACTATTGAATAATATGAACATTTAAAAAACAGTGTAGTGAATGATGGAGAAACATTATGTACCAAGTCTGGGAATTAATCATTAATATTAATCTCACTCGCAAACTTGTTATATTCTCAGAAATTTACGATTTCCCATCCTGAAAGAACTGAATACCTATTCCAAATACAATATTCAAAAAAAAAATATAATGGTACTTTATAAGTGTTACAGAAGAATCATTCGTATATCATCGACAGAGAAGAGAACAAATAGATCTATTCAGAAAGAACTCAAAATCAAAGAAATCTGGCTGATACTACAAATAAGAAAGAGAAAATTGAGGCATTTTGGACATATGCATAGACATGAACAGCTGGAGAATACCATTATGGAATTAGGCGTACTGGCAAAGAGAAGAAGAGGAAGACCACGAAGAAGATGGATTCAGGATGTAACTGATGGTTTGAACATAACGGCTGCAGAGGCAGGACATCTGGTTTATGAGAGAGAAATTCCGGAGGACTGTTGGGGTGGCAAAATTCTGCTCATGACAAGCTATTTGATGATGATGAATCCAGTATTCAAGAAATACATGGTACTTTAAATGGTACTTTAAATGGTACTTTAAATGGTACTTTAAATGGTACTTTAAATGGTACTTTAAATGGTACTTTAAATGGTACTTTAAATGGTACTTTATATGGTACTAAATGGTACTTTATATGGTACTTTAAATGGTACTTTAAATGGTACTTTAAATGGTACTTTATATGGTACTTTATATGGTACTTTAAATGGTACTTTATATGGTACTTTATATGGTACTTTAAATGGTACTTTATATGGTACTTTATATGGTACTTTAAAATGGTACTTTATATGGTACTTTATATGGTACTTATATGGTACTTTATATGGTATCTTAAATGTCTGTACATTTATATGGTATTTATATATACTTTATTATATGTACTTCTAAATTACTTTATATGTACTTTATATGTACTTTAAATGGTACTTTAATGGTACTTAAATGGTACTTTATATGGTACTTTAAATGGTACTTTATATGGTACTTTATATGGTACTTTAAATGGTACTTTATATGGTACTTTATATGGTACTTTATATGGTACTTTATATGGTACTTTAAATGGTACTTTATATGGTACTTTATATGGTACTTTATATGGTACTTTAAATGGTACTTTATATGGTACTTTATATGTACTTTATATGGTACTTTATATGGTACCTTGTGACCTCTTGGACTCAACGCGCTACATTCCTATGTTTCTTAATACTGTCTGTCTCTTGCTCCATACTCTATATGTGAGTATGTTAAATGTATAAATATATATTTGATTTATATTGTTTATCTTCTTTTTCCACTTCTAGTTTTTTTGCATTTATTTCGTTATTTATTTTTAGTCACATAATTTCATTTTAGGGCCGTAAGGAACTTTTTGTTTGATTCTAGATGTTGTGTGTTGTGTGAGATTCTTCACTTCTCTTGTATCCTTTGCTTGATAAAGACCTTTTAGTCGAACCGTTGCTATATATTGTTTTTGTATTTTGGAAAGATAATTTCCATAGTATGAGAAAGTTACTGACATCCAAACAAATCACAAACAGGCTAAAAATGAGAATGATCAAATGCTATATATATCCTAAATTAATGTATGGCTCGGAAACATGGACAATGAACAAGCAGTTAGAAGACAGAATTGATGCATTTGAGATGTGGATATATAGAAGAATAGGCAGAGTTTCATGGACAGAAAAACAGACAAATAAACAAGTTTTAGGAAAACTAGGCATGAAGACATGACACCAAGATAAAACATTTACTAGAGGGGAAAGTTGAGGGGGAAGAGCAAGAGGAAGACCGAGAGATAAGTGGGAGGGAAACTTTAAGAAATGGACAGGTTACAGTCTGGCAGTGTGCAACGCCAAGGCGAAAGACAGAGGAGACTGGAGATTCATTGCATCCAACCTTCGATGTGGAGACGGCACCTGATGATGATGATAATTTTGGAAAACTACAGTACTTTATTATGTGCTTCGCCATTGCTACATAGTTTTACTGCAGTCTTACCGTATAAAGAAAATACATAAAAATGACTCTAGTATGGGTTGAAATGTAGTTAAACAATATTTGCAAATAATCAAACGTGCCATTATCAATGTTCTTCCATTCTGCTTTTATATGTTCAAACTCACCAGGTAATGTCTCTGTTATCTGTTACCTGATTTGGTTAGCTCTCTGCTTATCGCTTGTTCTCTGCCGGGGCCCACAGGGGAGCAAAGAATAGTATCACTGTGACCTTCATGGCACTGAGCTGGGAGCCTGGAAGCTACCTAGTAAAAAAAGTTGTCGCAGAAATTGGATGCTGGCCTACTTATCGCCATAACTGGCCAACGTACAATCGCTATTGGGCTCAGATCCCATACAAATCACAAATGATAGATTTGGAGAGTAAGAAGAAGAAGAAGAAGAAGCTTGTTCTCGAGATACGTAGTAAAATTGTTGTTAATGAATGCACTTGAATCTGCTGGTTTCGGTTCAATCCGGGTTAGAAGTACTGCACTTGAATCTGGTGGTTTCGGTTCAATCCCTGGTTAGAAGTAGTGCACTTGAATCTGGTGCTTTCGGTTCAATCTCTGGATAGAAGTAGTGCACTTGATTCTGGTGGTTTCGGTTCAATCCCTGGTTAGAAGTAGTGCACTTGAATCTGGTGCTTTCGGTTCAATCCCTGGATAGAAGTAGTGCACTTGATTCTTGTGGTTTCGGATTGATCCCTGGTTAGAAGTACTGCACTTGAATCTGGTCGTTGGTTCGATCCTGTGAACTGCTGCTTTCGGTTCGATCCCTGGTTAGAAGTACTGCACTTGAATCTGGTGGTTTTGGTTCGATCCCTGGTTGAATCTGGTGATTTCGGTTCAATCCCTGGCTAGAAGTAGTGCACTTGATTCTGGTGGTTTCGTTTCGATCCCTGGTTAGAAGTACTGCACTTGAACCTGGTGGTTTTGGTTCGATCCCTGGTTAAATCTGGGGGATTCAGTTCGATTCCTGGTTAAAAAAAGTAAAGGGCTCACCTCTCGTTCTAAAGGTGCTCGGTTCTTTTCCCGCGTGAAACGATCAGGATATTTTTAGAGAGATCCCTGGCCCCGGTGTAGGGGAGATTGAGTTCCTAATCCTGTCGGAGATGGACGATAAAACGGAAGGTCCAGTGTTCAAGTTGAGTACGTAAAAGAACAATTAGCAATTGAAAATCGATAAGAGCAGGCTGCAAAGCCGCTGCCTTGGCAAAATTCATTAATAAAATAGACTAAAATAAAATTCTTACAAAATTGTAACCACCTTCAAAAATTACATCGGGAATCTTCGCCGTTGCTAAGGAGTTCGTGCACTGTAGTTGAGATCTTACTGTGTAAAAAAGAAATGAGAGCTCGAATGGTTACTCACCGAAACGCAGTGATGATTGTAATATCAATCAATCAATCAATCCCTCATTGAAGTGAAATATTTATCCTAACGCTTCGGCTCTCAGTTCGTCCCAGCCTCAGCTTAGACTGATTAACTGATCAATAGAACCATTATCATTGTATTTCCATGATAAACATCTGTGTTTTATTCTATTTTTTACACAGTAAGATCTCAACGGCAGTGAACAAACTCCGTAGCATAGGTGAGGGTGTCTAATATAATTTTGAAGATGACAAACATATTTGTAAGAATCTTATGTACATCTTTTTAATGAATATTGCACGGGAAGCAGTTTTACAGCCTACTGTTCTCGATTTTCAACTGCTAGTGGTTCTTTTACGTCTTCAACTTGAGCACGGGATCTGCGTTTTATCATCCTTTTCTGGTTGATTGATTGATTGATTGATTGATTGTTTGATTGATAGGACCGTCATCATCACCTGATAATGAAGATGAGCTCAAATTCACAGTAACAATAAAAATGAAAAAAATATGATTTCTATGCGCTTGTGGACGTCTGTAGCTTAAGTGGTAGCGAGCTCGATCGCAAACCCAAGCGTACCTGGTTCAAACTCCGCGGCAGGCAGTTTGGAATCAAATTCGTTTCTGTGAATTTTTACAAAATGTAAAATAGTCCTCACCGTTCAGAAAGCAATGACAAACTACTGAACGTATAAGTAGTGCCTAGAAAATCAACGACTCGTTTACTGTGGTTGATGGCTACGTCCTGTAAAGGATATACCACGATTTTCATGCCCTTGCGCCAGTCACTTAACACCCCCCGCTCCTTTTCTTTCACCCTCTTCCTATTTGCGTAATATTCCCCATGTGGCAATACACACAGTATCCTGATGATATTGTCTGTGATAGAACAAGACAGAGAGAAACAATTTTAGACAGCCTGACTTCATGGTTCGGAAGAGTGTCACCATCTGAGATTATATCAAATACCAGAGACAGAGATTTGTGAAGATACATGATCCTCTACGCCAGCAGGAAGGGCACATAATGTGCTCAATGTCACAGTAACAAGAAAAATGAAGAAATATGATTGCTATACGCTTGCACCAGTCACATAACGCCCCTCTCCCCTTTTTTTCACCCTCTTCCTATTTGCGTAATATTCAGATGTGGCAATACACACATTATCCCGATGCTATTGTCAAACCTGTTACAGCGTCCTGTCTATCATTATTGCTGACAAGATATCAATCACAAGAGCACGATAGCTTTATCCACATCTCACGTCAAGATGTCTCCCAAAGGACACGTTCCATGAGGGGGAACACAAGTGCTCATTAAAAAGTCATCAATGTTTTTCTCAGGATTGCCAAACGTGGGCTCAGTGTATCCGTTAGATCGCTAATCCAGAAGTTTGTAAACATCAACAGAATAAAAAACCGTGTAGGTTGTCTGTGAATTAGTTAAACTCAACGGGCACATTTAAAGAATCCCAAATTTTTTTATCAAAGACTTTATGAAAGAAGATATATTCTTATTGACCTTCTTCAGTTCATCTTCTTTTGTAATCACACTGTTACCAGGTTGTTGCCCAGTGTCGTGGTTTTCTATTTTTCTCTTGCGCTGTTCTAGTGGCTTGATGATAGTTATTTTTGCTTTTTGACAGGAATCTGCTATGCCGTGAAACCATATTTTTCGTGGCTTCCTCTATCGTTCTTTCCCGATGTCCTGTTGTAGAAGACACTATATACAGTGAAGTTTGTTTGCATTTTATTGAGTGGCAGAACCACCAGTGTGTTGCCGGGACTTACAAGGGAGCAAAAGTAGTAACTCCGACCTACAAGGCATGTCGTAAGAGTCGACTAAGGTTGGGCCTAGGGTAGCTGCCATAATAAATAAAAAGCGTCGCAGAAATCGGACGTGCTGGCCTACTTGTAGGCGCATAAAACTAGACATAGTGCAAAACATGGGCCTAAGAATAATTCTGGGGTGAATGAAAAGCAGTCCTATGACAGAAATGAACATTGAGCCTCTATAACTCCACAAAAGATACAAAACACTCACCCAGTTTGAAAAACTAAAACGACTAAAAGAACACCATCTACACACAAAATTTCAAGAGAAAACACACAAAAAACAGACTTGCAAGAAAAAGTTCCAACCATCTGGTCAGAGAGTTCCACATGCAACATTCCGACATCTTAGAAACCGACCCAGAAATGTGGGAACCCATAATACCAGAGCCATGGACATGCTACCAAAACATGGCCCAAATACACATAGAAGCTCCAGAAATAATCTAAAAAAAAAAACAGAGACAGAGCAAAGAGCCAGGTCACTCCTAATGCTACAAGAGCAATATCACACCAGCACATTGACACGCGTGTTCACAGATGGCTCAGCTACAGATGCTATCAGGAAGGGAGGCAGCGGAATCTACATCACACACCCCAAGGAAACACAGAAACACACTCGCTAGCAGCAGGAGAAACATGCACTAACTTTAGAGCAGAGGCAACAGCCCTCCTTGCAACCGTACATATTTTCAACGACCAGCAAGTGTCAGCAAAATATATCGAAGTCTTCAGCGACTCAAAATTCATTCTCCAGACCATCTCAGGTTCCAAACAAGACAAGCTCAGGACATACGGCAAAAAAAATCAGCTTGCTGTCCAAAAAAATCATAACTAGTCTTACAGTGGATACTAGCACACTGTGGCATACCAGGAAATGAAAAGACTGACAAACTCGCAAGGGCTGGAGGGAGCCTAACACAACACTACACAACACAAAGCTTTACAGAAGCAAAGACTCTCCTGAAATAATCCAGAAAAATGATAAAAAGAACAAACGGAGGATACAACCAAGAGCACGACAGTATAAATACACTAAACAGAAAAGCACATACCACAGTCTTCAGACTCAGAACGGGACACTGCAGCCTCAGAGTGGGTCTCACGGGCGTACAACTAGAAGTGAAATGAGAACTAATTACGGAGATAAAAATTCGACAATTGAAATATTTTTGTCATTAAAGACATGACACTATTGAAAAACCATCTTTGAAGAGGATGTGCTAGACAGAAGAGCAAGTAGAAGATAGAGAAATAATTGGATGGGCAACATCAGGAAGTGGGCAGACACAAATCTGGCAGAATGTAGGGTCAGGGGAAGAGACAGAACGTGCTCTAGAGCCAGTCACAGCCAACCTACGATGCAAAGACGACAGATAATTGATTGATTAATGAAAAAGGATGCTTTACTTTCTACTCAATTTCAACAAAAATTGAGAACAAATAAAATGTTGAAACGAAATTAATACTGACAAATGTAAAATCCACTCTCAGCATTTTTTCTGATCGTGTTGGAAACCCTTTCATACATGAATTTTTGGGATGAATATCGTCTTGTCTGCCACCTTGACTACGCAGTAGAAGTACAAGTGAATTTATAACTCTGTCAATAGACACGCCGTCCACAACTAGACCCTAGCAGTATACTGAATGCGTCAGAGGTCACGAAACACGCATATGTAACTATGAAACGAACGAATAGTAGTTGTCCACTACATTGGACACTATACGTCAACGGGTTAAAATGAAAAAAAAATCATCAAATTAATTGTTTTACTTTATTTACTTAAAAAAAATTATATTTGTCATTCGCCTAATTTTTTTTCATTTAATCTACATGTTGCTTCCCGTACAATCGTATTAATATCTCTTCTATATTTCTTGTTGTCTTTCTCTCACATTGTTCTTCATATCTGCATATATATTGTGTGTTTTGACAATCAACAGAACTAACCGACCAAACATTATATAATCCGTATTGATATTGCTAAAACATATGAACTGACAGAGCAGGGAAATGTAGGATGTCATGCAGATTTATAGAAATGTCATTTTCTCTCGTTCATTACTCTCACTCCTTCTCGCTCTCTGATTCTCTCGTTGCTTGACCACTGTCTCTATTATACTGAGACACACAATAGCCAGTGGGTAGTGCATTTAATCTAAGTTCAATTCCACAGTGGGAGGGACATTTGTTTCCAACCATAACACTCCCAAGGCTACCCAGCTTTAATTGGGTACCAGAAAAGCATTGGCAGGTAAAACTGGCCGACGTGATATTGACAGCATCACTAATCGGGTGCCGATTGTCAATGAAAAGTACGAGTCTAACAGCGTATTTCCTAATATTATTGTATGAAAAGGGTTATTATTAAATTACTGCCGTGCGGTGCTGGGGCCCGCAAGGGAACCAAAGAATAGTACCACTGCTACCTACAAGGCATGTCGTAAGAGGCGACTGATGTAGAACCTAGGGAAGCTACCTAGTAAATAAAAAGCATCGCATAAATCGGATGTGCTGACCTACTTGTAGACGCATAATAAAGGGTTTAAAAGCCGAAGGATTTACTTCATTGCACCGGATTTTAACCCATACGGCTCAGTCCCTGACCGCAGAAATAGTACGCCACCTGCCTAGAGTATTGCAGAAAGATCGAACTCCGTAGCTCCAGCACCAATCCTAGGGTCTCTGGAAAAAATTGCACTCCGGAACAAAATGGCGCGGTCCGGACTCGAATCCACGACCTTCGACTCACAAGGCAAAGGGCTTAACCACTTAGCCACAGAGACCCAGTTATGTAGGCGCATAACTGGCGCAACGTACAATCACTCTTTGACTCAGATCACATACAAATCACACAGAGGGGTTAACTAGGGGTCAATATGGAGCGTTCGAAGAAGAAGAAGAAGAAGACACCTAGGGCAAATCACATTTAAAAAAGGAACCCTTTCATACCTCGTGGTATATAGGTCAATACAGTGTTAGGCCTGTATTTTTCATTGACCGTCGGCACGCGATGGGTGATGTGGTCAGCATCACGTCGGCCACCTTTACTTTCCCAGTGCATGTCTGGTACCCAGTTGAGGCTGGGTCGACCTGAGAGACATCGTGGTCGGGAAAATTCCACGCGCATTGCGGGAGCTGAACCCAGACCACCAGCCTTGAGAAGCGAGTTCACTAACAACTACGCTACAGCGGCTCTCCGGAAATCACATACCGACCCGAAAGAGTGATTTAACAAGTGGTTTGTGTAGGGCGGACGAAGAAGTAGGTGAATACATCTGTTGGTGAATGTCTTCAGTTTGGATCTCATATTCCTGGTGACATACAATATATATATATATATATCAAATCCATTGAGTCGGACAACGCCTGTATTGGTCAGCTATTACGATGGGACAATCGTATAAAGTGCATCTCTTCCTAACCTGTAACACACTTAACGCTTAGGGTGCAACAAATGCAAGCCATTCTTATTTGTTCTTGACTGTCCTCTGTTGTGTTTCTTGTGTGATTCATTTCTTTCAGCTGCTCTCCAATGTTCTCTTCCATGTCGTTGTTGGGGCTGCTACGATTTAGTTTACCCTCTATTATCCATCTCAGTGCAGATTTTTTGTTGTTGTGATATTCATTCTCCATGGGTTTCACATCTATCTATTTGTCTTTCTGTCCGTCTGTTTGTTTGTCTGTTTATCGTGTTCCGGTGTCCAATATTACAGTCGGATTAGAATTCTTATCAGACCGTAACAGCTCTCATGTCAATCTTATTGCGTATCAGACAAACACTGGGAATGAAAGACTGTCGGCATGACGATGACAACATTGTTTATCTTGTCTTAGATAAGAGTGTTTAAATGTAAAGGATTTACTTCAGTGCATCGAGTTTTTCCATTTGGCTCCGTCTCTTTCGACAAAAATGGCACACCACCTTTTTCGATCCAGAAGCACTTGAGTTTTCAGCTCTTCGGCTCGGTACCATGGTCATCGTAACCCTTCGATTCGGTGCCACGAATACCGTAAATCTAGAGAACCTGTGGCTTTTCTACCAGTCCGCGGAATTGAACCGCACTCACAGGGGCTTGGTGCCAAGGCTGGCGGGGGTAAGCACACACATACAAAGCACAAACTTTGTAGTTACTGCAAGAATCCTAGGATCTAGGATAAAATTGCACACAGAGTTCGATCCGAATTTGAACGCCTGGAAACGTCTAAACCTATTAGCCATATAGACCTATCGTGTGCCAATGGAAGAAGAAAAATACAGACCTTACACAGTATTCCCCAATAGACTTCATATTTAGGGATCTCTGGGGCTAAGTAGTTAAGCTTTTGCTTTCAGTTCCGAAGGTGGTGGATTCGAATCTGACGTGTTCACGAGTCCATTTTTTTCTAGAAACCCCTAGGATTGTTTCCTGAACTACGGAGTTTGTGCTGTGTGCAATAATCTCGGCAAGTGGTGTACTACTTCTGCTGACAGGGACTGAGCCACATGGGGTAAAACCCGGTGCAATGAATTCAATCATTCCGCTTTTGACAATTTAGTTTAAACTTTATGCTAAGAGTTTTATATATATATATATATATATATATATCTCTCTCTCTCTCTCTCTCTCTCTCTCTCTTAGTCATCTTGCTATTGATTTATATGCGACGCTCTATGCTTCCCTGAACACTTGAACTATTTTATTCTATCTCCGCTATTGTTTGGAGTGGTCATTGACTGGGTGATGCCAAAATGTTGCAGGGGCGAATGTGCAGTCACATCCTTCTTATTTTCCAAACGCTCCATATCGATCACTTGTTAACCACTCTTTCTGATTTGTATGTAATCTGAGCCTAAGAGCGATTGTGCGTTGTGCCAGTTATGCGTCCACAAGTAGGCCAGCACATCCGATTTCTGCAAACTTTTTATTTAATTGGATATCTTCCCTATGCCCTTACCTCATTCACCTCTTATGACATGCCCTGTAGGTAGCAGTGTTGCTATTCTTTGCTCCCCCTGCGAGCCCCGGCAACACACGGGCGGTATCACATCCAAGCTGTTTTTGTTTTTCTTTCTTACCTGTTTACCTGACAATATCATGCAAGTGTCATACTATACAAAAATAGACTCTTCTAGATTGTTTATTGTGTTTTCCTCTACACTTTCTATCCAGATTTGATTCGACCTTCTACAATGTTTCATTATTTCAGTGTTCCTCACACTACTTGTAATAGACCCCACACTTATTAAGGGATACAACTTTCAAATACTTAGGAAGCATATTCACAGAAGACGGGTGACTAGAAAGAGAGATAAAGGCTAGAGTGCAAAAAGCAAATGATGTAACGTACCATCTGGCCCCATTAATAAGGCACCTAAAACTCTTAATGACAGCTAAACAACAGATGATCAACATAATTGTCATACCTACTTTGTGTTACCAAAGCCAAACATTGACAATGAGCAACGAATAGTCGAAAAAATAACTACATGTGAAGTGCGGTGCCTGCGAAAAGCTTCCAACAACCCAAACAAGACAGTCCCCAACATCAGCATAAGAAAGAAAGTGGGACAGAACTTTGCTTGAATTACATTGAAAAACAAAGAATGAAGTGGTTTGGCCACTTAATAAAAATGCATCCAAACTCCACATTACACTGAGTCTTCTACAACAGAACAACAGGAAATAAGGCGAGAGGAAGACCACGAAAAAGATGGTTAGAAGACATAGCAGAATCCCGTCAAAGAGCAAAAAAAACAATCATCCAAGCCACCAGAACAGCGCAATACAAAAACAGAAAACCAGGACACTGGGCAACAACCCGGTAACAGTGTGACGACAAAAGAAGAAAGAGGAAGACACTTTCTACATACAGAACTCAACAGACTGAGAACCTTTGTAACCCTCACGTGCCACATTGATTTTGCTTATACAATTCCGATGCTTATGTTATGCTGTTATTTCTCTGTTTGAGTTAATGCAGTTTTTTGTATGCATGAGGTTCAGCATTGTCTCATCGAGGAAATACTTGGCAGCTATTATAGTTTAAGCTAATCTTATAAAACTTGGCAACTTTCCATCCCAAAAGGTTGGTCCTTTTTAATACTTTTTATTTTATACTTTGTTGGATTTCAGACTCCAGCGTTAATTACACTGGCAAAGTAAAAAATCGATACTAGACCACCGGTATTGTGATGTGGTTCATCGCCAAAGAAAACATACTATCAATAGCCCATTATAATCCCAGGCGTACGCTGAAGACTTAAGCATGATGTCTTCAAGTATTATAGAACAAAGGTTGAAGGTTACAGCAACCATTACGACAAATATGATGTTGTGTCAAGGATGATGGTTTGGTCTGCTGTATTCTGCGCCCAGCAGAAGTATGATTCAACATCATACGGTGCCATGCCGGCTAGTGTAGGTGATCATGGATCTCCACAAATCTCTGTCTCTGGTGTGTTTACTATAATTTCAGATGTTGACGCTTTTCCGTGTCATGAAGTCAGGCTATCCAAAATTTTCTCTCTTTGTATTCTCGTCTCCCCTCGATTTTACCGGTTGTTACAATGTGTTTTAAAACTCTCTTTCTCATGACACAACAAAATGATGACTGCCTCTATCGTATACTGACAATAATGTTTCTCTGTGTCTTGACCTCATTCAACACTTACACATTAGTCATTTTAGCAGTCCATGGGATTCTCATCATTCTCATAATTCGACTCCGCAGCCACATGTATTCAAAATTCAAGATTGGTAGTTCAGCCATGTGTACACGTGGACAGACACATCAGATGACAGATCACACTCTTCAAGACTGTCCAGAATATGATATACTGAGGCAAACTCACTGGCTTAATGAAACAACATAGGGCAGAAACTACACGGACCTCTGTGGGAGCTACAAAAGACAGCAAAGTTTATACAAGAGACAACGTTAAATATATAGACACTCGCCCGAGTGGTTACCGGGGCCCAAATTTGGGGTGTAAAGAATAGAACATCTGTTACCTGCCATGCATGTCGTAAGAGGCGACTAAGGAGATTTGGCTGAAATCGGGTGCACATGTCCTAAACATGTACAAGTCTATTCGTTTAGGGGCCAACCAAACCAATGTGCAACATATACAAGCTCTTGCAAAGATCAAACATATCACAACTAGTGATTAGAATTGGTCGTAAAGAACGAACGCAAAGAAAAAATATATAGACAATATTTCAAGCGAACGAAAGGAAGTAGTTCCTGCGACTTTCTGAATGACTAGTTTGCAAACTTAATATTGTCCTAAATGACCCATCACTTTCTAACTTAAGATACAGAACGCGACCAGAGCTTTGACCTAAGCATACAGTGCCGTCCCGTGCTATGACAGAGCGAGGCGGTGGCATCAGGCGGGACCGTAAGGGGGCGGCATAGGAAGCAAAATCAAAATTACAAATGAAGGATATTTTAAGAAAAAAACATTTAAGGGGCAGTGGCAAACCACTGAACGTATAAGTGGTGCCTTGATAATCAACGACTAGTTTACTGTGGTTGATGGCTACGTCATGTAAAGGGTATGCCATGATTTTCATTTCAAACAAGTATTAAGGAATTCTAGAAAAGCAATTTACCAACAGAAGATTCGAACCATAACTTGACCACTTACAGCGTCCATTGCCTAACCTAACTTCCTCTTTTTTCTGCGAACGCCCGCTGTCAATTCAGGCGGAAGTTATGACGCCTGGTATTGCGCTTCTGACTGATTTTTACTTGAGGCTTGCTTACAATTTTACCGGTGTCCCTCACCATGCGGTAAGCCTTCGCAGTCTTCAGAGGTACTTGAAGATTAAATGTTTTAATTGTGATCGTTACCGGAAACCTGTTCTCCACGAAGCACTGGCCTTGAGTCCTCGTACCATCGGTACTTTTACGGGCAGTGTTAATTAATGAAGTGCAACTTCTCTATCGGATTTCCTGCCTTTGGTGAGGTCGTTCCGTACGCATCGTATGATAAACACTCTTTAATGACATTTTAGTGCCGTAAATTTGGGCTTGGATCTACGCTAAAGAGCATTTGTTACTTTGCTGATTGGGTGATTTCGTTCCGGTTTATAAGCATTCTTAACCCTTATAGGACTAGTCATTGGAAGGGTCACTTTTCTTGTATTCATTGCTCTTTAACGATCATTTTTTTCCGTAAATGTGGGCTTTATGATCTTCGTCCAATAGGATGTACAATATGCGCCCTTTCTGACTATGTCGTTCTATACACATGCTATAATCTTAATGTGTCTGTATATTTAAGACGAGACAATATGATACATACACACATGTATACACATATAACAAACAGACATACATCATTCAAAGTAGCTTCAAGTTTTATTGTAAGATGAGGAGAACAAGGAGTTTTTTGTAAGAATTCTATGGGAAGCAACGAGAGAATATGATCCCCAAAAATAGTGTACAAGTATTAAGAGCTTCCGAAAAAACAAATTACCAAACAAATAATTTGAACCACTAACCTTATTTCTTACGACACGCACTGCCTAGCCTAGGGGTCTTTACGACACGCACTGCCTAGCCTAGGGTCTTTACGACACACTGCCTAGCCTAGGGGTCTTTACGACACGCACTGCCTAGCCTGGGTCTTTACGACACGACTGCCTAGCCTAGGGGTCTTTCGACACGCACTGCCTAGCCTAGGGTCTTTACGACACGCACTGCCTAGCCTAGGGTCTTTACGACACGCACTGCCTAGCCTAGGGGTCTTTACGACACGACTGCCTAGCCTAGGGGTCTTTAGACACGCACTGCCTAGCCTAGGGTCTTGCAAAAAACCTCCTTGTTCTCATCTTACAATATATTTGAAACTACTTTGAATGATGTATGCTTGTTTGTTATCTGTGTATATAAATGTGTGTATGTATACCCAAGACAACCTGGAGGAGAACGATAGAGCAAGAGCTGAAGGAAATGAATCATAGCTGGAACACAATACAGAGGAAGGCCATGAACAGGGAAGAAAGGTGTACGTTTGTTGCTGCCCTAAACGCCAAGGGCGTAACAGGCTAAGAGAGAGGTATGTATACTATTATTTTGTCTCAAATATATCATCATCATTGGCCTCTGTCACGTAGTATGTTCTGTGCTGAATCACAACGTTGCATGTGGTTGTAATGGCCTATTCTGGAGTGACAATCCTTGTCACAATTGCTGCAGATAAAACTGGAGACTAGAGCCGATGCATGGGATGAATCTCTGCCCTCTGTGCTCTCTTTTGCCTCCACATGTGATGTTGTTTTTCTTCTTTTCTTTTGAGCCGCCCCTCACTGCCGCTCGCCATGCTTGCCTATCTTTGGCCAGCCGCTCCCAGTGTTCTTTGTCTATGCCGCATGAAGTTAGATCACGCTTGCAGGTGTCAATGAAGCGTAATAATGGGCGCCCATGCTGTCTAGCACCAGATGCGAGTTGACCATATAGAATGTTCTTTGGGATTCTATCATCACTCATACGGCACAAGTGTCCCAGCCATCTGAGACGTCGCTGACTCAGTAAAGTGTGCATGCTTGGAATGCCAGCACTGTTCAGGACTTCTATATTGGAGATGTGATCTTGCGATCGGATGTTATTAAGGGAATAATATATACAAGCACAATAAGTTTATAGCATGTACAAACACTGTTCGATCAAATTTCACCTGATTATTCTGTGTCTAGCTAAAACAAAGCGTTTGTGAAAGGCACTCCTTAGTAAAGCCATTTTAAAAAATAGCTCAATGGTTGTGTTCGTAAGAACGTTCGTACTGCTAGGCTAAGCAATGGGTGCCCTAGGAAATAAGGATAAGTGGTTCGAATCCTGTGTTTGGTCATTTCTTTTTTTTCTGAAGCTCTTGAATACGTGTTCACTGTCTATTTATTGATCATATTCAATGCTTCCATTGCTTCTCCCTGGGGTTCTTACAAAACACGTATCATTCTCATCTCTACTTACGGTACCCATTGACTAGCCCTGCAGACAAGCGTTTTTCAACGAACAACCAGCTAGCTCATTAAAAGCTAGCTTGCAAACTTAATATTGTCCGAAGTGACACATCTCTATCTAAACTTAAGATACAGGAAGCCACCAGAGCATTGACCTAAGCATATCGATTTCTTTACGTCCAACTGTACATACTTCAAATTGTACCACATAAATCAGAAGTTTTAAGAATCCTACGGGAAGTACCGAAGTCAACGAATATGATAGATAAATAAATAGTAAACAAGTATAAAGTGACTCTGGGAAAAATAATTTACCAAACACAGTATTCGAACCACAACTTTACTACTTATGGCACCCATTGACTAGCCCTGCAGACGAGCGTTTTTCAGAGTAGCTCACCAAGCTAGTTTCTTCTTCTCGTCCATCATTTACTTCTTTATAGAAGTGTTAGTGGTGGGAGAGGGGGCTTAGTTATCGTGTGTGTGCTTCTGTTAAGGCACTTTGTAAGCTGATATTCATTTTCGTAAGGCTGTTCTTGATGCCGTCGCGCCATCTTTTGCATGG
Source organism: Arion vulgaris (assembly GCA_020796225.1). Taxonomy (NCBI): domain Eukaryota; kingdom Metazoa; phylum Mollusca; class Gastropoda; order Stylommatophora; family Arionidae; genus Arion; species Arion vulgaris. Next base: position 17,857,710 of record CM036766.1, read on the forward strand.
TCTTCCTCTTGCTTTGCGTACTTGTTATGCTTGATTATGTGTGGCTCTCTGTGGTAGGCGATACCAGGGCATTCATGTCAGGTATCCAAACCATTTAATCTGTTGTTCTTTTATGACTGCATGATTGATTTCACATCCAGTCTTCTGATTTCTTCATTTCTAATTTTGTCTTTTATTGTCACACCTGCAGCTCTTCTAAGACACCTCTCTTGTTATGATTTTCCTCTCATTAGCTGCTGTTATTGATCATGTTTGACACTGGTAACATAGTTTTGGCCAGAAAATAGTTCTCATAAGATTTGCTTTAGTTTTTAGCGGTATATCGTTATGTGACAACAGTTGTGTTAACTACCTATTAGTGGTGTTAACTGCCAAGCTAGTTTGCAGACTTAATATTGTCCGAAATGACCCATCACTGTCTAAACTTAAGATACAGAACGCCACCAGAGGCCTTGACCTAAGTATATATATTTGTTTACCCCCAATGGCACAGACATCAGTTTGTTGTTGTTACCTGGTCGTGTGTTATTTCTCCATCCACAAGATATGTGGCAGATGGCCACACGTACTCGTCCAACTTTGACAGAGTTTGATGTTTTTCTCCTTGACAGATGCTATTTTAGGCATCTCAAAAAATCTCAACTTTCTCGCAGGCTACGAGCTAAATTTAGAATAACCTAGTACTATTTACACTGACCATTTTTTTGTAAAGTAAATAACAGTATATATTCACATACACATACATATCAGACAAATTATCTGTGTTTGTATGTAAGTAAGTAAAGTAAAGGAATCATTACATACATTGTGGTATATAGGGCAATACAGTGTTAGGCCTGTATTTTTCATTGACTGTCAGCACACGATGGGTGATGTGGTCAGCATCACACCGGTCGCCTTTACTTTCCCAGAGAATGTCTGGTACCCAGTTGAGGCTGGGTCGACCTGAGAGCCGTCGCGGTCGGGAAAAAATCCAAGCCCACTGCGGGAGCTGAGCCCAGACCATCAGCCTTGAGAAGCGAGTACACTAACAACTACGCTACCGCGGCTCTCGTATGTTCTTATTATTGTTCACACTTCACGACATGCTACGAACCAGAAATGTGACGTGTAGATTTGTTAGTTTAAGTTTTAGTTTAGTCGTCGGATCACCATCACTGCACGTCCAACCAATTAGTCCATAAGTGCTCCGATCTCTCACTCAGTATGTCACTCAACGTGTGGCGACTGACGGCACCTGTTCTTTGTTGGTTTACTATTCTTCTTTGTCTGCCAGCATAGCGTTCTTGTCGAGCTTTTATACAGTAGAGACAATGCAAGAAAATTATTCTAAAAATAAATTTAAAGGGGCCTCTGTTGCGTAGAGGTTAGGTGCTCGTCTCTCGTGCAAAAGGTACTAGGTTCGCTCCATCGTGGAGCCATCTGGATATTTTCCAGAGATCCCTGATTGCAGTGTAGGTGAGATCGAGTTCCTTGTCATATCAGAGACGGACGATAAAACGTAGGTCCCGTGTTCAATTTGAACACGTAAAAGACCCATTGGCAGTTCAAAATCGAGTAGAGCAGGCTGGAAAGCCGCTGTCTGGGAAAAACTTATTAGAAAAGGTTACAAATAAAGTTCCTACAAAAATATCTTCACCATCTTTAAAGTTACATCGGAGACCCTCGCCGGTGCTACGGAGTTCGTGAACTGCAGCTGAAATCATCCTGTGTAAGAAAGAGATTGAAGTACACATGCTTACTCACCGAAGTGCAATAATGTTAGTCCTATCAATGAATGAATCAATCAAATACTAAAAACGAATTTAATTCCCCTTCCTTGTCGCAATGAGTAAAGACAACGAAAGTGTTTTGAACTACTGGTTCCGGCCTCACTTTAGACGACCGGGATTTCTCAAACACATCACATCAAACATTAACTCTTACACTACGTCAAGCCACCTCACAAACCGTTCTGACAGTACCAATTTTTGGAAAAGCCACATACTGACCAAACCATTAAATATAAATGAAACTAAAAACCAATATTCATTTGCTGATGTATGTGTATAATTCTAGGTAGACTACAGTTGTTGAATTTATTGAAGAGACGTTATAACTCTGACCATTTTGGTATGTGAAATGCTAATCTGGTGCTTAACATAACAAATATTTCATACGTATTGTTAGTGCACATTTGTGACAATTGGTGCAGCCCGTAAAGAACGGCATACCAAATATGCAAAGAGACTGACTAATCAACATCGAACTTGCGTGATTGGAGAGATAGAGAAATGAGAATATCAGAAGCATTGTTGGTACTATACCATGCATACAATACATCGAGAAGCAAAGAATCAAGTGGTTCGGTCATCTAATGAGAACGGAACCACATTTACTATCATCACGTGTCTACAACAATCGACACTCAAGACGCAGAGCACGAGGCAGGCCAAGAACACGATGGATAGATAACATCCCAGAGTCTCTGCGAAAGCATGGACTGGAAACGTCAAGCGCAACACAACGGGCACAAGATAGAAAACTAAATCTCCCCACGTCGCATCATGGCAAATGTGGTTAAGATAAGATAAGATAAAATGAAAAGAACTGGCGTGTTAGGCCGCTGGATGCTGCTGGATTTTGTTGACGCGGAAATCGGAGCACCTATGGACATGTCCGGAGTGCTATGATGATAGTCCTCTGACAACTGATAACTGTTAGTTCACACATTATAGAAATTGTATTCTAGTAAAATAAGCTAGTAAAAACGTGGTTTTAGCGTGCGTATACAAAGAGTGGACCTCTGCGGTAGCGAGCTCGATCACAACCCAAGCGTACATGGTTCAAACTCCGCGGTGGGAAAGTTTAGAAGAAAATTCATTTCCGTGGAATTTTTACAAAAAGTAAAAATAGACTTCACTGTTCAGAAAGCAATAGATAACTACTGAATGTATAAGTGGTGGCTAGAAAATCAACGACTCGTTTACTGTGGTTGATGACTACGTCCTGTAAAGGATATGTCACAATTTTCATTTTTTCATACAAAGAGTTAAAACAGGTTTAAATTATGTCTGCACATGCTAGCACCATTGTGTGCAACATCAGTACTGAACTTCATCAAGAAACAACAAATTAAATTATTCGACCACATAAGCAGATTACCAACAGACAGTGCGCCAGAAAGAGTAATGTTACTCTGATACAGTGGATACAAAGCAAAATGCTAACCACGCAAAAGGTGGACCTCAGAGATAACAGAGGGGACGAATAACACTGTTTATGAAGCGCACACAAAAGTCCGTTCTATAAATCTCCACTTATCCTGACGCTGTGAGGTCAAACAAGATTGGAGATAAGAAAGTAAAGAAGAAGGAGAACTTTAGCAACAAGTGTGAAGGAAACATGGATATATATATAGATGGATGGATGGATAGATGGAGGGAGGGAGGGATGGATGGATAGATGAATGGATGGATAGATGGATGGATGGAGGATGGATGGATAGAGGAAAGGATGGATAGATGGATGGAGGGATGGATAGAGGGATGGATGGATAGATGGATAGATGGATAGATGGATGGATGGAGGGATGGATGGATGGATTGATGGATGGATAGATGGATGGATGGAGGGATGGATGGATGGAGATGGATGGAGGATGGAGGATGATAATGGAGGGAGGATGGATGGATGGAAGATGGATGAGGATGGATAGGAGGAGGAAGATGGATGGATGGATAGATGATGGATGGATATGATGGAGGATGGAGGATGGATGGATAGATGGAGGAGGGATGGATGGATGGATAGATGAATGGATGGATAGATGGATGGATGGAGGGATGGATGGATGGATGGATAGATGGATGGAGGGATGGATAGAGGGATGGATGGATAGATGGATAGATGGATGGATAGATGGATGGATGATGGATGGATGGAGGGATGGATGGATGGATGGATGGATGGAGGATGGATGGATGGATAGATGGATGGAGGGATGGATGGATAGATTAATGGAGGGATGGATGGATGGATGGAGGGATGGATAGATGGATGGATGGAGGGATGGATAGATGGAGGGGATGGATGGATAGATGGATGGATAGATGGATGGATAGATGGATGGATGGAGGATGGAGAGGATAGATGGGTGGAGGATGGAGGGATGGAGGATAGATGGATGGAGGGATGGAGGAGGAGGAGAGGATGGATGGATGGATGGATAGATGGATGGAGTGGATGAAATGGAGGAGGGAGGGATGGATGGATGGATAGATGGATGGAGGGATGGATGGATGGAGGGATGGATGGATGGATGGATGGATGGAGGGATGGATGAATGGATGGATGGATGGATGGATGGAGGAATGGAACGATAGATGGGTGGAGGGATGGATGGATAGATGGATGGAGGGATGGATGGATGGAGGGATGGATGGATAGATGGATGCAGGGATGGATAGATGGATGGAGGGATGGATGGATGGATGGATGGATAGATGGATGGAGGGATGGATGGATGGATGGATGGATGGATGGAACGATAGATGGATGGAGGGATGGATGGATAGATGGATGGAGGGATGGATGGATGGAGGGATGGATGGATGGATGGATGGATGGATAGATGGATGGAGGGATGGATGGATAGATGGATGGAGGGATGGATAGATGGATGGATGGAGGGATGGATGGATGGATGGATAGATGGATGGATAGATGGATGGAGGGATGGATGGATGGATGGATAGATGGATGGAGGGATGGAACGATAGATGGATGGAGGGATGGATGGATAGATGGATGGAGGGATGGATGGATGGAGGGATGGATGGATAGATGGATGGAGGGATGGATAGATGGATGGAGGGATGGAGGGATGGATGGATGGATGGATATATAGTTTTTATAGAAGAGACACATGTTGTTTATGTTGCAAAGATTTCATGCCTAAATTAAAGAAACACTGATTTCTTATACTGTAAGGATGTGTTTATTTTTTAGTTTACATCTTCATATTCCCTTACATCCGATTTCTGTGACGCTTTTTATTTACTAGAGTAGCTTCCCTAGGTCCCTACTTCAGTCGTCTCTTAGACAGGTCTTGTAGGTTGCAGTGGTAAAAGGGGCGTTCCGGATTCGAACCACAACCTTCGGAATACAAAGCAAGAGTTTAACAACTTAGCCACAGAGAACCTCGATCCCTTATATAACAAACAACAAATAAACAAGCTGCCCTGAGACCCAAAGGCGTCACAACCTAGAGAGAGAAGTACTCTAGAAAGATAGAGAGAGAGAGTGGGGTAGAGAAAGTGCAGAAGAGAGAGAGAGATGGAGAGTGAGAGAGAGAATTCTGAACTCTAATTTCAAGACACGAAAAAATATAATTATACGAATTGATAAACAGTACTAAAAAAGATGGATGTTAGTGAAGATACATGATCGTCTACGCCCGTCGACATGGTACATAACGAGGAACTCTATAGACGCATTGATCTTCTCTTAGTGTCGTGTTATTTGAGAATTTGATTATGTTTGTATCAATGTCTGCACGCTATTTCTCTAGACATCATTCTCTTAGCTGCTATAAGAAAAAATGGAGTGCATGATGTTCCTCTATTTGTTAAGTTCCTTGAGTTTCGATTTATCAGTCTGCTTTCTGTCTGTTCTAATGTCTTCTGTTTCTGCCTGTCCATCTGTTGTCTGTATGTCTCTCTATTTACTTTATGTCTACCAGTTGTCTGTCTGTATACTTACGGAATGTTTGTCTGTATAATTTATGTCTTTCTGAGTTTTTAAAAAAGTTTGACTGCTCGTGTAGCCTCATTCCTCTTCGCCCCAGCAGATTTATGTGAAGTCATGGGTGCAGGCAGTGGATGAATGTAGGAACAGCCGACAGAGTGTCAATGGTTATGATTTATGTGAAGTCATGGGTGCAGGCAGTGGATGAATGTAGGAACAGCCGACAGAGTGTCAATGGTTATGATTTATGTGAAGTCATGGGTGCAGGCAGTGGATGAATGTAGGAACAGCCGACAGAGTGTCAATGGTTATGATTTATGTGAAGTCATGGATGCAGGCAGTGGATGAATGTAGGAACAGCCGACAGAGTGTCAATAGTTATGGTCTCAAAATCTCACGACAGTTGACAATGATTCTAAATAGCAGATCATGACCTTTCTAGTGGACCAGATTGGTCACTGTCAGGAAGGAAAGCAATGGCAGACTACGTTCCAAGACAATGTCTAGATAACACAATAGTAATATGGAATACCAGTTTTGAATATCTCGATTTATTGCTAGCAAAATATGGAAATGGTATGAAATACAGTAGGGAATGAAAATGATAAGAAAAACAAAGATCAGAATACTAATATCATGCATATTCCCAGTGACAACGTAAGGATGCCAAGCATGGACATTTAACAAGGCAGTGGGAAAACAAATACGTTCTTCTGAATATAAGTGTCACCCGTGTGGTGCCGGGGCCTGCAAGGAAGCAAAGAATAGTACCACTGTGACCTACAAGGCATGTCGTAAGAGGCGACTGATGTGGCACCTAGGAAGCTACCTAGTAATAAAAAGCATCGAAACTGATGCTAGCCTTCATGTAGGCGTATACCTGGCACAACGTGCAATCGCTCTTAGGCTCAGATCACATACAAATCACTCAGAGGGGGGTTAACAAGTGATCGATATGGAGCGTTCAAAGAAAAAGAAAAAGAAGAATATAAGTTTGACAGAATAGTCCTACATATATCATGGACAGAGAAAAACAAACAGATCTAACCAGAAAGAATACACTAAAAATCAAAGAAAACTGGTTGATGCTACAAATAAGAATGAGAAAATGGAAACATTTTGGACATATAAAGAGACACGAAGGGTTGGTGAAGACCATCATGGAATGAGGTTTCCCAGTAAAGAGAAGAGAAAGACCACGGAGAAGATGTGTTCAGGATGTAACTGATGATTTGAGCGTGGTGGATGCAGAGGCGAAACATCTTAGCCTATGAGATAAAAATTCTGAAGGACTGTTAAAATGGCAAAGTTCTGCTAACGACAAGCTACAGGGTGTTCAACTTAAAAGCAGCCAGTGAATGGAGCTAATCTGGCATATATGTATGGAAATGGAAGGTTCAGTTATGACGTAGTATAGGTCAAGGTTGTGTGACGGTGTGTAATTGTAGTGGGGGAAGGGGCGATGAACAAATGTGACGTAGGACGAGCTAGTCAGAACCGGTTTAAATAGTAAATAAACACAACTCAATGTGTACCTGGCAACTTTCGAATTGTCAATGGTGCTGCAATTATCTTGAAGTATTTGATGATGGTGAATTTCTTATTTATTTTTCACCTGCTTACCTTTCTGTCTATCGTTTGTTTTGTACATCTGTTTGTGGAATCAACTAAATATATATATATCTCTACATTATGTATGTCTTCTTGCCAATGTTATTCTTCTTCTGCGTTCACTCTTAAACACCATGTTTGTCATTTTTATCTATGACACGTGAGTGGTTTTAACCAAATATATATTATCAATATGTGAATGCATGTGGTTTGAGCCTACTCTCAGAGGTCCCTCTATGTTAACTTTATGTGGTTTCAACCTTCTCTCGAAGTGTCCTGTATGTTTATTGTATGTGGTTTGAACCTAATTATCGGAGGCCCTCTATGTGAACTTTATGTGGATTGAACCTATATCCGAGGCCCTCTATGTGAACTTTATGTGGATTGAACCTAGTATCCGGGAAAGTTAACCCCCTCTATGTGAACTTTATGTGGATTGAACCTAGTATCCGAGACCCCTCTATGTGAACTTTATGTGGATTGAACCTAGTATCCGAGGCCCCTCTATGTGAACTTTATGTGGATTGAACCTAGTATCCGAGGCCCTCTATGTCAACTATATGTGGTTTAAACCTAATTATCGGAGGCCCCTCTATGTGAACACTTATGGGGTTTTGACTAAATTTTAGATTCTCTCTGTGTGGTTTTCATGTCGTCTGAAACAAATATTGGGGTGCGTTGTTGAGTTAATTTAGGCATGTACGGAAATCTACTTGGAGGGCAGGGTCCCAGGACGCAGAGGCAGACCAAGAAGAGAGGGGCTATAGATCATTAGCCAGTGAATGAACACGACGAGTGGTAAACTGGTACGAGGCGTGTCGAATTAATCCAGAGGATCTTAAAGGTCGCATGATAAGTTGAGGGAAATTTATTATCTTGCGGTGGTAGGATGCCACGTCGGGAAAAACCTGCTCGTTATCGAGCTTTTAAAAAAAGTTAAGTATACATAATCAATCGCAGAAGAGTTATCACTGTTTAAATGTATGAGTAAAAGGATAGAGCAAATTTCGAGTCTTGTTCATAATATAATTCTCCTTTCTCGCTTATCTTTCGATCACTGTACATGTATGACATACTATTTGCATCTACTATTAATAGATAATAAATAGTTAGCTTCATTTCTGCTGGTTTTTTCTCTATTTCTTGTTCCTCCTTTCCTCGCTGTATTTGTGTTGTTATCACTGTATATGTATCCACATACTAATGCTTGACCTACCTGGGTCCCAAAGTGGACTGTCCACGACTATTTACAACATATCTAAAAATAGATGACACTTTCCGACAATTTCTAAAAATAGGTCTTCCTGTCAGTTGTGGCCGGCTAATGACAAAGTACCGAAGATGGCTATAAGATGTTAAAGAAACCATGAATATGACCATCGACGAAGTGGGTGAACTGGCTAGAGACAGAGTGAATTTCAAATGTGCTGCAAAGAGAGCAAGGTCCTATAAAGGACACGCACCTTGATAATGATGATGACGGAAATCTATATATCTGAGGTGGTAGGATCAGACCAGACCAGATCTGGAGAAAACCGTGGGGAGGCATCGGTGATACTAAGTAAATTGACGTTTAATGACAAAGAAAGTTCGAAATTACATTAGAGTCTATCGCCGGAGACGCAGAGTTAGTGCACTGTCGTTAAATCGTACTGAGTAAGAAAGAGATCAGAGCACACATAACTGTTTATCGAAAAACAGTGCTGATGGTTACATCAATCAATCCAATTCTCTCTCTGTTCTCGTTTATCTTTCATCTGCTACATACATCCGTGTATGAAGCCAACTATTTCCAGTCTCTATTAAATAGAATAATAAAAATAAATATAGCTTATTTCTCTGTGTTTTCTCTCTCTCTCTCTCTCTCTCGTTCTCTCTCTCTTCTGGGACACCATTTTATCTTTGGATAAGGCGATAATGCGTGCTACGACACACAATGATCTTCTCCCAGACGGCAGGCAAGATAAGAGAGAGAGTTATGGTGACACAAGTATCCGTAGAGACAATTTCTCCATTACAGTTTCTTTCCACATTTTTGTCGTCTCTTTTTGAATTGTGTAGAAAGTTAGCGATGTAGAAAGTTAGCGAGGTGTAGGAGAAGTTAGCGATGTAGAAAGTTAGCGAGGGTAGAAGAAAGTTAGCGATGTAGAAAGTTAGCGATGTAGAAAGTTAGCGTGAAAGTTAGGAGAAGTTAACGAGGTAGAAAGTTAGAAGTACAATTAGTTTCTTTGCAAGAACCTCAGAGAAAGCAGATAGAAAGTTAGCGAAGTGTAAAGTTAGCTGAGAAGACGCCCACGTGTTGCTTGGACTTGCAAGGGGAGCAGAGAACACTGCGACCTACACTGCATGTCGTAAGAGACAACTGAGGTATGGGCCTAGGGAAGCTACTCTAGTAAATAAAAAACCTCACAGAAATCGGATGTGCTGGTCTACTTGTAGGCGCATATTTGGCACAATGAACAATCGCTCTTAGACTCAGATCACATACAAATTGCAAAGAGTGGTTTAACATGGCGTCGATATGGAGCGTTCGAAGAAAAATTTGTGTTCTCCTATATGCTTCAATTCGCTCTGCAACAACCCTACCGTGCATTTGCTAACACACTTCAGCCTGTATCCTCATCACTAAGCACAGTTTCCTATGTTTATATAAGAAAAATCCTCATCATGTGCGTTATGAGCTATAAGTTGCTTAATTGTAAGCTTATCAAAGATAAGAGAAACTTATATCTTTTCAAATTTACCATCACCTGTTACAACATGGCCAAGATATGAGACATTTTCATCCTTCTATATTTACCATTAACATATGCCAGCAAGAATTGGCATCTTCACTAACCATCTTTTTCGTGGTCTTCCTCTCGCTTTCTTTGTTGATGTTCTGTTATAGGAAGAAGGCAGAGGTAGACACAAAAGATGGCTAGATGGCATAGCAGAATCCTGTCAAAGAGAAAAAATAGCAATCACACAAGCCACCAGAACAGCGCAAAACAAAAACAGAAAACCACAACACTGAGCAACAACCCTGTCGCAGTGTGGGGACAAAAGAAGAAAGAAGGAGTTGGAAAATGACTAAAGAAGATATAGAAAGCAAGTTGAATGCATTTGAAAAAGATGTCTGCGAAAAATAATGAATATAAAATGGAACGAATTCAGGAGAAGTGATGAAATCAGAGAAATGTCTGGTCAACCACTAGTAACAACTATTATAAGAAGGAGAAGATGGAGATATATTGGACACACCTTGAGAAGAAATGATCAAAAAATATCAAAGTAGGCATTGAAATAGGAGGAAAAGGGTTCAAGAAAAAAAAGGAGACCCTGAAACGAACTTTGCTGAGAAAAAAATGAGGACAAAAATATTGATCTCAGTTCCATGGAGGAGATTGGGCGAGTTTCCCAGGATAGAGCTGTATGGAGAAATTGCTTGCAGGACCTATGTAACGTATAACGGTACGAGAGAAATTATTATTATATTTACCATCGCCTGATACTACACCTCTAAGATAAAAGAAATTTTCCGCCTGAGTGGTTACCGGGGCCCAAATTTTGGGTGTAAAGAATAGAACCACTGTTACCTGTCACGCATGTCGTAAGAGGCGACTAATGAGGTTTGGCTGAAATCGGATGCACGTGTCCTAAACGTGTAGAAGTCTATGCGTTTAGGGCCCAAACCAATGTGCAACGTATACACGTTCTTGGCAAAGATCAAACATATCACAAAGAGTGATTACAATTGGTCGTAAAGAACGAACGCAAAGAAGAAGAAGAAATTTTCATCCTTTTTTATTTATCATCATATGTTACTACACGTCCAAGATATGACTAGGCGATATACGGAAACATACAAATCTGAAGTAGTCAGAGCGGATCAGATCTGATCTGGAGAAAACCGAGGGGAGTCTGTGGTGATACGTAATAAATTGGCGTTTTGTGAAAAGGCACGCGTGTATGGTATCATATAAGCAAGCAAAATGAATAATTAAATTATAAAACTAACAAAAGTCCAACGTTTAGACTGTAAGTCTTTTTTCAAGACACATATATACACAAGGAAAACTCAATAAACTCTCTCTCGCGATCGTAAACTCAATTAACTAAATCATCAATGTGTTGTTGGTCCAAGATATGAGACACTTTCATCCTTTTTATATTTACCATCAACTGTTATTGCACATCAAAGAAACGACAGACTTTCATTTTTTCACATTTACCATCAACTGTTATTGCACATCAAAGAAACGACAGACTTTCATTTTTTTTCACATTTACAATCAGACAGTTATTCATCATCAAACAGAAACGACAGACTTTCATTTTTTCACATTTACCATCAACTGTTATTGCACATCAAAGAAACGACAGACTTTCATTTTTTCACATTTACCATCATCTGTTATTGCACATCCAGTTTAAGATCAATTCCCTACCTGATGCAATACTCTGACATTTAGCCCTCACTATAAACATCCGCTTTCAACATACCTCCCGCTAGCCATCATAAATACTGTTGGTTAACGCGTACAAGTTTCAAGCAAGAAAGCAACGAAGAAGATAAGTAAGGAAAATCTCTTTATTTGCTTTATTTATTGATTTGTTACATCTAATGTTATCAGAATGTGTTGGGTAATCTGCTTAGAAGGCTTATACGTTGTAAATCTGAAGATAAGAATCAGACAAACTAGCTTAATACTACACTAGTATATTAGGCTCCAGGGACACAAATGTCAGACGTTGAACCTGGATTCTTATTTCTAACTGTATCTACCTGGGGGTCACAATGGCGTAGAGATTAGGTGTACGCCTTTCGTTCCAAAGTTATTCTGTTCGATCCATCGTGGAGCCATCTAGATATTTTTCTAAAGATCCATTATCTCAGTGTAGGTGAGGCCAAGTTCCTAATCCTATCAGAGACGAACGATAAACCCTGTCTCCATGTCTGTTTAGTATGTCCTCTTTTTTGTTTCCCTTATGCGTTCCACTGAAGTGCTTATCTAGTGACACTCGACTATGTTTTTCGCAGGGTATACCAGATATACCTACATTTTCTCCTCGAGACCAGGGTCATCATTGGTTTCTGCCATGCTCTTATTCGCAGGCTTATGTTTGCCCCTCTGTCACCTTACCTCTATTCGCAGGCTTGTGTTTGCCCCTCTGTCACCTTACCTCAGTTCGCAGGCTTGTGTTTGCCCCTCTGTCACCTTACCTCAGTTCGCAGGCTTGTGTTTGCCCCTCTGTCACCTTACCTCAGTTCGCAGGCTTGTGTTTGCCCTCTGTCACCTTACCTCAGTCTGCAGGCTTGTGTTTGCCCCTCTGTCACCCTACCTCAGTTCGCAGGCTTGTGTTTGCCCCTCTGTCACCTTACCTCAGTTCGCAGGCTTGTGTTTGCCCCTCTGTCACCCTACCTCAGTTTGAAAATACATCTAAGACATTTGCCTAAGTTTATTAACGTCGAAACCTTATTTATATTTAAGTTGTTGTTATAGTGATGGTGCTATATTCTCTTTGAAAGTTGAGGTATATTGTACGAGTAAGGAAGATGGAAAAGTAAAGTTGAATATCTATGATCGTACGGTAGCTGGCCTCATCTATAGAATTGTTGCATTATATATTTGTTATAAATACATTTCTTTTCGATCCAGAAGCACTTGAGCTTTTCAGCTCTTCGGCTCGGTGCCATGGACATCGTAACCCTTCGGTTCGGTGCCACGAACACCGTAAATCTGGGTAATCTGTGACTTTTTCTGCCATCCGCGGAATTGAACCCGCACACACAGAGGGATAGTCACTCGTAGTCCAACGCGCTACGAACACGCTGGGCAGACGGGCATGTATACTACATGTGCACCTGTGTTGGGGTCCCAGGAACAAATTCCCCACTGACAATGAGTTTCGTTCCTACCGAACAGACTCTAATGTTGATCCAGCTTAAACGTCGTTCTAAAGAAACCTTGGGAAGTAAACGTAACCTTTATGATATTGACTACATTAACCATCAGATGAAAATGAAAATCGTGGAACGTAGCCATCAACCACAGTAAACGAATCGTTGATTTTCTAGGCACCACTTATACGTTCAGTAGTTTACCATTGCTTTATGAACGGTGAGGTCTATTTATACTTTTTGTAAAAATCCCACGAAAACGAATTTGCTTCCAGATTTGCCCACTGTAGGGTTTGAACCAAGGACGCTTGGGTTTGTGATCGAGCTCACTATTGCTAAAGCTACAGACGCTCAACATGCAGATGATAAAATGAAAACAGACTTAGTACCGTATTGTCTACATTACTTGGTATGAAACCTGGTGCATTACTATATATATATCAATATATATATATATATATACTATTTATGTTCCTTTTGATACATAGGGCTTTCACAAAAGATTTCAATTGTTGTCCATCTGCCGCCTGTCTATTGATTGTTTCATGCGTTAATCTCCACAATTTTCAACTCTCTTGCCACCGTTCTTCTGCATGTATATAGATACATTGATGAATGTATATGATGTAATTAATGTATGACGAGTTGGAAGAGGGCACACGTTCTGCTGGTGGAGAGAGAAACGATTTGAAAACACTCTTAAAGTGTCTCTGAAGGGCTTCAGAGGGCCGTGCCCTGCTAAGATACAGAGAGGCGGTCACATCATGCGGCACCATAAGGGGACGGCATTAGCAACAAAATCACAATTGAAGGTTATTTTAAAAAAAAAATATTTAAGGGGCGCCATTTTGAAGACGGGCATCATACTGAGAAAATATACCGCTCTGCCCTGATTCTTCAATATAGTAACCACGTGCTTTGAATCCCAGGCGCAAGATAGCCAAATGTGGTGCTGTAACAACACAAGATTAACTCGCATAGCTGAGAATCTTCGTGCCGCTGAGCACAAAGAAAACGAGCTGCGCGAAAAGCCAGAACACACAACACCCACATGTCTTAGCCTTGATCATGTATGCTCCACCAGTGGTAGGGGATTGTGTTCTAGAATTCGACTCTACATTCACCTCCGCACACACCAGAGAGGTGCAGCAGCACACGTCTGAGGCTGTTGTCATCATCGTTTGCGATTGACGGCTATTGTACACATATATATGCATGCATACGTTTGTTACTTCCATGCAAACATATATACATACATATAAATGAAAGTGCGCTTCCCCATACATATATACATACATGCAAGCAAAACACACATAACACATACACTTTTAATACAAACATGCATACAGAGGTCACATCTATACGTACAGATACACACACATACACGAGCGTATATTTACTTGTATATAGACACATATATACACGCATACTAGAATGTACATTTACACGTCTATAGAAATACATACACACACATACACGAGGATACATTTACACGCCTATAAACACACACACACATACACGAGTGCACATTTACACGTCAATAGACACACACCCACACACACATGAACGTACATTTACAGATCTATAGACACACACAAACATACACACACAATCATACATAGAATCTACTCAAAGTTTGACAATACTAACATAAGCAAGATATTCATAACGCTGTCCTAGGAACACCTTCAGCAACGCATCTCTCTGAATCAATACCAACATGGCTACCATACTATGTCTTCTTCTGACCAGCCCCAGGAAAGAAAATCGATTGTTGTTATCCTTGTTGTTCTGTCATCATTAAGACATTCTTCTTGCGACCTTCACCCTTAACATCGTCGCAGAAGTTAGAGAGAACTCTTGTGTGGATTAGTTCCCTTCTTTTGTCCTTTAACAGTAAGAACCAAATTTGGAAAGTACTAAAATAGAAATGTAACCAATTTGTGCACCAAAAATATACTTTAAAGTCTGGTCCGGTTTGTAACAGACATTTCTGAACGCAATTATCAAGGACAGAATAAGATAAGGTATCGCTGTTTTGAAAATGTCTACCGTAATAATGGTGTTTGTGGCTACCAATTGAGGCTGGGTCAAAATGAGAGCCGTTGTGATGAGGAAAACGTCTCACAACAACTGGAGTTTTAAACCTAAGACTTGTATGTCTACGAAGCATGAGCTCTAACAACTGTGCATCTTCTGCAGTCTAGAGGGATTTAAAGGAGAGGGGGCTGCGGTTAAAGCCGAAGGATTGACTTTATTTGCACCGGGTTTTATTCCATATTGCTCGGTCACTACCCGAAGATATAGCACGCCACTTTCCCAGACTATTGCAAAAAAGCACGAACTCCGTAGCTCCGACAACTTCTTCTGCTTCTTTTCTTTACGTTCGTTCTTTACGACCAATTTTAATCACTCTTTGTGATATGTTTGATCTTTGCCAAGAACGTGTATACGTTCACATTGGTTTGGTAGGCCCTAAACGCATAGACTTTTACACGTTTAGGACACGTGCATCTGATTTCAGCCAAACCTCCTTAGTCGCCTCTTACGACATGCGTGACAGGTAACAGTGGTTCTATTCTTTACATTCCAAAATTGGGCCCCGGTAACCACTCGGGCAGCTCCGGAAATAATCCTTTGGATCTCTGAATAAATGCACTCTTCTACAGTCAATATCATCATCGATGTTCATCGTACGCAACGGTAACATAAGGAAGAAGCAAAAAGATCTATACTGAATTCGATTTTCTGTCTCATTATGGCATATGGTTCATCAGTAGCAATTTTTTTTTGTTTTGTTTACTTGTACTTTTTCTGAACTATGTTGTTGATGTTTTACAGTGTGATAGTGTGTGGTAGCGGGCCCCTAAGGTCTACAACTTTACCCCTTTGTACAACATGCGAGAGTAGGCAGTGGTTCTATTCTGAAACAACACGGTGGAATTTATGCAGTCATGAACTCAAAAACTGACGTCACGATCTATAATGATTGTAATACTTTGTTCGCTTGGCTAGAATCATCATTATCAAGTGTCATGCCGGCTGACATCGGCGACCATGGATCTCCACAAATCTCTGTCTCTGGTGTTTGCTATCATCTCAGATGTGTGACGCTCTACCGTGCCATAAAGTCAGGCTATCCATAATTTTCTCTCTCTGCCTCTGTCTCGCCTATCCTTGATTTTTTCGATTGTCACAAGGTGTTCTTATCCTACACTTCCTCATCACATGTCCGAAAAATGATGACTGCCTCTTTCTTCAATTGATGATAAGCTTTCTCTGTGTCTTGACCTCATTCAACACTTCAACATTAGTCATTTTAGCAGTCCATGTGATTCTCATTATTCTTCTGTAAAACCACATCTATGTGGCCATCAGAGATTCTTCGATCTGTGTGTTTATTGTCCATGACTCGCATCCGTATGTCAGTATTGGTTCTATGTAGCACTGAATAACTCGCATTGTGATCTCGATTGACAATGACTTCTTGCGGATAATTCTTCTCTCTCTCTCTCTCTCTCTCTCTCTCCCGATCCCGGCCTAGACTGATGAACCAACTTTTATCATGAATTTTACCGTGTTTTTAAGGGACTCCGTTCCTCCGTACAGCTTCTCGCGAAGATCTGTGTTACGAGGCCAGTTTTCTTTTCTTATGCCTGCTATCAGTTGACAATCTTGCAGTACGTGTTCTGCCGTCATGTCTGCCTTTTTGCAGAGGCGCAGAGCTTGTTGTGGCCGGTACGAAGGCGGAGGATGGCAACTTGTTCCCTACGAGACAGACCCGTCGCTGTTGTTATACTGAGGATGGTCTTTTGACCATTTGTCTCTATAGTGCCAGCCGATGGTTGTTCTGGCTTCCTCATAACTGATCTCGAGATCAGTCTGAGGTAGTCGCCCGCCTTCTTTAGCTAGCTTGTCGACGTGTTCTTGTCTGCTTATGTTGCAGTGTGATGGTATCCACTGAATGACGATGCGTTTGAGTGAGCGCGCTAGTGCATCGAAGGTCACTTTCAGCTCATTGAGCTCTGTTTTTGCCTACGCTTTTGAGTGCCGTGATGACCGATAGAGCATCGGTGAATATCACGACTTTGTTGCGGGATGTACCTCTTCTTTCTAGGATCATTTCGGCCGCTGTTCTTATTGCCTCTGCCTCTGCCCGGTAGTTATTTGAGTATTTGCTTGTGGCTTTCGTGACCGTTTCTTTCTTTGAGAGTTTAAGCACTATATAATTCTTCTCATTTTCTGGAGCGATGTTTGTTAGAATCATAGAGAATATCAAAGAATGTGCAAGTTCAGCTTAAATTTTCCTATGAAAAACTAACTAGGAAGTGTAAAGAAAATATACAGCAAAACAGAAATATTGCTGGCTTTGAACTTTGCAAATCTACAAATTTCCATAGTTTCAACAACATTATTAAATTCCTTAGGCCTCACGTTCCACCTGTCCTACACCGCCCTAAAATGTTGTATTTGCAATAGTTTGCTATTTTGGAGTTACGTTTAACTTACCATCGTTACAAGAAGTAATGAGAATGTATTTGAACAGTTAAACATAGGACCCGGTTTACTGACCCTAATTTAGCCGTGCACTTGCAGACTGCCCGTTCATCGCGATAGAGATAGCACTAATGTAAGGATGTTGTCATGATTGTGGTGACAACTGACAGCTTCTGTTATTAGCGGTTCTCAACATGGTTTAAGTTGTGCCTCCTTCTTTCTATAATCCTGTTTTGCCTCAAAGTGTTAGGATAAGAAGATTAGTGGAACTTGTATTTGTGTGCCTTCATAAACAGTGTTTTTCCTCGCCCTGATATCTTCAAGCTCCACCTTTTTCTTGACGGCCTTGTTCTGTATCACTATTGAGTAACATTGCTCTTTGAGGGACACTTTCTATTGATAACCTACTTATGTGGACGAACAATTTAATTTGCTGTCTCTTTATGAAGTTCAGTACCTATGTTGTATTCACTTTTTTTTCTATCCAGAAGCACTTAAACTTTCAGCTCTTCGACTCGGTGCCATGGACATCATAACCCTTCAGTTCGGTGTCACGAACACCGGAAATCTGGAGAACCTGTGGCTTTTCTGCCAGCCCGCGGAATTGAGCCGCACTCATAGGGGGCTTGTCACTCGTCGTCCAAATCTCTACGAAAACGTTGTGCAGGCGGGCCCACTTGTTATTTAAAGATGTAATCGTTTGGTTATCCAGATTTTGTTTAGCATGGCGAAATCTTGTCTTGATTTATTTTTTTTTTTAAATTGCAATAATTTCCTTTTCTGAATCACTATAATGTGCTGAATCACTGTAGTTTCCAGGTAAAATTAATGATCATAACGTTTGTAATTTATTCATTATCATAAAGTTAACATTTCACTCCATATTATCATTCTTCTTCTTCGAATACTCTATATCGACCACTCGTTAACCACTCTGTGTGATCTGTATGTGATCTGAGCCTAAGTGCGATTGTACGTTGTGCCAGTTATGCGCTAATAAAGTAGACATGCACATACTATTTCTGGGAAGTTTCTTATTTACTAGTATGGCTTCCCTAGGACCATACATCAGTCGCCTCTTACGACATGCCTTGTAGGTCGCAGTGTTACAATTCTTTTCTTCTCATTTAGGCATCGGCAAGACACAGGAGACTATGTTATCAAATGATTTATTCAACATAGTTTTTTGCTTACTCTGATTTTTAAAAAGTCCCAATCCCTTCAATTTGAGAATCGCTGTTTCTGCTCATCATCTATCATGTACTCCTTTCTAACATATCTTCAATGCCTGACATTTCTAATTCCGATTTCTGCTTGGAATAAGATGCAGCAGATAAACAAGCATCATGATATCAGGTAGATCGACTTTATTATCGGTGGTTGGATGAAGGGGTGGATGACCCCTGGACAGTTAGGGTACATTAGATATATTGCTTTCTTGACGAATCTTGTCTTTATGTTTGTCATATCGATAGACGTTGATTTTCTTGCGAGGATTTCGTTCGCAGTTATTACTAGAGCTATCGAGACAGAGGATGACAGAGAGAGAGAACATTGTGTATATCCTATATATCCTTATATATAAAGGTGGGACGGATTGTAAGTACCTCTTATATCAGAGTAATCCTCATCTAAATGGTAAGTGACATTTGTGGTCAAGAAAGCAAGCCTTAATGCAAAAATATTTCAGGGGCGCCATTTTAAACGCCAAGCATTAATTCAAGCGAAGAAAATATCATAAATTTAGCATTTCATTCAATACATTATTGTTATTGTTGTTGTTGATGTTATTATTGCAATCACCAATAAAATACAAATTTTAACTCTTTTTCTATCTAGCTCTGGAAACGTGTCTCTACAGATTTTGGTTTCGTATGCAAAGATTCTAATGCTTAGGCCCGGGTGCAAATGTAGTGGGCAGTACAGGTTCCTTTTTAGATATGGCCTATATGTGGTTGCTTTCATATTTTAGGTACTACACAACTGTTATTCCTATGAAAATGTTCCGGGTTAGTGGATAAGAACAATCGTCGTTTAGAACAAACATCTTTTGCATCAACGGGCACATATACAGATGCAGCGACATGGTTGGGATTCCATAATTACTCTCCTGTTTTCATATTCAGTGACTTCATGATTCGTAACGTCGAAATAGGAATGGTTAGACGAAACTTGGTGGAGCTACTGGTACAGATAAGGACTAGGCCCGCCTGTCCAGAATGTTCGTAGCGTGTTAGACGACGGATGACAAGCCCCTGTGAGTGCGATTCAATTCCGCGAACTAGCATAAAAGCCACATGTGTTCGGTGGTCGTGGATTTACGGTGTTCGTGGCACCGAACCGAAGGGTTACGATTTTCATGGCACCGAGCCGAAGAGCTGAAAGCTCAAGTGCTTCTGGATCGAAAAAGAAAAGGCAAGGATCAGAGAAATCACCTTCATCTTTGTCCCTGGACATGCAGGAGTCAGCGGTAATGAACGATATAATAGATTGGCTGGCTAGGGTATGATATCAGAAGAAACTGTAATAGACCGAAATGACATTCTTAATGCATTGAGAGAGTCTTTTTGAACAGAAGAGTATCAAAGTTGTGAATCCCAGTCGCTGATCAGATTGAGAGAGATGGATGTCGACATTGGTCCAGCCCGAAAAGAACAACATGTCAAATATACAAAAAGATTAATTAGTCAACACTGAACTGGTGTGGGGGCCACTGGGAGCTGTTGGATTTATTGAGGTTGGGATTGGAGCATCTATGGACATGCCCGGAGTACTAAGATTATAGTACTCATATAACTGATAGTAGGTCTACTTTTTGTGGATCCTAATCTAGTAGTCCCCTAGTAAGTTTTCAATAGAGGTCTCGGCATATGAGTCGTATCCAGAAAAGTGCTCAGGATGAGTGGCATGTTATCCCAATTAACAAAACCAGTTTATTACGAGTTACAATGATCCATTTCAGCTTTTGCATATCTCATCGAAAATTATCATTGTTTTCATCAAGTAGATAGGATAGTGACTCGGTCTATTAACCCCGACGTTCTGAGTTCGAATTACGCTCCGTACAGTTTGGTTGCAAATTGTTTCGCGTGGATTTTTACATAAAGGACGATAGCACCACCCGTTCAGAAAGCAATGGCAAACTACTGAACGTAATAATGCCTAGAAAAATCACAACCGCGTTTAAAAGCTGGGTTGATTCGCAAAGTCCTGTAAAGGATATGCAATTAACTTCTTAACCTTAGATTGCCTTGAGCAGAACTTTTCCACCCTAACAGTCCAACGGAATTTATTTCTCTCATTAGCTAGCTGTCACCTCTATTCTACCGTCACGTTTAAAGCATATATCCCATCCTAAATACATCTTCGCGGTCTTTCTCTTTTCCTCTTTGCTGGGATGTATCCTTCCATAATGGTCTCTAATCACTCATGTCTTTTTATGTCCAAAATACTTCAATTTTCTCATTATTATTTATAGCTTCATCCAGTTTTCTTTAATTTTGAGTTCCTTCTGGATATATCTATTTGTTCTCTTCTCTGTCAATAGTATTCGAAGGACTCTTCTGTAACACGTATGTTCAAAAACACATATATTCAAAACTTTACCACTGATTTATAAAATGGCTACACTTAACATCCCTACGTTGCCACTGTGAATATACATGCTCAAGTAAGAAAAAAGACAGGTCACGCAAAATGATCCGACGATTAAACTAAACTAAACTATGTCTTTCATCTTGTTTTTTTTTTATGTCTAACTGTTTATTTTTTTCTGTCTAATTACCTTTGTGTTGATCGTCTCTTTTGTACGTGGCCACCGGCAGCATAAGGCCGACTAGCTCGGACGGGAAATCGAAAGTTTCTATTTAATGGGGCTGGTTTTTGTATGTGCTTGATAGAACCGTGGCCAACGTAACTACTGGCCTTCGCGCAATATTATTCAAGATGGAGGGTGAGGCGGATTATTCAAACGTGTTTAGTAAACATATGGACATTTTAGTAAACATACGAACTCAAACAGACCTCTTTAGTAAACATAACAACAAAATAACGATGCATAGTAAGTGCTGTGTACCAAAATGTAGATCAAATTACGATTGTAATTATATATGTATAATATAAGTTAATTTAACAAGTACCTTCTTCGGTAAACCTAACTGTTGTCAGTGTTGTAAACATAACAATAAAATAACGATGCCTAGTTAGTAAGTAATGTGTACCAAAATGTAGATCAAATTACGATTATAATTATATGTGTATAATTTAACAATTACCTTCTTTAATAAACATAACAACAAAATAACGCTGCCTAGAAAGTGTTGTGTACCGAAATGTAGACAAACAACATATTATATTGTATAATTATTGAAAGCACCAGCTATATGACTCAGTATTAAAATAGATCAAGACATGTCTTTTACTGTTCACCTAAAGAAAGTTTCCATAGATAAGAGTTCCTTTAACTGGCTGTCAAATAGTGGAAAAATTTAGAGATGGTTTCATGTTGAAAACCTCTTGTCCATGCAAATCATGAAAAGATTTAGAAGAGCACCAACTATTGACTATTACATGACAATGGCACATGATAATCTGGTTGAAGCAATTAGTTTATCATCCACAACAAGCATTAGTTTTGTGCCAGAGAAAACACTCCAATTCCCAGCTGAGCAGTTGCATCTGGTCAGAACTAAAGATAACAGAAAATGGTATAACACTCAGTGTTTTGCATTTATGACGTATTAAATTGAACCTGATCTGTCCTCATATCTGGATATGGAGATAAGTTCTTAGCCACGACAAACCATAAGGAGACTATCATACAAATTGTAACTACCAGTTACATGAAATTCTCATTAGACAGTACTGTATATGTCTGCGGAGCTCAAAAAGAAATATTTTATTGTCTGCGGTTCCAACATTTTCCTCAACAATGATATAAAATCAGGAATGTTCAATGCAATGTTCAGCAAGCTGCTTCTTCACAAAAAGGAAAGTAGCAAAATTCAGTAGTAGATAAATATATTTATGAAATACTGTTTAGTTTCTATGCTAATCAAGCTGTGGTGATGTGCAAACTTGTGACTGACTAATTCGTGGATTACTGATAAGTGATGTTAGTTTATGTGCTAATCAAGATGTGGTGTTGTGCAAACATGTAGCTTACTTATTCATGGATAACTGAAGAGAGACTACCATAAGCTGATGTAAGTACAATAGTTATCATATTTAAAATTAATCTAAGTATTATGTATAAAATTAAACTAAAATAGTATGTGAGAGCAACAACTATAGCTACTCATCAGAAAACATCTTCTGTAATACACACATGCATCCAACAACAAGTTTCTAACATCTGCAAGATGTATTGTCTAGATCAGCGTTTTCCAATAGTAACAGACAATAGTTAGTCTGTGAGAATACACCGCCTCAGCCTGTGACGTCACATGGCAATATTGCCGTCCGCGCTGTGGCCAGTTAGTAACGTTGGCCACGATAGAACACTGTCAGCTTTTTTTTCAATTTTACTCAACAATGGATGCTAGAATCACGTGACGGTTGTGGTCTTATTTCCTAGAATGTTTACCTGAACTCGCCGGTCTAATGTTTTCGGAAACCACGGTTTTGCACAGTAAATTTGTGGAACAAAGAAAAAGTCGTCCATGTAAAAGGTGGACCTCCGAGATAACAGAGGCGACGAAAGGCACTGTTTATGAAACGTACTCAAAAGTCCGTTCTATAAATATCTTCTTATCCTGATGATGTGAGGTAAAACAGGATTGGAGAAAAAGAATGACAGAAGAAGTATTCCGATCTTTATTTCTTATCAATTCCTCTCCAGACCTACTTTAGTTGTTTTACGTTTTTGTAAAACTATGCCATTTAAAATACAGACACTTAACAGGATCTTCTCAGCAGTCGCGATCACTGAGCTATTTTCTCTGAGAGAATGCCCAAGGCAAATGATCACTAACACAGCTGATAGGGCATATGTTGTTTATGTCTGGTTCACCACAAACTAAGTCAATTTTTTTCATAATCACTCCTCGAGTCATTTAGTAGTATCATAGCATCAGTTTCAGACATTCAGTACAGTTCTCTTGGAAAGTATTTTTGTACAGGATTCCCCCACTACATATGTTTGGTACCAATATCGTTTAGTATTGACTTGCACATGTGTTCCCAGTCGGAGCACGAACGTGGCAACCATTGTGGAACCCTACCAACGTTGACAGTCAAGCAGGTTATTGGACTTGTGAATGTTTGTTCTAGTATGTGAATAGAGCAGCGCACAGATTGAGTGATTGTTTCACTGAACTATTATCATTACACTTCGGAAAATAACCATGTGCTCTCCGATCTCTTTCTTACACAGAAAAATCGTAGCGGCAGTGCACGAACTTCGTAGGGAAAAAACGTGAAAATTTGTGTAAGAATTTATTTTAATATTTTAAATATCATTTGCCTATGCAGCAGCTTTGCAACATACTCTTACCGATTTTCAACCGCCAAGTGTACATGTTACGTGATAAGCTTGACCACGAGACCTACATTTTCTCATCCGTCTCCGATATTGTTAGGAACTTTATGTTGGAACCGAGGCACAATGAAAATATCCGCTCTGTTATTTAGTCAGTTACTTCAATCAACACACCCGCCTGCCCTCCTTCTCAATCTCTATATAATATAGGTATCTGTGGCGCAGGGGTTAGGTGCTCGTTTATAGTGCCAACGGTGCCAGGTTCGCATCCTTGTGGAGCTATCTGGATATTTTTCCAGAGATCCCTGATATCAGTGTAGGTGATATCGAGTTCCTATTCCTATCGGAGATGGACGATAAAACGTAGGTCCCGTATTCAATTTGAGCACGTAACAGAACCCTTGGCAGTTCAAAATCGAGAAGAGCAGGCTGGAAAGCCGCTGTCCAGACAAAATTCATTAGATAAGATTAAAATTAAAATTCCTACAAAAATATCTTCACCATCTTCAAAATTACACCGGTGACTCTTGCCGGTGCTAAGGAGTTCGTGAACTGCATCTTAGATCTTCCTGTATACAAAAGAGATCGGAGCACACATGGTTACTCACCGAAGTGCAATGATGATGGTCCTATCAATCAGTCAATCAATCAAACTCAATATCAATGTGTAGTAATATTCACTTTTCTGTCTCCATCTCTGTTAATATTTTTGTTCAACTTGTTTGGGAATATCACAATAAAAAAGGAAAAAAGGAACCCTTTCATACCTCGTGGCATATAGGACAATACTGTGTTAGGCCTGTATTTTCATTGACCGTCGGCACACGATGGGTGATGTGGTCAGCATCACGCCGGCCGCCTTTACTTTCCCAGAGCATGTCTGGTACCCAGTTGAGGCTGGGTCGACGCGAGAGCCGTCGCGGTCGGGAAAATTCCACGCCCACTGCGGAGTTGAATCCGGGCCACCAGCCTTGAGAAGCGAGTTCACTAACAACTACGCTACCGCGGCTCAGGGAATATCACAATGACATAACACAATCAAGCAACCCAGAATGTCACTTAACAAATAACAAATATGTTAATTTGTGTAACTAATTCTCATTCTTGGACACACAATCTAAACAATACTATTATTTGGAAAAACGTCATTACCTTCACCATCTTCATCATCACTGACATCTTCGCTTCAACATTTACCTGAACTGGACATCCAACATATCATGTCTCTTGCCCTCATGTTGCACTTTGACAGGATGCATTTTTTCTATCTCTTACCTGATGTAGTATTATATATATATATTCTTCTCGTACTGTTATACGTTATATATGACCTGTAAGTAATTTTTCCCTACCACTCTGTTATGGGCAACTCGTTCACTCTCTTCGATGTAATTGAGCCCGATATTTCTCATCTCTTTCAGCAAAGTTCGTTTACAGGTTTCTATAGGGCGTCTCTCTATGTTAAACCCTTTGCCTCCCCCTTGAATGTCAGCTTTGGTTTTCTTTGATTATTTCTTCTGAAAGTATGCCCAACATATCTTCATCTTCTTCTTCTTATAACAGTTATTACTAGTGGTTGACCAAACATTTCTCTGATTTCATCACTTCTGAATTCGTCCCATTTTATGTTTATTATTTTTCACATCTATTTTCATATGCGTTCAAATTGCTTTCTATATTTCTATAGTCATGTTCAAATTTTCGCTGGTATATGTTAGAATTGATACAACATTTCAATTAAAAATTCTCAATTTAGTTTTAATAGTATATAACGTGTAGTAATAATAATAATAATAATCATATGGGAAATGAGGAAACTAGAAGAATAGTGGGAACAACACCTGCTATTACGAGATTAATTGAAAAACAAAGACCCAAATAGTTTGATCACTTGGTGAGAATGAACCTGAATGCACCAGTTGCAAGAGCGTTCAACCTGAAAATGTAATCATCAAAAGAAAGGGACAGACAATTCGGATTTATGGAGCTACAAACATCTTAAAACTCCACAATACCACAGCATATCAAGTGACCAAGCGTGCACTATCTCGCACAGCATATCAAGTGACCAAGCGTGCACTATCTCGCACAGCATATCAAGTGACCAAGCGTGCACTATCTCGCACATATCATGACCGAGCGTGCACTATCTCGCACAGCATATCAAGTGACCAAGCGTGCACTATCTCGCACAGCATATCAAGTGACCAAGCGTGCACTATCTCGCACAGCATATCAAGTGACCAAGCGTGCACTATCTCGCACAGCATATCAAGTGACCAAGCGTGCACTATCTCGCACAGCATATCAAGTGACCAAGCGTGCACTATCTCGCACAGCATATCAAGTGACCGAGCGTGCACTATCTCGCACAGCATATCAAGTGACCAAGCGTGCACTATCTCGCACAGCATATCAAGTGACCAAGCGTGCACTATCTCGCACAGCATATCAAGTGACCAAGCGTGCACTATCTCTGAAACCGATCATCAGTTAAACCTGCTATATCTAACGGCAAAAAAAAGCAGAGAAGGACAACAGAAAGAATAAGAGAAAAATAATAATAATTTCCACAATCAAAAACTATATTTTGGTCAGAATGCGTTTCTTTGGTATAAGTACCCTCTGTAAGGTTTGTCATTTGGTAGCCGACCCTGAACATTTCTTAAACTTCTCTGACACGTCTACACTCCCACTTTTTGTCCTGGTGTCCATCTATAAGTATCGATCCGATGTAACCTTTTCACTGAGCCGTGATTAATGACCGGCTTTAAGGAGGAAAACCCCTGCAACGACGACTATCGTCCATTTTTATTATAGTCCGGTGGTTGGTGTGATAGAAAGCTTTAGTTAATTCTACGTATTACCGTTTCAATTGAGGTCTCTGGGGCGAAGTGGTCAGGCTGTTTATCTAGCGTTCCAGGGGTTGTGGGTTCCAATCTGGACCACATTATTTGGTTTACGAGTGAATATTTTACTATTGTTTTAAGGAGCTAAGAATTTCTTGACTTTTGTAATTATAATTCCGTGGCATTTCTTCGCAGAAGGGTTGAGTCATATATGGAAGGCTAGTTCAATGATGTTATTCCCTCGCTGTTTACTCTTTAATCTCTCTCTCTCTCTTTCTCTCCCTTTCTTTCTCGCTTACGCACGTAAAAATTAAATATCACACACACGCACAGACGCACGCACGTTATCTTCATTAACTATCGTCGTGACAGAAGTATCAAGGAAATGCTTTAGGAAGACAGTGGTGGACACCAGGAAAGATAGAATACGAAACGAGGACATCAGAAGCAGAGTGGGCATAACTTCATGCACCGAATATATTGAAAGACAACAAATGCAGTGGTTGGGACATTTAATGAGAATGGAATACAAGCAACCACCAATAACAGCATACAATAAAAGAGATCAGGTACTAGAGCCAAGGGAAGACTAAGAAAAAGATGGGTAGACAATATCAAGACCACACTAACTAAACACCGATATAACACAACTTAAAGCTTCCACACCTATGCTTAACGGCAAAAGTGGACAACCAATTCTATCATCCACACGGGGAAAGAGAATAGACAACAGACAAAAGCATTACTAGTCCAAACTTGGAGCATCCTTTGTGTGTGACGCATTTAGTGGGATGACCTTCGGGCATATAGATTACATGTGCTCTAGACGATATTCATTTCTTAATCCAGACCCAACGTAGAACATTTCTGACAGCTCTGTGTTTGTTGCTAAAGGTTCTAACCGTGAATAAGGAAGCCTCAGTTGATAACTAAATCGGCTATCTTGCAGCCACTTTCTGCAGATTGATACAACTTATATAACCAATAAATAAACAGGAAACATATATTAGCCTATATATTCTCTTATCCCGTTTTGCCTTTCAGCGTCAGGTTGAAATTGGAGACACCTGGAGTGAGCCTCTCTATGCGCCCTGTCTTTCGTTATCTACTCCAGTTCTGATTTACCTCACAGCTTCTTGACAAGAAGAGATTTCTAGAACAGGCTTTTGTGTGCGCTTCATAAACAGTGTCTTTCATCGCTTCTGTTATCTCTGAGGTCCACCTTTTGCGTGGTCGGTCATTTGCTTCGTATCCACTGTATCGGAGTAATATTGAAACTTTGTGGCGCACTGTCTGTTGGTAATCTGCTTATGAGGTTGAACCATTTAACTTGTTGTTTCTTCATGAAGTTCAGATGTTGTTCCCACTTTTTTTCATGATGTTTTTGTTCCTAAACCGGTCTCTTCTTGTTACTCCCAACACTCTGCGCAGACACTTCATCATAAATATTAGTTGCTTCTGGAAAAATAAATTACCAAACATAGGATTCGAACCACAACCCTAATTTCTAACGGCACCCATTGCCTAGCCCTACAGACGAGCGTTTTTAAGAACACATCCAGCTAGCTCAACATATATAGAAAATACAATTCTCTCTCTCGCGATCACCGCCAAGACCGATGTACCAGACCTCCTCATAAATTCTATTCATGTGGAAATTTGATTCATGCAGACTTAACATTGGTGTGTTTACGTCACATCTACAGCACCATTTGGAACTCTGGTGCTTATCCTTCGGCGATGTGTCTGGTTTCAGCCAGCGTTTACTCGGTTCGCTCTCCGTTGTGTAGCCATCTAGTGTTTTTTACGGTGAATGGTAGCTAGCCCCACGCCCAACCTCCCTATTCGCCTCTTACCACATGCATGGCAGGTAATAGTGGTGCTATTCTTTACACTCCAATTTGGGCTCCGGTAACCACTCGGGCGAAATACAATTCATTATGTCTAAGACAAAATATGTTTGCTACAACGCATAAAAAATGATAAACCATGCTACACACGAAAATACAGAGATATGATCAAGCAACAAGATGATTTAGAATCTTAACGACAATCCTATTAGCTAAAACCAGTTTAGAGCGTTGTCGTGATGTAGCGGCTGTCTCCTAAATCTGGATTTATTGATTGATTTATTGAATTAGTGATTGATTTATTGTATTCCAGAGTACGAGTCCGCACTCATGTTTTCCTGTGTCTGGTTTCTTACAAATATAATTCGTCCTGACATGGGCGTTTCTTGAGGACGCATTTGTTTAGGGGTAGTATTACATTTGTTGAAACCTAGAAGGATCATTATTATGCCCCAGGTTAAGAGGAGAAAATGGCGATGGGTCGTGCATACTCTGCGGAAGACAGTCAGGTGTCACCAGACAAGCACTTGAGTGGAACCCGCAAGGAAAACAAAAAGAGGACGCCCTAAACAGACCTGGAGACTAAAGGATATTCTTGAGGAACTAAAGGGTGCTCGACTATCCTGGTGTAACAGTTTCACTGTTATGCTAACTAGGTTATGGACGGGGGGTCAACAGAGAAAAGAACACCCCTTATTGTACTTGGCGTCCTTGACCAAGTTAGTAGTAAATAAATGTATTTACCAGTCCCAACTTGCTGCCAGTAGAGTGTTAAATTCATGAAATAGGTTCTAGCCCGAGGTAGGCGAGGACTCCTGTAAAATCGAGGATCTCGAACCAGAGAAGGGACAGTTGGGAGCTTTTGGTTTGGGCAGTAGGACAGTTACTCTAGAGAAGTTGTGGAGGACGGACAGATTATTTTTTTAGTGAGCGTAAGAGAGAGAATAGTTAGAATAGAGCAGCGGAACGGGAAGCCAAAATCTCTTGAGCGGAGAAGACTAGTTTTGAACACTTGAGCGTGTAAGTTAAACTTTTCGTAAATAGAGAGAAGCTGAACTAGTGTTATTTAGATTATAAGTTGTGATGAATGTGAGAACCCACAACTGAGGATTCTTTGAAGTGTTATTTAGATTATAAGTTGTGATGGATGTGAGAACCCACAACTGAGGACTCGTTGATGTGTTATTTAACTTATAAGTTGTGATGGATGTGAGAACCCACAACTGAGGATTCTTTGAAGTGTTATTTGATTTATAAGTTGTGATAGTTGTGAAAACCCACCACTGAGGATTCTTTGAAGTGTTATTTGATTTATAAGTTGTGATAGATGTGAGAACCCACAACTGAACATTTCTTGAACTTTGCATAATTAGTGGAGATGCTGAACTAGTGTATTTGATTTATAGGTTGTGATAGATGTGGAAAAAACCGACAGAGGGTTCCTTGAACTTTCTGTTAATTGTAGAGAAGCGCACTTAATGATTACACAATTGATTTTCAGGAAAGTTATTTATGTACTTTTGGTCTCATATCAGTTGAGAGAGTATGTATGTATGTTTACCAGTTTAGATATACAATATATATAGATACCAATAAACTTGTATAAGTTGTTTAGACAGTCTTGTGTGAATTTAATGTAGTCGATTGTCAGGTGTCGGACTTAGTGGTAGATGCTATTTTTTTCTCTTTATATTTCTGGGACCTTGTACCAGCCAGTCTGTTATTCTGTGAGACCATAAAGAAAACAGCCAGAGACCGAGAAAAGTGGCGAATAGCTGTTGAGGCCCTATGCTCCACCCCATCAGAATCGGGGGATAAGTAAGCAAGCAGGATGATTGATTGGATGTGTCGATGATACAATATCACGAATTGAGCAGTCACTCGCGAGGGTAAATTGCCGTGACTAGTTTATAATCGTGAAGATATGAACATGGTAAAATGGTTGATTCCCTACTAAAGTCAGGCATGGGTCTTCAGCATGTTTCGTCTCAGTGTAGCTTATGTTGATCATTGCTTTGTTAACCAGACAAGTCTGTATCCCAGGCGCATTGCCCGTCTGCCCAGCCTGTTCGTAGCGCGTTGGACTACGGGTGACTATCCCTCTGTGTGTGCGGGTTAAATTCCACTAGATAGCACAGATTCCACAGATTCACGGTGTTCGTGGCACCGAACCGAATGGTTACGATGTCCATAGCACCGAACCGAAGAGCTGAAAAGTTCAAGTGCTTCTTGATCGGAAAAAAAAAATCCCAGGCGCAGTACGAAAATGTAAATTAGGTCAAAATTCACTAGAAAACATAAATATTTTTTTTTAAATTCCAACAAAATATCTTCACTATCTTCACAATTAAATCGGGGACCCTATATATGTCTACAAAGTTCTAGCACTGCCAATGAGGTCTTACACCGGGACCCTATATATGTCTACAAAGTTCTAGCACTGCCAATGAGGTCTTACACCGGGTACCCTATATATGTCTACAAAGTTCTAGCACTGCCAATGAGGTCTTACATCGGGGATCCTATATATGTCTACAAAGTTCTAGCACTGCCAATGAGGTCTTACATCGGGGATCCTATATATGTCTACAAAGTTCTAGCACTGCGAATGAGCTCTTACACCGGGTACCCTATATATGTCTACAAAGTTCTAGCACTGCCAATGAGGTCTTACATCGGGGATCCTATATATGTCTACAAAGTTCTAGCACTGCCAATGAGGTCTTACATCGGGGATCCTATATATGTCTACAAAGTTCTAGCACTGCGAATGAGGTCTTACATCGGGGACCCTATATATGTCTACAAAGTTTTAGCACTGCGAATGAGGTCTTACATTGGGGACCCTATATATGTCTACAAAGTTCTAGCACTACCAAGGAGGTCTTACATCGGGGATCCTATATATGTCTACAAAGTTCTAGCAATGCCAATGAGGTCTTACATCGGGGACCCTATATATGTCTACAAAGTTCTAGCACTGCAAAGGAAGTCTTCCTGTATAAGAAATAAATCGGAGCACATGTGCCTACTCACAGAAGTGCAATTATGACAGTTCTACCAATCAATCAAATTAGGGTTTTGAAGATTATGTTTTCTGTCCTTGAATCGTCTGTGAACTTCCTAGAACTTGACAAAAATGTACATCCTTGCTGCAATAGTAATATCATTATCATGTGCCATAGCATGCTGCTAACTAACAATTCCGATGTTGATACTCTCTCCTCGTCATGAAGAGGAATGTCCAGAATTGTATTTCTCTATCTTCCTCCGTTACATCTCCCACTAATTTTTTCAATTGTAACAATGTGTTCTAAACCTCCCTTTGCTTATCTTCTTCTTCTTTTGTCGTCACACTGCTACCGGGTTGTTGCCCATTGTCGTGGTTTTCTGTTTTTGTCTTGCGCTGTTCTGGTGACTTGTGTGATTGTTATTTTTTCTCTTTAAAGGATTCTGCTCTACCATTTAACCATCTTTGTCGTGGTCTTCCTCTCGCCGTCTTTCCTGATGTTCTATTGTAGAAGACTTTGTATACTGTGGAGTTTGGATGGATTCTTATTAAGTGGCCAAACCAATTCATTCTTTGTTTCTCAATGTAATTCAAGCAAGGTTAAGTGCCAACTTTCTTTCTTATGCTGATGTTGGTGACTGTCTTTTCTGGTGTTGTTGGTAACTTTTTGAAGGAAGCGCATTTCACATGTAATTTTTTTTGTGACTGTGCTTATCACATGCCTGAAAAACGATGACTGACGTTTTTTTGCGTATATTAATATGTTGTCCTTGTGCCTTGACCTCTTTCAACACATCAACATTACGTATTTGTTGCCCATTGAATTTTTAACATTCTCCTGTAAAACCACATCTCTGTATCGACCTTCACATTTTGTTTATATTTGTGTATGGCATAATCGCAAAAAGAAGACGAATTCATTTTCTTCACAGACAATGTAACTGATCGTCTACAAATATCACTCATTTGCTTTGCTTTTTGTTACGCGGAAATAATCTGTACTTCATTTTTATTTTACTGGGGTTTTTTCCGCCTCGTGTGAATTCAGGAGTAATCATGTGGCCTAATATAGCGCATCTAACAGGTTGTTGAGTGAATGCGTGTATTCAACAGTGTCGTTCGCCGTTCAGGCGAATCTTACTCCGTCTTCCCAGGTACTTGTAATTTAGATCCCCAAGTAAAGGATTATGGTCTTCTGTAGTTCAAAATTATATGCATATTCCTTCAGATAAACATATATATTTCATCATCATCATCAAGTAACTTGTGGAACGTCGTTTTCATCGTAATTCGCCAGAAAAACTTTATCTCTAGCATGTTCTCCCGCCTCCTTCAGCTCAGTTCATGGTTTCTTTGATGTGCTCCCCTTTCGTCTTTGTCGTTCCCTGCCTAGTACTCCATGAACCATACCTTCCATTACCGTTCTCTCCAAACCACTCTGAGACACACACACGCACACACACGCATATATATATAAATTGTTTCCCACAAACACATATATCCATTCCCTCACACAAACACACACATATCCATTTCCTCACACAAACACACATATATCCATTTACTCACACAAACACATATATATCCATTCCCTAATATAAACTTATATATATCCATTTCCTCACACAAACACACATATATCTATTTCCTCACACAAACACATATCCATTTCCTCACACAAACACACATATATCTATTTCCTCACGCAAACACATATACATTTCCTCACACAAACACATATCCATTTCCTCACATAAACACACATATATACATTTCCTCACACAAACACATATATAAATTTCCTCACACAAACACACATATATCCATTCCCTCACACAAACACATATACATGTATATCCATTTCCTCACACAAACATATATATATCCATTTCTTAATACAAACTATATATCCATTGCTACACAAAAACAACTTCTCACTAAACACCTCTGCCAACGACAGTTACATACAAAGATTGCTCACAAATGTAAGCAATTGCAGCGTAATGTTATATCGATGAGAACTAAGAAATATCATTAGACATGTTGTTGATAGCTTGAGAAAGTTAGTTTCATGCTGAAACTACGTTAGTATATTGCTGCACTTTCTCCTCAATCGGGTTATTTCTATGCAGAGAAATAAAGATAGTCTAGACCAGTGTTTCCCAGACTGGAGTCCGCGGACCACCGGGAGCCCGCGAGGTACTGACAGATGGTGCTCAAACACTTGAAGAAATATTATGATCTTTGACATTTCAATCCCTCCCTCCCCCAAAAAAAAAAACAAAACATTTGTTAAACAGTTAGAAAAACATTGGTAAACTAGCATGGACCTGTTAAGGCAGTAGACAAACATATATGTGCTTTTGAATATAAATGTTACAGAAGAGTCCTTCGTATATCTTGAACAGAGAAGAGAACAAATAGATCTATCCAGAAAGAACTCAAAATCAAAGAAAACTGGATGATGCTACAAATAAAAAAGAGAAAATTGAGATATTTGGGACATATAAAAAGACATGAAGGGCTGGAGATGACCATCATGGATGGAGGCATACCGACAAAGAGAAGAAGAAGAAGACCACGGATAAGATGAATTCAAGATGTAAATGATGGTTTGAGGTAAGCATGACGGCTGCAGAAGCGGGACATCTGGCCTATGAGAGAGAGAAATTCAGGAAGACTGTTGGGGTGGCAAAGTTCTGCTCAGGACACGCTAATTGATGATGATGAGACTAGCTCTGCTTCGAAATCAAAAGACCCGCACCATACCGGAGTCATAATGTTTGACATCACAAATAAAAGTCGTTTAAAGTTTTCCGCACTCTGAGAAATTGGAGCCAGCTTGTTTGTTGTTGTTGCGTAATAATAACACCGTCACTAGAAGATTTTCTTACAAAGAAACTTGTGCTGGTCTGCGGCAGCAAAATGTCTTTAAAAAGGGGATCCGTGGTAATACAAAGTTTAGGAACTGCTGGTCTAGACCAATGCTGTCCAACTTTTTTATATATTCCAGCGCATACGAATGATGGATGGGGTGTCATGGGCGTAGTGTTGCAATTGCAGTAATAGTGCTAATATTTATGACAAATTAAAGTAATATTAATCCAAATAGCAACGTATGAAATCTGAATCCTGACTAAACTTTTTAATTTTATTTTTAATATTGTGCGTATTAAAAAATAAGAAAATAAATGTTATTGTTTTTAACCAAGCAATGGTGGCAGAAAAATTTTACTACAGATCACAAATCAATATTTTGTAAATTTTTTTTTACTGTAGGTTACTTTTTCGAATAATTTTATGTAGGCTGTGCATTTTTCTTGAATCATATTCCAGATAATGAAATGTTCTCCGAAACGTTGACTTTGTCGGTAAGTAATTTTTTTTTACAAAATCACGATTGTACATTTATTTTTTTTATTTTTTTTCATACTATCTGTATTAATTTATCTTGTTCATTTTACGCTATGATGATATAAATTCAGATCAAGTATCATGTTCATGTGAAAGATTTTCTTCTTTCTCCTACACTCCATATTGATAGCTTTGTGATTTATTATGTGAGCTGAGCCAAATATCGATTTACGTTGTGCGAGTTATGCGCCTACAAGTAGGCCAGCACATACGATTTATGCGATGCTTTTTATTTACTAGGGTAGCTTCCCTAGGCCCTACCCCAGTTGCCTCTTACGACATGCCTTGTAGGTTGCAGTGTTAATATTTTGTGTTCCCCTTGCAATCTCCAGCAAAAACACGAGTGACATGGAAGATCAACTGTCCATCTCTTTAGAAGTCTTCTCATTGACATAATTGTCTCTCTCTTGTCAGCGTGAATTCAATTGACGCTTCTATTATTCTTTTAGCAGTGATGCGTCTTTTATGTGTCATAAATGTTTGAATTTTCACATTTTTCGTGTTGTCTTTCAACAATTTTCATTACATTCTTAAATTGTATGTGGCTTTTTTTCCCCCCTCTCTATTCCGTGAAACTGAATGACGCCCATCGTATCTTCAGTTCACGCTTCGAATGCTTTCATTATGTTCTTTGATTGTTTGTGAGTGTTCCTTGTCTTTGCACATTAGAGAAGTGTAGAATATACATTATAATTGAAACATAGAAACAATAATTAGTCAATTTTATATATGATAAACTTATAAATAAAGAAATCAGAAGAAGACTGGATGTGAAACCAGTCATGTAATTCATAAAAGGACAACAGATTAAATGGTTTGGGTACCTGACAAGAATGCTCTAATATCGATTACCACAGAGAGCCCACATTGATAAAGTATAATGAGTACAGAGTATTAGAGTAGATCATGCAAAAAAATGGAGCGACGGTGTCAAGAACAGTATTCAATTTATCAAGTGTCATGCTTATCGTCGTAGGTGAATATGTCTCTCTACAACTCTCTCTCTCTCTCTCTCTCTCTCTCTCTTCTCTCTTCTCTAAGGTGCAGTTAATTAGTTCTGACGTCGATCTTTTGTTGAACTACAATGTCAGACCATCCAACATCTTTCCCTTCTGTCTTTCACGATCTCTCCTTCAATGAATTGTACATGTTGTCACTAAATGTTCTAAACCTCCTCTTTGCATTATATGCCGAAGAACATAGAATGTCTGATTCGTATTCTTTGGATAAGGTTTTTGTGTGTAGACCTATTTTAAAATCTCGACATTATTTTTTTCTTTTTTCTCTGTCCATAGAAATTTTCATGACGTGAAAGAAATTTTTTTCGATTAAAAAAAATATTCAAGCCAAGTCTTTTGGCTTCGAAATCCCGCTCTGAGTCTTAGTCTCACAGGAATACGTAAAAATGTCTGGGAATAATGTTCTCATCAGTCTGGTTTTCGATCCTGCATGAGACGTTTTGACATTTACACAGAGACTTTATGCGAGTAATTTCTGCAGATAAATGTCAGAACATTGGCTTACATACATTTATTTCATTTATCTCACATAAATATATTTATAAATATATTGTTACCTGACTGTTTATGGAAACGAAAAAGAAAACGTACGCAGACATATTAAGAAGCCATATATATTTTGGTTTTTCCGGTGTGAAATTTTCCAATGATATAGCGTGTAGGATGCACATTTGTGAATTGTATGTAAATATAAATCTGTTAATTTGTAAACTGTAGTTAATACTGCTAAAATCACTAATGATGAGGTGTTGAATGAGGTCAAGACACAAGAAAACTTATTATCAATATAAGAAAGAGGCAGTCATCATTTTTCGGACATGTGATGAGGAAGGGAGGCTTAGAACATATTGTAACAACTGGTAAAATCGAGGGTAGACAAGACAGAGGAAGACAGAGAGAGAAATGTTGGATAGCCTGACTTCATGGCACAGTAGAGCGTCAACATCTGAATTGATAGCAAACACCAAAGATAGAGATCTGTGGAGATCCATTATCGCCTACGCAAGCCGGCACGGCACCTGATGATGAGTTAATATAAACTGGTAATTCAACTATAGATAAAAGAAATTAAAAGAAAGCTGAACATTGCTTTGCAAAAAGTAAAAGAACTAACACACCTATGGAAGGAAACTGACATAAGAACAAAAATCAAGTTTTTGGGGGATTTTTCCGATCCAGAAGCACTTGAGCTAAAAGCTCTTCGGCTCGGTGTCATGGACATCGTAACCCTTCGGCTCGGTGCTACGAACACCGTAAATCTGGGGAACCTGTAGCTTTTCTGCCAGTCCTCGGATTTGAACCCGCACTTACAGAGGGATAGTCACCCGTAATCCAACGCGCTACGAACACGCTGGGCACGCGGGCAAAAAAAATACATATGGTTGTGAGACATGGACCATTGACAAAGCGGCGGAGAAGATAATTAATGATTTTGAATGCAAATGCTACAGAAGAGTACTTAGAATATCATGGAAAGAGAAAAGAACAAATTCTTCTGTTCTATAATAGCTTGATATTAGAGAGAGATGGCTATTAAACAGCTTAACATCGAGGAAAATTAAATATTTCGGACACATCAAATGACATGAATGCCTAGACAAGATCTTCTTCTTCTTTGCATTCGTTCTTTACCACCAATTTTATCACTCTTTGAGATATGTTTGATCTTTTGCCAAGAACGTGTATACGTTGCACATTGGTTTGGTAGGCCCCAAACGCATAGACTTCTACATGTTTAGGACACCTGCATCGATTTCACCCAAACCTCCTCAGTCGCCTTTTACGACATGCATGGCTGGTAATAGTGGTTCTATTCTTTACACCCAAAATTGGGCCCCGTAACCACTGGGTGCCTAGAGAAGATAGTTTTGAAGGGAATGGTGCATGGACGAAGAATGAGAGGAAGACTTAGAAAAGGATGGGTGCAAGAAGTCATTGAGGATCTGAGAATAACTGCTGCTGACGCCGGTCAACTTGCACAGACCAGAGTTTTTCAGGACTTCTGTCAACTGGGAGCCAAGTTCCGGAAAGGACAAGCTACTTGATGATGATGATGATGTGAACCATTTCTTGTTCTTGCGATCTTCTTTATCTTCTTTCTCTAATCTTTTTACCTCACATCGTCAGGATAAGAAGAGATTTCTAGAACGATTTAATGTCTCGATAAAAGTGTTTCTAGCTGTTATCAGCCCAGGATGAAGAGATCTTCTGCTGTCTCACATCGTCAAGATAAGAAGAGATTTCTAGAACATGTCTCACATCGTCAGGATAAGAAGAGATTTCTAGAACATGTCTCACATCGTCAGGATAAGAAGAGATTTCTAGAACATGTCTCACATCGTCAGGATAAGAAGAGATTTCTAGAACATGTCTCACATCGTCAGGATAAGAAGAGATTTCTAGAACATGTCTCACATCGTCAGGATAAGAAGAGATTTCTAGAACATGTCTCACATCGTCAGGATATCCAGTTATCAGAGTAGCATTGCTCTTTGAAGCAAACTGTCTGTTGGTAATATGATTATGTGTTTGGACCATTTCATTTTTTGTTTTTTTATTAAGTACAGTATTAGTGTTGTACCTATTTTTTAATTAAGTACAGTATTAGTGTTTGTACCTATTTTTTATTGTACATATTGTTGTTGTACCATTTTATGAGTCAGTATTATGTATTGTGTATTTTTTTATTAAGTACAGGATTAGTGTTGTGCCTATTTTTTTATGAAGTACAGTATTAGTGTTGTGCCTATTTTTTAGAAGTACAGGATTAGTGTTGTGCCTTTTTTTGATACAGATTAGGGTTGTGCTAGTTCCTTGTTTTATTAAAGACAGTTCTAGTGTACTGCCGTATTTTATGAAGTACATTATAGTGCTGTCCTATTTTTATAAGTAAGTATTAGTCTTGCCTATTTTATGACAAGCATTGATTTTTGCTTCTAGCAATTTTTTAAGACTGTTTATGATGTGCCTCTTTTTATAGAAGTATTGTATATTCACAACTTTAATTGGACAGTATTAGTTGTGCCTATTTTATCAAACAGTATTAGTGCTGTGCTTTTTTTATGAGTTCACATGTTTGTGTTATGCCTATTTTTACATACGCTTTAGTTTGTGCCTATTTTATAGTACAGTTAGTGTCTGTCCTATTTTTATTAAGTACGATTCATGTTGTGCCTATTTTTTAGTACAGATTAGTGTTAGTGCTATTTTATAAGTCAGTATTAGTGTGATAGCGCTACTTTTAATGTCGCCTACAGTTTAAAAGTAGGCTATTTTATAGTACAGTATTAGTGTAGCCTATTTTATCTGAACAGATTAGTGTTGTGCTATTCTTAAGTACAGATTATGCTGTACCTCATTTTTAGGAAGACAGATTAGTGACACTGGCTATTTTATGAGTCTCAGCATTAGGTTGTGCCTATTTTATGAAGTAATATAGTTCTGCCATTTTTATGAAGTAATTCATGGAATGAATGTTTGCACAGGAAGTATATGTGTCCTCACTTGAATAAGTACTACATAGGCTCTATTTTATGAAGTACATATTAGTGTCCAGATTTTTAGAACTAAAAATTAATAGCTGTTATTCTTTTTATGCGTACAGTATTAGTGTTGGACCTTTGTTTTAATACAGATTAGTGATGTGCCTTTTTATGAGTCAGTATAGTTTGCTAATTTTTGAAGTACAGTTAGTTTTGCCTTTTTTTGAAGTATAGCATTACTGTGGCCTATTTTATGAAGTCAAGCCTACAGGTGACCTATTTTTGATTGTCAGTATTAGTGTTGAGCCTATTTTATGAAGTACAGTATTAGTTGTGCCTATTTTATTAAGACAGGATTAGTTGACGTCCTATTCAGAAGACAAGATTATGTTGGCCTATTTTATGGAAGTACAGATAGTGTTGTCCTTTTTTATGAAGTACAGTATTAGTAGTTAGTTTTTTATGAAGACAGTATAGTGTTGCTGCCTATTTTTTATGAGTCAGTATTAGTGTTGTGCCTATTTTTATGAGTACAGTATTAGTGTGCTGCCATTTTTTGGAAGTACAGTATTAGTGTTGTGCCTATTTTTATGAAGTACAGTATTAGTGTTTAGCCTATTTTTATGAAGACAGTATTAGTTGTCCTATTTTTTATGAAGTACAGTATTAGTGTTGTGCCTATTTTTATGAAGTACAGTATTAGTGTTGTGCCTATTTTTATGAAGTACAGTATTAGTGTTGTGCCTATTTTTATGAAGTACAGGATTAGTGTTGTGCCTATTTTTATGAAGTACAGGATTAGTGTTGTGCCTATTTTTATGAAGTACAGTATTAGTGTTGTGCCTATTTTTATGAAGTACAGGATTATGTTGTGCCTATTTTTATGAAGTACAGGATTAGTGTTGTGCCTATTTTTTTATGAAGTACAGTATTAGTGTTGTGCCTATTTTTTTATGAAGTACAGGATTAGTGTTGTGCCTATTTTTTATGAAGTACAGGATTAGTGTTGTGCCTATTTTTTTATGAAGTACAGTATTAGTGTTGTGCCTATTTTTTTATGAAGTACAGGATTAGTGTTGTGCCTATTTTTTTATGAAGTACAGGATTAGTGTTGTGCCTATTTTTTATGAAGTACAGTATTAGTGTTGTGCCTATTTTTATGAAGTACAGGATTAGTGTTGTGCCTATTTTTATGAAGTACAGGATTAGTGTTGTGCCTATTTTTATGAAGTACAGTATTAGTGTTGTGCCTATTTTTATGAAGTACAGTATTAGGGTTGTGTCTATTTTTATGAAGTACAGTATTAGTGCTGTCCTATTTTTATGAAGTACAGTATTAGTGCTGTGCCTATTTTTTATGAAGTACAGTATTAGTGCTGTGCCTATTTTTAGGAAGTACAGTATTAGTGTTGTGCCTATTTTTCCTGATGTCTTTATTTCTAAACCGGTCTCTTCTTGATACTCCCAGCATTCTGCGCTGACACTTTATCTCTGTCCTGGATAGTTTTCTTCTATCGTTTGATGTCAATGTCCAGGTTTGCCACCAACAACATTATTCTTTTGCAAATCTGTGTTTCAAGACTTGCTCTTTTGAGCTTACTCCTGGTTTTATAGGTATTGTGTTTGTATTAATTTTCAAAGACTAAAGACTTGGCGCGTGAAAATCTCCGTGGCGAAGTATTCAAACCAATGTGTTAGTATTGCTTTTCTTCTGATTGATTTCATCATAGTGTTTGTCATTTAATGACACGCTACTGGTACATTCCATTACTCTCCTGTAGCTACTTCATTGACCAGTTGATCTGCTGTCTCCTTTTCTGATATTCAAGTTCACACTTCATATTGGATCAGAACAAACAGTTTCTTTTTCTTAATGGACGTATCTCTAGTGTAACCGATTAATCTAGTGTGACGGATTAGC
Source organism: Arion vulgaris (assembly GCA_020796225.1). Taxonomy (NCBI): domain Eukaryota; kingdom Metazoa; phylum Mollusca; class Gastropoda; order Stylommatophora; family Arionidae; genus Arion; species Arion vulgaris. The sequence continues at coordinate 17,899,452 of CM036766.1, forward strand.
GTAGAGCATAAGCGTTCGCCTATCGGCTCTGACACAAGAGGGTTGCGGGTTCAATCCCGTACTTGACATTACCCACTTGAGAAAATGAGCTAGTCTCCTGCACACTAGGACATATAAATGGGAAGTGAAGTTACTTAATACCCTACGGTCCGAAAAGACTACGAGAACTAAAAAAATTAAAAAGCCGATTATTCCTCTACTTCTGCGTTCTCACTAGATTGGGATTTCGGATTCTCTAATAAAGGTAGCCGTCTGCCTCAGATTGTCAGACGAACCATACAGTTTGTCTTAGACGCTGGTGTAAGTGGGCTACCTCTTTCTTCCTAGGTCTGCATACTTGGGGCAGTTCTGTAGGATAAGCTCTGTTATACTCGCCAAGCCACAGGGACACAGGTCGTTGGTGTTTATCTTGAATTTAGTGTACAGGTGATGTCTCAAAAGCCTTCATTTCCAAAACTGTCCAGATGTTGACAATGTGTTTGCGACGATCGCGAGATGCTCAGTACTTAATCAACAACTGACATAGCTAATTAATGAAGCAGAAGAACAGACTGTCATTGGTTCTTCTTGCGTGCGACAATCATAAAGTTAAGTTGTGCGAGACACTGCTTGCAGCACTGCATCGTTTTTCACTAGCGGCTCTCTGTGACGTAGAGGTTAGGTACTCGTCTCTCGTGTCAAAGGTACCAGGTTCGCTCCCTCGTGGAGCCATCTGGATATTTTCTAGAGATCCCTGATCTCAGTGTAGGTAAGATCTAGTTCCTAGCCCTATCGGAGACGAACGATAAAGCACAGGTCCCATGTTCAATTTGAGCATGTAAAAGAACCCTTGGCAGTTCAAAATCATGAAGAGCAGGCTGGAAAGCTGTTGCTCGGGAAAAATTTATTAGAAAAGATTAAAATTAAAATCCCTACACAAATATCTTCACCATCTTCAAAATTAAATCGGGGACCCTCGCCGATGCTACGGGGTTCGTGCACTGCACCTGCTTCCTGTTTAAGAAGGAGATCGGAGCACACATGGTTACTCACCGAAGTGCAATGACGATAGTCCTATCAATCAATCAATCTCTCTTCTTCTTCTCTTCTCTCGTACGTCCGCTGTTAATTCAGGCGGAAAGTCATGACGTCTGGTATTGCGCTTCTGACTGATTTTTGCGTGGACCTATATTACCCTTTACAGGCATCCATCAACCATATGGACAGCCTCGCCGACTTCAGGGGTACTTGAAGATTAGATCCTTCAAGTGAGGTCGCTGCAGGAGACCTATTGTCCTTGTAACTCTTTCTCGGACAGAGTTAGTGAAGGCGGAACGTATGACTTCAACATCGGCGTTCCTGCCTTTGGTGAAGTCGTTCCGTGTGCATCGTAAGAGAAACACTCTTTAATTATCTTTTTGTGACGTAAATTTGGGCTTTGATCTGCGCCAAAGAGCATAGCTTACTTTGCGCTGACTGGGTGAGATCGCTCCGGTAAAGACCTGAGCGATCTCGACCCTTCTAGGGCTAGTCACAGGAATGGTCACCTTTCTTGTATTCATGGCTCTGTTATGATCATTTTCGTCGTATATTTGGGCTTTTTGATCTTCACCAAATAGTATGTCTACAATATGCGCTCTTTCTAACTATATGAGATCCTTCCGGATTAGGAACATTCTCAGTCATTGGAAACGCATGTGCTTTGTCAAACAAACGATCATATGTTGGCGATATGCTTAGCCTTTATGTGATCTGAGCCATGGTGTTGGACGTCATCTGTGTAGAATGATCGGCGTCCGAAAAGTATAGCCCTTAGTCTATGTTTGGGTTTGTAAATCAATCAATCAATCATTATGAAGATTGTAAGAAATACTGTATAAATGAGTTTAAGGCAAAGGATTGCACCGGGGTTTACCCACATGGCTCGGTCCTCTCGCAGAAATGACAGGCCACCTGCCGAGAATATTGCTCAAAGCTCTAACTTAGTAGCTATGGCAACAATCTTAGGGGTTTCTGGGGAAAATACACTCATAAACAGAATGGAGCGGTCCGGATTCGAACCTACGACCTTCGGATTGCAAGACAAGGGCGTAACCATTTAGCTACAGAGACATGTAATTGAAGTGTATTCGACGCAGCATGTTACAATGGTCGATAGCCTACTCAACAAAGGTGAATCCATGTAGGTGCGATGAACGGAAATCTACAAATCTGGTCTGGTCAGAGCGGATCAGATCAGATCGGAAGGAAACCGAGGGAGGCTGCGGTGATAGATGTAGTTATCACATTCCACTCATTTAAAAAAATAACTTGCACGACATCTAATGAGATAATCCCATCATATCAATCCAAATTTATGACAATCGGTGTATTCTAAACACGTTATGCAAATCCACGTCAAAGCTTCTAGGTCGAATATTATCTTAATTATAAAACTTAATTATAAAACTTAATTATAAAACTTAATTATAAAACTAATTATAAACTTAATTATAAAACTTAATTATAAAACTTAATTATAAAAGTAGAACATGTGGCTTCAATGTCGGATTGCAGAATACCCAAACGACCCTTTTATAGTGAGCTGCATAGCGGTAAACACTCAAAAGGTGGTCAGAAAAAGCGATTCAAAGACACACTCAAGAACTCGATGATATCCTTTGGCATAGATGTCGACAACTGGGAGAATGTTACTCAAGACAGTTCAGCTGGCGCACTCTTCTTCGACACGGTTCTTCGGCCTGCGAGGCAGGTAGAACAGCATGGATGGAACAAAAAAGTCAAAATAGAAAGGCAGTAAAATTCCCCACAAGTGCAAGCGTACCTTGCCCACATTGTACAAGAACACTTCAAGCCCGCATCGGGCTCACTAGTCATCTACGCACACACAGACAAATATAACGCAACTACATTTCCTTGGATGCATCATCATTTATTCTAAAACTGATTGTATGTTTGTGTGTCACAGGAAAACTAGAGAATGCTAACTCTGGAATCATTATATGTGGTCATCTTATTTCTGTAGAAATGTGTAGGTCTACGCGACCATTTTCAACTTTTTTTATGTGATTTTTGTTACCTAGTTATGTGTTAGTTAAGTTTGTTAACAATTTTATATCTTCCATATCGTGTTCAGTCAGACATTATTTTAAAGGGAAATTAGTATGCGCAGTGATAAACGGGGAAAAATATAGTTGCACTATTCGTTACTGGGCTCACTGGGTAGCCAAGAATAGTAACACTGCAACCTACAAGACATTCGTAAGAGGCAACTACGGTAGCGGCTTATGGAAGCTACCATCCTAGTAAATAAAAAGCGTCGCAGAAATCGGATGTACTGACCTACTTGTAGGCGCATAACTGGCACAATGTATAGTCACTCTTAGGCTCAGATCACACACAGATCACAAAGAGTTATTTAGCAAGTGTGTCGATATGGAGCGTTCGAAGAAGAAGATGCCATGAGGTATATTGTTGCATACAGTGCTAGGTCCTTATTGTCATACAGTGCTAGGTCCTTACTGTCATACAGTGCTAGGTCCTTATGTCATACAGTGCTAGGTCCTTACTGTCATACAGTCTAGCCCTATTGCTAAGTGCTAGGCCCTTTATTATCATACAGTGCTAGGTCCTTACTGTCATACAGTGCTAGGCCCTTATTGTTCGTTGACATACAACACTCCGAGGGTATTGTGATCAACATCACATATGCGACATTTGCTTTTACTGTTTCTCTGATATCCAATTGAAGATGAGACGATGAGAGTCGTTACGTTTGAAGCAAATTGCACACTTAAAGTTCATGCGAAGCTGGGTTGTAAAACTATAGTTCGTTCCAAAATTCGTGATCATCTTTACCGACCGATATAAAATCATCCACTTGACAGAAATTCTTGATTTTTGCATTTTTATATAGGTAACAGTGACGACGTTCCAAAAGTATTTTTGCCCACCCAAACCTTTAGTTCTGTAAGAATTTTATTATATGTTATTACTAAATTTACCGCGATGTTGATCTGGTATACTTGTCGAAATTTTACAGTACAAGTGTCATTTCAACTAAGCATTTCCGTGTTCCAAATGCAATTCAGTGCACGTCAAAATCAGGAATCCTGTGCAATTAATCCGTTCACAATGTTTCCTACCGACTGTCATTGGCGTATGTACACAACATTTACTTTCATTTATAGAAGTGGAAGGTATCATTTGTTCACTATGTGACCTTTCTTTTTATAATATGTAATAGGAATACGCCTTTGAAATCATTCGCCACAATTGTGTGTATTACTGTAATTCTAAACTTTGATTATCATTTTGTTGTGCTTATGCAAAATTATATAACAAAAACGTTTTTGCATCAACTAAGCTACCTACCAATTATTTAAACATGGATTCGTAACGTCGTGAGGTATATAAGACTGCATGCAAAAAAATACTTGTATCCATCAGATAGATTTCGTACAAATTAAACCTTAGTGTGATCACGAATTTTGGAACGAACTATAGATGAATTATGTAATATTGAAATTGTTATTCTCACACAGAGTAGAATAAATTACGCGTTGACACTGACAAATAATAACTACATTGCTTAAGTTTGTAAACTAAAACGTAAAGTACATCAGGCTGTTTTAATATCTTTTTCTTCTTCTTCTTCTTCTCTAATCTTGTTTTCAATCACAGCGTCAGTAAAGGAAGATATTTATACAGTAACTTAAAAGCAGCCCCAGTCATAAATTTCCCAGGTACGCATTTCATCTTGTCTATTTACTATTTAAACCGGTTTTGACTAGCTTGTCCTACGTCATTTCATCGCCCTTTCCCGCACTACAATTACACACCATCATACAACCTTGACCTAAAGTACGTCATAACTGAACCTTCTCATTTCCATACATATATGCCAGATTAGCTCCATTCACAGGTTGCTTTTAAGTTGAACACAACATACTTTTGTGTGCGCTTCATAAATAGTGTCTTTCAATGCAACTGTTATTTCTGTGATCCACCTTTTTCGTGGACCACCTTTTGCTTTGTATCAAGTGTATGGGAGTAGCATTGCTTGTTGAAGAGCACTGTCTCAATGAATGTGATGTTTGCATTGTAAAACATAGATTTAGTATGTGTTCTGTAATAATGAACATAAGATAGAAACTAAATCTTGAAGATGGAATGAAATCGAGGAATGTATGGTCGGTCATTAATAGTAACTGCTATAAATGTTCTGGGACGAACATTATCTTAATTATAAATCTGATTGTATGTTTGTGTGTCCCAGGAAAACTGATTGTATGGTTGTGTGTCACAGGAAAACTGATTGTATGGTTGTGTGTCACAGGAAAACTTATTGTATGGTTGTGTGTCACAGGAAAACTTATTGTATGGTTGTGTGCACAGGAAAACTTTATTGTATGTTTGTGTGTCCCAGGAAAACTGTCTGTTTGTGTTCCCAGGAAAATCTGATTGATCTGTTTGTGTGTCCCAGGAAACCTGTCTGTTTCTGTGTCCCAGGAAAACTGTATGTTTGTGTGTCCCAGGAAAACTTATTGTCTGTTTGTGTGTCCCAGGAAACTGTATGTTTCTGTGTCCCAGGAAAACTGTTGTTTTGTGTCCCAGGAAAACTGTTGTCTGTTGTGTGTCCCATGAAAACTTGAGAAAAGCCAACTCTGGAATCATGGCATGCTGACAACTTATTCCTGTAGAAATGAGTAGGTCGACGCAACCATCTGCAACTCTTTGTATGTGATTTCTTTACCGGGTTATGTGTTAGTTAAGTTGATTAATGCGACGACAGGCTCGGTGAAGAAATGATCAAAGATTTGCAAAGCAGACATTGAAGTAGAAGACAAAAGGTTCAAGAAAGAAAGATGGCCTGTGGAAACCCTGAAACTAGCTTTATTGAGAGAGGCGAGAAGTATCGGAGACTCAATTCCATGGAAGAGATTGAACGGGTTGATCAAGATAGAGCTGGATTGAAAATTGATTGCAAAACCTATGCAATGTATAACGTTACAAGTGGAGCCCAGTGTGTTCTATAGTAAACAATAGATTAACGTAAATAATGTTATATGCATATATATATATTTTTTTTTTTCATGCCTGAGGTGCAGATTGAGGAATGCGTTTAATCAGCGAGCCACGGGAACCATCAATATGCATAATCTTCTATATCTGTTTGGGGAGACTGAGCACCTATAGGTCTGCCCGGAGTGCAGTGACGTCAGTTCAGTAAGCAATAACCAATAATGCGTGATTGACGCATATTTGTATGCCTCTATTATGGTTCATGGTATGAACTGAGTTAACTTAAATGAAGTTTAACAATTTACACTCATGAATGAATCGCCGTTCATCCCACAACATGATGACACCATACACTCATGCTTTACACAACACAGTGGTAGCCAGCCATAAACCCAAGAGAAGGTCTGCCAGCAGGAAAGCAATCACTGACATTATTAAAAAAGCGTTGAACCTGAATCTGTGACCAGCAATATCGAAAACTACCGCTCTAATGTTGTTCGCAACGAGTTTTTGCTGGGAATATAGATGATGTAATGTGATATGATTTTTCTGTTCCATTTTACAGTGTATTTTATTTATATTTGCAATATATCTTCACACGAACATTGATTTAATAATCAGTATTAGCGGTTCTCAACATTTTAACAGGATGTCTCTGTGCCGTAGAGGTTTATGTGCTGGTCTCATGTGTCAAATGTACCAGCCTCGCTCCCTCGTGGAGCTATTTGTATATTTTTCTAGAGATACCTGATATCAGTGTAGGTGAGATCGAGTTCCTAGTACTGTCGAAGACGGACGATAAATCGTTGGTCCCGTGTTCAATTTGAGCACGTAAAGGGATTCTTTGGCAATTACAAATCGAGACGAGCAACCTGGAAAGCAGCTTCTCGAGAAATTCATTAGAAAAGATTTTAAACAAAACTACTACAAACATATCTTTTCCATCTTCAAAATTACATAGAGGACCCTAGCCGGTGCTACTGAGTTCGTGCACTGTAACTGAGATCTTCCTGTGTAGAAAGAGATCGGAGCACACATGGTTACTCACCGAAGTGCAATGACGATGGCCCTATCAATCCATCAGTCAACATTTTAACACCGGAACCGATTTTTAACTGAAAGTAGTCTCATTTATAATCTCAGCAAAGTTATCTTTACTATCATCCCTCCCACTTATTTGTTCCTCGCTAAGCTTAGAGCTCGATTTGAAACTTACAGTCTATTTAGGTAAGATGATCGCCTCTCGCTCCAAGTCTACATGGTTCGCACCCCGTATGAAGCGATTGGGATATTTTCAAGTGATTCTGATCTCAATGTAGGTGAGATTAATTTCCTAGTTTTACAAAATACAAAAACAATAACGATACACAGCAACGTTTCGACTAAAAGGCCTTTATCAAGCAAAGTATATGGCAGACGCGAATTTATTCACTTCTTACACGGCCCTGAACGTATAGAATCATATAATAAATTACTAACGGCCCTAAAATGAAAATCTGTAACTAAAAACGAATAACGAAATAAGCGCAAAAAAGTAGAAGTTGAAAAAAAGATAAACAATTAAAAATCAAATATATATAACATATATTCATTTAGCATACAAACATACAGAATACAAATAGAATCAAATAGAAAATCAGGTATAGCTATATAGTTTTAATGCAGTCTTCCCTTATATCGATATTACTGCTCAAACTGGACACGTTAAAGAACCCTTAGCTGATGAAAGATAATAAAGGTAGACTGCAAAGCTCCTGCCAGGGAAAAATTCGTTTAAAATGTTGAAATAAAATTTCCTACAAAATATGTTACAATCTTTAAAGCTACAATGTAGACGTCCAGCGGTGTTGCGGGGCTCTTGCTCTGCCGCTGAGATCTTCATGTGTAATAAAGAAATCAGAGCCACCAGAACAGCGCAAGACAAACAGAAAACCACGACACTGGGCAACAACCCGGTAGCAGTGTGACGACAAAAGAAGAAGAAGAGCACACATGATTATTATTCTTCTTCTTCTTCGAACGTAACACATCGTGCACTTGTTAACCACTCTGTGTGATTTGTATATGATCTGAGCCTAAGAGCGATTGTACGTTGTGCCAGTTATGCGCCTACAAGTAGGCCAGCACATCCAAATTCTGCGATGCTTTTTATTTACTAGGTAGCTTCCTAGGTGCTATATCAGTCGTCTCTTAAACATGCCTGTAGGTCGCAGTGGTACTATTCTTTGCTTCCTTGCGGCCTCTGCCCAAACGGACGGGTTATTCACCGAAGTGCAATGATGATGATCATATCAATAAATAAATCAATACAATTTGAAACACCTTCGTGAATCGTGTCTGGTTGCTCTAGTTTGTTCTGTTACAGAACATGTTTTCCTGAAACACCTTCGTGAATCGTGTCTGGGTGCTCTAGTTCGCTCTGTTACAGAACATGTTTTCCTGAAACACCTTCGTGAATCGTGTCTGGTTGTTCTAGTTTGTCTGTTATCAGAACATGTTTTCCACTTCTTCTCTTGTACTGTTTGTTTCAGCAGATCATGTTTTGGTAGAATTCTTCGTGAATCGTTTTCTCGGTCCTGCTAGCAGGTTTCATTTAGAACATGTTTCTAACCCTTCGTGAATCGGGCGGGTTTTCTAGTTGTTTTAAGAAGTTATTTTCTAACTTTGTCTTATCAATTCACTGTATTTCTTCTAAAAGGACTACGCCCCTTTTAATTTGCCAGTTTCCTCTCATCTCTCTACGAACACTCTCTTCATTCACTTATTGTCTTCTATGCTCGCTTATTATTGCTCTTCTCATCTCTTTTTTCATCGCCTTCTTTTCCCTTGGCTCTTTATCTCTTTTCATGCTTAACATGTCATAATTGTTTATTCTCTCTAGTATGATCAACACTGTTACGTCAGACCGATTATCCATAAGTGCTGCATCTCTCTCCTTAGTATGTCTCTCAGTGTGTGGTGACTAACGACATCGGTTCTTTGTTGGTTTACTATTCGTCTTTGGCTACCAGTATAGTGTTCTTGTCTAGCTACATCACATTTTTCTTGGAACTCTTGCAGTCTGGCTAGTGTTGTAGATTCACCACTTTTACTGGAATCATGCACACAGCCTCTCTCCCATATGGAAATTATAATATCAGCCTGGTCCATTGCTCGCCCACTCGCCGAATGGTTACCGTGACCCAAATTCGGGGTGTAAAGAATAGAACCACTGTTACCTGCCACGCATGTCGTAAGAGGCGACTAAGGAGGTTTGGCTGAAATCGGATGCACATGTCCTAAACGTGTGAAGTCTATGCGTTTAGGAGCCTACAAACCAATGCGCAACGTATACACGTTCTTGGCAAAGATCAAATCATATCACAATGAGTGATTAAAATTGGTCGTAAAGAACGAACGCAAAGAAGAAGATGAGGAGGAGCTCGCCCACTTTTAACAGCAGCCATACCTGCAAGTCTATCGTTAAGACTAACAACTCCTGTTCTGTGTTGGTTGATACATCTACTGAGGTTTGGTTTTCCTATCATGCAGCACCAATCGGTATATCTAGCTTGTGCAGCCGAGATAGGGAATACTCTTCGTTGAAATCTTCAGAGAGTATGCTTTTCTTGGATCATTGATGATCCTTTATTATCCGTAGAAGGCCCAACCTCGATCATAGCATTGATTCCCAATGCAGCCGCTCTCTCATTGTCCTGCACGTCAGAATGAACTGATACAAAAATGAAAGTGAGCGTCTGAGTTATCTCGTTTTGTATGAATTGTATACATTGCCTTCGTACATAACCGATCTATATCGTCTGTATCATGCTCATAGAGTCGCTGAGCGCACATATATATTAACGAACGTTCACGTCTTTAACCACTTCAGTTGCCCGTCTGCCCAGCGGGTTCGTAGCGCGTTGGACTACGGGTGACTATCCTCTGTGTGTGCGGGTTCAATTCCGCGGGATGGTAGAAAAAGCCACAGATTCCCCAGATTTACGGTGTTCGTGGCACCGAGCCGAAGAGCTGAAAAGCTCAAGTGCTTCTGGATCGGAAAAAAAACACTTCAGCGATTTTGTCACCACCATGACCTCCATAGGCATGCTGCTGGTATTCGTCGCATATGCACCACTTGCCTTTTCCTTTAGTTCTAACCGTAAAAAGGCACGCACTCCGACTGTGCCGAGTCTCGGTAGAATCATCATAAACAGTATCATCATCTTTCAAAGGATTTCTTAATGCTTCGACTTCAGCGTTGACTGTTGTAGGCAGGGAATTGCGAATTTGTTTGCTTACTTGGTGACTACCACAAAGTAATGTAATGATAGACTGATTGATAAGACTATCATCAATGCACTTCAGTCAGTCACCATGTGTGGTCCGATATCTTTCTTACAAAGAAGGTATCAGCTGCAGTACAAGAACTCCGTAGCACCGGCGAGGTTCCCGGTGTAAGATGGTAAAGATATTTTGTAGGAATTTTAAAAAATATTTTCTAATGAATTTTGACCGGGCAGCGGCTTTCCAGCCTGCTCGTCTCGATTTTGAACTGCCAGAGTTCGTTTACGTGCTCAAATTGAAAACGGGACCTACGTTCGATCGTAAGTCTCAGACAGGACTAGGAACTCGATTTCACCTACACTGAGATCAGAGATCTCTGGAAAAATATTCAGATGGCTCCACGAGGTAACGAACCTGGTACCTTTGACACTAGAGACAAGCACCTAACCTCTAAGCTACAGAGACTCCCTTGGGTGAAAGGACTGTATGTACTCAGTGAGAACATGACATTCTATGTTCTCCATGTTCTATGTTCTGGATGGCATATTCCCGTTGTAGGACCTCCTCTGCCCCTCCCAGTGACGATTGACCACGTTTAAGTATGTTGCCGCTGAAGTGTTTCAGATCATTGGGTAACATTGTAATCGTTCTCTAAACCACTGCAACATTTAATACCATCAAAATGTATCAGTTTCATTCATTTCTTACTTCCCTTTCGTTCGCTTGAAATATTGTGTACATTTGCAATACAGCTTTCAGTGTTCTATCAAATATACGTACATACAAGTCATGCCCACATCAACAGAAATTTCTGATTTTCTGACTGAGTTGAACTGATTTTGATACCGGAAGCAAAGATCAGCACACAGCCCTCTCTAGCATAAGACCGGCTAGTTCACTCAGAAATCAGAAATTCCCGTTGAAGTATATGACTGTTATATATTATTGATAACGAACTTCAAGATTAAAGGCATTTCGCATTGTTCTTTAAGACCATGGTTGTTAATTGTTGAAAAGTGTTAACAGTATTGATATTCCTTAGAAATAAATTTAATTTATTTTCTAAAATAATCTTGTTTTTATGCGTCGTGCTGTTTTTAAAAATGAAAGTCGTAATTTAAAAAATACTGAAATGCAGGTTTCTCGTAAAGTGATAAAGATGATTTCCGAGAATGTTCACTTGAACTGTTCTCTGCCTTCCCCTGTGTTATTTCCGGGGAAGCGAAAAATAAACTTGCTGTTACTTCTCAGCGCTTGTTCTAAAAGGCGTTTAATGGGGCTCGGCGTGAGGTCATTGACCTAAACTGAAAAAAATTAAACAGCTACAGAAAAGAAAACATAGACTGAATCTAAACCTTTTGCCTCTGCATTATGTGCTCTTGGATGCTACGATGATTGACGATGATGGTGGTTAGGGTGATGATGGGGATGAGGGTAGTGACTGTGGTGACCATGGTGACGTGTTGACGATGGTAATGATTGTGACACGATGATGATGATGATGACAATGGCGATGATGGTGATGATGGTGGTGATGGTGACTCTGGTGTTGAGGGTGACGATTGTGATGATGGCGATGACGGCGATGATGAGTATGACTTACGATAAAGGGGACTGAGATCAGAACTGCTATAAAAATAATTCTGACTTCTTCATAACTGCGCCATTCTAAAGTGGTCTTTACTAGAGAGTCCACTGCGTGTGGGCTGAGAAGCACTGGATCACATTGTCGTCACACTCTCTAGATCTAACACCATTAGGTTCCCCACTCAGACCTGATAAATCTGCCTATAAGATCGTATTAGGATTGTGTAACCAGACGAACACAAAACGGCAACAGATAACAATGCTGTAGAGCAGGAGAGAAATATGTTTGTGTGATATAGTGGTTGTAATAGAAGAGAAATATGTGTGTGATGTAGTGGTTATAATAGAAGAGAAATGTTTGTGTAATGTAGTGGTTATAGTATAGAGAAATGTTTGTGTAATGTAGTGGTTATAATAGAAGAGAAATGTTTGTGTGATGCAGTGGTTATAGTATAGAGAAATATGTTTATGTAAAGAAGAAGAGTAGAAGATGCGTGGTTGTGTGGTGTAGTGGTTAGAGTAGACGATACATAGCTGTGTGGTGCAGTGGTTAGAGTAGAAGATACATAGTTGTGTGGTGTAGTGGTTAGAGTAGACGATACATAGCTGTGTGGTGCAGTGGTTAGAGTAGACGATACATAGTTGTGTGGTGTATTGATTAGAGTAGGAGATACAACATAGTTGTGTGGTGTATTGATTAGAGTAGGAGATACAACATAGTTGTGTGGTGTAGTGATTAGAGTAGAATATACATAGTTGTGTGGTGTAGTGGTTAGAGAAGAAGATACATAGTTGTGGAGTGTAGTGGTTACATGGTTGTACCAAGTGGAAAATTGAGCCCGGGTTTTATGAATTTTTTATGACATCAAGAAATGAAATAAATGAAAAATGTAAGAAATTATGGGTGGTAGATTTCAAAGGATGGATGTATGTACAAACGTGTGTGTGCATGAGTGCGTGCGTTCGTGTGTGTGTGATATGCGTACGTGCGTTCGTGTGTGTGTGTACATGCGTACGTGCGTGCGTTCGTGTGTGTGTGTGTGTGTGTGTACATGTGTACGTGCGTCCATGCGTGTGTACAGATGCTTACATTCATTGTGTAATTTATTATCTATACGTGGGAGTTTGTTATAGGGAGCGAGAGAAAGGAAGACAGAATGAATGAGAGAGTGAGAGGCTGAGAGAGAGGTGTGTGTTATAATCTCTTTAGCACCTCCACACATATATAATAGATTTATTTAGAGATGTACACACAATGAATCCCCTCAAATGTTTCCCCTTTTTTTAACCATGCACTCACTGTTGACTATTATGTATCTATTGACAACATCAGCCCTTGGCAACTGTCAACATCTGTCCAACAGGTTGTTTGGCTTGTGGATTGACAATTTGTGTTCCTACACTCGTCAATAGAGATAGGATCAATATAGACAAATATGAACGCCCGAGTGGTTACCGGGGCCCAAATTTGGGGTGTAAAGAATAGAACCACTGTTACCTGCCACGCATGTCGTAAGAGGCGACTAAGGAGGTTTGGCTGAAATCGGATGCACATGTCCTAAACGTGTAGAAGTCTATGCGTTTAGGGGCCTAACAAACCAATGCGCAACGTATACACGTTCTTGGCAAAGATCAAATCATATCACAATGAGTGATTAAAATTGGTCGTAAAGAACGAACGCAAAGAAGAAGATGAGGAGGAGCTCGCCCACTTTTAACAGCAGCCATACCTGCAAGTCTATCGTTAAGACTAACAACTCCTGTTCTGTGCTGGTTGATACATCTACTGAGGTTTGGTTTTCCTGTCATGCAGCACCAATCGGTATATCTAGCTTGTGCAGCCGAGATAGGGAATACTCTTCGTTGAAATCTTCAGAGAGTATGCTTTTCTTGGATCATTGATGATCCTTTATTATCCGTAGAAGGCCCAACCTCGATCATAGCATTGATTCCCAATGCAGCCGCTCTCTCATTGTCCTGCACGTCAGAATGAACTGATACAAAAATGAAAGTGAGCGTCTGAGTTATCTCGTTTTGTATGAATTGTATACATTGCCTTCGTACATAACCGATCTATATCGTCTGTATCATGCTCATAGAGTCGCTGAGCGCGCATATATATTAACGAACGTTCACGTCTTTAACCACTTCAGTTGCCCGTCTGCCCAGCGGGTTCGTAGCGCGTTGGACTACGGGTGACTATCCCTCTGTGTGCGGGTTCAATTCCGCGGGATGGTAGAAAAAGCCACAGATTCCCCAGATTTACGGTGTTCGTGGCACCGAACCGAAGCGTTACGATGTCCATGGCACCGAGCCGAAGAGCTGAAAAGCTCAAGTGCTTCTGGATCGGAAAAAAAACACTTCAGCGATTTTGTCACCACCATGACCTCCATAGGCATGCTGCTGGTATTCGTCGCATATGCACCACTTGCCTTTTCCTTTAGTTCTAACCGTAAAAGGGCACGCACTCCGACTGTGCCGAGTCTCGGTAGAATCATCATAAACAGTATCATCATCTTTCAAAGGATTTCTTAATGCTTCGACTTCAGCGTTGAATGTTGTAGGCAGGGAATTGTGAATTTGTTTTCTTACTTGATGACTACCACAAAGTAATGTAATGATAGACTGATTGATAAGACTATCATCAATGCACTTCAGTCAGTCACCATGTGTGCTCCGATATATTTCTTACAAAGAAGGTATCAGCTGCAGTACAAGAACTCCGTAGCACCGGCGAGGTTCCCCGGTGTAAGATGGTAAAGATATTTTTGTAGGAATTTTTAAAAAATATTTTCTAATGAATTTTGACCGGGCAGCGGCTTTCCAGTCTGCTCGTCTCGATTTTGAACTGCCAGAGTTCTTTTACGTGCTCAAATTGAAAACGGGACCTACGTTCGATCGTAAGTCTCAGACAGGACTAGGAACTCGATTTCACCTACACTGAGATCAGAGATCTCTGGAAAAATATTCAGATGGCTCCACGAGGTAACGAACCTGCTACCTTTGACACTAGAGACAATCACCTAACCTCTAAGCTACAGAGACTCCCTTGGGTGAAAGGACTGTATGTACTCAGTGAGAACATGACATTCTATGTTCTCCATGTTCTATGTTCTCCATGTTCTATGTTCTCCATGTTCTATGTTCTGGATGGCATATTCCCGTTGTAGGACCTCCTCTGCTCCTCCCAGTGACGAGTGACCACGTTTAAGTCTGTTGCCGCTGAAGTGTTTCAGATCATTGTGTAACATTGTAATCGTTCTCTTAATCACTGCAACATTTAATACGATCAAAATATATCAGTTTCATTCATTTCTTACTTCCCTTTCGTTCGCTTGAAATATTGTGTACATTTGCAATACAGCTTTCAGTGTTCTATCAAATATACATACAAGTCATGCCCACATCAACAGAAATTTCTGATTTTCTGACTGAGTTGAACTGATTTTGATACCGGAAGCAAAGATCAGCACACAGCCTTCTCTAGCATAAGACCGGCTAGTTCACTCAGAAATCAGAAATTCCCGTTGAAGTATATGACTGTTATATATTATTGATAACGAACTTCAAGATTAAAGGCATTTCGCATTGTTCTATAAGACCATGGTTGTTAATTGTTGAAAAGTGTTAACAGTATTGATATTCCTTAGAAATAAATTTAATTTATTTTCTAAAATAATCTTGTTTTTATGCGTCGTGCTGTTTTTAAAAATGAAAGTCGTAATTTAAAAAATACTGAAATGCAGGTTTCTCGTAAAGTGATAAAGATGATTTCCGAGAATGTTCACTTGAACTGTTCTCTGCCTTCCCCTGTGTTGTTTCCGGGGTATCGAAAAATAAACTTGCTGTTACTTCTCAGCGCCTGTCCTAAAAGGCGTTTAATGGGGCTCGGCGTGAGGCCATTGACCCTAAACTGAAAAAAATTAAACAGCTACAGAAAAGAAAACATAGACTGAATCTAAACCTTTTGCCTCTGCTTTATGTGCTCTTGGATGCTACGATGATTGACGATGATGGTGGTTAGGGTGATGATGGGGATGAGGGTAGTGACTGTGGTGACCATGGTGACGTGTTGACGATGGTAATGATTGTGACACGATGATGATGATGATGACAATGGCGATGATGGTGATGATGGTGGTGATGGTGACTCTGGTGTTGAGGGTGACGATTGTGATGATGGCGATGACGGCGATGATGAGTCTGACTTACGATAAAGGGGACTGAGATCAGAACTGCTATAAAAATAATTCTGACTTCTTCATAACTGCGCCATTCTAAAGTGGTCTTTACTAGAGGGTCCACTGCGTGTGGGCTGAGAAGCACTGGATCACATTGTCGTCACACTCTCTAGATCTAACACCATTAGGTTCCCCACTCAGACCTGATAAATCTGCCTATAAGATCGTATTAGGATTGTGTAACCAGACGAACACAAAACGGCAACAGATAACAATGCTGTAGAGCAGGAGAGAAATATGTTTGTGTGATATAGTGGTTGTAATAGAAGAGACATGTTTGTGTAATGTAGTGTTTATAATATAATGTAGTGGTTATAATTTGGGGTCTCTGTGGCTGAGTGGTTAAGCCCTTTGCCTTGTGAGTCGAAGGTCGTGGGTTCGAACCCGGACCGCGCCGTTCTGTTCACGAGTGCAGTTTTTCCAGAGACCCCTAGGATTGTTGCTGGAGCTACGGAGTTCGTGCTTTGTGCAATACTCTCGGCGGGTGGCTTGCCATTTCTGCGGAGAGGACCGAGCCATATGGGGTAAAACCCGGTGCAATGAAGTCAATCCTTCGGCTTTAAAGCCCTTTAAACTCAGATCTCTTAAACTTAAACTCAGGTTATAATAGAAGACACATGTTTTTGTATGCAGTGGTTATAGTATTTTTTTTTTTTCCGATCCAGAAGCACTTGAGCTTTTCAGCTCTTCGGCTCGGTGTCATGGACATCGTAACCCTTCGGTTCGGTGCCACGAACACCGTAAATCTGGGGAATCTGTGGCTTTTCTGCCATCCCGCGGAATTGAACCCGCACACACAGAGGATAGTCACCCGTAGTCCAACGCGCTACGAACACGCTGGGCAGACCGGCAGTGGTTATAGTATAGAGAAATATGTTTATGTAAAGAAGAAGAGTAGAAGATGCGTGGTTGAGTGGTGTAGTGGTTAGAGTAGACGATACATAGCTGTGTGGTGCAGTGGTTAGAGTAGAAGATACATAGTTGTGTGGTGTATTGATTAGAGTAGGAGATACAACATAGTTGTGTGGTGTATTGATTAGAGTAGGAGATACAACATAGTTGTGTGGTGTATTGATTAGAGTAGGAGATACAACATAGTTGTGTGGTGTATTGATTAGAGTAGGAGATACAACATAGTTGTGTGGTGTAGTGATTAGAGTAGAATATACATAGTTGTGTGGTGTAATGATTAGAGTAGAATATACATAGTTGTGTGGTG
The DNA here is from genome assembly GCA_020796225.1 of Arion vulgaris. NCBI lineage: Eukaryota > Metazoa > Mollusca > Gastropoda > Stylommatophora > Arionidae > Arion > Arion vulgaris. The sequence continues at coordinate 17,916,768 of CM036766.1, forward strand.
TAGTGGTTAGAGAAGAAGATACATGGTTGTGGAGTGTAGTGGTTACATGGTTGTACATAGTTGAAAATTTAGCCTGGGTTTTATGAATTTTTATGACATCAAAAAATGAAATAAATGAAAAATGTAAGAAATTATGGGTGGTAGATTTCAAAGGATAGATGTATGTACAAACGTGTGTGTGCGCATGAGTGCGTGCGTGCGTGCGTTCGTGTGTGTGTACATGCGTACGTGCGTCCATGCGTGTGTACAGATGCTTGCATTCATTGTGTAATTTATTATCTATACGTGGGAGTTTGTTATAGGGAGCGAGAGAAAGGAAGACAGAATGAATGAGAGAGTGAGAGGCTGAGAGAGAGGGTGTGTGTTATAATCTCTATAGCACACTCCCACACATATATAATAGATTTATTTAGAGATGTACACACAATGAATCCCCTCAAATGTTACCCCTTTTTTTTAACCATGCACTCACTGTTGACTATTATGTATCTATTGACAACATCAGCCCTTGACAACTGTCAACATCAGTCCAACAGGTTGTTTGGCTTGTGGATTGACAATTTGTGTTCCTACACTCGTCAATAGAGATAGGATCAATATAGACAAATATGAACGTCCGAGTGGTTACAAGGGGCCCAAATTTTGAGTGTAAAGAATAGAACCACTGTTACCTGCCATGCATGTCTTAAGAGGCGCCTAAGGAGGTTTGGCTGAAATCGGATGCATGTGTCCTAAGCGTGTAGAAGTCTATGCGTTTAGGAGCCTACCAAACGAATGTGCAACGTATACACGTTCTTGGCAAAGATCAAACAAATCACAAAGCTTGATTAAAATTGGTCGTAAAGAACGAACGCAAAGAAGAAGAAAAAGACAAATATGAGGTTATTGTTGGGTAGTTATTGCTACAGTGATTAAATCTGTCAGATACACTGCATATTTTGGAATGCAAACTTGTTACCTTCTTCCATGCCCATCTTTCTGTTGCTCTTTCTCTCTCTCTCTCTCTCTCTCTCTCTCTCTCTCTTTCTCTCTCCATCTCTCTCTTCATATATTTAGAGTTTGTGGAGGTTAAAGTTTGTGGGGCTAAAGTTTGTTGGGCTAGAGTTTGTGGGGCTATGCATAGATTTCCATACCTTTTCGGTCCACCGCCCACTTTAACGACATAAACTTTGTAACGCCCTCTCCTATTATAACAGTTTGCCAACGCCCTCCCCAATATATATATATATATATATATATATATATATATATATATATATATATACATGCTCTATTTTCACTTTGACATAGAAAATTGATATATATTTCTTTCATACATGGTCAATTTTCAAATGATTATATACATGAAATATAAAATTGATGCAAAAATGGATCGTGTAAGATGGGCATAAGATGAATTAAAATGCAGAATTAAAATTTGTAATAGTTATTCAAAAGACAAATCAAGAAAAAACTCCCCGAATTCTTCTGAACCCACAATCGCCCCTGGAAGGCTTCAGCGCCACAGGAGGGGGTGGTACCACCCACTTTGGGAAACGCTGGGCTAGAGATTGTGATGTTAGAGTCTGTTGGGCTAGAGTTTGTCAGTGTTTGAAGACGCTTTCTTCAACGATTTATATTTACTAGGTAACTTCCTAGGTTCCTATCTCAGTCGCCTCTTACAACATGTCTTGTAGGTCACAGTGTTGCTATTCTTTCCTCCCCTTGCGAGCCCCGGCAACCCACGAACGTATTCGGCTATCGACTCGGACAGAAAAGGGTTCTTGGTTGAATCCCCCACTCGACGTTTCATACGTGAAGGAAATTGTTTATTGTGTCTCTTGCACGCTAATACATAGAAATGTGTACTTATACCTTAAAGTCTGAAAGGGCAACTTTGTTTTAGTTTTTAATCACATAGTTATATAATAATTATAATAATTCCTCTCGTACCGTTATACGTTAGATAGGGCCTGCAAGTAATTTCTCCATACCGATCTATCCTGGGCAATTTGCTTAATCTCTTCCATGGAACTGAGACCAATGGATATATATATATATTGATGATGATCTTGTACCTTTTGACACATAAGGCTCTACAAGAGATTTCCATTGCTACCGTTCTGCCGCCTTTCTATAAATTGTTTCTCATGTCAGTCCATAATCTTTCAACTCTCTTTCCACGCACAGTTCTTCTCCATGTTTTCTTTGGACATCAGGCCTTTTTTCCCCATCTATTGTCCATCGGAGACCTGTTCTAGCCAATGTCCCCACCGGCACACGACATACATGATCAGTCCACCTCCATCTTCGCTTTTTAATATCTCTAGTAATTCACGGTTTGTTCATTTTAAAAGCTATTCATTTTGCTATTGTATGTGACCAGAATATTCACAGGATTCTTCTGAAGCATTTATTTTAATGTCTCAAGCTTGTGTATGATGTTTTGGGTCATTTTTCAGCACTCAATACTGTATAATAACACTCTCAGGAAACTACTTTTATTATTTTTATTTTTTCCCCAATCCAGAAGCACTTAAGCTTTCAGTTCTTCGCTTGGAGCCATAGACATCGTAACCCTTCGGTTCGGTGCCATGAACACCGTACATCTGGAGAACCTGTGGCTTTTCTGCCAGCCCGCAGAATTGAACCACACGCACAGGGCGCTTGTCACCGTCGCACACCGCGCCACGAACACGCTGGGCAGGCAGGCAATTTTGCTTTTAAGATTCAATCTTTTGACTTTCCATATTTTGTTGGGCATGGCTAAAGTTTGACTTGCTTTCTTCATTTTTCCCCAATGATATCTTTTTTTTCAGAATCACCCTCATGTGATACTGTACTTTCCAGTTGACTCAACAGTTCTCGGTGAGATGGCTGCTGTACTGCTTACGACAACCCGATCGTATGTTTAAATCACAAAACATTGAAGAAACGCATGTCCATTTTCATCACTTCAGTGAACGTCTATAGCAAACGTAGTGGCTCGATCACAACCAAGCGTACCTGGTTACACTCCGCGGTGGAGCAAGGTTGGAAGCAAATTAGTTCCTTGAATTTTACAAAGGATAAAATAGACCTCACCGTTCAGAAAGCAATGGCAAACTACTGAACGTATAAGTGGTGTATAAGTCGTCTGAAAAATCGAGGACTCGTTTACTGTTGTTGATGGGTAAGTCCAGTAAAGGATATGCTACTTTTTATTTTTTATTTTAGCGATACATGGCAATAGATCAAAGGTCAAGAGTTCAAACACTGCTGCACCCGTGTGTTGCCGTAGCCCGCAATGGGAGCAAAGAATAGTAGAACTGCGACCTATAATGCATGTCGTAAGAGACAACTGATATAGGACCTAGGGAAGTTACGATAGTAAATAAAAAGCGTCACATACATCGGATGTGCCGGCCTAATTGTAGGCGCATAACTGGCACAACGTGCAATCGCTCTTAGTCTCGGATAACATACAAATCGCAAAGAGTTGTTAACTAGTGGTCGCTATGGAGCGTTTGAGGAAGAAGAAGAAATACTGCTGGATTATGAAGAAGATAAAGAGAAATTAACACTTTTTTGTTTGTAGCTAAAGTCTTTACTATTGTCAATCTGCGTTCGTTCATAGCTGGATGGCCCGTATGATTTATGTTCTAGATAACTATGAACTGCTCGTTTTGTATCATTATATATTTCATGTATGAGTGTGAAACATGGACATTTATCATATCTGTCTATTGAATATTAGTGTTACAGATCAGTCCTCCGTACACCATGGACAGAAGAGAGAACAAACAGATATATCTACAAAGATTTCAAAATCAGAGAAAATTGGCTGATGCTACAAATAAGATTGAGAAAATTGAAGTATTGTTTGACATTTACAGAGACACTAAAGGTTGGATAGAGCAATTATGGAAGGAGGTGACAAAGATTTACAGAGACACTAAAGGTTGGATAGAGCAATTATGGAAGGAGGTGACAAAGATTTACAGAGACACTAAAGGTTGGATAGAGCAATTATGGAAGGAGGTGACAAAGATTTACAGAGACACTAAAGGTTGGATAGAGCAATTATGGAAGGAGGTGACAAAGAGGAAAATAACAGAGAATATGGATTCAGGATGTAACTGATGGTTTCTTCTTTGCGTTCGTTCTTTACGACCAATTTTAATCTCTTTGTGATATATTTAATCTTTGCCAAGAACGTTTATACGTTGCACATTGGTTTGGTAGGCCCCTAAACACATAGACTTCTACATGTTTAGGACATGTGCATCGATTTCAGCCAAACCTCCTTAGCCGCCTCTTACGACATGCGTGGCCGGTAACAATGGTTCTATTCTTTACACCCCAAATTTGGGTCCCGGTAACCACTCGGGCGACTGATGGTTTGAGCATGCCCTCTGCAGAGGCTGGACAACTGACCTATGAGAGAGAAAAACATTCCGATTGACTGTAATGGTGGCAAAGTTTTGCTCATGACAAGTTAATTGATGATGATGATGATTATACGTTTCATTGATGAGTATCTCTAGATGTTGACCTCTTCTAGATGTTGACCTCTTCTAGATGTTGACCTCTTCTAGATGTTGACCTCTTCTAGATGTTGACCTTTTCTAGATGTTGACCTCTTCTAGATGTTGACCTTTTCTAGATGTTGACCTTTTCTAGATGTTGACCTCTTCTAGATGTTGACCTCTTCTAGATGTTGACCTTTTCTAGATGTTGACCTCTTCTAGATGTTGACCTTTTCTAGATGTTGACCTTTTCTAGATGTTGACCTCTTCTAGATGTTGACCTCTTCTAGATGTTGACCTTTTCTAGATGTTGACCTCTTCTAGATGTTGACCTTTTCTAGATGTTGACCTTTTCTAGATGTTGACTTCTTCTAGATGTTGACCTTTTCTAGATGTTGACCTTTTCTAGATGTTGACCTCTTCTAGATGTTGACCTCTTCTAGATGTTGACCTTTTCTAGATGTTGACCTTTTCTAGATGTTGACCTTTTCTAGATGTTGACCTCTTCTAGATGTTGACCTCTTCTAGATGTAGACCTCTTCTAGATGTAGACCTCTTCTAGATGTAGACCTCTTCTAGATGTTGACCTCTTCTACATGTTGACCTTTTCTAGTTGTTGACCTCTTCTAGATGTTGACCTCTTCTAAATGTTGACCTCTTCTAGATGTTGACCTCTTCTAGATGTTGACCTCTTCTAGATGTTGACCTCTTCTAGATGTTGACCTCTTCTAGATCTCTAGAAGCACACTCCATCTCTATCATCGTTTCTGTACAATGTTTCAGACAAGTAAACGTCTTCTGTCTCAGTTAGAATTAAGTATCCGTGAAATTAAACACTGTCTCCCAAGTCGGAGAAAGATAGCTGCAATTCCAGCATTCTGACAGAAGATTGGATCTATTTATTTAACTCTAGAACGTATTCTTGTTAGTTAAATCCGACAGCATTTTCTCATTGTTCACATTCTATTGTGTTAGTAAACTTTTAGACTACTTTATCACCCGTGTTTTGCCGAGGCCTACAAGGGAACAAAGAATGGTAACACTGCTACCTACAAGGCATGTTGTCAGAGACGACGGAGGTAGGAAGCTACCTAGAGGAAAAAAGAGTTGCAGAAACCTGATGTGCTAGCCTACTTGTAGGTGCATAGCTGCCACAACTTACAATCGCGTTTAGGCTCGGATCACATACAAATCACAAAGAGTGGTTAAAAATTGGGTCGATGTGGAGCGTTTGAAGAGGAAGACAATATGTTGATATTTTGTTAGTGCGTGCGTTTGTCTTCTGTATTATCACCTCCAATTGTTCCTCGCCTTTACACCACAATTCTGAATAGATTTGCATCTCTCTATCTGAAATCTGTCTCTCATCCAACTTAAATATCGAGGAAATGTCACTAACGTTTAGTACAGATTATTTCGATTATTCGATCAATCACACAAAGAATGAAGATATCTTTTATGGTATGAAGAATCGAATCGTTGGATTATTGAATTTCTTTGCATTTCTGTATCGTACTCTAATCGTAACATCCTCCTGTCTCCGGAGGGAGGGAGGGCGTGTGGCATAAAGGTTAGGTATTTGCCTCCCGTTCTAAAGATACTCGGTTCGCTCCCGTGTGGAACCATCGAAATACTTTTCCATAGATTCCTGATCTCAATGTAGGTTAAATCGAGTTCCTGGTACTATCAAAGACGGACGATAAAATGTAGGTACCATTTTCATGTTGAGCACGTAACAGAACCCACGGCAGTTCAAAAACGAAAAGAGCAGACTGTAAAGTCGCTGCCCGGACAAAAGTCATTACAAAGATAATTTGTTTGAATGTCCCACACAAAAATGTCACTGTCTTATAAATTACATCAGGGAGCGTCACCAGTGCAACGGAGTTCTGCACTGTCGCTGAGATCTTCTTGTGTAATAAAGAGATCGGAGCACACATGATTACTCACCGAAGGTTACTCAACATCCCCCTTTCCTCTAATATTATTCAAGCAGATTGGTTCAAGTATAACACACTCTTAATGTATTCGTTATCATTTACTACAACATGATAAGGGGCCGCAGGCGCAATAATGTAAAGATATACAGTGGCGCCAGGGTCAGTGAGCTGGCACTGATCAAGATCCCACCCCACCTCCAAGTGGTTGCCCTGGTAACAGACTAATGTGTGGCTAAGTGGGTAGGGATCGAAGGAGAGCTACTGGGAATTGGTAGAAGGTAGGTGCATACATGTCTGATAAGAGATCTGATCGCAATATAGACGATGAGAATCTCAGCACATGCGCCTACACGTCTCTCCTGTTCAATAATGAGTCAAAGATGATTCACCATACAAATCGGACGCCCGTGTGGTTACCGAGGCCCAAATTCGGGGTAAATAATAGAACTACTAATACCTATCACATGCCATATATGGTGGCGAAAGTGGAGATTTGGCGTGGAATTAGCTACCCCATTCAGTAAAAATATTCAGCTATAAAACCGCAACCATGTGCACGAGAGCTTGCAAGGCATTGGTTGGGGACCTATGCCTCCTTTGGGACGAAGGGTAGTAGAAGAAGAAGACAACGTGATAAACTATTATTCTATCGAAGTTATATGTATAACATATACCATTTACCTAACCCAGAACCCAGAACACAGCATTGACTGCGTAGTTAATAGTGCTCTTGCTTTGTAGACAGGTTATCACTGCATCAAATTTCATATGTGTAGTTGAATTATTTCTTATCGTAATGACTACACGTTGATCAAATTTCATATGTGTAGTTGAATTATTTCTTATCGTAATGACTACACGTTGATCCAGTCTCGCCCGTGTGTTGCTGGGGCTCGCAAGGGGAGTAAAGAATAGTACCACGGTGACCTACACAACATGTCGTAAGAGGCAACTGAGGTAGGGGCCTAGAGAAGCTACTCTAGTAAATAAAAAGCATAGCAGACATCGGATGGGATGGCCTACTTGTAGGCGCATAACTTGCACAACGTACAATCGTTCTGCTCAGATCACATACAAATCACACAGAGTGGTTAACAAGTGGTCGATATGGAACGTTCAAAGAAGAAGTAGAAGAAGAAGAAAAAGATCCAGTCTTAACTGGTTACCAGAGAAGCACTGAGAATTAATTGTTGCTGGCGTAATGCTCATCACATCCCACATCGTGTGATGGAAATCTGACAGACCTGAAGTTGACTGCCCAGTTTGTGGTCCATGGTAAATTAAGCGCATCACCAGCGATCCTTGAAGAAGAAGAAGAAGAAGCTCAAAAGAAATATGCGTGCCTAACATGGTATTCCTGAATATGCCATGAGGTATCTATGGTATATAGGTACGATGCTCGCCTCTCGTTATAAAGGTACTTGGTTCGTTTCCCGCGTGAAGCGATTACAATTTTTTTTTATGTCAATGATCTTCTTCTTCACGATCATTCTTTTAGGACATTTTGATCAATCTTATTGTGATATATAAGCAGCCTACATCAAGAACGGGTGTGATTCGTCACATCTTTCAGCGTCATTTAGAGCTCTGATGCTTATCCTTCGGTGATGTGTCCGATTTCAGCCAGCGTTCACTGGGTTCGCTCTCTGTCAGCCTTTGTCTGTACCCAGCCGATCTGCACGGCAGCAGGTTGCTATTTTCTTTAAGGGTAGTTACCCTTAGATAACCTTCCCTCCCGGGTTGTTGTGTGTCATCTGCCTAGGTTACCAGTCTTTTTTTTTGACTGCTTGGTTTGCCGACCGTCCAGTTGTGTGTACGGTTTGCTCCGCTAGCTTTTGATTGTCCCCAATCGAACTACAAGGCAGTATTAGGTAGAAATATATGCGATTGTACAATCAACGGAAATTCTTTCTTTTTCGAACGCTCCATATCGATCATTTGTTAACCACTCTGTGTGATTTGTATGTGATCTGAGCCTAAGAGCGATAGTATGTTGTGCCAGTTATGCTCCTACAAGTAGGCCAGCACATCCGATTGCAATGCTTTTTTATTTACTAGGGTATGTAAATAGCTTCCCTATGTCCTGCATCAGTCGCCTCTTACGACATACCTGGTAGGTCACAGTGGTACTATTCTTTGCTTCTCTTGCGGGTTCCGGTACCACACATGCGATATCAATGATCTCAATGTAGGTGTGATATCCTAGCATTATCGGAGACAAACACAAACACGGAGGTCCCATGTTCAAACACAATGAAACGCAGAAAAGAACCATATGGCAATTAAAACTCGATAAAAGTAGACGGCAAAGTAGCTGCCCTGTCAACATTTTAGGAGTCTCTGGAAAAAAAGGCACTCGTGAACAGAACGGCGCGATCCGGATTCAAACCCACGACCTTCGACTCGCAATGCAAGGGCTTAACCACTTCGCCACAGAGACCCCGGACTGTTTTTTATATGCTCTTACACTAGTGTTAATTATAGCAAGTCACTAAGTCTTGTTTTCTTTTATCTTATCTCTCCTTGTTACTCTATACCATCTTAAGAAGTCAACATATCCCTTATTCATCTTCTTCTTCTTCACCTTTCAACTCCCAACGGAGCACAGGTCTTCAATACACTTCTTCCAGCTCTTCCTCTCTTTTGCCATCTCTTCCAACTCTTTCCATGTTTTACCTATCCTTTTAACATAAGCCTCCAGCTCTCTTATCCCTTATTCTGCCTTTTTTTCCTTCGACTGTTCTGCAAAATGCAGCTATTTATCAAGACCCAAAAACCTGGTCACATTTCCATAACGCAGCATTTTTCTTCTTCCAGACTGACATTTCATTTTCTCCAGAACTTTGTTATTATTTTTGAATTTTATTTTAAAAATGTAATGCTGAGTTGTCTTCACATTCTCATAAAAAATAGTTTTTATTCTGTTGAAACACTTAAAGAACTGGCGAGTTTATGCGTAGGCTGGCAACTCGAACCAAACTTGTATGCAGATTCTCATATTTCATCTAAAGAAACCAGGTTAATGACTACTGTACTTGCTATTCCCAGGTTCATTGTACTACCTCATCGCTCCGTGCTGGCATTATCAGATCCTTAAATTGGCAAGCGATCGATGTCAAGAGATATATGATTTTCTCTGGAATAAAGAGAAGGAAGTTACACGTTCATTGCTTCCTGATTGTATTTCCATTGTTGAGATTTTCTGTGTGGTTTCGTTATTAAATACTCGTTCTTCGGTCCATTGTTCCTGGCGCGTTCATACAATTCTTCGTTGCATCATTTAGAACTCATTTCTTCGTCCTTTGTTCAGAACGCTTTCATTCAATCCTTTATTTTGACATGTAAGATTCATTATTCCATCGACTGTTCTGTGCGCTTTAAACTCATTAAATATGTGCCGCAGTCTACGCCCGTTTGTCTTTGCCCATATGTCCATGTACCGCAGACTGCGTCATTATTAGTTTTGTAATCAAATTGGCACCAAAATTTTCTGTACCCTTTTTTGTCGTTACTGGTTATTTATTCTTTTGCATTCTGTTAGTTTTTGATAAAAGTTAATTCATTTACTCACAAAATACATGTTTTTCAATGAATTCTAAGAAATGATAAAATTAACAGCTTAATTTATATATATATATATACCCGCAGAATGGAAAAAATAAAGAGAAATTCATTCGACCACAACATTTTTTTTTATTGTTGTAGATAATGCAGCTTTTTTTCAACGTGTAAGACTTCTTTTAACGTGCAATGTTCAGAACGCTTTCAGAATATTCTTTATTTCGGCGGGTAAGATTCATTCTTCAGTCGACTGTTCAGAGCCCCTTGCTACAATTGTTGTTGTTTCATCGTGTAAGATTGCTTTCTTTTTGTCGCATTTAGTTCCATGAATGCATTCATACAATTATTGCTTTCATGATGTGATCTTCTTAGTTCCAAACCTTGAACAGTACATTAATTCAGATTTTTTACAGTAATTCGTTCCAGACCATGTAATGTGATTTTCTAAAGACAATGCACTGTTCATTGCCCCAAACTGTAGAAGTGCTTTGTCCCAGACTCTAGAGGCACTGCTTTGTTCCAGAATCTAGAGACAGTGCTTTGTCTTACACTCTGCAGATGTCTCTCTCTTACACTCCTGACAGTTCCACATCATACACTTTGCATAGTGTTTTTCTACAAACCACAGACAGTGCGTTGTCCAAGATCTTGGGAGATGCTTACACCCCATACACTGAACAGAGCTTTGCTAACTACATTGAGCAGTGTTTGTTTTATACAAGTATTTGAAACAACACTTGGTGTAGATCATAGACAATTTTTAGACTTAGATGATAAGCAACGTTTAACCCCCAGATAGTAGAGAGTACTTTGTCGTTAGAGTCTCTGGGGTCCATTTTGTGTAGCATGGCTCTAAGACTACACAGTTCCGTTCTGGGCATGAATATCTTTGTCCATTCATTTCTGTTGATCACATTATGTATGCATTGCTCTTGTTTGTAGTCTTTGTGTATTCCTTCCAGTGTGTTGATGAAAAAAGAACCATGATGTCAGTAATGTTGATGATGGAGTGGGGATCATGTAAATAATGATAGTGATGATGATGATGGGGTTATGATGATTATGATGATAATAATGATAATAATGATGATGATGATGCTGATGATGGTGGTCATGATGATGGTAATATTGGTGGTGTTGATGATAATGATGATTGTGGTGATGATGATGATAATGATGATGGTGATGAGGGTGATGATGAGGGTAATGATGGTGATGATGAGGGTGATGATGGTGATGGGGTGATGATGAGGGTGATGATGGTGTGATGGTTAGGATGGTGATGATGATAGAGATTATGATGATACCGGTGATGATGGTGATGATAGTGATGATGATGATAATTGTGACTAAAGTAATGATTAATGTGATGGTGATCATGGGGTTACTAATAATGATTACGGTGATGTCAACGATGATGATGATGTGATGATGATTGTGATTATGTAAGGATAAGTAATGATAATGATGTATGATGATGATGGCGATGATGGTGATGATGGTGATGATGGTGATGATGGTGATGATGGTGAAGATGGAGATGATGGTGATGATGGCGATGATGTCAGGGATGAAATTGATCATCTAGAACTATGTCATATGATTCTCTCTCCCCTTTTTATCGTTCTCTTCTCTCTCTCTCTCTCTCTCTCTTTCTGACTATTAGTAAAATTTACCAGAAACGATTACGATGCATTCCACGAAGTCTTATAGGAGCTTATTCCCTTGTAGCAAACGATGAAGTTAATGTGCAAACTGATCTCTACAATGACTCGCGAGTTAAATACGTTTCTCATTCGTCCTACTAGTGCCGAGTTTGCATTCAGTTTCCTGCATTCTCCATCTCAGTTTCTATTACTAAAGCTTTTTGTTCCCTAAATTCATTAATTCACCTCATTTGTACTTTTCCTTAATGGTATTGCCTGTGCAAGCAAAAACGTGTGGTGCTAGTATCCGAACCTATTTTAGTTTCTCCATATATTTGTAAAAGCAGTACTCAGTAACACAGCCTGGGGATTTGAGTTGCTAATAAAATGTGGAGCTAAGCCACATGATTGACTCTTGCAGCAATACCACCTGCTGATGTTCCTGTTTTTCACCTAATGATTTGGTCATTTTAACTGGGTGAATTGATTGAATTTGAAAATAAAACTAATGTAATGTTGTTGTTTTTGTTTTTCTTGCTGTTGATTCTATTTGCTTCCAGTCGAAATGTGGTGCTTTTTTTGGGTGGTATAGATAAACTGTGAACAGTTTTGAATATCTGGGTTTACTGCTAACAAGAGATGAAAATTAGATGAAGAAAATTCAATGGAAGAACTGCTTCTTTTTCTTCGAACCATTTCTCTATATCGAACATTTTTTAACCACTCTTTGTGATTTGTATGTGGCCCGATCCTAAGAGCGATTGTACATTGTGCCAGTTATGCGCCTACATGTAGGCCAGTACATTCGATTTCTGTGACGCTTTTTATTTACTAGGGTAGCTTACATGTATTTAGGAGAAATATATGGACACGAGATTTGAAGGCAGAGATCAACAATATAAAGAAGAGCTGGAGGGAGGAGCAGGAGATAGGAAGACTTGGCATGTGTTGGTTGAGGGCATATGCCCCAATCTAAGTTAAAAGGCAGAAGATAGAGTTTCCTAGGTCCCTTCCTTAGTTGTCTTTTACGACATGCCTTGTAGGTCGCAGTGTTATTATTATTTGCTCCCCTTGCGAGCCCCGGCAACACACAGGTGAAAAGAAAGAACAAACATCGTCTTACAAAAATATTAACCCCTTAACTCCGTAATTATTTTTTTAAACTCTCCGGACACATTTATATTGCAATGTATACTGAATTATAAAATGAAACGAATTCAGGAGGTGATGAAATCAGAAAAATGTCTGGGCAACCACTAGCAACAACTATTATAAGAAAAGGGGGACTGCCTAGAGTAGTTGATAGTAGCTCGGCCTGCTAGCTGTGAGACGCTTCATAGCTCGGGTTCGAACCTACTGTCCGGCATTTGTTCGAGTCCCTGGTCTTACTCAGGACGATAACGTGAGTACCTCTGAACTCGGAGAAAATCTGCCTGTATGGGGAGGGAATACTAATTACGAGTACATTGAGCACACGGCTGCCAGTGTAAAGTAATTTACAATGTGCACGCTGCTGCCATTGTAAGAAATTGGAAAACGGATTTTCACGCAAAAATCAGTTTCAGAGATGAAACTTCGTCTGAGTTGAAAGCGGACGAAAAAAAAATTAAAATTAAAAAAATAAGAAAAAGAAGATGGAGATATGTTGGACAATCCTTGAGAAGAAATGATCAACGAATATCAAAGTAAGCATTGAAGTGGGATGCAAAAGGTTCAGGAAAGAGAGGACGCCCTAGGGAAGCCAGGAAACGAACTTTGCTGAGAGAGGCAAGAAATATCAGTCTCTGTACCATGGAGGAGATTGAGCTAGTTTGCCCAGGATATAGCGGTATGAAGGAAATTGCTTGCAGGCCCTATGTAACGTATAACGGTACGAAAGGAATTATTATACTGAATTAACCAGTATATTGACTTTGTATCATTTTTTAAAATAATGTGAGCCAATATATGGGCTCTGAAGGACGAAAGGGTTAAACAACTAAAAAGCAGTATGGGATGGTACTGATAGGAAAACAAAAATCAGAATACTAAGTGCATGCATATTCCTAGTGGCAACGTATGGGTATAAAGTATGAACATTTAACAAGGCAGTGGAAAAGAAATATAAATGCTTTTGAATATAAGTGTTACAGAAGAGTTCTCCGTATATCGTGCACAGACAAGAGAACAGACTAGATATATTCAAATAGAACTAAAAATTACAGAAAAACTGCTGACTGATGCTACAAATAAGTAGGAGAAAATGGAAGTATTTTGCGCCCGTGTGTTCCGGGGCCCGCAAGGGAAGCAAATAACAGTACCACTGCAACCTACAAGGCATGTCGTAAGAGGCGACTGAGGTAGGGACCTAGGAAGATACCTAGTAAATAAAAATCATCGCAGAATCGGATGCGATGGCATACTTGAGGCGCATAACTGGCACAACGTACAATCGCTCTTAGGCTCAGGTCACATACAAATCAGAGTTGTTAACAAGTTGTAGATATGGAGCGTTAAAAAAAAAAGAAGAAGTATTTTGGACAACTAAAATGGTATAAATGTCCATGATATACGTAGGATTGTTCTGTAACATTTATATTCAGAAGCACATGTATGTTTTTTCACTACCTTGTTAAATGCCATTCTTTCACGCCCATAAGATATCACTGGGAATATGCATGTTCTTAATATTCTGATATTTGGTGACCTATCAGTTTCATTTCAAGCTGTTTTTAGTTGTTTCAAGTTTTTGTATTGTTTTGTTCGTTCTATTTTTGATTTCATTCATCCCATTTCTATTTCTTGTTAAGAACGAAGGGAGATATTCAAATCCGTTCACTGCTTTTGGTTTTTTTTTCTTCTTGATAAAAAAATATCCTTTGTCGTGTTTGATTTATCCGTTGCATTGTTTTTGTTCTAGCGACAATGAGATGCAGATTTTCTTTCTCAGAAAGCATACAGAATGTTTAGAAAAGAACAGATGTTGAATCAATTCAGCAATTTAAATAGTTTTAAGTTACCAGATGTAGAAGCAGAGTTTGGATATCTTGGCATGTGTAAATAGGTTTAAGGTTACGGCTATGTGTAAAGAGAGTTGGGTGTCTCTGGTGATGATACGTAGATAGAGTTGGGTTGTCTTGGTGGCTAGTCGATAGAATAGAGTTTCACTAGGCTCTGTGGCTATGTCTAGAAGATAGAGTTTGGGTGATCTTGGCTATGTCGTAGAAGTAGTTTGGTGCCTAGTGGTATTATGTAGAAGCAGATTTTGGGTGTCTCCATGTGTGCATATGTCGTAGAAGTAGAGTTTGGGTTCCTGGTGGCTATGTCGTAGAAGTAGAGTTTGGGTGTCTCTGGTGGCTATGTCGTAGAAGTAGAGTTTGGGTGTCTCGGTGGTATGTCGTAGAAGTAGAGTTTGGAGTGTCTCTGTGGCTATGTCGTAGAAGTAGATTTGGGTGTTCTGGTGGTATGTCGTAAATAGAGTTTGGTTTTCTCTGGTGGCTATGTTGTAGAAGTAGAGTTTGGGTGTCTCTGGTGGCTATGTCGTAGAAGTAGAGTTTGGTGTCTCTGTGGCTATGTCGTAGAAGTAGAGTTTGGGTGTCTCTGGTGGCTATGTCGTAGAAGTAGAGTTTGGAGTGTCTCTGGTGCTATGTCGTGAAGTAGGTTTGGGTTCTCTGTGGCTATGTCGTAGAAGTAGAGTTTGGGTGTCTCTGGTGCTATGTCGTAAGTAGAGTTTGGGTATCTCTGGTGTATGCTTCGGTGAAGAGAGTTTGGGTGTCTCTGAGTGGCTATGTCGTAGAAGTAGAGTGTTGGTGTCTCTAGTGGTATGTGTAGAAGTAGAGTTGGGTGTCTCTGGTTGGCAGGAGAATCGTAGAAGTAGATTTGGGTGCTCTGGTGGCTAGTCGTAGATTAGCAGAATTGGAGTGTCTCTGGTGGCTATTGTGAAAGTAGAGTTTAGGTGTCTCTGGTGGCTATGTTCGTAGAAGGAGAGTTTGGGTGTTCTGTGGCTATGTCTAGAAGTAGAGTTTGGGTTCTCTAAGTGCTATAGTGTAGAAGTAGAGTTTGGGTGTCTCTGTGCTATGTCGTAGAAGTAGAGTTTGGGTGTCTGTGGCTATGTCGTAGAAGTAGAGTTTGGGTGCTCTGGTGGCTATGTTCGTGAAGTAGAGTTTGGGTTCTTTTTGATTTCTCCTGGTGGTATCTGATTCTTGTTAGAAGTAGGAGATTTGGGTGTCTCTGGTGGCTATGTCGTAGAAGAGAGTTTGGTGTTGTTATTTGGTGTTCTGGCATGTAGCGATTGTTTCTTATTCAGAAGAGGTAGATTTGGGTTGTCTCTGGTGCATGTCTAAATAGTTTGGTTCCCTTGTAGAAGTAGAGTTTGGGTGTCTCTGGTGGCTATGTCGTAGAAGTAGAGTTTGGGTGTCTCTGGTGGCTATGTCGTAGAAGTAGAGTTTGGGTGTCTCTGGTGGCTATGTCGTAGAAGTAGAGTTTGGGTGTCTCTGGTGGCTATGTCGTAGAAGTAGAGTTTGGGTGTCTCTGGTGGCTATGTCGTAGAAGTAGAGTTTGGGTGTCTCTGGTGGCTATGTCGTAGAAGTAGAGTTTGGGTGTCTCTGGTGGCTATGTCGTAGAAGTAGAGTTTGGGTGTCTCTGGTGGCTATGTCGTAGAAGTAGAGTTTGGGTGTCTCTGGTGGCTATGTCGTAGAAGTAGAGTTTGGGTGTCTCTGGTGGCTATGTCGTAGAAGTAGAGTTTGGGTGTCTCTGGTGGCTATGTCGTAGAAGTAGAGTTTGGGTGTCTCTGGTGGCTATGTCGTAGAAGTAGAGTTTGGGTGTCTCTGGTGGCTATGTCGTAGAAGTAGAGTTTGGGTGTCTCTGGTGGCTATGTCGTAGAAGTAGAGTTTGGGTGTCTCTGGTGGCTATGTCGTAGAAGTAGAGTTTGGGTGTCTCTGGTGGCTATGTCGTAGAAGTAGAGTTTGGGTGTCTCTGGTGGCTATGTTGTAGAAGTAGAGTTTGGGTGTCTCTGGTGGCTATGTCGTAGAAGTAGAGTTTGGGTGTCTCTGGTGGCTATGTCGTAGAAGTAGAGTTTGGGTGTCTCTGGTGGCTATGTCGTAGAAGTAGAGTTTGGGTGTCTCTGGTGGCTATGTCGTAGAAGTAGAGTTTGGGTGTCTCTGGTGGCTATGTCGTAGAAGTAGAGTTTGGGTGTCTCTGGTGGCTATGTCGTAGAAGTAGAGTTTGGGTGTCTCTGGTGGCTATGTCGTAGAAGTAGAGTTTGGGTGTCTCTGGTGGCTATGTCGTAGAAGTAGAGTTTGGGTGTCTCTGGTGGCTATGTCGTAGAAGTAGAGTTTGGGTGTCTCTGGTGGCTATGTCGTAGAAGTAGAGTTTGGGTGTCTCTGGTGGCTATGTCGTAGAAGTAGAGTTTGGGTGTCTCTGGTGGCTATGTCGTAGAAGTAGAGTTTGGGTGTCTCTGGTGGCTATGTCGTAGAAGTAGAGTTTGGGTGTCTCTGGTGGCTATGTCGTAGAAGTAGAGTTTGGGTGTCTCTGGTGGCTATGTCGTAGAAGTAGAGTTTGGGTGTCTCTGGTGGCTATGTCGTAGAAGTAGAGTTTGGGTGTCTCTGGTGGCTATGTCGTAGAAGTAGAGTTTGGGTGTCTCTGGTGGCTATGTCGTAGAAGTAGAGTTTGGGTGTCTCTGGTGGCTATGTGTAGAAGTAGAGTTTGGGTGTCTCTGGTGGCTATGTCGTAGAAGTAGAGTTTGGGTGTCTCTGGTGGCTATGTCGTAGAAGTAGAGTTTGGGTGTCTCTGGTGGCTATGTCGTAGAAGTAGAGTTTGGGTGTCTCTGGTGGCTATGTCGTAGAAGTAGAGTTTGGGTGTCTCTGGTGGCTATGTCGTAGAAGTAGAGTTTGGGTGTCTCTGGTGGCTATGTCGTAGAAGTAGAGTTTGGGTGTCTCTGGTGGCTATGTCGTAGAAGTAGAGTTTGGGTGTCTCTGGTGGCTATGTCGTAGAAGTAGAGTTTGGGTGTCTCTGGTGGCTATGTCGTAGAAGTAGAGTTTGGGTGTCTCTGGTGGCTATGTCGTAGAAGTAGAGTTTGGGTGTCTCTGGTGGCTATGTCGTAGAAGTAGAGTTTGGGTGTCTCTGGTGGCTATGTCGTAGAAGTAGAGTTTGGGTGTCTCTGGTGGCTATGTGTAGAAGTAGAGTTTGGGTGTCTCTGGTGGCTATGTCGTAGAAGTAGAGTTTGGGTGTCTCTGGTGGCTATGTCGTAGAAGTAGAGTTTGGGTGTCTCTGGTGGCTATGTCGTAGAAGTAGAGTTTGGGTGTCTCTGGTGGCTATGTCGTAGAAGTAGAGTTTGGGGTGTCTCTGGTGGCTTAGTGTCTGTAGAAGTAGAGTTTGGGTGTCTCTGGTGGCTATGTCGTAGAAGTAGAGTTTGGGTGTCTCTGGTGGCTATGTCGTAGAAGTAGAGTTTGGGTGTCTCTGGTGGCTATGTCGTAGAAGTAGAGTTTGGGTGTCTCTGGTGGCTATGTGTAGAAGTAGAGTTTGGGTGTCTCTGGTGGCTATGTCGTAGAAGTAGAGTTTGGGTGTCTCTGGTGGCTATGTCGTAGAAGTAGAGTTTGGGTGTCTCTGGTGGCTATGTCGTAGAAGTAGAGTTTGGGTGTCTCTGGTGGCTATGTCGTAGAAGTAGAGTTTGGGTGTCTCTGGTGGCTATGTCGTAGAAGTAGAGTTTGGGTGTCTCTGGTGGCTATGTCGTAGAAGTAGAGTTTGGGTGTCTCTGGTGGCTATGTCGTAGAAGTAGAGTTTGGGTGTCTCTGGTGGCTATGTCGTAGAAGTAGAGTTTGGGTGTCTCTGGTGGCTATGTCGTAGAAGTAGAGTTTGGGTGTCTCTGGTGGCTATGTCGTAGAAGTAGAGTTTGGGTGTCTCTGGTGGCTATGTCGTAGAAGTAGAGTTTGGGTGTCTCTGGTGGCTATGTCGTAGAAGTAGAGTTTGGGTGTCTCTGGTGGCTATGTCGTAGAAGTAGAGTTTGGGTGTCTCTGGTGGCTATGTCGTAGAAGTAGAGTTTGGGTGTCTCTGGTGGCTATGTCGTAGAAGTAGAGTTTGGGTGTCTCTGGTGGCTATGTCGTAGAAGTAGAGTTTGGGTGTCTCTGGTGGCTATGTCGTAGAAGTAGAGTTTGGGTGTCTCTGGTGGCTATGTCGTAGAAGTAGAGTTTGGGTGTCTCTGGTGGCTATGTTGTAGAAGTAGAGTTTGGGTGTCTCTGGTGGCTATGTTGTAGAAGTAGAGTTTGGGTGTCTCTGGTGGCTATGTTGTAGAAGTAGAGTTTGGGTGTCTCTGGTGGCTATGTCGTAGAAGTAGAGTTTGGGTGTCTCTGGTGGCTATGTCGTAGAAGTAGAGTTTGGGTGTCTCTGGTGGCTATGTCGTAGAAGTAGAGTTTGGGTGTCTCTGGTGGCTATGTCGTAGAAGTAGAGTTTGGGTCCTGTGGCTATGTCGAGAAGAGGTTTGGTGTCTCTGGTGGCTATGTCGTAGAAGTAGAGTTTGGGTGTCTCTGGTGGCTATGTCGTAGAAGTAGAGTTTGGGTGTCTCTGGTGGCTATGTCGTAGAAGTAGAGTTTGGGTGTCTCTGGTGGCTATGTCGTAGAAGTAGAGTTTGGGTGTCTCTGGTGGCTATGTCGTAGAAGTAGAGTTTGGGTGTCTCTGGTGGCTATGTCGTAGAAGTAGAGTTTGGGTGTCTCTGGTGGCTATGTCGTAGAAGTAGAGTTTGGGTGTCTCTGGTGGCTATGTCGTAGAAGTAGAGTTTGGGTGTCTCTGGTGGCTATGTCGTAGAAGTAGAGTTTGGGTGTCTCTGGTGGCTATGTCGTAGAAGTAGAGTTTGGGTGTCTCTGGTGGCTATGTCGTAGAAGTAGAGTTTGGGTGTCTCTGGTGGCTATGTCGTAGAAGTAGAGTTTGGGTGTCTCTGGTGGCTATGTCGTAGAAGTAGAGTTTGGGTGTCTCTGGTGGCTATGTCGTAGAAGTAGAGTTTGGGTGTCTCTGGTGGCTATGTCGTAGAAGTAGAGTTTGGGTGTCTCTGGTGGCTATGTCGTAGAAGTAGAGTTTGGGTGTCTCTGGTGGCTATGTCGTAGAAGTAGAGTTTGGGTGTCTCTGGTGGCTATGTCGTAGAAGTAGAGTTTGGGTGTCTCTGGTGGCTATGTCGTAGAAGTAGAGTTTGGGTGTCTCTGGTGGCTATGTCGTAGAAGTAGAGTTTGGGTGTCTCTGGTGGCTATGTCGTAGAAGTAGAGTTTGGGTGTCTCTGGTGGCTATGTCGTAGAAGTAGAGTTTGGGTGTCTCTGGTGGCTATGTCGTAGAAGTAGAGTTTGGGTGTCTCTGGTGGCTATGTCGTAGAAGTAGAGTTTGGGTGTCTCTGGTGGCTATGTCGTAGAAGTAGAGTTTGGGTGTCTCTGGTGGCTATGTCGTAGAAGTAGAGTTTGGGTGTCTCTGGTGGCTATGTCGTAGAAGTAGAGTTTGGGTGTCTCTGGTGGCTTGTTGAGAAGTAGAGTTTGGGTGTCTCTGGTGGCTATGTCGTAGAAGTAGAGTTTGGGTGTCTCTGGTGGCTATGTCGTAGAAGTAGAGTTTGGGTGTCTCTGGTGGCTATGTCGTAGAAGTAGAGTTTGGGTGTCTCTGGTGGCTATGTCGTAGAAGTAGAGTTTGGGTGTCTCTGGTGGCTATGTCGTAGAAGTAGAGTTTGGGTGTCTCTGGTGGCTATGTCGTAGAAGTAGAGTTTGGGTGTCTCTGGTGGCTATGTCGTAGAAGTAGAGTTTGGGTGTCTCTGGTGGCTATGTCGTAGAAGTAGAGTTTGGGTGTCTCTGGTGGCTATGTCGTAGAAGTAGAGTTTGGGTGTCTCTGGTGGCTATGTCGTAGAAGTAGAGTTTGGGTGTCTCTGGTGGCTATGTCGTAGAAGTAGAGTTTGGGTGTCTCTGGTGGCTATGTCGTAGAAGTAGAGTTTGGGTGTCTCTGGTGGCTATGTCGTAGAAGTAGAGTTTGGGTGTCTCTGGTGGCTATGTCGTAGAAGTAGAGTTTGGGTGTCTCTGGTGGCTATGTCGTAGAAGTAGAGTCTGGGTGTCTCTGGTGGCTATGTCGTAGAAGTAGAGTTTGGGTGTCTCTGGTGGCTATGTCGTAGAAGTAGAGTTTGGGTGTCTCTGGTGGCTATGTTGTAGAAGTAGAGTTTTGGGTGTCTCTGGTGGCTATGTTGTAGAAGTAGAGTTTGGGTGTCTCTGGTGGCTATGTCGTAGAAGTAGAGTTTGGGTGTCTCTGGTGGCTATGTCGTAGAAGTAGAGTTTGGGTGTCTCTGGTGGCTATGTCGTAGAAGTAGAGTTTGGGTGTCTCTGGTGGCTATGTCGTAGAAGTAGAGTTTGGGTGTCTCTGGTGGCTATGTCGTAGAAGTAGAGTTTGGGTGTCTCTGGTGGCTATGTCGTAGAAGTAGAGTTTGGGTGTCTCTGGTGGCTATGTCGTAGAAGTAGAGTTTGGGTGTCTCTGGTGGCTATGTCGTAGAAGTAGAGTCTGGGTGTCTCTGGTGGCTATGTCGTAGAAGTAGAGTTTGGGTGTCTCTGGTGGCTATGTCGTAGAAGTAGAGTTTGGGTGTCTCTGGTGGCTATGTCGTAGAAGTAGAGTTTGGGTGTCTCTGGTGGCTATGTCGTAGAAGTAGAGTTTGGGTGTCATTGGTGGCTATGTCGTAGAAGTAGAGTTTGGGTGTCATTGGTGGCTATGTCGTAGAAGTAGAGTTTGGGTGTCTCTGGTGGCTATGTCGTAGAAGTAGAGTTTGGGTGTCTCTGGTGGCTATGTCGTAGAAGTAGAGTTTGGGTGTCTCTGGTGGCTATGTCGTAGAAGTAGAGTTTGGGTGTCTCTGGTGGCTATGTCGTAGAAGTAGAGTTTGGGTGTCTCTGGTGGCTATGTCGTAGAAGTAGAGTTTGGGTGTCTCTGGTGGCTATGTCGTAGAAGTAGAGTTTGGGTGTCTCTGGTGGCTATGTCGTAGAAGTAGAGTTTGGGTGTCTCTGGTGGCTATGTCGTAGAAGTAGAGTTTGGGTGTCTCTGGTGGCTATGTCGTAGAAGTAGAGTTTGGGTGTCTCTGGTGGCTATGTCGTAGAAGTAGAGTTTGGGTGTCTCTGGTGGCTATGTCGTAGAAGTAGAGTTTGGGTGTCTCTGGTGGCTATGTCGTAGAAGTAGAGTTTGGGTGTCTCTGGTGGCTATGTCGTAGAAGTAGAGTTTGGGTGTCTCTGGTGGCTATGTCGTAGAAGTAGAGTTTGGGTGTCTCTGGTGGCTATGTCGTAGAAGTAGAGTTTGGGTGTCTTGGTGGCTATGTCGTAGAAGTAGAGTTTGGGTGTCTCTGGTGGCTATGTCGATAATTTTTGCCTTCTGTTCCGAAGGTTGTGGGCTCGAATCCGGACCACGGCGTTATGTTCAAGAGTGCATTTTCCCCAGAGACCACTAGGATCAGTGGCGGCTCGTCATTAAGGGCCAGTGGGGCCGGCCCCACCAAAAATAAGGTGTAACGTGTATTTATTATTTTATACATTAAAATATATCCTAACCGAAACCATGATTTTCCCGAAAATTTCTGTCTGGCCCCACCAACAGAAATGATCACGAGCCGCCACTGACTATGATTGCTGCCGGAGCTCCGGAGTTCGTGCCTTGCGCAATACTCTCGGCAGGTGGCGTCTTATTTTCTGTGGCCGAGTCAAATGGGGTAAAACATCGCTCAATGAAGTCCATCCTTTGCTTTGTAACCCTTAGACAAGTAGAACTGGAGCCTGGTAGGCAGAGTGAGGAGTGTGTTTAACCAGAGAGTCACAGGAACCATCAGTATGTATACATATTGAGGGAGACTGCGCACCTTTGGGTCTTCCCGACGTGCTTTGACGTCGGTGCAGTAAACGTTAACCAATGACTAATAACAAGTAGAAAAGAAAGTACGAAGACAAAGAAGAAGACTAGAAGTAGAAGAAGAAGAAAGAATTCTCAGTTTGTTCTGCGTTCAAAAGATACAGCAAACATATATATCTCAGCATTCTGTAAGACAAGGAACCGCAGTAGTGTAGTTGTTAGTGAACTCGCCTCTTATCTTTAGTTGTCCGGGTTCAATTCCACAGTGGGCTGGGAATTTTTTCCGACCGTAACGACTCCCAGGTAGATCCAGCCTCAATTGGGTACCAAGAAAACCACTCAGAAGGATGTACACACCTGGACATGCTGGAGTGTAGGGTAGCGAACGTGCTGACTTTCTTCAAACAATTCCCGACTCAAGCGGGCAGAAGAATGACAGAGCCGTGTCATAAATGCGGTACGCTCTCATTTATGTGATATGGGCGAGTCTCAGACACTGGAACGAGTTCGAGAATTAAGACATTAAGTTTGGACATGCCAGACAGTGTCGTCTTCGTGTTAGAGAGAGAAGGTATACTTATCAACTTCTAATGGGTAAGCAAATGGACTTTAGGATGGCTGCTGCAGTGCAGCGGAGGACAGAGGACGCATGGGAATGCCCATTGTGCCATGATGTCGATCGCATAACCTAACATAACTGAGAAGTAAAGGGTCGGTATGCTGACCACACACCATCGTGTGGTTCAATGAAAAATACGAGCAGAACACCGAATTACCCTATATACCACATGCTCTAAATAGGGTTATTTTACTTATTTTTTTATTCCGTAAGACAAGCAAACCCTTAAGGTACATCTTGTTAAGCAGAGTCCACTAAAGTACACTCTGTCTTATAGAGTATTGTCCGTATTATAAAGTGCTGTCTGCCCGGAGCGAAAGAGTGCTTTTTCCGTAAAGTTCAATTTTGTCACATAACAATTTGTGTGTGTCTGAAATTGGATCAGTGTAGTCAGTGGTATATATGTGGATCGTCAAGTAATGTACTAGTTTGTTTTGTGTATCCCTAAGGTTTTCCGTCTTATTATTAATGAATACCTTGCCTATATTTCGGTCATGTCCAAGCCAATGCTTTGTAGTCGTTTGATTAAGAAATTCAATACAAAGCTACATCATAGAAATTGATTGATTGATTGATTGATTGATTGATTGATTGATTGATTGATTGATTGATTGATTGATTGATTGTCGTGGACAAGTCAAAGTATTGTGCTCATTATATAAAAATATTCAAAGCATAGATTTATATCATTGAATGATTGATTTGAGAATTAATTGATTGATTGATTGTCGTGGACAAGTCAAAGTATTGTGCTCATTATTTAAAAATATTCAAAGCATAGATTTATATCATTGAATGATTGATTTGAGAATTAATTGATTGATTGATCGATTGATTGTTATACCTAAATCAAAGCATTATAGTCATTAGATCAGGAAAAACAAAACTTCCTATCATTGATTGGTTGATTGATCAATCATCATTTTGAGTCACTAGCTAATTGTGTGTACTCCTTCTTATACAAGAGCTCCTTCTTGGTGTTCGCTCCTTCTCCCCCTCCTCAGTGGCATGTCCGCCTTGTGGTTGGGTGTCGGTAAATTGATACTGCACGAACGGTTTGTCAGATGGCTTATCGTATTTTTGGAGTTAAACGATTTTACAAATAAATCTCTAGAACATTGTCGCTAGAGTTTTTTAACTGCTTGAATCACCATCTTGTTTATGCGACCATTTGAATATTCATGTGAAATTACAGTTGTCTTTCTGTTGATAAGCCTTTTTATTGGTTCTTTAGCCATGGAGTGGTACACATTATGGGGTAATATGTTGATTATACACTGTCGTAAACGAAGAATTAATCGTCTAGAATAATTAACTACGGACCCAACAATCCAACAAAATGTAAAAGATCATTGTTAATTTGAGGATCATCTTCATCGCACATCGGACATGTCCAAAATTGTTCCGATCTCCTTCCAAGCATGCATCTCAGTGTGTTTAGACTAACAACGCCCGTTCTGTGTTGATTGATGTATCCACTGGGGATTCTTTCATGGTTTCCTCGTCGTGCCACATTTATCGGAACGCATAACTTGCGCAACCGAGATGGAGAATACCCTTTGTCTTCGTTGAAATCTTTAGAGCGTATGTTTTCTTTTTGAGCATTGAGGATGTCACTTTTGTCCATAGAAGACCCATTCTTGATCGTAGCATTGCTCGCCATTTCATCGGCTCTCTCTCTCTCTCTCTCATCCGTTCCAGAATGATTTGGAACAAAGATGAAAGTTAGTAAAATGTAAAAGAACACTACGGAAATAAATAAACACGTCCATAATAATCGATTTCATCACGAGAACGTGTTTTGTCAGTATAGATGGCGTCGCAGAGAGACAAAGGTTAAACTTGAAGCTGTCAACTAGACATGTCTACATTGTCTACAGCAAACTTATCCAACCTATGTACGACTCGGCGAACTAATCCAGTCTATGTACGACTCGGCGAACTAATCCCGTCATGTGCGACTTGGCAACTAATCCATCAGTACGACTCGGCGAACTAATCCAGTCTATGTACGACTCGGCAAACTAATCCAGTCTATGTACGACTCGGCGAACTAATCCAGTCTATGTACGACTCGGCGAACTAATCCAGTCTATGTACGACTCGGCGAACTAATCCAGTCTATGTACGACTCGGCGAACTAATCCAGTCTATGTACGACTTGGCGAACTAATCCAGTCTATATACGACTCGGCGAACTAATCCAGTCTATGTGCGACTTGGCGAGCTAATATAGTCTTCTTCTTCTTCGCGTTCGTTCTTTACAACCAATTTTAATCACTGCTAATATAATCATGATGACCAAGAAACATAGTGAAGACCAACATCTATATTTGAATACACAAAAACAAAAATCATGTCAACTGACAAAGCAAAAGGCTCACCTAACATTCAAATAAACAATGAAGAACTCCAATGTGTAGAGAGCTACGAATATCTGGGCTCAATAATTAGCAATAACGGTGACTGCTCCAAAGAGATCTCAAGAAGATTGGCAATAGCAATCAAGAAGTTAAACACAATGAAGAACATGTGGCAAAGCACCAGCAAAATATTAAAATTAAAAATATTGAGAGCATGCATTTTCCCAGTGGCTACTTATGGTTGTGAATCATGGAATATTACACGAAAATTCAGTCCTTCGAAACGAAATGCTACAGAAAGATCCTACGAATACCATGGACAGAAAAAGAAAGAACACTGATGTCCTGAAAGAACTAAATGTTAAAGAGAATTGGCTGATAAACAACATACTGTACAGAACAATTAGATACTTTGGTCACATTAAGCGTCACGATGGCCTGGAAAGAACAATACTAGAGGGCAGGGTCCCAGGACGAAGAGGTAGAGGCAGACCAAGAAGAAGATGGCTACAAGATATTAAAGAAACCATGAATATGACCATCGACGAAGTGGTGAACTGGCTAGAGACAGAGTGAATTTCATATGTGCTGCAAAGAGAGCAACCTCCTATAAAGGATACGCACCTTGATGATGATGAATATAGTCAATATACGACTTGATGAACGTATCCAGTCTATGTATGACTTGGTGAACTTATCTAGTCTATGTATGACTTGGTGAACTTATCTAGTCTATGTACAACTTGGTGAACTTATCCAGTCTATGTAAAACTTGGTGAACTTTTCTAGTCTATGTACGACTTGGTGAACTTATCCAGTCTATGTACGACTTGGTGAACTTATCTAGTCTATGTATGACTTGATGAACTTATCCAGTCTATGTACGACTTGGTGAACTTATCTAGTCTATGTATGACTTGATGAACTTATCCAGTCTATGTACGACTTGGTGAACTTATCTAGTCTATGTATGACTTGATGAACTTATCCAGTCTATGTACGACTTGGTGAACTTATCTAGTCTATGTACAACTTGGTGAACTTATCAGTCTATGTACAGACTTGGTGAACTTATCTAGTCTATGTATGACTTGATGAACTTATCCAGTCTATGTACGACTTGATGAACTTATCCAGTCTATGTACAACTTGGTGAACTTATCCAGTCTATGTATGACTTGGTGAACTTATCCAGTCTATGTAAACTTGGTGAACTTTCTAGTCTATGTACGACTTGATGAACTTATCAGTCTATGTACGACTGGGAATTATCCAGTCTATGTCGACTTGGGAACTTGCTAGTCTATGTAGAGTGGCGAACTTATCCAGTCTATGTACGACTTGGTGAACTTATCCAGTCTATGTAAAACTTGGTGAACTTTTCTAGTCTATGTACGACTTGATGAACTTATTCAGTCTATGTACGACTTGGAGTATATATCCAGTCTATATACGACTTGGTGAACTTTACTAGTCTATGTACGAGTCGGCGAACTTATCCAGTCTATGTGCGACTTAGCGAACGCATCCAGTCTATAAAGGGTTTAAAGCCGAAGGATTGACTTCATTGCACCGGGTTTTACCCCATATGGCTCGGTCCTCTCCGCAGAAATGGCATGCCACCTGCCGAGAGTATTGCACAAAGCACAAACTCCGTAGCTCCAGCAACAATCCTAGGGGTCTCTGGAAAAACTGCCCTCGTGAACAGAACGGCGCGGTCCGGATTCGAACCCACGACCGTCGACTCACAAGGCAAAGGGCTTAACCACTTAGCCACAGAGACCCCCGTATCCAGTCTATGTACGAGTCAGCGAACTTATCCAGTCTATGTACGAGTCAGCGAACTTATCCAGTCTATGTACGAGTCAGCAAACTTATCCAGTCTATGTACGAGTCAGCGAACTTACCCAGTCTATGTACGAGTCAGCGAACTTACCCAGTCTATGTACGAGTCAGCGAACTTATCCAGTCTATATACGACTTGGTGAACTTATCCAGCCTATGTACGAGTCAGCGAACTTACCCAGTCTATGTACGAGTCAGCGAACTTATCCAGTCTATGTACAAGTCAGCGAACTTATCCAGTCTATGTACGAGTCAGTGAACTTACCCAGTCTATGTACGAGTCAGCGAACTTATCCAGTCTATATACGACTTGGCGAATGTATCCAGTCTATGCACGACTTTTCGCTCTCTCGCCATCCCCGTGTACGACTTCGAAACCTCGTCACGATACGTTTAACGTCTAGCCTGTGGAAACATTCCTTGTGATCCTGTCACAATGCTGAAACACCCCTTAAAGTCATGATATGCTTATAGCCGGGTAGAGGGTTTAGTTCTGACCGAACACTAAAACCTTCATTTCTTAGTGCAACCATTCTAATTTGCACGTAATTAATAGTGGTGTGCGAGTCTCAGTTGTAACAGAACATATAGCTAGACATGGGTTGGGGAAACCATATCAGAAACGCCTATACACTTCTTTAAAAGTTTTCTATAATAAATATTTTTATTTGTACATAATTTGTCATTATGGATCTTCTTCTGTAATCTTTGATCATGCGCAAAGCTGATTCACTCACTACGCAAGATCTTCTTCTTCGAACGCTCCATATCGACCACTTGTTAACCACTCTGTGTGATTTGTATGTGATCTGAACCTAAGAGCGATTGTACGGTGTGCCAGCTATGCGCCTACAAGTAGCCAGCACATCCGATTTCTGCTGTTATTTATTTACTTGGGCAGCTTCCCTAAGAGTTCGTTCAAAGAGCATTAAGCGCGTAATAGATGGTCTTTAATAATTGCAAGCATTATCTCCCTGTACATAACACTATTTTATAGTGTTTAGCTTCTTTTCTTCAATGATCCAGCGACACTTGGATTCTCTCCTTCGGCCAAATGCTTTGTAGTAGTACTGTCCAACGTTTTCATATATTGGGATGCATCTTACTAAGACTGTGGAGGCAAGGGAGCCCTGTGGTAATTGCAATAGTGAATAAAAATGAAAATCGTGGCATATCCTTTACATGACTTAGCCATCAACCACAGAGTTGTTGATTTTCTAAGCACCACTTATACGTTCAGTAGTTTACCATTGTTTTCTGAACGGTGAGGTTAATTTTTACCATTTGTAAAAATCCCCGGACACGAATTTGCTTCCAAATTGCCTGCAGCGGGGTTTGAACCAGGTACGCTTGGGTTGTAATCGAGCTCACTACCGCTCAAACTACAGACGCCCACTAACAATAACAATAAAGTAATATTAATATTAACATTAACAAAAACAATAACAGATGAAACATAACACTGACTAAACGTTAATTTTTTTTTTTTTTATACATAGTTATTACGTAAACAACTGAAACATACTATTATTTATAAATACTTTTTTGCTTGAAATTCAAGATTAGCTTTTAAGTCGTCAGAGTGAAATAGGACGCCATGTGTGTATATGTCTAGCACGCAAGTGGTTACTAGCGAAGCGTGTTATCGACATCGCTGTCGGTGCTCTGTATTTGATGTTTGTTTACGTTCGTTCTTAACGACCAATTTAATCATTATTATTGGAATATATAATTGATCTTTGCCAAGAACGACTATAACGTCGCGGCCCCATTAAGCTCCTACTATTATAGTGTACGGTTGATGTGTCTCGCTTTCTGTAAAAGTTAATATGAACAAATTGTCGTTATTACAAAATGGAGAACGAGCTGACATTGAGCAAAGCATTAATCCTTAACATTTATTCCAGCTCTCCATTATCATCTATCTCACCACATCAAGTTACATGCTAGAGAGAGAAAGAGATTGTGTAGAAGGGGTTTAGTTTTCTTGCGTGTCTGCTATACACTGTCCATGTTTCGCTGGTGTACAGCAGCGTTAAGAGCAGTTAGAAGACAGAATTGATGCATTTGAGATGTGGATATATAGAAGAATAGGCAGAGTTTCATTGACAGTAAAACAGAGAAATAAACAAGTTTTAGGAAAACTAGGCATGAAGAAACAATTATTAAGAGAAATAAAATTTAGACAGGTAAAGTATTTTGGGCACATAAAAAGACACGACGCCATGATAAAACATTTACTAGAGGGAAAGTTGAGGGGGGAAGAGCAAGAGGAAGAGGAAGACCGAGAGATAAGTGGGAGGAAACTTTAAGAAATGGACAGGTTACAGTCTGGCAGTGTGCAACACCAAGGCGAAAGACAGAGGATGCTGGAGATTCATTGCAGCCAACCTTCGAGGTGGAGACGGCACCTGATGATGATGATGACAGCAGCGTGGTTAGCACTATGGACCGAAATTTATAATTACTCATTAATTTTTAACTACTCTTAACTGAACATCACTTATTATCAGTGGCGGCTCGTCATTAAGGGCCAATGGGGCCGAGCCCACCAAAAATAATGTATAACGTGTATTTATTATTTTATAAATTAAAATATAGCTACCAAAAACCATGATTTATCCGAAAATGTGTCTGGCCCCACCAACAAAGATGATCACGAGCCGCCACTGCTTATTATTTAAAAAGTTATTAATATTTATCACTAGCGTGAACTTTCTTTAAACATTCTTTGTTAGTTCTAATCGCGTCGAAAATTTCTGAACAAGTTACTTCACAATTAACTTTACAGCGCAATAAAACTTTTACAGTTGATCCATCCACTCTACTTCTTTCTACAGATCATGTGTTATTCATTATTGAGAATGTTCTTTTCAACAACTGCAGATGTGCCTGACAGGCTGAAAATGTATTCTATAATTTGGACAATGAAATATTCTTTCATTTGAAATAACCAAATAGTTGTATCCAATGATCTTCGCAAGTTGTATTTTTCAAGTGTCATAGTTTGTAGACCAACAACTGCACTTTCGGCACATTTTAATATTTTTCAAGTGTCATAGTTTGAAGACCAAAAACGGCACTTTCTAATATTTTTCAAAATAATCAGGACAAAATGACCAAAAAGGTCTGGACTGTCTTCAAACCGGGACGCATGGTAAGCCTACGAATGACCTTTATTACAAACGTTGATTGATATTACGAAAGAGAAGTAAATATATATTTTGACACTGTAAAGAAGAAACATATTTTTGCAGTTTCACTTTCATTGCAAAAAATAATGCCAGTGTGTTTCAATTGCAAGGTTGCACAAGCTATGAACACCGATAGGTGCGATTGGGGCCAAAATCATGCGAGAAACTTCCTTAGATACATCATCACATCTCTGTGTCCACCTTTTGCAATGTGTTTCCCGTGCTCAGAAGCCTACTCAAGTAAATGAGATACATCATCACATCTCTGTGTCCACCTTCTGCAATGTGTTTCCCATGCTCAGAAGCCTACTCACGTAAATTAGATACATCAACGAATACATCAGTTGGGGATTCTCATGAGTTCATCGCAGTGTCTCTTACATACTCGCATCCTGAGGCCCTCATATCACATTTATGGATTCCTTCAAGTCTTAGAGTCCGGGACAATTCTGTGGTGATGATCTATAATCCTTGGCTGCACTAGAGTAGAGATGAAATATATATACTTGACATTATGATACTACGCTACCGTCATGAAATCTCCCAACCCAAAGCATATATGCAGGTTACAATGAATATGAGACATCCACTGCATACGAATGTTAATGACGTTGAGGGTACGAGAATCAAGCCTGGCATGTCGTGCAAGATCCAGGATGAGAGAACAATTAGTCAGGTGACAACAGTTGCGACCCTACCTTCCTTCCTTTCCTTCGCTTGAAATATGTCTATATATTCAATATTGTCTCTTGTATGAACTTCACTGTCTTTTGTAGCTCACACAGAGGTCCGTGTAGTTATCTGTCGAGTGTTGTTTCGTTAGGCCAGTGAGTTTGCCTCAGGTATCATATTCGTGGCAGTCTTGAAGTATGTGCTCTGCAGTCTGGTGTGCCTGTCCACATGTACACATGGCTGAATTGCCAATCTTGAATTTTGTACACATGTGGCTGCGGAGTTGATTGTGCCCTGTTCTAAAGCGCAGAATGACAACTTGTTCCAATCTACTCATATTATAGTAATCGTCTTGTGTTGGTATTTGTGGCTTTCTCATTGATTTAATCATCCTTTTCTTTTGGTGGTAGGTAACTGGCACATCCGGTTTCTCTCCTTCGGCACCTTTCTTGGCCAATCGGTCTGCTGTTTTATTTCCTGGTATTCGACAGTGAGAGAGTATCCACTGCAAGACGACCCTGCGATGCTTGGACAATTTAGACAGTAGGGTCTGTAGACCTGGCAAATTTTCTGGACTTGAGTGCTTGGAGTGCTGATTTTGCATCAGTCAAAAATACAGCAGGTTGAGAATCGGGTCTGGTATTCAACAGTTTTTCAGTTGCCATCTTGATTGCCTGAATTTCGGCATCATAGTTGTGACAGAATTTCCCCGTTGGTACTTTAATCGCATCTCTAGCGTTGTTTGGGTATTCTATGTACACTCCTGCTGCTCCATTCTTCACTGCATTTTCTGCTGACCCATCCGTGTATACCCGGACCCAGAGATCATGTGGGTATTCTTCATCAAGTAAACTGAGAATGACTGTCTTGCGTTGTATGCTGTTCTGCTCATCCTTGCCGAGTATTCCTTTTACTTCTGTCTGGATACATACTTCTGGTTCATTCTCCTCTCTCCAAGGGGTTTGCTCTGGCACAGACTTTAGGGAATGCCAACTTTTGGTAGGTTTGAAGTTTGCCTATTCAGTCTTTTGGCCTGATGAATAAAGCTGCTTCTTTTCAGCCGCCCCAATGCTAGATTTTGGAATCGGTTTTCCATTGGATGGCTTGGCATACTCAGAAACTTTTCTGCCTGAGTTATCACTTTTGTGTCTCTGCGTTCTCTCAGTGCTTGTATCCCTCCCCACTCTTTCCATCTCCACTATTGGTGTTGATTTCATTGCTCCTGTGATGACACGAAACGCCTGGTTTTGCACCTTATCCAGTTCTCCTAATGTGGTATTTGATGCTGGACACCATGCAGCTGACCCATATTCCAGGTGTGGTCGTATGCCCTGCTGACAAATATTTTAAAGTATTTTTTGACTGTGGCGCCTCACGTGGTTCCACTTAATTTTCTCAGGATGGCTAACTTCCTACTGGCCTTTGCTGCTGCTTTGTTAATGTGCTGCTTCCGCGTCAGTCTATCATCGAATGTAACTCCGAGATAGGTAGGTTGCTTGTCTTCTCTTAGCAGTTCTCCATTTATTTTAATGGTGCCAGCTTTTTGTTTGGCGACCCTACCAAAAGGGGAAGAATGGATTCCAATACATGTTAGTATCAATATAGGGGAAGACAGCTACCATATAACGAACTAAAACCATGAATATGGTACATTGCGACCTCATGGACTCAACGCACTACATTCCTATGCTTCTTAGTACTTTCTCTTCTCATGCTCCATATTCTATTTGTGTATATGTTAAATGTATATAAGTTATATATTTACTTGATTTGTTATTGTTTCTCTTCTTTTTCCACTTTTAGTTTCTTTGCATTTATTTCGTTATTGGCTTTTAGTCCCAGATTTTCATTTTAGGACCGTTGGAATGTTTCTGTCGTGGTCTATATGTAGTGTGCTGTGAAATTCGTCACTCCTGTTGTATCATTTGCTTGATAAAGGCATTTTGGTCGAAACGTTGCTTTGTTTGTCATTGTGTTTGTAAAACTACAGTAATTTGTAATTACGTGTTTTGCCAATAAATGTTAGCATGACCAACTATCTCAACGCTATCATTACTCTTAGACAGTGGCGGCGCGTGATCCCTTATGTTTGTGGGGCCAGGCACACATTTTCAGAAAAAATCATGGTTTTAGATTAGGGTATATTTTTTATTTAAAGAGTAATAAATACACGTTACACATTATTGTTGGTGGGGCCCGGCCCCACTGGCCCTTAATGACGAGCCGCCACTGCTCTTAGAATAGAATGTCGAGATTTGGACAACATGAAGGTTGAACTGGCAATTAAGCAGCAAATAGAAGATAATGCAAGGGGTAATGATGTTGTTTATACTGATGGGGTATGTGCATTGTGGAGAGAATTCAGGCTGGGGTTTCATGGCTAGCGCGCATTGTATGGTTATTGCAGAGCAAGACTGAGTATACAAGACAATTTCTTTCAGTATGATGATGGAGGTTGAGACTGTTACTGTTGTCCTCCATTGGCTCTCTGGGATTCCGTTTACTGGGGTCTTTGTTGTTTCTAAAGATCCAGAATGGCAGGTTGCGGTATCAGTGGATGGCGTCTAGAGGTTTCTAGCCTCCATAAACTCACGGAAATCTACTGTCCTGATCATGCGAGTGTTCGCGTCAACAAGAGAGCGGACAGACTTGCATCGAAAGCATCGGTTATTGGGAAGTTTAGATGGATAAGAGAGATGTTCTTACGGGGCTTGGATGAGGACACTAAAATTGGCGTTGAATTGATCAAGCGATTTAAGGAGTTCAGAATTATACGTTGTTTGAGAACTGGATACTTGTTGAGATGCAGAGAAAGTACTGTTTTTAACCAGCGAGCCACAGGAACAAATCAGTATGCATACCCTTCGAAATCTGTTGGGGGAGACTGAGCATATATGGGTCTGCCCGGAGTGATGTGACATCACTTCAGTAACCAATAACACTAGACGTACAAACAACCTGTATCTCCCTAGAAAGTGGACACTGCAACTAAAAAACGGTGAAACTTGTCTTCATTTCTATGTGCTATAAAAATGCAATTTTTAGTTCTCCTTCTTTGCGTTTGTTCTTTACAACCAATTTTAATCACTCTTTGTGATATGTTTGATACTTGCCAATAACGTGTATACGTTGCACATTGGTTTGGTAGGCCACTAAACGCATAGACTTCTACATGTTTAGGACACATGCATCCGATTTCATCCAAACCTCCTTAGTCGCCTCTTACGACATGCATGTCAGGTAACAGTGGTTCTATTCTTTACACCCCAAATTTGGGCCCCGGTAACCACTCGGGTGCAATTTTTAGTTGAATTTGTCGTTATTTCGCCAGAAAGTCACATAAACTGCTTGTTTATTGTATATAGTTCACTCAATGATTCCACAAGTTTCTTTGACCAGTGCGGACTTGTGAGCGGAAAGACGCATTCCGGTTCCTAACCCATGACGTGGGTAAAAAATACGTTTGGAACGTCGTCACTGTTACCTATCTAAAAATATAAAAATCAAGAATTTCTGTCAAATGGATGATTTTATATCGGTCGGTAAAGATGATCACGAATTTTGGAACGAACTATAATAGCTCGTTTGTCCAAATTGGCAAGACGTTACACAAGTTATTAATATTATTGATATCTTAATGTTTTGAAAAGTATTTTTTTAAAACACGGAGTCCAGAAAAATACTTTGCTATTAATACATACATAAATAGATCTGTATATTTTGGTAAACCTTCTGTAGATTACATTATTTATATTGTATTAATATAATGAAGCTACTCAAAAACGCCATGACCAGCGACTACTCTCATCCTTCATCCACATCTCCATAAATTGAATGAAAGCACAGAAGAAAGATAAAATTAAAGGTCATTATTCCCTGTTGCACCCATCATTTTATTTATAATAATAAGAACTCTTTGTTACTTGTATTTTTACAAATTGTCTTGCATCGATTCGATCGTTACTAAAGAATTCAGCGACCCTTCATTGTGGTAATTATTTTTAGCCCTGGCCTTTGTTTCACTAGACCACGTTTGACTTCGGGTTAAGTACAGGCGTGGCACAATAGCTCCACAATCATATAGGATAGTTTGTTCAATTATATAAATACTAAAAAACAGTGCAGCTGAATCGGGAAAATATGCAATTAGTGATAATAGTGAATTGGTTTGTACTATACTTGAGTTTCTTTTGTTGTTTCGCTTCATTTCTGTACATATTTTTTTTTTTTCGGTGTAGCGATCGGTGCTTTCCGATTTTCCTCGGTTTAGTTCGTGACATCAAAGGCAAAGGAAGTCTGAACAGGGAGAATATGGCCGAGTTTCCTTGACAGAGATATCTTGTGGTTTGAACTATTCAGCAACGAGTTTGCATACATTATTTCTGGGTAGTTATTCAGTTTTACGATTGTTAAATTTGCATTTATGTTCAATATATTGTAAGATTGTGTTATGATACGTGGCTCCAAACATTTCTTTTACTGAACAGGTGCTCTCCTGTCTGCGAACTTGACAGTGGACGGGACTGGTAGATTGGATCTCAAGCTGGCCGAACAATGAAAACTGAAATATTGTAGTGACACTGTTATTGTAGTTTCGTTTGTTTTGTTTAGAATTGAAATTAGTTTAGTATTGGATGTTTTCTCCCACGAACAACTAGATGCACTACCTATATTCCTAATATAGCCCATAATAGCCCATCATCACAATCACACGATAATATGGATATTCGATATAATATTGATATTGAATGAATATGTGGACGGTGGATCAGTGGAGCTAGTAATTAACTTTAAGTATATCTGACATTTTAGGGGTTTATCGTGATCAATCAATGATAACTGATGGATTGATATTCATAGTGACAAGAAGAACACAGCAAAATAATAAATAATCTACTATTCTACTCAGACTGTGTATAAATAAATGTGTATAAAATAAATATCACTCAAGACAATTATTTAACAGAATTATAAAATAATTGGATTATTCTAAGATTCCAGGTGTCTAAAGTAAACTGGATTAACTTATTATTAACATCACTTCACAGTTCAATGCAAGAAAGACATGATTTGTTGCAACGATGTATTGCATTCACATACAATCATTATGATTGAATCATACATATATACCCACAAAAGTGACAATGGTGACAATTGCACAATGACTAGTCAGTTAAGTTAGTAGTGAGACTGGGAATAGACTGCGTCAGTGGTAACAACTGCTAATATAAGTACTTAAAGTACTCTTATTTGTCTGATATCGCATAGTCTATGGAGTATATTATGATACACACTGCAGTGTTATCACATAGACTAGGAAGAGTATGATACACAGTAACACACTGCAGCACACATATGACAGGTATACACAACTGTGGTGCCATTCAAGTAATTAAAATGTTCTAGGGCTGTTGTTAATTTTACCAATCCATATATTTTAAAATTAGCAAGCCTTAGATTTCTAAGTTTGGTGATTTAATGTAGTCGATTTTCATTGACACAAGACTTTATTATTATGGGTCAGTGCAGTTATTTCCAAGAATCCAAAAAACACTATTTGATCAGATTGCAGTCATCATTTTAGCTTCATAACAGAAGCTGCAGCCATATATATACCAATTTGTACAGTGTTAGTTTCAGCACATTCTCATTAAATTTTCTGCCTTGTTTTTGTGTATGTTGTGAAAGGGATAGGATATTTTTTGACAGATTGTCAGTAAGTTCGAGAAATTAATGAAGCAATGTATTTTGGAATAGTTATACAAGAGAAGAGCATCATGACAGGAGCCATCCTGTCAAAGAGGAGAAGAGGAAGACCACAGAGAAGATGTGTAACTTATGGTTTGAGCATGATGGCTGCAGAGGCTTATGAGAGAAATTCTGAAGGGCTGTTAGAGTGCCAAAGTTCTGCTCAGGACAACCTATTTGATGATGTACAAGTCTGATTGTTAACCCTTTGAACCCTGGCCAACTATACCTTAAAAACCCTCTTCCCTGGGCTCCTGAGCAAATACAGCACATATCAGAATTGTTTGAAAAACAAGATAGATTGGCAGAATTAAGTGTCCTATAATTTTTATCGACTTACCCCATCATCTCCAGTATTCCTGCTTACAGAATGCAAATCCTTCCTTTAGACACAGGAAATTTTGACAAATTGTGTCTTCACTTTCTTGAGCGGTCTGTCTTTGTAATCCATGTTTGGAAAGTCACTGACATGTTAGTTATATTTGAACATCAGTCGGTTCAAATAATTCTTCTTCCAAATGATCATCTGACTCACTTTCAATTTCGTTATCAGAATAATCATATTCTAAGTCTAATTCTTCTTCAGAATCATTTAAAAGAAGTTCAACAGCTTGCTCTGTGGTTATCCTTTTCGAGTGACCATTTCCGAAATTTTCAGCGTGTCGTTTCATCTTTTAAAATTAATAAACAAATATCAAATCACTATGTTTCAAAACACGATGTAAACCGCCATTTAGATAAGCCTTTAAGGGAAGCAGTTCCTGTGTTTGACGTCACACTAGTACACAAGTTATCGCTGAACACCGACAAATAACGAGGAGGGGTTCTCATCCCGATATGTAGGCACCCGGGTATACGTGTACTAATGATAATACCGTAATATCGGGAGGCGGGTTCAAAGGTTAAATATAGACTAAATTTGACATTTGGTTATTTCACAGTAAAATCATATCCTGATGGCAGTTGGGTTTTGATTGATGGCTGGAAAGAAAATTGATATTAACACAGCAACAGTAAGTGTTCTTGAAAACCTTGCTGGAGTTGGGCAGCACAACTGAAGCCATAGTAAAACACAGAAGGGTGAGTCTTTTAATATCACTAGACCTTCAAATTTGACAATTCTACTTTGCTTGCTCGAGTTTAACCACACATAGACACTCTTTGTGGTGTGACTACTATTTCTACAGGAAAGCTGCAATGTCTGCTCCTTTTGTCACATCACATTTGATTTTATTATGCAATTATTTTGTTCATGTTTGCCCATCCAGTTGTTTATAAGGTTAGGTTTGGTACTAATTAAATTTAACTTTAAATATCTCAAATGTTGTCAGGACAGTGGCATAGTCTACTCTTATTTCGATTGTTAGTTGTCAAGGGATCGTTAATGTACACACTTCATTTAGCTCCGGACTAGATCCTACCTACTCGTAGATCAGGGATCGTTGCATATTTTTCAGACTATTTTTGCTTAGAAGAGGAAAGGAATTCAGACACTTTAGTTTGGAAGGACATCTTTGAATCTCCATACTACAGACACAAAAGTGTCTGGTAGTGCCCCTTCTGCATAGTGCACATTCCTGGCTCTGTATCCAGGAACAACTGTTGCACTCTTGTAAAGATGATTGTCAGATAACACTATGATCATATGTTTAAATAAAAAAGATCATCTCGTCGATGTAGGCAAATAAGGATGTAGGCAATGTTTGTTTCGAATGGACTGGTACTGCCCAAATGGCTAAAATACTCTCCCAAAGATAACAGCCCAATGCCTGGTAAACTGCAGTAATCAACTACCCACAGACCCCATCTGAATACAAGCTTTCACTACTCATGATATTGCATATCAATCCAAGAGTCTTTCAAGTTTCTAGAATTTGGGAAGACAATTTAGCCTATTAAGAAGAATGTCTCAGCACTATAGAAAGGGACAACAAAAAGAGGAAAACTTGATCTTTCTTGAGGTTCGAAACAAACAAACCTCGCTAGAGATGCCCACACATTTGGAAACAAATTATTTCCTTCTTTCATTAGTGTTCTTTCTCACTGCTAGCTAGGTACTGACTTACTGCTTGGTCGACTGGATCATGTCTGAACTATGGAGCAATACCCGTATATTAAAAAAAATATAGTGGCTTACCAACACTTAGTAAGTCACTGTTCTACCTACATAGACAAACAAAATAAAAATACCTGGTCATATTGTTAATGTGTACCCATGAAGCCATAATCACAATCCTTCAGCCGCAGGCCTGTTTTTAGAATAAGAGATTACCAAATTTAAAATACAATTTATTAGTGTAAACTATGTTCTCCAATGATAAGAAAGAATGGATTTGGGATAAATAACAAAGGCTATACATTGTTATTTTCCTCTTGATACGTTAACTAGGTACTATCATTTATGACTGCAAACTGCAGGTTTTCATGATATGGAAACCGATTCTATTTATCAAATAGAGATGATAAAGTTCATTGTAACAAAATAAGTCTACTTTGATGCCTAAAATATTTACTCTGAGATTGTACTTCTACAACTCTAAAGTGGCCTTGCACGCCACAGGTCATGGGTTA
Organism: Arion vulgaris; assembly: GCA_020796225.1. Classification (NCBI taxonomy): domain Eukaryota; kingdom Metazoa; phylum Mollusca; class Gastropoda; order Stylommatophora; family Arionidae; genus Arion; species Arion vulgaris. The sequence continues at coordinate 17,956,223 of CM036766.1, forward strand.
GGAACTAGAATTCGTCTTTCCGCTCACTAGTTAATTTTTTCCAGAGATCCCTTGGATTGTTGCAGTAGCTGTGGAGTTCATGCGCTGCTCTCTGCATGTGGTGTTCAATTTCTACAAAGACGGATCGATACAAATAGGATAAAACCCACTGCAATTGAGTCAGTCCTATGTCTTTTGATTTTTTAAAACTAAATTAATTGCTGTTGATTTAGATGTGATTCTTATCAAATTTTGATCCATCAGAGAATGTTGCAGTAAATTTTTGAAAATTTTACTTTTTTTCTGCAGGAAAGTGGGGGGTTTCACAGTGTGATTGATCTGACCCAAGTGCCAGGTATCAGTCCAACCATAATTGAGCAGAACAAAGGGCGTATTGTATGCCGCCCAAGAGCATCATTGACTAAAAAGAAAAATGGTCCCAGAATGTAAGTAACTGTTTTGGATATAAACTGTTTGCTACTGTTCCTTACATCTGTATTCATGTTATTGATCATACATTTTCTTTTTTTGCTCTACATAACCATACCTTGTGGTCTGCATGTGATTTGTACCTTAGAGTGTTAGTTTGCTGTGCCATTAGACGCCTACAGACTCAGTTATCAGTTATATAATGACTATCATCATAACACTCTAGACACATCTATAGGTGCTCTGATCTCCTTTAATAATCCAGCAGCCGGGAAATTCTGGTAAAATGAACCTACTGTTGGATGGAAATACGTTTTTCTTACATACCATTTTTAAAACGCAATTTATAGGAACCGGGGCACCAGACACTTGCACAGTAAATGTGCCGGTTATTGATCTTGTATTTCAGCTAGTAGACTTGTGTAGGTGCAACCACACTTAGATATTGTCCATCTGTTGTGCAAAATGATCTAATACCATTCAATGCTGCACTTACACTATAAGGTCTCCTACGCAGAGTCTGTTAGTTGAAGATGAGTTGACACATAACAGCTAAATGACAGTATATAATTATATATATGTATGTATGCCAAAGAAAGTCGGAGCAGATATACAACCTTCGCACTAATTACTAAAAAGGCTCCACCAGTATACAGCCTTCATACTAATTACTAAAGAGAAGGCTAGACTCGTATACAACCTTCATACTAATTACTAAAGAAAAGGCAAGACTCGTATACAACCTTCATACTAATTACTAAAGAGAAGGCTAGGCTCGTATACAACCTTAGTACTAATTATACAACCTTCATACTAATTACTAAAGAGAAGGCGAGACTCGTATACAACCTTCTTACTAATCAGTAAAGAGAAGGCTATGCTCGTATACAACCTTCATACTAATTACTAAAGAAAAGGCGAGACTCGTATACAACCTTCATACTAATTACTAAAGAGAAGGCTATGCTCGTATACAACCTTCATACTAATTACTAAAGAAAAGGCGAGACTCGTATACAACCTTCATACTAATTACTAAAGAGAAGGCTAGACTCGTATACAACCTTCATACTAATTACTAAAGAGAAGGCTAGACTCGTATACAACCTTCTTACTAATCACTAAAGAGAAGGCTAGACTCTTATACAACATACAACCTTCATACTAATTACTAATCATTCTCTTCATGAATCCATTAGAGGACTACTGGTCTCTGATTATTGTTTTGTTATCAGAAGTTTTTAAAATAACATTCATAAAAATAGCATAACACAGTGTGTGACTACAAATTGTTTCCTCTTTGTTTCCAGCCAAAGAAGGGCCACCCGGCAGCACTGTCCAGACACTGTAGACAATCATTTATCAGAACCTTCTGGAAGTGGTACAGAGTGTGCCAGCAGTCATAGTTCCCCTACTCCATGTCACTTCACACGATCTCAGAGTGCAGCTCTTCGATTGTGTCAAGTATGTTCTTCAGAGACACCGCCTGCTGAAAGTACATCAAGTTTCATAGTTACTAGAAGTGGTGGTACTTCTAGTCGCATTTCAAACGGGATCCGGAGTCAGGCTGAGGAGTCTGGCAATGATGGTAGTGATGATATAGAAGAGCGAAGTGCAGGCACATGTGCACTTGTCACCAACAATGAAAATAGTGCCAGCAGTAACATTGTTGTATTTGGTGATGATGATATGGTGGCAGCTGGAGATGAAAGAAGCATCTCAGATAGGGAGAGCAGCCATGCTGATGAGGAAAGTGTGTTGAGTCAGCCTGGTGAGAGCTTAGATGAAGACTGTGATAACAATGATGGTGGTGATTATGATGAAGAGGAGAGAGAGAATGGAGAGGATTGGAAACAGTCAGATAGAACAACACGGTCTAATTGTAGTTCACATAGAGATGAGGAGGGGGAAACACCACCATTGTCCCGGCTCTTGGTAAGTACAACTTTTTTTTTTTATTGCTATTATTTTTCATTATTGAAGTCTTATTGATGTACTACTGCAGCCAATTATGGACAATAAACTTCTTCTTCTTCCTCGAATGCTCCATATCGACTACTTGTTAAACAACTCTGTGATTTGTATGTGATCTGAGTCTAAGCGTGATTGTCCATTGTGCCAGTTATGCGCCTAAAAGTAGACACTTTTTATTTACTAGGGTAGCTTAGCTAGGCCCCTACATCAGTCGCTTTTTATGACATACCTTGTAGGTCGTAGTGTTGCTATTCTTTGCTCTCCTTGCTGGTCCAGCAACACACTGGCAGGACAATGAACAAAAGCAGTCACAAAAAATAACTACTCGTGAAATGCGGTGTCTTCGAAAAGTTACCAACAACACAAGAAGACACAGTCACACACAACAGCATACAAAATTTGGAACAGAACCTTACTTAAATTACACCAAGAGACAAGAATGCAATTTTTCGACCACTTAATAAGAATGCAACCAAACTACACTGTAAACAGTCTTCTATAACATCTTTCTTTCTTTCTTTCTGAATCCTGTATGCCTCACAGCGTCAGGTCAGGAAGAGATTTCTAAAACGGGCCCTAGTATGCGCCGTAGATAGTCTCTTTCGTCGCCTCTGTTATCTCTGAGGTCCATCTTTTGCGTGGCCGGCCTTTTGCTTTGTACCCATTGTATCGGAGCAGCATTGCTATTTGGGGTGCACTGTCTGATGGTAATCTGCTTACGTGACCGAACCATTTAATTTGTTGTTTCTTGATGAAGTCTAGTACTGATGTTGTACCCACTTTTTCCTGATGTCTTCATTTCTCAACCGGTCTCTTCTTGTTACACCCAGCATTCTGCGTAGACACTTCATCTCTGTTGTGACTAGTTTTCTTCTATCGTTTGTTGTCAGCGTCCAGGTTTGGCACTGGTAACATAATGTGGGAGAAAGATTGTGTTGAACATTGCTCTTTTTGTGTTCATGGTGACGTGTTTGCATCTTAAAATTGGCGCCATTTGCCCTATCATTTGGTTTGCTTTGTTGCATCTGTGTTGAATTTCATTAGTTATTCTTCCATTTGCTGAAAAAATGCTCCCCAGGTATGTGAAATCTTTTGCTTGATTTAGTAGATGATTATCGATGGAGATGTTGGTAGTGTTTTCCTCTCTGGCGAATGTCATTACTTCTGTTTTGTCGATGTTAATTCTCATGTTGTATTCGTTACATGCTAATTGGAGTCTGTTGATGTGTTGTTGTAGCTGTTCTTCTGTTGTTGATATGATTGCCTGATCGTCTGCAAAAGAAATTCATTTAAGAGTTCTCCGAGGTTGTTTCCTTCGCTGGTGTTAGCTATTTTACAAATGTGGTCAAGTATGCGTGATGAATAGCAGGGGGATAGTACGCAGCCTTGTCTTACTCCTGACCCTACGTGAAACTTTTCTGATAATCCTGTATTTGTTCTAATCGTACATTGGCTGTCAGTATAAATGTTCTTGCAAAGGTTGATTAGGTGTTCATTAACCCCATAGGTTGTTAGTATTTTCCACAACTTGTGCCTATCTACGCGGTGACGCTTTTCCTGATCTACAAATGCAACGTGTAAATGTTTGTCGGATTCGATAGTCCTTTCTACTAACTGTCTGAAGGCGAATATTGCGTCTGTACAGCTTTTGTTCTTCCTGAATCCCATTTGGGAGTCATTAAGCTGTGGTCACAGTCTTCTATAACATAACATCAGGAAATTAGGCAAGATGACGCCAAAGAAAAGTTGGATAGATGGCATAGCAAAATCCTGTCAAAAAAGCAAAAATATCTACCACCCATGCCACTAGAGCAGCACAAGACAAAACAACAGAAAACCAATACATGTCTTATTATATTTGTTCATACAATATTACCTTGATTTTATGATGCACAGCTCTATCAAAATAAACACATCTAAAATGGAAGGTAATCCCAGAAAGAATAGTGCAGCACACATACAATGTTGCATCACCAACCCTCATAACAACTCAGAAAATATATTGTGAGATATGGAAGATGTTATTCGTAAAAAGGCATGACACCCTTCTGAATACCATTGTAAAAGGAAAGGTGGATTGTGGTGTGGAAAATTGCTATAGCAGGAGAATAACGTTAAGATATAAGATCAGAATACTAAGAGTATGGGGTCCACAGGTGCAATAATCAAAAGCTACAAAGCAGCACCAGGGTCAGTGGGCTAGCACTGACCACGACCCTGTCACACTTCCTCGTGGTGGACAGGGAAATAGTCAACAGCTCTTGTCTGGCTAAGTGAGTGGGAATCGAGGGAGAGCTGCCACGTTGTATGGTAGTAGTGCAAACGCAATCATAAATACTATGTGATCTGTTCTCAATATAGACTAACAGAATATAAGAGAGATTGCTTCCACACGTCTCCTGGTCTACATCCAATTGACCGATAGTGCTATTGGCCGGTAAACTGAGTATAGTCGTAAATGACAATTCGCCCAGTCATTAGTCCTGCCAAAGCTGCCAGCATTAGGCAAGTCCAATATATACTGTCTGCCGAGTTGGCGCAAGTTAAGACTTCAGTTAACTTTGTACTGAAAGCCAAGCACAGGTAACAGGGTTGGCAAAGTTGCCCGAGCGCAACTTAAAAAGTGCTCTAGCGTCAAATAAAACTGCCCTACCTGGAAGAACCGGAGCTTGTCATGATGGTCATGCACATAACCAAAAGTTGCATTCCTGTGTTTGAAAGGTTGCTTTCCCGGGGGACTTGACTGGGTGATGTAGATGGAGCGCAAAAATAAAAGTTACATTCTAGCACCCCATGGAATCAACCCCCCTGAATATCTGTGCTTAGCTGTAGCCCAATGTTTCTGCTTCTTCGAAAGGCAAAATACAAAGTGAGAACTCCAAATTGCCTGTCCCAAAACGGTTGAGGAAGTTCCAAAGCCGGAATGACCTTAGATTATGACTGGTGAGTCTGAAGATCCACTCATAACTTTCATTGATTTGCCTATGTAGTTTGCAAAACCACTGATGAAGTACATCATTTAAAATTAGCTATTATTTTGCTAGTAACAATTGTTAGAAATTCATTTCTTTTTACAATCAATTATACATCATCAGCATTTGAAAAGAAGGACTACCAGCACTCGAGATGAGAAAGATGAAGATAGAGATTCTGACATGTCACCAGGAAAGAAACTGAGAATGTCCCTCATGAGGTAATGTTAGAAATTTAGTTAATGTTTGTTCTGGTATGAAATGAAAATTGTGGCATATCATTTACAGGGCTTAGCCATCAACCACAGTAAACGAGTCGTTGATTTTCTAGTCACCACTTATACATTGAGTAGTTTTCCATTGCTTTCTGAACGGTGAGGTCTTTTTTTTTTTTTTTTTTTTCTTTTTTTCTTTCGTCCGCTTTCAACTCAGACGAAGTTCCATCTCTGAAACTGATTTTTGCATGAAAATCTGTTTTTCCAATTTCTTACAATGGCAGCAGCGTGCACATTGTAAATTACTTTACACTGGCAGCCGTGTGCTCAATGTACTCGTAATTAGTATTCCTCGCCATACAGGCAGATTTTCTCCGACTTCAGAGGTACTCACGTTATCGTCCTGAGTAAGACCAGGGACTCGAACAAATGCCGGACAGTAGGTTCAAACCTGAGCTATGAGGCGTCTCACAGCTAGCAGGCCGAGCTACTATCAACTACTCTAGGCAGTCCCCTGCTTTCTGAACGGTGAGGTCTATTTTTACTGTTCTTAAAACTCCACAGGGATGAATTTGCTTCCAACTATGCCCGCTGCAAAGTTTGAACCAAGTGCGCTTGGTTTTGGATCGAGCTCACTACTGCTTAACCCTTTGAACCCTGGCCACCTCTACTTTAAAAATCTCTTCCCCGGAGCTCCTGAGCAGAAACAGCCCATATCAGAGTTATTAAAATATGATAATTTAGCACACTTAAGTGCTCTATAATTTGTTTTTGACTTACCCCATAATCTCTGTTATTCCTGCTTATTATCTATTTGCAGAATACTAAACTTTTAAATTTACTTGATGTAATATGTGGGTATGGCCACAAATACTCCCGTATATGTAGATTTTTCTCCAGATTGAACATATATGACTTGAATATCAATCGATTAAAACAATTCTTCTTCGTCTAAATAATCATCCAACTCACTTTCTATATCCTTATCAGAATAATCATATTCTAAGTCTAATTTATCTTCGATTCATTCAAAACAAGTTCAGCAGCTTGCTCTGTTGTTATGCTTTTAGTATGACCATTTCCGAAAAATTTAGACATGAAAATCACTAATTACCTTATCAGTACAAAAAAATAACACAATAGCGTCCATCATCTCGCAAAACCATGTAGAGCATGTTGGTTGTGTTTGACGTAATATTTGTACACTATTTATTTTCAAATACCGAAAAATATCTCGGACCAATATATATTGGGAGCTCGGGTTCTAAGAGTTACGTTACAGGCGCTCACTTGTTCTGGTATACGAAGTAAATTGCGAGCAGCTGGAAAACTGGACTGAAGACTTTCAGGTGTAAATATAAAGCTTAATGAATTGTAATAGTTCAAAGTGGGTGTAAAAATAGGAGCGCAGTTCATCAAGTCAACAGGTCAAATAAAACATGGTTTGGTCATATTACATGATTGCCATAAAATAGTGTACCACAATAGGCATTGATACAGAGTAAACAGAAATGAAGAGAGAACAGCCATGCAAGTACTGGACTGATGGAATAGCAGAATCACTGAACACCTCCATATAAGAAGTGTCATCTCATACACTCTATACTTCACCTCAGCATTGCAACAGCACATTATCATCAGGTGCCGTGCCAGTTGGCGTAGGTGACTGGGGATCTCCACTACTCTCTGTCTCTGGTGCTCCCTATCATCTCAGATGGTACACTCTTACGTGCCATGAAGTCAGACTATCCAAAATCTTCTCTCTCTGTCTTCCTCTGTCTCGTCTCAATGTGTTCTAAACCTCCCTTCCTCATCACATGTCTGAAAAATGATGACTGTCTCTTTCTTATATTGATAAGCTTTCTTTGTGTCTTGACCTCATTCAACACCTCCACATTAGTCATTTTAGCAGTCCATGGGATTCTCATCATTCTTCTGTAAAACCACATTTCTGTGGTCCTCAGAGCTTTTTCTATCTGTTTGTTTACTGTCCATGACTCACATTCGTATGTCAGTATTGGTTCTATGTAACACTGTATAACTCATTCTGATCTCAATTGACAATGACTTGTTGCATATGATGCTTCTCATTTTCTGGAACAATACTTTCGCAAAGGCACAAGAGAAATGAGATGATTGTACATAATTTAATGTTTACATAAAACGATAATATATTTTCCTTCCCACAGCTGCCATGTATGTGGTCAGAGTCTGGCCAAAGTTCCACGGTGGCGTCTTGCTCAGATGCCGCGTGGCAAGATTCCTTCAAAGGAAAACCCACCTCCTAAAATGGATGACTGGCTCAAAACTTTCCAGGTAAATAATTCTGTGTACTTTATATATTTTTTCTGTGTACTTTATATATTTTTTATAATGTTGTCTTGTTCTCATTTCTTAATCAAGATAACAATTTACTATAAAAATGGCACTAGATGTGGTGACGTCCCTATGACCACCAATGAGATCCTGATACCATGATACTACAATCTAACTCCAGATGTGGTACTTTAAAGTGGAATTTTTCTGTTTGTAAAATCTTACGATTACTGGCTGTACAATTTTGTGTTCTGTTGGATAATATGCGCACACTGGCCAAAATTTCAATGTGTCTGTCCTATATGTTGTAGGGGTCTAACAGGGTCGCAACATACACACATCTCAGCGCAAACCCCCATATCACAAGTAGTTATTAACTTGGTTGATAAGAATGAATGCAAACTTCTTTTATTCAGTGAATTCGATGGAGAAATAGAAAAGATTAAGGAGTTTATGGACTATCTGAGTAGGAGTTTCCACAACATTGAGCATTGCACTACACACCTAGAGTTGTTTGAGTCCTCTGGATCTGCAAGACAGTCAGGTAATCTCTCTCGCCCAAATATAGGAAAAAAAAGGTGAAACACATAATTCCTGGGGGTTTGAAGAAGTAGTATACATTACAAGTATAGTTTCAACAGAGAAAGTTCCAGAAAAAAATGTCACCGCAAGAATGAGCAAAGCTAACAATACATGTGACAAGTAGGTAGAGAGATAAAGAATATGACTTAATATATTGTAAGCGTTCAGAACAGCTCTAGGACTCCAAATTAATAGTGCAAAAACAAAACTAATGAGGAATTAAAAAAAAATATAAGAAAACACAATTATGTTACAAAATGAAATCATATAGAAAGTTCAGGTTTGTATACCTAGGAAGTACAGTATCACAGGATGGTGATTTGTAAAATGATGTCATTGGAAAAGTCAAGAATGCAAGTCAAACTTTCGTTATACAGTAGAACCCGGTTATGTCGCCGACCTAGGGGTTTGCCAAAAAGCGCCGGGATAACCGATGATCGAGATAAACGAAAACCAATATGGCGGCAAAATATTAACATGTGCTTGAAATTTCTTTATGTACATGATGTGCGTTAGTAAATGAGAATGTACATGCACATGTTATTTGTTTGATGAAGTGATCGGCATGCTATAAAAATGTACATACATGTTTGCTAACAACAAAAGGCATATGTGCACCAACTAACAGCAGCAATTTACCAATATAAAATAAAAACCACCGTCGATTCTCGATACAAACCTTTATTTACATGAGTCAACACCTGCCAATATTGGACTGTATATATTACTGTAGCATAAGTTAACACCCGTGGTCATGGGGATCGAGATAACCAACGTTAAGTGGCAAATTTGGCCCTCTTTTGTGTTCGAGATATTAGGGTTCTGCGACATAAAAGAATCGAGATATCCGATGAGAAAATGCTAAGACAAAGAGAGAATTTGGCGGTTCCACTTCAAAAGCGTCGACTTAATAGGGTTGGCGAGTTAACCGAGGTCGAGATAAGTGGGTTATACTGTACTAAACAAAATATGGAAGGCCAAAGGATTGAATCTTAATACAAAACTTAAATTAAATGGAAGCTGTGTCCTGGGAGTGTTATTATACAGTAGTTGGTGCTGGAAATGTTCCAAAACATCATACACAAGCTGGAAACATGTCAAAGGGAATGTTTAAGAAGAATCCTGCGAATATAATAGCCAACTACAATAACATGCAGAGCTTTTAAAATGAACAAACTGTGCATCACTGGTGACCATCATTAGAAGATGGAGGTGGACTGATCATATATGTCGTATGCCAGTAGGGACATTGGCTAGAACAGGTCTCCGATGGACAGTAGATGGGAAAAGAAGACCTGGATGTTGAAAAGAAACATGGAGAAGAACTGTGGATAGAGAGTTGAAAGTTTGTTGCAGTACATGAGAAACAATTTATAGAAAGGCAGCAGAACGGCCTCAATAGAAATCTCTTGTGGGGGCCTTATGTATCACAGGGACACTGGAAAGGATAGAGATAGATATTGTAAGCTGAGAATTGTATTCTGCATTTGCTTTTGTTCAGGGTTGGGGTAATGCTGAGAGGATGATGGCTGTTGATGAATTGATTAATCTCTGTGACCCCACACAAGTAAGACACATGATGCAGGTCATAGAGCCTCAGTTCCAGAGAGACTTCATCTCACTTTTGCCGAAGGAGGTTTGTATACTTATTTATAAAGTTATTATTTGTTTTGTTATTATGGTTCAGTTTTGCAGATCTCAGCTGCTGGCAAATATTTTCACCCAAATGAGGCTTTGGAATGACATTCTCTGAAAATGTGAAACGTGTGGACATCATAAATACCTTGTTCATCATATATGGGCAAACATAATCTGAGACATTGAACCACCTGATTGAAATGGGAGTTAACTGCAGACAAGCACATCGATGTAGACTACAGGATAGAGAGAGATGATATGACAACCAACATCACTTGAGTACGCTTAATGTGAGAACTTTAAGATAACTGCTGCATTGGAGGACATAGCACACATAGACTTACTTGTCCAATGTTTGAAGATGTCAATTGAGAGAACTAAACTGACATAGTATTTTTTTGTCATATAAATAAATTAACAATACATTAAGTAAAATCCGTTATTATATGTCTGTCACACAAATGTCACACAAATCTACATTTGTTATCGGATGTTAGAATGTAAGAACTTTATGCTAATACAGCTCTCCGCTGGACATTGGATGGGAAAAGAAGGCCTCAACATTCAAAGCAAACACTGAGAAGAACTGTGGAAAGAAAGATTATCACCAGACAAGGGAAACAATTAGTAGGAAGGCGGCAACATTGGAAATCTTTAGTGGAAGCACTCTGTGTCAAACGGGATATGCAGAATGTATATGACTTATCGCCCAAGTGGTTACCGGGGCCCAAATTAGGGTGTGAAGAATAGAACTACTGTTACCTGCCATGCATGTCGTAAAAGACAACTAAGGAGGATGGGCGTGGGCTAGCCACCCCACACCGTAAAAAACACTAGATGGCTACAGAACGGAGAGCGGACCGAGTAACGCTGGCTGAAACTGGACACATCGCCGAAGGATAAGCACTAGAGCTCCAAATGGTGCTGAAGATGTGACGTAAAACACACCAATGCTAAGGTTGCATGAATCAGATTTCCACATCAATAGAATTTATGGGGAGGTCTGGGCGGTGATCGCAAGAAGAGAGAGAGTATATGACATAATAGGTGGGGTATGTTTTCTAAAAAACCACACGTTTTATATTATACCTTTTTTAATAACATAAATATAGCATATTTTCTCAAAATTTCTTGTTTTGGGAATAATTAAGACATAATTAATGTGCGTATTGGATATACTTGGTGCACATATTGGACATAATTAACTCTTTCCATACACAGTTATTTTCTTAGTTTCACACAGGTAATTCAAGGGAAGCACACAAAAATTATAACTACTCTTTAATAAATAAAAATATATATATATATATATATACTATGAAGAAAACTGGACAACCTATTAGAATAACAAGATTAAAAAGTAGTAGAGGTAAAACAGTAGAAGTAAAACTAGAAAGACTTCTTATAGGGGAAAGAACTCCAATGGCGCACTGTACTGTGATTGACGTTAAACGGAATTCCACTATAGCGCAGTGTGAGGCGATTGGGCGGAAAGAGTTAATGCATGTATTGGCTTTTTTTAATGTCTGTAAATTATCTCATCCTATGACAGCTGATCTGAAGTCTTATTGTCATATTTCAGCTGGCCTTATATGTTTTGTCATTCCTGGACCCACGAGACCTTCTTAGAGCTGCGCAGACCTGCCGGTACTGGCGTGTCCTTGCAGAAGACAATTTACTATGGCGAGAGAAATGTCGAGAAGAAACAATTGATGAAGAAATGGTCTACGGGTCACGCATGCGCAGACGACATTCTGCGCGTAGCCCCTACAAATCTCTCTTCATGCGGCAGTCTCAAATAGAATATAATTGGAGGACTGGCATAAATCGACCTCCAAAAGTAAGTTCATCATTCCTTGATCCACTGTTGTAATTGTTTACGTTTTTCACTGTCTATTATTTCTAATACAGAAGAATGCTGAAAATTCCACGGGCAGTGAAGAAAACAAATGATGTTTTAAAACAGGCCTGCACACAAAGAAACCTTATCAAAAGAATAAGAATCAGACCATCAAGGTTCTTCGGGCATGTAATGTGAAGAGGAAGATTAGAACATTTGGCGACAACAGGTAAAATTCAGGGAAGAAAAGATTGGGAAGGTCGGAAGAAGATGTTGGATGGTCTGACATCGTATTTGACAAAATATCTATGTCAGAACTGATTAACTGCACCAAGGAGAGAGAGTTGTGGAGAGACATGATCGCTGGCATGACACTTGATTGATAATAAAAAACAGTTTTATAATGGGCATAAAGATTACAAAACATACATTGGGATAAACTTTATGTTTGTCATGGAAATATGGAGAATAACTGTTGAAAGAAAATTGAAAAGATTGTGGCCTGGCATGAGGAACAATTAATAGAAAAGCAGCAGAATGATAGCAGTGAATTTTTTTCAGAAGCCATATGTGTCAAATTGGACAGGAGGAGGTTACAGATAGATGGTAGTTATTTTGAGATATGTGTGTCCTGCAGACCCCCTTTGTATATTGCTGTCATCAGTATACCATTATCTCCAAACCATTTGCCTCTTTTGTAACAACTGCTATTGTAACTAGCTACGGAGAATGAGAAGTGTGAAAGGCCAACCCTTGTTACTGCCTGTAATACCATTTTTTAGGGTGGTATAGGACGGGAGTGGGGTAGAGCCTGTGGAATTTGATAGCCACATGGCTAGTCATCGAAAACGTTGCAGGCCACATGGCTAGTTGCTGCATAACTGTTCTTCTTCACCTTTCAACTCCCAACAGAGCACAGGTCTTCAGCAAACTTCTTCCAGCTCTCTCCTGCCATCTCCCTTCCAATTCTTTCTGTTTTACCTATCCGCTTAATATCAGCCTCCAGCTATCTTCTCCAGGTCTGTCTTGCAATGCTTCCGGTAGGTTTTCTCAGTGTATGTCCTATTGATCGCCAGCGTCTCTTTCTCCACTGGTATCTGCTTAGTTCTTTCTTTCTCAGAGTTCCTTGTTCGTAATCTTATCATACCCTCTCAGTCCGTCTATTCTACATAAACATCCATTAATGAAGGTCTGTAGTTTTCTGGTGGTTTCTTTTGTTGTTTTCCATGTTTCCGAGCCATAGAACAGCACTGACTTCCCACATTTGATTGAAAGATTCTCAGCTTTGTGTTTGTTTTGATCTCCTTTGACTTCCATATCTTAATGCAATAAAGTTTCCCTTGCTTTTTGTATTCTTATCTTGACATCTTTGCGAAACTGTTCAGGTTAGAATTTTCTTTATGCCCTGACAGAAAAAACTCTTTGGCCTTACCGTGAATTGAATCCGGTCTCCCCCTTGGGAGCCAGCCCTCTAATTCACTTGTCTAGACGCTCCAATTTAGTATAGTAAACACTGAATATTCATGGGTTTTGCCTATATTGTATTGAAATACGCTTAATGATACTTTAAAAATAATATTATTAACATTGATACTAACTTTTCAGTGTCTAAAAGGTCATGATGATCATGTTATCACCTGCTTGGAATTTTGTGGGAATAGAGTAGTCAGTGGATCAGATGACAACACTCTAAAAGTCTGGTCTGTTACATCAGGGAAGGTAAGCATATTATTACCACCTGGAGGTACATTGTTGGGAAAGTAAAGCATATACGTGCTTCATTTGTGGGGAAAACTGATATATGTAGGCTGCAAAGTTTTTGCCTGGCAAAATTAATTGAAGATATTGAACTAAAATTCCTACAAACATTTTGCGATCTTCAAATTACATGGGGGCCTGGAGATACATTGTAGGAAAAGTTCAGCATATACTTGTGTCATATGTGTTGGATATTGATAAGATTATTCTACCAAAGCCGTTGCTCTGGCAAAATTCATTAAAGGTATTGATATCAAATTCCTACAAAATGTTCACCATCTTCAAATTACATCAGAAACCCTTGTCTGTGCTACAGAGTTTGTGAAACAGATCGGAGCACAAATGATTATCCATCAAAGTGCAATGATTGTTGTCCAATTAATCAGTCATTTGTGAACTAATGTTGATGATATTTGGTGTACTCTTCTGCGTTCACCATATAAATTTTTGCGTTCCGCTATAAATTCAGGCTTAGTCACTGCGCATGGTATGACACTTCTGACCCGATATTTGCGTGAAGGCCTGCTTTCCTTATTATCAGTGCCCCCCACCATACAGGCATTCCATAACCGACTTCAGGGGTACTTGTAATTTAGATCCTCACGTCCGAGTGGTTACCGAGCCCAAATTTGGGTTGTAAAGAATAAAAACACTGTTACCTGCCACACATGTCGTAAGAGGCGGCAAGGGAGGTTTGGCTGAAATCGGATGCACATGTCCTAAATGTGTAGAAGTCTGCGTTTAGGGCCTACCAAACCAATGTGCAACATAAACACGTTCTTGGCAAAGAATTGGTCGTAAGAAACGAACGCAAAGAAGAAGATGATCCTCAAGTATTGATCTGATTTTGTGTAATTCTTCTTGTGTTCGCCCACTTTGAATTCAGGCGTAGTCAGGGCACCTTATATGGCACCTCTGACTGATTTTGCTGAAGATCTGCTTTCCTTTTTATCAGCGTGTCCTGCCATACAGGCATGCCTTCTCCAACTTCAGTGATTTTTGTGTAATAAGCTTGCTACTTATTAAGTGAATGACTGATAGTCTTTAGAATGCAGAAATAGACATAAAATGCTTTCAATGAGCATTTGGAAGAATATGGAAATGTGAAGGTGTGTCCTTAGTCCTCTTGTGTAAATCCCCCAGTTATACCTGAAACCAAAGCTTTACAACACAATCGCAGGATACGTCCTGAAACAAGCAAATTTAAGATACAAGAAACCATCATATCTTTAGTATAGAATCATGCAATGAAGTATCTGAAGCATGTGTCTGGGGAATTTAATGGCCGCATGGCTAGTGTAGTCACCGCGAAACTGTTCAGGTTCTGATTTTTTCTTTTGCCCGACATAAAAAACTTCTTGGTCTTACCTGGGATTGAGACCACGCTGTAATCCATTCTGCCAGACACTCTTAGCAGAACACACTACATGATGCGAAACTTCTTGTCTCCTGAGACAAAGAAGGTGATCATGGTGATACATTTATTGTGTTGTTGGTTGTATATAACTTTAGTGTGAAGTTCAAACATACCATGAATTATGATTTCTGTGTCTATTGTCAGTGTTTACGCACTCTGATTGGTCACACTGGAGGTGTGTGGTCATCACAGATGTCAGGCACAGTGGTTATTAGTGGTTCAACTGACCGCACGCTCAAAGTCTGGAATGCAGAAACTGGTCAGTGCAGGCATACATTGTATGGTCACTCATCAACTGTCAGGTGTATGTCTTTACATGACAACCAGTAAGTAATGAGTGTTGTTTAATTTCTACCAAGTTATTTCAACAAGTTCATTTTTATTTATGTAGTTATGTTATTCGATTAACCTCAAGGCACATTAGGCATTCCCATGCATGCTACGTCCTCCGCTGCAGCAACCATCTTGATCAACTTCCACAGACAACTGCCTCTTGAAAAATCGCTGTGACTGTGAGCTGAATATTATTTTTAATCCTCTTTTCAGACCTTAATGTTGTCACTTCACATTTCTATGTGTGGTAAAGACCAATTCATTCACATGTGTAGACGTCAGTGAGATGAACCACAACTCTGGTTCAGGTAGATAGATGAAACCTATGCATTACTCTCATCCCACAACTATGGGCTACTTTTCTATATTTATTAAAATTGTATGTTGTATGTTGACAAATAATCTGACATCCATGTCAATGCTAAAATAAACCAAGTGAAAGAATTCAAATCTTAGAAGCATATCTAAGAAGAAAAACTAGATAAGAGATAGAGGCTAGGTACAAGAAAATGTGTAACCTACTATAGCCCCAGTTAAGGTACCCAAATATTTCACAGGCAGCTAAGCAACAGATGATCAACAGCATTTTTATACCTACTTTGTGTTACCAGAGCCAAACATGGACATTGAGCAAAGCGCAGTCACAAAAATAACTACATGTGAAATTCGTTGCCTGCGAAAAGTTACCAACACAAGAAAAGACAGAATCACCAACATCAGCATAAGAAAGAAAGTTGGCACAAAACCATGCTTGAATTACATAGAAAAACAAAGAATGAAGTGGTTTGGCCACTTAATAAGAATGCATCCAAACTCCACAGTATACAGAGTCTTCTACAACAGAACATCGGGAAAGAAGGCAAGAGGAAGAACATGGAAAAGATGGTTAGATGGTGTAGCAGAATCCTGTGAAAGAGCAAA
This sequence comes from Arion vulgaris, assembly GCA_020796225.1. Classification (NCBI taxonomy): domain Eukaryota; kingdom Metazoa; phylum Mollusca; class Gastropoda; order Stylommatophora; family Arionidae; genus Arion; species Arion vulgaris. The sequence goes on from CM036766.1 coordinate 17,972,597, forward strand.
AATAACAATCACACTAGCCACCAGAATAGCGCAAGACAAAACCAGAAGACCACGACACTGGGCAACAACCCGGTAGCAGTGTGACAACAAAAGAAGAAGAAGAAGTATGTTGTTGCAAGTCTTATCTATGTTTAAACAATATGATATGTCTGTTCAAATAGTGTGACATGTGGGAATTATTACTCTTATTTCAGAGTTGTAAGCGGCTCACGAGATGCTACACTGCGGGTTTGGGACATTGACACAGGTGTCTGTAAGCACATTCTCATGGGACATGTGGCTGCAGTTAGATGTGTACAGTTTGATGGCAAACGTGTTGTCAGCGGTGCTTATGATTACACAGTTCGGGTGTGGGATCCAGAGACTGAAGCATGTTTGCACACTCTACAAGGGCATTCCAATAGAGTTTACTCTCTACAGGTAACATATCCTGTTCTTGTAACTGGTAATTCAGTTTCTTCTTTTTCAGGTAATGTTTCAATTTTGAGATAGGCAAATATAAAAGGACAATTGATACTCCTATTTTGCCTGTGTGGTGCCAGGGCCCACAAGGAAGCAAAGAATAGTACCACTGCAACCTACAAGGCATGTTGTAGGGCGACAGATGTAGGGGCAGAGGGAATCTACCGTAGTAAATAAAAATCGCAGAAATCTGATGTGTTGGCCTACTTGTAGGTGCATAACTGGCACAACGTACAATCATTCTTAGACACAGATCACATACAAATCACACAGAGTGGTTAACAAGTGGTTGATATAGAGCTTTCGAAGAAGATACACATATTCCATTTTTTTTACTGAACTAGCACAATGACTTATTGACCGGAAGAATGGATACTAGACACTGACTTGTACATCATATTAGATGATCCACCGGGGACTGCCTAGAGTAGTTGATAGTAGCTCGGCCTGCTAGCTGTGAGACGCCTCATAGCTCGGGTTCGAACCTACTGTCCGGCATTTGTTCGAGTCCCTGGTCTTACTCAGGACGATAACATGAGTACCTCTGAAGTCGGAGAAAATCTGCCTGTATGGCGAGGAATACTAATTACGAGTACATTGAGCACACGGCTGCCAGTGTAAAGTAATTTACAATGTGTACGCTGCTGCCATTGTAAGAAATTGGAAAAACAGATTTTCACGCAAAAATCAGTTTCAGAGATGAAACTTCGTCTGAGTTGAAAGCGGACAAAGAGAAAAAGAAAAAGAAAGAAAAAAAAAAAGATGATTTAAAGACACACTCAAGTCTATTATCTATTCCCAGGTGGAAGATGTAGTTGGCTGTCCGCTCTTACTGATTGGTCATAGGGTGGGAGCTTTAATTTGCGTTCTAGGGCCAGATGAGTCGCCCTTGTTGTGTTATATCCGTGTTTATGTAGTGTGGTCTTGATATTGTCTATCCATCTTTTCTTGGTCTTCTCTTAGCTCTAGTACCCGATCTATTTTTATTGTATGCTGTTATTGGTGGTTGATTGTATTTCATTCTCATTAAATGTCCAAACCACTGCATTTGTTGTCTTTCAATGTGTTCAGTGCATGAAGTTATGCCCACTCTGCTTTTGATGTCGTCATACACTACACAACATACACTACTGACATAGCATTCTTCACAGAGGAACTATCATATAAAATAAACAGATTAGTAGTGATTCAGCTGGATGATATTGACAACAAAACACTTCAACTTCCTATCAACCTAATCAAGGCATGATATGATGATGGTGGTGATGGCAGACAACACTGCTCAGTCTGGCTTCGACGACGACTTTTATTCTAGTTTGTATTGTCATCATTTTTGTGTTATTTTCTGGTGATATTTCTAATCATACAGTAGTGGAATCAGTGTATATATTCTGATTTTACTTTTCTCAGCTCAAGCATTAAATCTACATTCTATTTTTACTGTTGACTTCAGTTTGATGGGGTTCATGTAGTGAGTGGCTCACTTGATACCTCCATCCGCGTATGGGACGTGGAATCTGGCAATTGTCTACACACACTTATAGGCCACCAGTCCTTGACCAGTGGTTTGGAGCTTAAAAATAATATCCTTGTATCTGGTAATGCCGACTCGACTGTTAAAGTGTGGGATATCACAACTGGACAGTGTTTGCAAACATTGCAGGGTGAGTAAACTGTGTAGGTGCTATTTATAGAGCTAAACAGTTGATAGTGTTGCATTTATAAAGTTATATTTACAATTGTAATGCACTCTGTATGAAATATGTAGCATAGCATACCATGATTGCATACCATGGAACACTGGAGTGTAAATATTTCTTAACTTCATGGACCGTGCGTTGCTCAGAAGACACTTACTATTTTGTTGAAATTGTTATTATTGTTTGTTCGATTGAAGATTTATATTAACCGGAAACTACTTAGAAGTGATGTGTAAATGATAACGAATAAATAGCATCATGTCTTATGCTAGAAGTAGAATTGAAATGGAGTTTACCATTCATTTTAGAATACCATGTGACTAAAAACTAGCAATTTTTATGAATGGTCATGATGCTAGTTTGTGAACAGTTAATAAACCATACATTCTGTCACTATTTTCTTAATGTTCATTTATTCATAAATGGATTATGTATGTAAAGAGCAGTTAGACTGATTTATTCAATGTATTGTTCATCAAGGCCCTTGGTACGTGTTAGACTGATTTATTCAATGTATTGTTCATCAAGGCCCTTGGTACGTGGATTTTTATTCTCACAATTTCAATTAGTTTTTTTATACGTGCTAATATTTTTCATGCACAGTAGTAAACACATTATATTTTCGGATACAATAAATATTTTGTGAAAGTACATTCATTTATCTTGAATTTGACATATAATAAACTTTTAATCATATTTAGAAACGTGCACTATTTTTTAAGCTAAAAGAATAATTTGGTCCAGAGGCGTAAAAAAAAAGCCGGTGGTGAATCAGCTACACGGTAGTAAACTTGATCACAACCCAAGGGTACCAGGTTCAAACTCCACTATGGACAGTTTTGAAGCAAAATTGGTTCAAACTTTGCAGCGGGCATAGTTGGAAGCAAATTCATCCCTGTGGAGTTTTAAGAACAGTAAAAATAGACCTCAACAATCAGAAAGCAATGACAAACAACTGAACGTATAAGTGGTGACTAGACAGTCGACGATTAATTTACTGTGGTTGATGGCCAAGTCCTGTAAAAGATATACCACGATTTTCATTTCAATGCACTCTAGCATGTGTGCATATCTGTTTGCATTCTCTTGCATAATCATGCAATACATCACTCTCAACTGCAATACCCCTCCATATTAGCCTACCTTATCGTGGTTGGAGGGTTTGTGTGCCTTTAGGATCCTTCAGGCTATGTCGGCGGGAGTCTAACTCCTGGCAGGTCTAACCAAGCCGAACAGACTGAAGGTGAAAGGCCAGACCAAAAGGCGGGGAGCAGGATGGGGCCTCATAAGGTGACAGTGCAGAACCCACCGGCGAGTGGTAAATGCTCTGGCTGCAACCAACCCATCCCCAGCTATGGGACAAATAGCACTTGTCCTCTCTCTCTTGAGGAGGACATCCTTTGTCTTGTCTTCTACTTCTATGACACTTTCCCTTAAGCATAAGGGATTAAACTACAGTGTCCAGGGAGCACACCCTGCAAAAGCCTGGGTTGGTGAGCCCGGCAACAGAAGACTGAAGTCATCTAGAGTAGGACGACTCCAGACAAACCCTGGAAGACAGATCTCGTCAGCAGGGACTGCAACTGTCTAGAGAACAACCTCAAAAAAAGATGTCCTCAGAAACGGAATGTGTCAGCCATTATTGGCGGGAGGAATCGACACATACGAACAACTCAAATGGCCATGCGCAAATATTTATATAACTTGGTGCCACCACCATGGAAACAGCCAGGTGGTGGTGGGACCGACCCCTGCCTCGAAGGGTCCACCCTTAGCTACTGGCGGCCCTGTTGATTCTTGCAAAGCCAGGGAGGACAGGGTATTACTACTGGCAGCAAGGACAAACTTTCACCCTCACAATTATGCAATGGAATGCAGAAGGGGTAACCAACAAAAACGAGAGCTAGAGGAACGTCTGCGAGCAGAAAAGATTGACATCTGCTGTATCCAAGAGACGCACCTTAATCCGGGAAATAGATTCAGCATTAGAGGATTTGAAACCTTCCGTCAGGATAGAGAAAATAGACATAAGGGTGGAGTAGTAACACTAGTTCGTAATTCCATACCGGCAGTTGAACTTCACAGGTCCAATCAGATGAGCACAGAATTCATAGCTGTTCAACTCCTTATCAACAACACTAAGATGACACTATACAATATATACTCACCACCCTCCATTCAAACTGAGCTGGAAGCTATCAAAGTTCAAGATGACAACTTGCTTATAGTAGGAGACTTCAACAGCCACTCACCAAGCTGGGGCTATGAAACGCTAGATCCTCGAGGTGAAAGCCTTGAAGAATGGCTGATCCCAACATCTCCATTCTAAACCCACCCAGATGATCCTCACACGTTACTCACGACGGTGGCGCCCAAGCCCCCCAGATCTGGCTTTTCCGGGGCGACATTCAAGGATAACCGAAAGGCAAGTCTGCGACCAGATTGGAGGTAGTGACCATAGACCAGTGAAACTCCTCATAAATAACATTAACAAGGAGGAACTTACAAACTCTTCCCCTAGTTGGAATTACAAAAAGGCAGACTGGAAGCTATTCCAAGAACTAGCAGACAAGTACTGTAAAAAAATTAATCAATCGGGAAAAGTGGACAGAGATGCACGTTCATTCAATAAAGCCATTTTAGATGCTGAAAAAAAGGCTATACCCAGAGGGAGGAGAAAAACTACAAGCCATATTGGACACCAGAGATGGAAGTTCTCCATAGCTCCTTTGCAGTGCCAGAAATACAATGGAACTGCATCCAACGGACCAAAATGTAATGCAACACAATAGAGCAAGGGCCCTTTATGTTAGAAAAAGAAACCAGCAGTGTAGAAAATCCTGGAAAGAAAAGACAGCCTCTTTGAACATGGAAAAAGATACTCAAAGTTGTGGAGACTTACAAAAGCCCTAAACGATGAAAACCCATCTAGAGGAAAACAGTTCTCCAGAAAGGAGAACAACTTCCCCAAGAAAGGCGAGCAGCCACCCTGATGGCCCAGTGTTACAAGAAAGAAAGCTCATGCTCAATAAGTCAGGAACAAGGGAAAGAAGTCAGAAGTGAGATAAATGCTACATTCAAAAAAGCAACAAGTGAACCCTGTATGGAGGTAGACATCCCACTGACTGAGCTGCAGAGAGCACTGAAAAGCTCAATCGTAAAAGGCCCCCGGGACCAGATGGATATAAAACGAATCTCAAACAAATAGCCCAATAGCACAGAGTCTTCTACTCCAGATTTTTAACAATAGTTGGAGACAGGGGAAAGTCCCAGACATCTGGAAAAATGCCACAATCCACCCAATTCTCAAAAGTGGAAAAGACAAAAAGGATCCGCAGAGCTACAGACCTATAAGTTTGCTAAGTTGCACTGAAAAACTGCTGGAGAGAGTGATAACCACTAGACTCCAGTGGTTTTAGAATCCAACCATAAACTGGATCCAGCCCAGACAGGCTACAGGCAGCATAGAAGCACTGATGACCAAGTGGCATACCTCGCACAGGACATAGAAAATGGCTTCCAAGAAAAGAAGAAAACCCTCACAGTGTTCTTCGACATGTCTAAGGCCTGACAAAGTCTGGAAAGATGGTTTGCTACTCAAGCCTTACAGTGGAATACGGGGTAGAATGTACTATTGGATAAAAGACTTTCTTACCCATAGACAAGCATCTGTAAATTGGATGGAGTGCACAGTCCCAGATTCAAATTAAGAGCAGGAGTCCCACAGGAGGTACTGTCCCCATTGCTTTTCCTGGTATATATTAATAATCTGCCACAAACTCTGCCCAGACATGTATCACACTCTCTCCATGCTGATGATCTAGCTGTTTGGTACACCTCGGAGTTTCTGGGTCCTGCCATCTTTAAACTCCAGGCCAGCCTGAACAGCGTCATAATGTGGGCAAGTAATGGGGTCTGAAATAAACCGGGCAAAACTATAGCAGCTTTTCTCTTTTCAACAAAGGAAGAACACTTCAGACTGAAATTTAACGATGATATCGTTCACCGTTCCCATACTCCAACCTTTTTGGGAGTTAAGCTTGACAGTCGTCTGACATGGAAACATCACATAATGGAAACAAACAGAAAAGGGTATGAGGGAAAAAAAGTGTGATGCGGAAGCTGGCTGGAACTACCTGGGAGCTGATATTCGAATCCTGAGGGCAGGTGTCACTGGTGCAGTTAGACCGACCCTGGAATATGCATCATCGAGATGGATATCAGCAGCCCATTCAAACAAATCGATACTGGAAAAAACACAAAAAAGGTGTCTGCGTACTATTTTGGGAGCCATGAAATCTACACCAATTGTAGAAATGGAAAAGGCAGCCAACATCCAGCCCTTGGAAGACAGAAGGAGAAAAGTGATTCTACAGACTGAAAGGATCAAAAAAATGCCTCACCATCCACTGCATGAAAAAATGGCGGCTAGAACAAAGAACAGACTAAGCGCACAAGTCTAAACCACAAAGCAAAGAAATAGGAAAGTCATACTTGGAACTACTAAATCATAATTCCATACCTGAAGAATTGCTTGATCACTGGGAAACCCGACTCAGTACCACTAAACTCTCAACCTCCATCCCTAAATTATTAAGCAAAGATGCCGGCCTAATCTAGTGAAAAAAGCAATTACAATGGAACATCTCCATTACATGTTCCAGAAGACAGCTGGATAAGAATTACACAGATGGATCGGCAATGGAGGCAACCATGAATGGTGGAGCAGGAGTGTACATTAGGCACCCAGATGCTACCACTGTGTCTCTAGCGGCTCCCCTGGAAAATATGTTCCAACTACAAAACAGAACTATAGCCTTCTGATGGCAGCACAGCACATAAATAAGCTGCAAGCAAGATGGTATTTCTTACAGACTCATTGTCAGCTATACAAGCCCTGGAGGCTAAATCCACTGACAGCACAGTACAAAAACTACAAAGAGAACTTGCTCAGCTTTCAGAAAAGGCAGAAATTCACTTGCAGTGGATTCCATCTCACTGTGGCATTGCAGGCAATGAAAGTGCTGATGTCTTAGCTAAGGAGGGCAGTGCCAAAGAGCAAATTTACCAACCCTTGTCTTTTCAAGAGGTCAAAACCCTCATACAGAGAAAATCGCAGTAGACTGGAAGACAAACACTGGATATGATTTATGGAAAGACTCCTCAAAGACCTAAGCAGAACAGACCAGGTCATTATATTTCGACTACGCCCGGACACTGCAGACTCAACAAACACTTATACAGACTAGGAATAAGTCAAACAGCTCTCTGCCAGTGTCAGCAGGCAGAACAGACACCAGAGCATATCCCGCAAGACTGTCCTCTTCTTTTGAGCTGAGAAGCAACATGTGGCCACACCCAGTCGACCTGAAAACTAAGCTTGGAAACCTGACAGACCTGAAGCTGTCTGCCCAGTTTGTGGTCCACAGTAAATTAAGCGCATGACCAGAGATCGCTGAAGAAGAAGAAGAAAAAAGAAGAACTGCAATACATCACTCAACTGCAATAAAATGCACTGTCAACATTTAATACATCATTTTCTAGTCCTCCTACCTAGTCAGATGCTAATTCTTAGCTAGGGGAAGGGGGACCTAGGGAGTTGGTCATACTCCTTCTTCTTCTTTGCGTTTGTTCCTTACGACCAATTTTAATCACTCTTTTTGATATGTTTGATCATTACCCAAAACGTGTATAAGTTTCACATTGGTTTGGTAGGCCCCTAAACTCATAGACTTGTACATGTTTAGGACACGTGCATCATTAGCAAACCGTCAGTCACCTCTTACGACATTCGTGGCGGTAACAGTGGTTCTATTCTTTACACCCCCAAAATTTGGGCCCGTAACCACTCGGCGATACTGACATTTGATCTAATGTACATTTGGTGTCATGGTCTCCAGAAATGTTTACCCATTTTTAACAGTTAGTACTTTCTTTTTTTTAAGTAGTTAGATGCATGGTTTGGGCATGCATTTCAAATGACAGTTAGGGAATTGGTTAGGACAACTTCAGTTGGAAAAAAAGATCAACATCCACAGGAAACAGAGAATACGTGGAAAGACGTAGAAAGATTTGGCCTGACTTGAAACAATTGTTGGAAAGGCGTCAGAATGTACAATAATTATCAATATAAGTAAAACTGTGAAAACTGTAGCAATGGTGAAACAGAAAAAACCAAGTCTTAGTTTTACAAATTAAAAAAAATAATATCAGAAACAATGAACAGGGCTTTTTGACTAAAAAGTCTTTATCAACATGGTAATAATAGAAATATCTTATGCGTGTACCCAAAACACCCCTTTTTTTAATTTGCTCTACTTTTCGCGTGTACGGTAAATAAATTTCACACAAGTCAGCCATTGTGTTTTTGATCAAATTGTAAAAAGCGTGTAAAAAATTGCTTCATATGAAATATGTGTCATTCAATAGTAAAACCGATTTTCTTATGTTTAAATGTAACATATTCTACAGATCTGGAAAATTCTATGATTATATTTAAAGAAGCTTTTTTAACAAATTTTTTTTTGATTCAATTTTGGAACCCTTAAAAATTTTTGTTTTTACCCATAAACATGTTTTTGCAACTGGATTATAAACTTCTCTTTACTCGTAAATTTTCATTACTATAATCATTTTCCCCTTTTAAGGGCACTCGTCTGCCCAATAACCTACCAGACTTACCATTTCCCTTTTAAGTCGGTTTGTTTTTGGCCCAAACAACCCCTGCGGGGATCTTCTGTGAATTTTTTTCGAAACGCAACAAAGCTAAAAAAAATTTTTTTTTTTAAATTTCAAACATTTTTATCCCTTTCTTTGATTTTTTAAATGGTATCAACCAAATTTAAATATCCCCCTAAATCTAGCTGCCCAAAAGTGAACCTTTTGTCACAACAAATTGTGGACGACTTTATGTACACTATTAATTTCGAAGTCTCATATTATTGTATTGTGATTTCAAATTTAAAAATAACAGTGAATCATATCATATTCTTTTAAATTTTTCTTTCTTAATTATAGGCAGTTCAAAAAGTTGTGCCTTTTAAAATTGCACTCATTGCTTGCTCAATGAAGCTCTGTGACAAAATATAGACTATAGTATTTAAAATTTAACTTTGCAAGATCATCTACATTTTCTTTTTGTTTTTCTGCTGTGACTTTTAATTTGTTAGTGTTAACAAATGGATAATTAAAATGAAATACCACATGTCTTCAATGAACATACATTGAACAAGCACATTTTATGTATATAAAGTTTTGTAGACCTTTTTTGATAAAATTGATTAATAAAAGGTACAGAAACACAATGCTATAGAAAATGATCTTTGAAAAACCCTAATTTAAATTTTAATACGGGTTTGATTTATCATGTTTTTCATTATTGTAAAACTGTCTTGATTGTTTTAAAAATGTATTTGACTACTAGATCAACAATTTCATTGAATAATATATTTTAATTTCCCCATTTTCCTTAGTCTTGCAATGAGGGTCCTTTAACACTTTCTGAGTAAATTACCACAACCTCAATCTCCAGTTTTTAAAATAAAGTATAAATATATTTAATTTATTGAAAAGTTGGCCATTTCATGGGGAGATCATAATAAATATTATTTATTGAAACTGTTGATTGTGCTCATTATATGTTCCACAAAACCCCAAAACAATTTAGAAAATAATAAAAGCATATTGGTAAATTATTCCCAGCATCAAAATTTAATTTTGTATTCATATTTTTCTTGATTTATCTGCAAATGTTGTTGTTCTGAGTGATTTTTGGATAGTGTGAGTTTTATATATTTACTTATGCATGCACATCTCACATACAAACATGCTGGATCTTTTTTGGGTAAATCATTTAAAATTGTGGGTAAATATAAAATAAATTTATTAACCACTAAAAATTAAAATCACAAAGTTTAAAAAAAAAGAAAACGAGATGATCTTGAAAGTTACATTTGAAATTACACTAGACTATATTTTGTCCAAGCTTCATTGCAGCTAACAATGAGTGAAATTTTAAAAGGGGGACAATTTTTTAAACATGAAATCCTATAATTAAGAAGAAAATTAACAGAATACTGATATGATTCATAGTTATTTTAATTTGAAATCACAATACAAAAATAGAGACTTCTAAGTAAATCTGAATAGTTCGATAAAGATCAGTCCAGTCATTATTCCCTATAGCGACGAATGGTTCATTTTGGGACACAGATCAGTGTGGGATTTTTTGTTAGGTTGATATCGTCAAAAGTCAACTGAAAGGCATAAAATGTTTGAAATATAAAAAAAAAATTTTAAAATTTGTATTTGCTTTGCGGGATATCGTTGACACAGTAAAAGGGCGAAAAAATTCAGAAAGATCAAAACTCAGTTTTTATGGGCGCAAAGAAAACCACTTCGTAACGGAAATGGGTCTGGTAGGTTTTTGGGCGGCGGGCGAAAAGTTTTTAGAAGAGAAAAATGATTCTAGTAATGAAAATTTACGAGTAAAAAGTTTAAATCCAGTTGCTAAATATGATGTTTATGGTGTACCCGCAAAATTTTTTAATTAAAATAATGATGCATCAAAAAAAAATTTTGTTCAAAAAAGTTCACTTAACAGATAATCATATAATTTTCCCGATCTGTAGAATATGTTGTTACACGTAGAACAATCGGTTTTTATATAATGACACATATTTCATTAAAAGAATGTATGGAACCTTTTGTGTCAAAATGAGACACAAAAAGGATATTTAAAAGTAGGATTAGTTGTTTTGGTTTTTTTTTTAAAATTTAAAATGAGTGAATACTCATTCTTCTTCATTCCTTGCTCTTATAAAGAAACTTTCACTATAACGAAAGCTACCTGCTGCCTTCGGTCGGCTGGGGACAGCCAAATGTTTACGGAGAGCAACCCAGTAAACGCATAAAACCGGGCACATCGCCGGGGTATGCCAGAGCTCCAAATGGGGGAAGATGAAACAAAAAACCACCCCTGCTACGGGTGCATGAATCAGATTTCTACTGAATGAGGTTTATCAGGGAAAACGGACTGTCAAGGGGATCGAGAAAGAACACATGTAGATTGTTTTTTTGTTTTTTAAAAAGCTTGAAATGAGTGAATACTCATTTTTTTCTTCCTTTTTCTTCACAAACACTTTTTTAAAGAAAGTAATAGAAAATTTGATTGTTTTTTTAATAATTTTGTTATTCTTTTGGAATTCAGGACAAAAAACATCAGAGTGCATACCTGTTTGAGCAGCAAGAAGTTTGTGATTACTTCTTCAAGATGGAACTGTTAAAATCTGGGATCTCAAGACTGGGGGTTTCGTAACTTGGTAACACTCGACAGCGGAGGCAGCGGCGGGTGGTCTGGGGGGTTGTTCAAACACTAGGCTTATTTCGTTGGGCAAACGGACCAAGAGACTAAACTGATGGTTCTGATTTTACTTTAAGACAAAGACAGAAAATATTATTGTGAGCAACAGATGGAGAAGAATTTTACTGGTTTGTGAACTATTCTCTTCCAGAATATTCTCACAGACATGTTTTTACCGCTAACTTTTCGGTTGACAAACAGCAGTTTTATTTCAGCTTTTCCAAATGTCCCTTTTCCCGTTTTTATTTGGGTTTTTTTATTAGCACTGAAAACCCAAAAAAAAATTAAAATATCCTTGTTTTTTTTTCCAGTGTTTGCGCATTGACTCTTACTTACTTTGCTGCATAAATATAGATGTTGAAATTGATTTGTTGATAAATGGTTGAGTAAAAGTAAAAAGTAATGAACAGATTTTTTTAAATTTTTTCATATTTGTACCATCTTTCCCATATTATGTTGTATGGGGTCACAATTTTGTTTATCTTCTTTAAACTTGTTTCGTGTTGTTTACCATCTCTATGAGTTTTGTATTTGAGAACACAGACACTAAATAACATAGATGGGAAATACATCTTTAGTTTTTCTTATTTTTAATGTTTTCTTCTTTACTACATACAGTCTGATTTTGGGGTCTCTGTGGGTTTGTTTTTTTGCTTTTGATGGTGTGGGTTTGTCCCGACCCCGCCTTTTTAAAATGAATTTTTTTCAGAGATCCCCAGGTTGTTGCCCCGGGGTTCGTGCTTTGTCAATACTCTGGGAGGTGGTATGATCCATTTCTGCGGAAGGGGCTGCCCTTTGGGCCCGGGCAATGAAATCAATCCTTCGGCTTTAGAGCCTTGCCAGAACTGCAGGTTTGGACACTTCTTCTTTTAATGCTGCTTTACCACTTGTTAAACCACTCTTTTTGATCTGCCTAATAGCGATTGACATTGTGCCAGTTATACCCCAAAGTGGCCGACATCATTTCAATGCTTTTTATATGGGACTTCCCCGGCCCCACCTCAGTCACCTCTTATGCGTGAGTGTTATTTCTTTTCTCCCAAACACATGGGCAGTTTTGGGGACTGCCACTAGATCATCCCATCGAAAGTTGGAGCACTTAGTTAATCATGGAAGTGCAATGATGATCGCACAATCAATAAATCAATTATGTATGTAAATATAAAAAAATGTCATGTTCATTGTGTTTGTATTTTCATAAATCACAGACTGTTTGTGGGTATTTCATGGGGGGAAAATGTTCATTCAGCCGACTTATCCTAACCGGTGGCTTAGGAGATAGTGACTCTGGGGTCTATTAACCCCGACGTTCTTAGTTCTAATCACGTTGTGGACAGTTTGGTTGCAAATTGTTTAGCGTGGATTTCTACAAAAGGTCAATGGCACCACCCGTTCAGAAAGCAATGGCAAACTACTAAACGTAATGATGCCTAGAAAAATCACAAACAGCGTTAAAAAGCTGGGGTTGAAGTCCTGTAAAGGATATGCAATAAACTTTTTATCCTAACCACCCTGTTAGAAAACTGGTGGTAATTGCATGGACTTGTCCTAACCACTCTGTTAGAAAACTGGTGTTAATTCAGACGACTTATCCTAACCACCCTGTTAGAGAACTGGTGTTAATTCAACCGACTTATCCTAACCACCCTGTTAGAAAACTGGTGTTAATTCGATGAACTTATCCTAACCACCCTGTTAGAAAACTGGTGTTAATTCGATGAACTTATCCTAACCACCCTGTTAGAGAACTGGTACGAGTGCGAGAATTAGGAGTTATGTTTGCACATGCCAAAAGGTGTCATCTTTGTGGTAGAGAGAGAAGATATGCTAATCAATTTCTCATTGGTATGGTGAGCAGGTGGATTTAAGGATGGTTGCTGCAGCGGAGGACAGAGCATGTATGGGAATGCCCAATGTGCCATGAAATCGATCACATAATGTAACTGATAAATTGATGTGTGAGCAGCTTGTAGACCTCTCATCAGTCACAATTTCTAATAACATATGTTTTTAGAAGTTTATTATCATGAACAAGTGGATTCCTAATTATAAAACATTTGATGTAGGAACTACTAAATATTCACATTTCTTCTTATCGAAAACGTATTTCTCCGTCTTCTTACGCAAACTTCACATTTCTGTTATCAGTATTTGTTGTTGTTGGACATGAGTCAGCTGTTACAGTGTCCTCAAACTTCTTATTTTGTCGTCACACTGCTACTAGGTTGTTGCCCAGTGTCATGGTTTTCTGTTTTTGTCTTGCGCTGCTCTAGTAGCTTGGGTGATAGTTATTTTTCTCTTTGACAGGATTCTGCTATGCCATCTAGCCTTCTTTCCTGATGTTCTGTTGTAGAAGACTGTATACTGTGGAGCTTAGATGCACTTATTAAGTGGCCAAACCACTTCATTCTCTGTTTCTCAATGTAATTCATGCAAGGTGCCAACTTTCTTTCATGTGCTAATGTCTTTTCTGGTGTTGTTAGTAACTTTTCGTAGGCACTGCATTTCAAACGTAATTTTTGTGACTACGCTTTGCTCATTGTCCATGTTTGGCTCTGGTATTACAGAGTAGGTATGAATGTGATGTTGATCACCTCCTCAATGATTGATGAAATCTGTTATCAGTATTCGTTGTTGTTGTTGGACACGAGTCAGCTGTGACAGCCTCCCCAATTTTCAATCAGATCTGTTATAAGTATTTGTTGTTTGTAGCCTACTCATCCTCTAGTACTAGGGCAATCCAATTCTAGCTTCTGTCCATGGTGGGTACTTAATTTATAGAGACCATAGATATTCAATACTATGTACTGCTCAAATACTGCGTTGCGTGAAGTGCACTGCTGGATTATTGAAGATCAGTTTTTGTTGCTGTCTATCACAGTCTCAATGGTTAAGTTGTTTGCCTGTTGTACTGAAGGTTGTGGATTAGAATTCGATCCGAGACACATGGGCAATTTTTTCATGAGATCCCTAGGACTGTTGCCGGAGCAACAGAATTTGTGCAATGCTCTCAGCAGATGGCATGCCATCTCTGCTGACAAGGATGGAGCCATATGGGAAAATCCAGTGAATGAAGTCAATCCTTTGCCTTTAGACCTTTTTTTCCATCACAGTATTTTTTTAAACAAAATCTTTATAGTGTTTTTTACCTGAAACTCTAAAGGACTATGATAATGTAGTGGCTAGATCATATGTGTGGTATCAGGATCAAAGTCTACAGTGGAAATTATACTTTTTCTGACTTATTTCTCAGGTCAATCTAGCCTCATTTAGATTGCAGAGAAACACTGAAAAGTAGTTGCAGCCATCACATCAGCCGTCAAACATTCATCAACTGGTGTCTGTGCAGAGTAGAGAGAATAAGATGGTATGATAGTGTCACAAATGAGGAATTTATGGAGAGAACAAGACAGATTCCAGTGAACCAAGAGGTTAAGAAAAGATGCTGGATAGGACACACTTTGCGAAAACCTGAGGGAATATAACAAGAAGGGTCCTTTCCTGGAACCCGAGAGACAGCGAAAGAAGAGGAGGCCGAGAAATACATGGAGACGAGATTTGTAGGCAGATATCAACAATATAAAGAAAAGCAGGAGGAAGCTGCAGGAGATAGCTAGAGATAAGAAGACTTGACATGAATTGGTTGAGGCCTATACCCCAATCCGGGTTAAAAAGGCAGAGAGAGAGAGATCGCATCAGCCATAGTTTGCTATTAACCAGAAAAATATACATTTTAAACACAGTATTCTGCAATATATTATACAGTATTACAGGATCTTTGCTTGCTTACTTAGCAGAACCCTCAACAAATCTACTTGAGTTGGACACTTCATCATTGCAGTAATTTTTTCTCATATTTTCATACTTTTGTAAATCCATGAGGATGAATCGTAAAGTCAAAACAGCAATGGTGAGACGAAACTGGGTGGATGTACTGGTACAGATAGGGATCAGAGAAATCACCTTCATTTTTGTCCCTGGGCATGCAGGAGTCAGATGTAATGAATGAGCTGATATATTGGCTGGCATGGCTGCGATATTGGGAGCTGCAATTGACCAAAATGACATTATTAATGCATTGTGAGAGTCTTTCCGAATAGAGGGATTTCATGGTTGTGAATCCAAGTCAGAGGTGGGTGTTGATATTGGTACAGCCAAAAAGAACAACATACCAAATATGCAAAAAGATTGATTAATCAACATTGAACTGGCATGTTGTTCTGCTGGATTTGTTAAGGCGGGATCGGAGCACATATGGACATGTCCGGAGTGCTATGATGATAGTCTTCAGATAACCTTCACAGACTTGTTCAGCTTAGAACGTGCCAGAAGTAAAACTACCTCAAGGATATGGGAAACTACAACATTGTAAAGAGAGCAGTGTGTCAGCAACTTGTCTTTGGGTTAAAAATGTGCTATAATAAATGATCCAAACTACAGGATAATCTCATGTTTTTTTTTGATCCAGTAGCAATTGAGCTTCCAGCTCTTCAGCTCGGTGTCATGGACATCGTAACTGTTCGGTGCCACGAACTCTGTAAATCTGGAGAAACTGTTGCTTTTCTATCAGCCCGCGGAATTGAACCACACTCACAAAGGGCTTGTCACCCGTCGTCCAGCGTGCTACGAACACGCTGGGCGAGTGGGAAATCTCAGTCATCCCAGAATAACCATTCTATAAATGTCTGTGTGTTACTTTACACTCTCTGGACTTTATATGCTGTCTTAGGGTAGTATATGCTGTCTTATTGGGTCTCTGTGGTTAAGACTTTACTTTGGATTCCGAAGGTCGTGGTTTCAAATCTAGCCAGCACTGTTCTGTTCACAGGCATTTTTCCAGAGACCCATAGAATTGTTGCAGGAGCTACAGAGTTTATGCTATATGCAATAATCTCAGCAGGTGGCATGCCATTTCTGCGGAGAGGGACCGAGCAATATGGGGTAAAGTCCAGTGCAATGAAATCAATCCTTCACCTTTTTTTATATGCTGTCTTCAAGATTCAGTACGTTTTTCTCCGAATGTACTGCTCACATTCAATTTTTTAAACTTTGATTATAATATTATTAAGAGTTATTTGTTTTTTTGCTATCTCCACTAGTTGCTGTAAAGGCAAGAGAAAGGATTATAATAATATTAAAATGTGGAATTCAAAAGGAAAAAGCAAAATGTCTAGTAACTTGGTATGTGTTTTGATCTGCATGGGAGTACTTTTTTTTCTTTGCAATTGGATTTGTATGCTTGTCTAAACCATGAGTCTCTGAAGCTGCATGTCGGAGTTCCTCGTGAGACATGCTTTGTAGGTCGAGTGTTACTATTTTCTCTCTCTTGCGATCGTTCTTTTTCTGCCATATTTATCATTCTTATTGTGACACATAATCAGCCTTTGCCAAGAGCGTTTGTTTTACGTCACATCTTCAGTACCATTTGGAGCTCTGGTGCTAGTCCTTCGGCAACGTGTCTGATTTCAACCAGCATTTACTGGGTTCGCTGTCCGTCAGCCTTTGACTGTCCCCAGCCGACTTGCAAGGCAGCAGGTTGCTATTTTCTTTTAGGGTAGTGACCTTAGAAGACCTGCCGGTCTTACCGGGTTACAGGTCTTATTTTGGACTACTCGATTTACCTACCGTCCAGTTTTGTGTACTGCTTACTCCGCTAGCCATTGATTGTCCCCAATCTAACTACAAGGCAGTATTAGTGTTACTAGCAATGCTAGAGATATTGAGAAATCAGAAACCTCCAGAAAAAAATGTATATATGAACAGAATGACCTAGTCGGGATTCAAAACCACAGCCTTCAGAACACAAAGCAAACATCTTAACCACCTCACTACAGAAACTACAAAGACATCTAACTTGTTCACAAATTCATTAATTCCTAGTGGACCAAGACAAAAGTCATGTTTTTACAAGGCATTTGTGTTTATAATAATAAACGCCCTTTAGTGTGGCTCCTGGTAAAAAGGCGTCCAACCCAAGATACATAGTGTGGCATTTGGTTCACAAGGAGTTATCACAGACAAATAATCAAAAGTGTTGTTCTGAGAATAAATTCTTCAAGCAGTATTTTCAATAATAAATAGTCACACCGATATTACTGGTCTTTATCAATGTTTGTTTAACTTCTTTACTTTCAATTTTGTTATGTTTTATTTTGTGTGTGTTTCATTTATAACTCTTAGTGGACCAGGTTAAGCAAGAAGAGAAATGAAGACATCAGGAAGAAAAAGTTGGTACAACATCAGTACTAAACTTCATCAAGAAACAACAAATTAAAATGGTTCGGCCACATAAGCAGATTACCAACATCAGTACTGAACTTCATAAAGAAACAACAAATTAAATGGTTCAGCCACATAAGCAGATTACCAACAGACAGTGTACCTCAAAGAGCAATCCTGCTCAGATACAATGGATACAAAGCAAAAAGCAAAGGTGGACCTCAGAAATAACAGGCGACGAAAGACATTTATGAAACGCACACCATTGCTCGTTCTAGAAATCTCATCTTATCCTGACACTGTGAAGAAAACCAGGATTGGAGAAAAGAAAAAAAAAGAAAGTGGAGCAGGGCAAAAGTCATGTTTTTAAATGCATTTTTTTAGAATAAAAATGCGCTTTTGTATGGCTCCTTGTAAAAAGACGTCCAACCCAAAGTGTAACGTTTGATCCACTTTACTTTCATTTTTGTGTATAATGTGTCTTGAAGTTTGCAACCATTTTTAGAAGCCTACAACTTGACATCTTTTGTATTTCCTAGCAAGAATGTCTTCATATGTTGGTAATAATTCATGATGTCTGTGTCGTTTTCATATGTAACTTTAATTAGAATGGTGTGCCTTTTAGTGTGACCGAGTTTGATGGTAATGTATGCTAAGATGTAACAAAATGTTGGTTATATTATATTTATGGAAAAATATGTAATGTTTGTGTCTGTAATTCATATAACTTACGGTAATAGTCTCACCTATGAGTTGCTGGGGCTCATAGGGAGCAAAGAATAGTAATGCAGCGATCTACAAGACATTTCGTAAGAAGCGACTGATGTAGGGGCTTAGAGAGCTACCCTAGTAAATAAAAAGCATCGCAGAAATTGGATGCGCTGGCCTATTTGTAAGTGCATAACTGGCACAACGTACAATTACTCTTAGGCTCAGATCACATACAAATCACAAAGAGTGGTTAACAAAGGGTCGATATGATGCGTTTGAAAAAGCGGCAGATAATAGTCGAAGGAAATATAATTTTACAAAAACAAAATACAGGAACGTTTTTGTCTAAAGGCCTGTATTACGCAAAGGCTACAAAAGAAGTGAAGAAATTCCGACTTCTTATACACATTTCTGAATTTCTCGCTTATTTTGTATCCGTTGCTTGATAAAGACCTATTGGTTGAAACTTCGCTGCATATTGTTTTTATACTTTCTAAAATTATAGTACTTTGTTTTACGTGTTTACGTCATTGCTTTTGATTGATTGATTGATTGATTGATAGGACCTTTATCATTGTACTTTGGTGAATAACCATGTGTGCTTCGATCTCTTTCTTACACAGGAAGATTTCAGTGGCATTGCGCGAAGCCTGTAGCACAGGCGAGGGTCTACGGTGTAATTTTGAACATGGTGAAGATATTTTATAGGAATTATATTTTTTATCTTTTCTATTGAATTTTGCCCAGGCTTTCTAACCTTCTATTCTTCATTTTGAACTACCAAGGGTTCTTTTACGTGCTCAAATTGAATACAGGACCTACATTTTATCATCCGTCTCCGATATGACTAGAAACCAGATCTCACCTACACTGAAATGTGGGATCTCTGGAAATATATCCAGATGGCTCCACAAGGGAGCCAACCGAGTACCTTCGTAATTGCTACATCGTTTTACTGCAGACTTCACTTATAAAGGAAATATAATAAAAATTAATATGTTTTAAAACAGACCTGCACACAAAGAAACCTCAAAAGAATAAGAATCAGACAATCAAAGTTCTTGGAGGATATATTGTGAAGAGGTTTAAACACTTGGTAACAACAGGTAAAATTCAGGGAGCAGAGATGTTGAATTGTCTGACATTGTGGTGCGACAAAATATTGACATCAGAACTGATTAACTGCACCATGGAGAGATATGATCGCTTACGCTGGCAGACATGGCGATTGATTGATAATAAAAACTGTCACAAAAACTACACTCATGTGTGCATTCTGAGTGATTCATTGAGTATGATCTGCAAGGTAGAGGCTGGTTCGGTGCGCAGGCAATGGACTGAATCACTACAAGCGTCAACAATTTGCAGAATCACACTTATCTTCGTTCCGGGACACATGGGTGTCGTTGGCAATGAGAGACCAGACAGGCTGGCTGGCTCTGCCACCATATCAGAGGGCCAGCCAATGGATAGAGCTGATATTTTGAACGCCCTCATAGAGTGTGGCCGCAAAGATTTTCATTTAAACCAATCCACGTCAACTACTAGATTGCAGGAGCTGGGTTTGAAGATTGGAGTAGCAAAAAAAGAACAACATAACAGGTATGTGAGTAGGCTCATCAATCAAAATCGAACTGGTACGGTCAGTCGCTGGTCGCTGTTGGAGATATTGTGAAGGAGATCGGAGCACCTATGGACATATCCGGAGTGCAATGAAGATATTCCAAACTGAAACTGAGAAAGCAGTTTTATATTGGGCATAAAGATTACAAAACATCATCATCAGGTGCCGTGCCGGCTGGCGTAGGCGATCATAAATCTCTACAAATCTCTGTCGTTGGTGTTTGCTATCAATTCAGATGTTGACGCTCTACCGTGCCATGAAGTTAGGCTATCCAAAATTTTCTGTCTCGTCTACCCTCAATTTTACCGGTTGTCACAATGTGTTCTAAACCTCTACACCTCATCACATGCCCGAAAAAATGATGACTGCCTCTTTCTTATATTGATGGTATAATGACAAAACATACATTGGCAGAAACATTGTTTGTCAAGGACATAGCTTAGTGATTAGTGAGATTCATTATCAGTGTACTCCACGAGTTTGTGCACTGCCGCTGAGATTTTACTACGTAGAAAGAGATCGGAGTAGACATGGTTACTCACCGAAGTGCAATGATGATGCCTTCGGGCAGGTCCATAAATGCTCCGACTACCCCAATATATAACAAGTAAAAACACTTGTTCAGTGTTGATTAATCAAATGTTTGATACCTCTAACAAAGTGTTAGTGTTTGACAGTTCAATTTTTACTCCCATTTCCTTCACTCTGAAACGGGATGAAGATTTATAAATATTTGCAACGTCATCTATACAACCTTCTTCTTTTATGACATTGATGAGTCTTTCCGAACAGAGGAGTTTCAGGGTTGGGAATCGCAGTCACTGGCCAGATTGAGTCTTTCCGAACAGAGAGTTCAGGGTTGGGAATGCAGTCACTGGCCAGATTGAGTCTTTCAACAGAGTTCGGTTGAATGACACGCCAGATTGAGTCTTTCAACAGAGGTTTCGGTTGTGATCCCAGTCACTGGCCAGATTGAGAGAGATGGATGTCAATTTTGGTACAGTCCGAAAAAAACGACATACCAAATACGTAAAATGATTAATTAATAAACATCGAACTGGTGTGTTGGGCCACTGGACGCTGCTGGATTTGTTGAGGTGGAGATCAGTGCACATATGGACATGTCCGGTGTGCTGTGATTATAGTTCTCATATAACTGATAACTGCACTATCCATTGATTGTCCTACCTCGGTCACTGGTATGCCCATGTGGTGCCAGGGCCTGCAAGGGAAGGAAAGAAAAGTACCACTACAACCTACAAGGCATGTTTAAAGTGGTGACTGATGTAGGGGCCTAGGAAGCTACCCTAGTAAATAAAAATGGTTGCAGAAATCGTATGTGCTGGCCTACTTGCAGGCGCATAACTGACACAATGTGCAATCACTCGTAGGCTCAGATCACACAGTGGTTAACAAGTGGTTGATATGGAGCGTTCGAAGTAGAAGTCACTGTCAGATAATCTTCATCATCATGCCCTGGTATGAAAATACAGGTTAAATGGTTCATTCGGAATATGCTCAATTTGACAAGCCATTCCTGCCTTATACAGTCAGTTTGAATTATCTTGAACATATTTATTAAATCATCATCAGATACCGTCTCCACATCGAAGGTTGGTTGCAATGAATCTCCAGCATCCTCTGTCTTTCGCCTTGGTGTTGCACTACATGCCTAGTTTTCCTAAAACTTGTTTATTTGTCTGTGATTTGAGCCTAAGAGCGATTGCACATTGTGCCAGTTATGCGCCTACAAGTAGGCCAGCACATCCGATTTATGCGACGTTTTTATTTACTAGGGTAGCTTCCCTATGTCCCTACCTCCGCCGCCTCTTACGACATGCCTTGTTGGTCGCAGTGTTACTATTCTTTGCTTCCCCTACCTTCGAGCCCGGCAACACAAGGGTGATATATAATATCAGTTTCTAGTTTTTTATTTTCTATTTTCTTGTCATGAAGAAATTTGCTGTAAGGGAGGGAGGCAAGATTCAAGGGAGGGAGGCAAGATTCAAGGGGAAGCAAGGAAGGGGCAAGATTCAAGGGGGAAGCAAGGGAGGGAGGAAGATTCAAGGGAGGAAGTAAGGGAGGAGGCAAGATTCAAGGGAGGGAAGCAAGGAAGGGGGCAAGATTCAAGGGAGGAGCAAGGAAGGGGAGCAAGGAAGGGGCAAGATTCAAGGGAGGGAGGAAGTAAGGAGGGAGGCAAGATTCAAGGGGAAGCAAGGGAGGGAGGAAGTAAGGGAGGGAGGCAAGATTCAAGGAGGTAAGGAAGGGGCAAGATTCAAGGGAGGGAAGAAGGGAGGAGGCAAGATTCAAGAAACTTCTTATCTCTTACCATTCTTCTGTCAGATCAACCACAGCCAACTATAAACTTATGGGCCTTTGGACTTAGGTAAGAATTATCTGAAATCAGACCACAGCTACACCACGTGACCTCACATGCCAGTATTGGTGTATATAGACAAATTTATTTTTAAATCAACACAAAATGATAAATTGAAGTTATATTATCCAACAAGTTAAGTTTAACAATAAGGAATATCAATATTATGAATATTTTCACCAATAAATAACCATAGACTTACAGAATTGAATAAAATTGCAAAATAGCATGCAGTGTTCTATCAAACATCTATATTTTTCAGCCCCCTTCTTTGATCTAGGTCAGGGATTCCAAGGTCAGTTGTCTGGCCTAGTTATCTAAAGTTGGCTGTGAATCAACAAACTGTAGAGTTTGCTACAGGGAGAATAATGATAATATTTTGGTTGTTGAACATATGATCTTCTGTGATCTGCCATTTTTAAATCTCCTAAAACGACTTGCAACATCGTTCGTCTCCGATAGGACTAGGAGCTCGATCTTACCTACACTAAAATCAGGGATCTCCTGAAAAATATCCCAATGGCCTCACGAGGAGCGACCGAGTACCTTTGGAATGAGAAGAGTGCACTTAATCTCTACGCAATGTCTTCACTGCAAACATAAACACAAGAGAAGAGTGCACTTAATCTCTACGCAATGTCTTCACTGCAAACATAAACACAAAGTGTACTTACTTAATCTCTACGCAATGTCTTCACTGCAAACATAAACACAAAGTGTACTTACTTAATCTCTACGCAATGTCTTCGCTGCAAACATAACACAAAGTGTACTTACTTAATCTATACGCAATGTCTTCACTGCAAACATAAACACAAAGAATTGACTTAATCTCTAGCAATGTCTTCACTGCAAACATAAACACAAAGGAAAATCCTTATGTCTATAACATAACACAAGTGTCATACTACTGTCTTAAACATAAACACAAGAGAAGTGCTTAATTATCTAGCAATGTCTTCACTGCAAACATAAACACAAGAGAAAGTGCACTTATTATCTACGCAATGTCTTCACTGCAAACATAAACACAAGAGAAGAGTGCACTTAATCTATACGCAATGTCTTCACTGCAAACATAACACAAAGTGTACTTACTTAATCTCTACGCAATGTCTTCACTGCAAACATAAACACAAGAGAAGAGTGCACTTAATCTATACTAATGTCATCACTGCAAACATAAACACGAGAAGAGTGCACTTAATCTATACGCAATGTCTTCACTGCAAACATAACACAAAGTGTACTTACTTAATCTCTAAGCAATGTCTTCACTGCAAACATAAACACAAGAGAAGAGTGCACTTAATCTCTACGCAATGTCTTCACTGCAAACATAAACACAAAGTGTACTTAAGGTCAAATCACAAAAATCATCACAAATAGTAGTTAGCCTATACTAGAGAGAAGAAAGGAGGGAAAAAAACATAATTTTTATCAAATTCTCCGTCATCATCATCGTACTTTCAAAATGACAATACAAGAAACTTTCTTTTTGTTTTAATTACTTTACATTTATTAATTAACATGTTTCAATATTTCATTCTCTTAGTGTTTGTGTTTTATCGTAGTGAGTTCTTGTTTTTCCTTATTCAAAGATAATATTCGAATCAATATTCCAAACTGCTGACGTGTGTTTGTTCCCATAGTTCTTGCAGTGTCTGCTTACTATCAGACAACAGTACTGTTGGCATACGTACATCTCAAGAGTGTTTATTCAATCTTCTACCAATGTTTAGTTTTGACATTCCTTCTGTTTCAATTTTATTTTAAAATATTATTTTATGTGTATAAAGTAAAGCGTATGTAGCTTAAGTGGTTGTGAGTTCGTACACCACCCAAGCGTACCTAGTTCAAACTTCGCGGCAAGCAGTTTGAAAGCAATTCATTTCAGTGCAATTTTTACGAAAGGTAAAAAAAATAGACCCCACCGTTCAGGAAGCAATGGGAAACTACTGAACGTATAAGTGGTGCCTAGAAAATGAACTCGTTTAATGTGGTTGATGGTTACGTTATGTGAAGGATATATACCACAATTTTCATTTTTATAAATTAAAGGATTAAAATGATCAAAGTAACACAAAACAGGTTTTGAAGTGGAGTGCAAATGGTTCAGAAAGAAAGGATTGCTTAGAGAAACCATGAAACGAACTTTACTGCGGGGGGCGAGAAATATTGGTCTCAATTCCATAGAAGAGATTGGACTAGTTGCCCAGGATAGAGTGGCATTGAGAAATTGCTTGCACGCTCTAAGTAACGTATAACGGTAAGAGAGGAATATTAAAATAATAATATATGAAATTGGTAATGGATTCCTTTGTCTCCCTTCGCTTATAAAATCACAAATTGTTACGATTATCTACTAATATTCTGCTCGGTCATTTGAAGCTTTAGCTCTCGTTGTTCAGCAATGTGAATATATAAGGTAAGTAATTATTTCCATTTCATAATGTTATTACTTATTCACGGGATAAATTATTTCGTATCCATTGGATAGATAATATTTTAATTTACCAGATAAATCATATCTTATTAACTAGATAGATTATTTCTTATTAACTAGATAGATTATTTCTTATTAACTAGATAGATTATTTCTTATTAACTAGATAGATTATTTCTTATTAACTAGATAGATTATTTCTTATTAACTAGATAGATTATTTCTTATTAACTAGATAGATTATATCTTATTAACTAGATAGATTATATCTTATTAACTAGATAGATTATATCTTATTAACTAGATAGATTATTTCTTATTAACTAGATAGATTATATCTTATTAACTAGATAGATTATTTCTTATTAACTAGATAGATTATTTCTTATTAACTAGATAGATTATATCTTATTAACTAGATAGATTGTATCTTATTAACTAGATAGATTATATCTTATTAACTAGATAGATTATTTCTTATTAACTAGATAGATTATATCTTATTAACTAGATAGATTATATCTTATTAACTAGATAGATTATTTCTTATTAACTAGATAGATTATATCTTATTAACTAGATAGATATCTTATTAACTAGATAGATTATTTCTTATTAACTAGATAGATTATATCTTATTAACTGGATAGATTATATCTTATTAACTAGATAGATTATATCTTATTAACTAGATAGATTATTTCTTATTAACTAGATAGATTATTTCTTATTAACTAGATAGATTATTTCTTATTAACTAGATAGATTATTTCTTATTAACTAGATAGATTATATCTTATTAACTAGATAGATTATATCTTATTAACTAGATAGATTATTTCTTATTAACTAGATAGATTATTTCTTATTAACTTGATAGATTATTTCTTATTAACTAGATAGATTATTTCTTATTAACTAGATAGAAAATTAAAATCTTATTAACTAGATAGATTATTTCTTATTAACTAGATAGATTATATCTTATTAACATAGACATTAGATTATTTTCTTATTAACTAGATAGATTATATCTTATTAACTAGATAGATTATATCTTATTAACTAGATAGATTATTTCTTATTAACTGATAGATTTTAATTTGATGATTTCTTATTAACTGGATAGATTATTTCTTAGATAGAGTATATTCACATCTCATGGACTTGAGTCTATTTTCCAACTGTTTGTATATCCACATCTCAGAGACTTAATTTTTGACTTCTAGTTGTATGTTAATCTTCCATCTTACTGAATCATTAACAAATTGAGATTATGTGTGTGTGTGTGCAGCATTATTATATATATATATATATATATATATATATTTGTTTTATATATATATTTTTGTGTATACACATAAAATATACGCAAACCTTCTTGCTCTATCAAGTAACGAAAACTAGACCAAATTCAATTGCTTCGTATATACATATATCTATCGTCTATCCCTGCTTTGACTTTCGGCGTCAGGCAGAAAAAAGAGGCACATGGAGTGAGTCTCCTTATCCGCTGTGTACAAGGTGGAATTTAGTACTTCAGATATTCCCTTTATCTATCGTTTACGTGGTTGTCCTCTGTGTTTGTTGCCGTTGTATCCGAGTGCTAGTGCTCTTTGTGTGAGACTGTCTTGTGGTAACCTTGATGCGTGTTTGACACATTTGATCTGTTGTTTCTGAATACATAAATAACTGTATTTGTCCTGTCTTCAACAGAATCGTGACAAGCACAAAGTTATTGAGAATCAAAGACATACATACACCATGGACATCAACGTCATAATTATTTTGATAGTTCTTATTGTTTTAACAGCTGCTGCAGATCTCTACTCTACATCGTCTGTTACGCCTAGTTTTGTTTCGAATAAAACTGTGATTGATTCTTTTAACGCAGTGAGAAACATTTTGATAGACCGTTTGAACTCGAGGTTGAAAGTCCCGCCTATTTATTACGAAAGTTCTACTCCTATAACTCTGCAATACGAGCCGTTTCAAATCATCAAAGTAGACGAAATCTTCCAGAGTATCATGATCTCATGCACCGTAACTTTAACATGGAGAGATCATAACATTTACTGGAATCCTAAGAATGCACATGCAATTGAGAAAATTGCATTACCTACTTCTCTTTTCTGGACGCCTACTGTATTGGTACCAAAAACTATCCAAAGGGATGCAATATCGCTACAGTTGCCGACGACACTGGATGTTTCATTCGAAGGATATGTTACAGCTGCCATTCCAGGTTTTACTAACACTCTATGCGATTTGGATATGGCCAAATTCCCCTTTGACATACATAATTGCACAATTATTTTTCTAGAAAATGATCGATACAATATCACATCACATGTAGGGCTCTCTAAGAAAGTCAGCAAATCGTTTGGAACAAATGCTGCTTGGGTTTTACTTGACTACAAATGCAGTACTACGGCGGCACATAGTTTTATTCCACGTTTTGATTATGTAACCTGTTCTGTCCATATGCGCAGACGCAGTGCTTTCTTTGTAGCTAATCTCATTACGCCAATTGTTCTAACGTCCATTATGACGCTTATGGTCTTCTGGATACCGGCAGAGACAGAGGAAAAGATTTCGTTTCTGGTTTCAATGTTTACTTCTTCATCTGTTTTTATCAGTTACATGATTGATATGATTCCACGCAGTATGGAAAGCGTTCCCCAGGTGAATCTTCTTGTTTTCGCTACTGAAGTTCAGATCATCTTAGCCACGGTTGCCACTGCATTTGTGTTACGACGGTACACACAAGAACGTCAGTTAAAGCAGCGTCAACATCTTCTACTGCAGCTAGGACAAGATAAAGACAAAGTGCGAACACTCAAAACTAAACCTCTGTACCATGAACCCCTTGTTGCAATAACGAGTTCAGTTTTCAGCCCGCGCAAAAACGTTGTGCATCCAGAAATGACCAATGCCAGCCTTTCTCCTGAAATCTATGATTTCATCAACAGTAATGAGCCAATGAAAATTACTATATCGGACGAAATGTCGAGAGAATTTGATTATGAGAAGAGTAATGTCTTAAATCATGTGTCTGAGCACGAACAATACCAGCAGCATTGCTTGCACACATCGCTTACGGAAGATGGTCAGCAATACAGAAGCTTGTGCTGTAGACGTTTCACGCATGAGGAGTTGGACAAGTCATTCTTTGTCTTATTGTCTATACTTACCGTTGCTGTATACATCTATGCTTTTTTAGAATAAAATAATGTTAGTTGTTCTAGTGTAGGAATCCCTAATTGATTTGGTTATTTATTTATTCATGTTATGTTATGCGATCGACGTCATGGCGCATTGGGCATTCCCATTCGTGTTTATTCATCTTCATCTTTACTGTTTGTTCTGAAAAGGATGTGTGTTATGTTGTGTATTGCCTAAACAAGGGGTGTAGGGATTGAGTATTCTGGTAAGGATCTAACCTGCGGAGCCGCCGCTCAACATTCATAGGAGATCCGAGATTCATAGTGTTGGGCCACTGGACGCTGCTGGATTTGCTGAGGCGGAGATCGGAGCGCCTATGATCATATCCGGAGTGCTATG
Source organism: Arion vulgaris (assembly GCA_020796225.1). Classification (NCBI taxonomy): domain Eukaryota; kingdom Metazoa; phylum Mollusca; class Gastropoda; order Stylommatophora; family Arionidae; genus Arion; species Arion vulgaris. Next base: position 18,001,061 of record CM036766.1, read on the forward strand.
ATGATAGTCCTCATATAACTGATAACTGATAACCGATCTCCCTTGGTGAGATCCCATTTAGGAAAGTAGAGTCTTACACTGTAGACAGAGAGGAGGAGCGGATAGAGATGTCAGAATAGTTATTGTTTATTGGTTACTAAACTGACGTAATTCAACTCCGGGCAGACCCATAGATGCTCAGTCTCCACCAACAGACATCGAAGAGAATGCATACTGATGGTTCCCGTGGCTCGCTTGTTAAAGACACTCCTCACTCTGCCCCTCAGCCATCCAGTTCTATTTGTACAACGGGTAACTCCAAACTGCTTAAATCGCTGGATCGGTTCAACATCTATTTTAGTGTCTTCATTCAACAGGCAGTCGCGAAGAGACCGAAGAACATCCCCTCCCTATCCATCTTCAACTCCCGAACAATCGATGCTGTTCATGCAAGTCTGTCCGCTCTCTCATTGACGCAAACACCCGCATGTCCAGGACAGTAGATCCAAGTAAGATGTCAGAATAAAGATACAGAAGACAATGGTAGCTTTCATTACGCTATGAAATATTGTGGAAGTCTAGGTAGATCGAATAGAGAGCAAAAATTGTAATATTTGGCTTCAGTATTGAGGTAGTTCTGTTGTGTAGATCGGAGAAATTGAGAACTAGTAAAATATTGATGGATGACTTAGAAACATTTATCAACTGGTATCTGCACAGAATAGAGGGACTGATATGTTATGATAGGTTCGCACAAATGAGAAGATTATGAAGGAAAAAAACGAGTCGGATTTCAATGAACCAGTTCGTAAAAAAAGACTCTGGATAGGACACTCATTGATTGAGAAAACCTGAGAGGAATATAACAAAAATGATCCTTTCCTTGAAACCGCAGGGAAAGTTAACTAGATGGAAACCTAGAAATACTTGGAGAAGAGATATAAAGTAGAGATTAGCGATATATGAAAGAGCTGGAAGGAGCTGCAAGAAATAGATAAATATTGAAAGAATTGGCATAAGTTGGTTGAGAGAATATGCTCCAACCAGGGTGTTAAAAAGGTACAAGAGAAAGAGAGAAACAAAAACATGCACGTTCATTTGATTATAAATGTAGGGTCTAAAGCCGAAGGATTGACTTCACTGTATCGGCTTTATTCCATATGGCCCAGTCCCTCTCCTCAGAAATAGCACACCACCTGCCTAGAGTATTGCACAAAGTACAAACTCCGTAGCTCCGGCAACAATCCTAGGCATCTCTGGATAAAATGCACTTTGAAAAGAACCATGTGGTCCGATTTGAACCCATAACCCTGGGATCGCAAGGCAAGGACTTCATTCAGCCACAGAGACCTCAGCCACAGAGACCTCAGCCACCAGAGACCTCAGCCACAGAGACCTCAGCCACGAGACCTCACCATGAGACCTCCCAGCCAGCCACGAGACCTCAGCCCAGAGACCTCAGCCACAGGACCTCAGCCCCAGAGACCTCAGCCACAGACCTCAGCCACAGAGACCTCCAGCCACAGAGGGCCTCAAGCCACAGAGACCTTCAGCCACAGAGACCTCAGCCACAGAGACCTCAGCCACAGAGACCTCAGCCACAGAGACCTCAGCCACAGAGACCTCAGCCACAGAGACCTCAGCCACAGAGACACTGAATTATTAATGTTACAGAATAGTCATCTGCATACCATGGACATAGATGATTATATATATATATACAGTGGCGGCTCGTGATCATTTTGTTGGTGGGGCCAGACATTTTTTCCCTGATAAATCATGGTTTTTGGTTGCTATATTTTCATTTATAAAATAATAAATACACGTTATACATTATTTTTGGTGGGGCCCGGCCCCACTGGCCCTTAATGACGAGCCGCCACTGTATATATATATATATTGTCGTATATTTTCGGACTGTCACGGGAGGCGGAGTGGAGTCAGCTCTTTTATTGAAGCATGGACCCACAACCAACTCATGCCAAATGTGGACTTGTTCATGGTTGGTTGGATTTTACAGTTAAAATTGTCTACTGGATGGGGAAGCCAACCTCAAAACGAACTCTACCTTAGTCGGCTCTTATGGTATGCCATGTTGCTAGCAGTATTACTATTCTGTTCTTCTCTTTCAAGCCCTGGAGCTATCCTGATTTGATTCAAACGACAGATAAACTTGACGTGGAAGATAAACAAACGATGGATACAACCAGAGCATGACAACATAAATATATTAATACAGAAAAGACTTCAGAATTAGGAAGAACATCGGATCTAACACACATCCATAGAATGGGTCTCAGAGACTCGATTCCTGCACTCTGCAGCCCCCATTGATTTCAAGTACAAAGCAGTCCTAAAGCATCTTGCAAGACGTCCCAGAACAGCTCCTTCAGAACAAACTTCATGGTGGACGGATAAAGACGACCAATGTATAATGAAGTCGGTCGGGGTGAATCATCAGCACTCTGTCCTTGTTGATGACACATACCGGAATTGTCACATAGCGAAGTTCATCGAAGAAGAAATTAAACGACGCTAATCCTGGCTATTTCTTGACATCAAGAATTGCTTCGCAACGAATATTAACGTTTCAAATATCACTGTGACCACAATTTTACTAAGATCATAATCATTAAAATTGATCACCATGTCATCTGTACAAATATTTTTACGACATATCTGTATTTAACGAAATATACTAAATTATTCATGTACACATTCCTAACAAATGTATAAACACAAAACAAAGCATGTCAGGAACTGTTTCTTGTGTTAAATGTATAAACAAAACTTTCAATCAATCAATCAATAGAATTTGTAGAGCATATACTTTGATCAGTAAGAAATAGTAAGTTGTGGTGTTTTATACGTTACTGACCAGTTATCAATCAATAATTTGAGAACACTTTGGTTATATGTTCTTCGTATTGTTTGAAGAGAATTTCATTATTGAAGAATAGTTCGTTTTGTCAGGCAACCTTGGTTATAAAAATGTTGTATAGAGATCACATACTACTTGTGTATATGTTGTATAAGAACACTTGCTACTTGTGTATATTTGTATAAAGTTAGTATTAAGATCAATACTACTTGTGTATATGTTGTATAGAGATCACATACTACTTGTGTATAAAGTGTTGTATTAAGATCACATACTACTTGTGTATATGTTGTATAGAGATCACATACTACTTGTGTATAAGTGTTGTATTAAGATCACATGCTACTTGTATACTTTGTATGAGATACTACTACTTGTGAATATGTTGTATAGAGATCACATACTACTTGTGTATATGTTAAGAAGAGATCAATGCTACTTGTGTATATGTTTATAAAGTGTTCTATAAAGAACACTTACTACTTGTGTAAATGTTGTAAGAAACACATGCTACTCTTGTGATATGTTATGAGAACACTTGCACTTGTGATATGTTGTATAAGTGTTGTATAAGACACATGCTACTTGTGTAAATGTGCTATAAGACATGCTACTACTTGTGTATATTTGTATGAAGAACACATGCTACTACTTGTGTATAGTTATAGAGAACACTTGTACTTCATGTATATTGTATAAAACTGTTGTATAGATATCACATGCTACTTGTGTATATGTTGTAATGAGAACACTTGTACTTGTTATATTGTATAAAATTTGTATAGAGAAACACATACATTTGATATTTTACAGAGACACTATGCACTTAGTATATGTTGTATAAAATGTTGATAGATATCAATACTACTTAGTTATATTTGTATAAAATGTTGTATAGATATCACATACTACTTGTATATGTTGTATAGAGAACACTTGCTACTGCTAGTATAGTTGTATAGAACACTTGTACTTGTGTATATTGTATAAGAACATCGCTACTTGTGATATGTTGTATAAAGTAGTTGCATAAAGAACACATGCTACTTTAAATGTTGTATAGAGATCACGTGCTACTATGTGATATTGTATAAAATTTGATTAGATATCACATACTACTTGTTATATGTTGTATAGAGAAACTTCGGCTGTATGGGTATAGTATAGAGAACACTTGCTACTGTGTATATGTTGTATAAACATCTGTACAGGAACACATATACTTGTGTATATATTGTATAGGAACACTTTTGCATGTTTACCTGTATTTGTAATTTTGTATCTGTTAACCTTCTTCTTCTTCAAACGCTCCATATCGATCATTTAGGTTAACTACTCAGTGATTTATGTGATCTGAGCCTAAGAGCGATAGTAGCATTGTTTAAAGTTATGCTACAAGGGCCAGACATCCGATTTCTGCGATGCTTTTTATTTACTAGGTAGCTTCTATGTCCTCTCATTGCCCGTGCCGAGCGATACATAAGGTTAGCATGACGGATATTGTTGACTTGCCTAAGGCTCGGCACCCAGGTGAGTCTGTTACTACATATACATAATGACCTTCAAGCACCAGATCAACATAACACTATCAAGTTACAATAATACAACCTACTCAAGTCACTAGGATGCACTTAAAACACATCACAGTTACAATTACTAAACCTCCCAGTCACTATATCAACATAAACATTCATTCTAACATATACTAAACCTCCAGTCACTAGATCAACATAGCACATCAGTTACTGACATATACTTAAAAGCTCCCAGCCTAGATCACATAAACACATCAGTACTGACGATATCTGTAACACTCCAGTCACTAGATCAATAAAACACATCAGTTACTGACATTTACTTACAAAACCTCCCAATCACTAGATCAACATAACACATCAGGTACTAACATATACTAGTAAAACCTCCCAGTCACTAGGATCAACATAACACTCAGTTATTGACATAAACTAGAGAAACCTCCCAGTTCCTAGATCAACATAACACATCAGGTACTAACATTACTAGTAAACCTCCAGGTCGACTAGATCAATATAAACACATCATCATCAATGCTAGGTTCATGAGGAACATATGCTGTTGGAAGTCTCTAAACGTGATAAACCGTGTCCTGAAGTAAATGGTCCGGTGTTTGCTCAGTCTACTAAACTTCTATGAACATCTTTTCCTGTGATCTTTCTCCCTTGTCTGTCCGGTATAACGTCCTCCAAAATTATCTCCACAGAATGTCCAAAATATTTCATTTATCTCTTCTCTACGACCTCAAGTTTCAGTTTAATCTGTTGAATGGACAGTTTATTCTTTTTTGACTGTTCATCGGTATTTCTAGGCACTTCCGTAACACTTGCATTCACAAACATTGATCATTCTTCAAATACTACATAATCAGTACCTTCACATTCAGACGATGCTATGGATAAATCAATCAGTGCCATGACCTGCCGGGAAGGCGAATGTCTCCACAACTCTCTTTGCTTGTGACTAATCGTTCTGACGTCGATATTTTGTGAATCCAATAATCAGACATCCAACATCTTCTCCCTCTGTCTTCCACGATCTTCCTGCCAATTTTACCGTAGTCCCAAATGTTTCTAAACCTTCTCTTGCATTAATGCCGAAGAACCTTGATTGTCGATTCTATTCTTTTGATACAGGTTTCTTTGTGTAGGCCGATTTAAAACCTCCACGTTTGTTTTCTTTGCTGTCCATGAATTCTCAACTTTTCTGAAACCACATCTCTGTGGCTTCCAATGATCGTATTGATTGTTTGTTCAGTGTCCAGGATTCGCTGCCATACATAAGATTGGTTCAATATAGCATTGAGTACTCGTTTTCGAGTGTCATTGATAAGTGGTTCGCATAGTTGTTCTTCATTTATCTTTAGCGCTTTCGTTTGAGCTATTCTACCTAATCTCTGTTGTACATCTTCCATCTGGGTTAGAATGTTCCTAAAACATCTGAATCGATGGACTTGTTTCAGTGTTGGGTTATTTATTTTGATATTGCATGTTGGTGTTTCTTGTTTCTTGGAGACAACCATAACCTCTGTTTTCTTTATATTCATGCTTAATCCTTTCTTTCACTTTCTCTCACTAGTATGTCTATCAAGTCTGCAGATCGTGTTCATTTGTAGCCATGAGAATTGTGTCATCAGGTACTTAGGTTGTTTATATTTGGTCCACCGACTGCTATTCTGTCTTTTCTTCTATAGATCTCATGATGTTTCACTTATATAAGTTGAAAGGTCTGGTGAAATACGCACCCTGTCGTACTCCTAACTGTATCCCTGATAGATTCCAATCTTACTCTAGTCTAATGGCTGCAGTTTGTTGCACAAGACAAATTCTTGATCAGTCTAAGATCTTTACCATCAATATTTATATTTTCTAACATGCTGATTATTTTCCATGTTTTACTTTATCAAAGCTTTCGTAGTCTATGAAACATAGGTATAAGTCCAACTCATTTCATTGATCTTTCCATTATTATTCTTATTGTATATATTGCGTTGTTTGTTCCTCTGGTTCAAACAAACACATTGTTCTTCCTTAACTTCGGTCTTATTTTGTTTCGTAACTTCTCAAATAATGCTGAAAAGTAGTTTTGTTACGTGACTCAATGAGCATGATTTGCGGTTCTTCGCATTCATGTTCCTCTTTCATGTAGTGCTATAAAATGGATTGTCGTAAATCTTTGGGTACATATCAGTGTTGTAGATGTCATTGAATCAACCTTGTTAAACGCTATGCCCAATCGCCTGTTGTTCTATTTTTGACTGATTTATGTTGTCTGGTCTGAGGTTTCCTTTTTCGTGTGCTTATGACATTGATTACTTGATGAAGTATTCTGGTCCTTCATGGTTGTAATAATGTGATTTCTTGTCTGATTATCACTGTATAAGTCCTTAATGTACTCTGTCCATCTTTCTATTTTCTTGTCTGTTTCCATCAGGAATATCTCCTGCTTTGATTTAAACATCAGAGTTGACAGTCTAGTCCAAGAAGTTGTCTACGTTTTCGTATATTGATTTGGGGTTTTCTTTGTGTTCTGTTTCGATCTGTTTAGCACTTTTCATTTAGCCACTCTTCTTTTGCTGTTTTACATTTTTGTCTTATCTCTTTATTGATTCGATCGTATTCTGCTTTATTGTTTGTTTTTCCTTCTATTTTCCATTAATTCCAAAATGTCTTCCGTCATCCATTTCTTTTGATCCGTTGACATGTTGTGAGTTATTCTTTGAGTTTGTTGATTGATTCTTAAAAGCATCTGCCATTGTTCTTCTATTGTTTCTATTTTTCCATAGCCGTTATATCTGTTTGTATAATGCGTTTAATGATCTTCACTTTATGTGTCAGTCTTGGATGTTGAGAGTTGAATGAAGTTTCTGGCACTACTTCATCTCCCTTCTGTTTATTCTTACTTTCCTATCAGTAGTGTATGGTCACTGTCAAACTCACTGGTCTTGTTTTTATATTTAGTAAGTCCATTTTCAGAAATCGTTTATTTATCATATATAGTCAATTTGATTGTGTGTAGTAAGTATCTGACTTCTCCATGTCCAATAGTCTTCTAGATCTTTAAACCAAGTGTTACAATTATCAATGTTGTTTATTGTGCCCATTCTATAATGTGTTCCCATCGTTTTCTCTCCTAGGCCACATCCTCCAGTTGTCTCGTCTACCTTTTCAAACCATACACTTAGCATTAAGTCACCACATACAATTCACTTCATGAGCCTTAGCACTGTTCATAGCATTTAACTCGTTAGTGAAATCATCTAGTTCTTCTTCTGTCCTATCTGTTGTTGGTGGTATATCTGATAGATGTTGATATCTCACTCGTGTACCCTGTAGTTTATAGCATTACTCTCTGATATCGTCCAGAATCCTTTCACCATTTATGCTCTCTCTCGTCAATATTATACCTACTCTTTGTAGGATTTTTCTCCTGAATATATTATTCTCAAGTTGTCTTGAATAGGATAAATACATGTTCTAAAATCAAACTTTTGTTTTTATTTCAGTTTCGCTATAGGTTTTTAGTTCTTTAATGTAACAACTCCATGTTTTTAACAATCAAGCTTTCCATAACCGTCAATCTAGTTTGAATTGATTTCACGTGAGTCAAACTTATGTAGCCTCACGATTGAAACTTAGTACATGTAGCAAAGATCACGAACTTTAGATGGTTCAGACACGAAGTATATTTAGTAAGTAATCATGTGGATAAACTGCTTGCCAAGAACATGACTTTGAATCTGAACTTTGACATCAGTGTTCTAGTTCGAAAGAAAACAGAATTTTAGTTTAGTGGTGGATCATCATCACGCAAATCAAACCAGTTAGTCCATTAGTGCCTGATCTCAGCGTGAGAACTAACATCACCGGTTCTCGATTTACTATTTTCTTGGCTACCAATATAGTGTTCTAGTCTGCTATACCACATTTGACTTAATTTTTGCAATATGGTTAGGTTTAGATACTCATTATTACTTGAATATTTCAAGCTTTTCCTTAGATAATTTCAATATCAGCCTGGCCCATTGCTCGCCTCTTTTACAGAGCCACACCTGCATTCCGTGCAGCGTCCTTTACCTTCACCTGCATGCTCTGGACACAAACTATGTCTATTTTATTTTCCCAGGTAGATGATGAAATTTTGCAATCCCACTTGCGTTCATCTTTAGCGTGATAGGTTCTTAAATCTCTTCAGGGTCAGATGAGCCTGCCATTCTGCGTCATTTAGTGTTACATAGTGTGTCTTGATATTCTCTATCCATCTTTTCTTGGCATTCCTGGCTCAAGTACCGATCTCTTTTGTTGCATGCCGTTATTGGTAGTTGGTGCCCAGTGGTTCCGGAGCCCAATTTAGGTGTAAATAACAGAACCACCTACCTGTCACGCATGTCGTAAGGTCACAGAGGCTTGGCTTGAAATCGGATCACATGTCCTATCGTGTAGAGTCTATGAGTTTGAGGTATAAACCAATGTGCAACATATACACATTCTTAGATGGAGATCAAACATATCACAAAGAGTGATTAAAATTGGTCGTAAAGAAGAACGCAAGAGAAGGTAGGTGGTTGATGTCAATTTCCAAATAAATGTCTAGCCACCTGTATATGTGTCTTTCAATTATTTGGTCATGAACTTATGCCCATTGCTTGATGTCTTCGTTTTGTAGTCTATCTTTTCATGAGAGTGATTGATCATTCCTCAAAACATTTCCACTTTCTACGTCTAGCTTTCGTGATGTTCCTTGTCGTGACCTAGTTTTGGCACTGTACAAGAGCACCAAAATTTCCAGGCAGTAAGACAGTTTTCCTTTGATAACAAAAACATTTTTGTTTGCTTATTTACAAGTGCCATCGCTAGCATGAACAACAGCCTCAAACATGTGCTGCTAACCTCTCTGGTGTGTGAGTGACTATAGGTCAATCCTAGACACAACCACTAGCACATTGGAGCATACATGATCAAGGTTAGACATGTGGGTATTGTGTGTTCTGTCTTTCGACAGTTGTTTCTGTCAGGTAGACACGATGATTTCAGCTATGCGGGTTCGCTTGTGTTGTTACAGCGTACATTTGGCGATCTATGGCAGGGATTCCCAGCATGAGGTGTCTATATCAAGCATTTGCAGAAACACTTTGAAGAGTGTCAGTAAGCGTTCTCTGTCCACTATTCAGAACATCTTCCTCTTCAAGCTTCCTCACATCAACTATTTTGCCTTACAAATTAATAATAAATGAATCAGACTGCAAACATGATAGCACTTTCATTCAACAAGATTCTCAGAAAAATCAGTCAAACATCAGTAACAGATTTATTTATTTCACAATATGTGCAAGACAAACATATCTGCTATTATCTAACAATATTGATGACATCTTTTATGTGCATCCCAGATCTTAGCAGGAAAGGATAAAAACCACTGTACTATTCTACTATTGAGTAGTACTATGGAGGTTGGCCGAATGGATTAGAGTGTAGGATCCCATTTGGGAGACATGGGTTCAATTCCTGATAAGACCAAGAAGTTTTTCTTCTGTCGGGGTATAAAGAGAAATCCTAACCTGAACAGACTCGTGGCGACTGCACTAGCCATGTGACCATTAAATTCTACAGGCTCATGTTGCTCCTGCCCTACATCATCCTAAAAAGCTGTATTACGCAGGCAGTAACAACAAAGAAAGAAAAAACAAGTCGCACAGGAAGGCTTGCTCCAGGTGTTATCTTTTTCCACCTGACGCTGAATAGTAAAACAGGATTAGAGAATAGATAGATAGTAACAACAGTAACTCCTCTACTATTAAGTAGTACAAGGAGACCTCTGTGACATTTGTCAGTTGTGAAATCACAGCACTGCCAGGGTCACCGTAAAACGGTGATATCACTCTGTGCTAGTGATCATGTTCTGAAGAAATGGGTTTTTCAAAATTTTTGGTATGCACATGGTGTGTGTTTGAACTGCAGGAGACCCTGATTCTTTACTTCAGCATCAAAATTACCAGTACCTCTGAAGTTGGAGTAAGGCTAGCATGGATGGTGAGGGACACTAGTGATAAAGAGAGCAAATCTTCACACAAAAATCAGAGGCGCAAATAGGTGCAGTGATTACGTCTTATTTTATAGCGGGTGAAGGACAACAAAAAACAGCCATCTATCATGGGAATGCTCAGCAGTAGAAGATTAAGATGGCTAGAACTTGTGAGAAGAATAGAAAATAGCTGCATACCCCAACAGGTGTTGTTCAGTGAACTTTCAGAAGGGAAGAGGCTCCAAAGCAGACCACTGTTCAGAAACAAGGATATCTGCAAGGCCTCAATGAAGAACTTTTAAAATAGGTCAAACTAGTTCATGACCTCACCCGTGTTGCCAAGACTAGCTAGGGGAGCAAAGAATAGTAACACTGCGACCTACAAGGCGTGTTTTAAAAGGCGTCTGAGGTAGTGGCTTAGTGAAGCTACACTAGTAAATAAAAGCGTAGCAGAAATCAGATGTGCTGGCCTACTTGTAGGTGCATAACTGGCAGAATGCAAATTGCTCTTAGGCTGAGACCACATTCAAATCACAAAGAGTGGTTTAACAAGTGGTCAATATGGAGCACTAGAAAAAGTAGATGACCGAGCAATATGGAAAACAACATTACACACATGCGCAGAATCTTTTGAAAAGAAACTTAAGGATGAACTTGACAGCAAGATAAACAAGCACAAACTTAAAAGTTGTCACAGAAACACATATGCCAAATGACGGTCTGTAGGGACGAAGAAGGTTTTAGATATATATATATATATAAATATGAGATCTCAACTCAGGGGTCACCTTTCTACATTATTATAAGGATATGTACAAATGGGAATATGAACAAATGAATGATACAGGCATTGAAGTTGATTCCTCTATGTCACAAACACATGGACACTGAACAAGCAGCTAGAAATCAAGAATGTTGTCTTTAAGGTGTGAATTTATAGAAGAATTGAACATGATTATAGAAACAGAAACAAACAGGTGTGCTGAAAAAGTTAGTAACAAGGGGAATCCTTGAAGGAAATCAGAGACAGATCAAGACATTCTCTCTCTTCTCTAGCCTGTATCACCTTCAGCACTTGAGGCAGTAACAGATATATGCTATTATTCTGTTTTGGCCTTCCAGGTATTGTTTTCCCAAAGCTATGATTCCTTTCTTTCAGTCTCTATTCTATTGTTCTCCTCCAGGTAGTTTTAGGTCTTCCAAGTTTTCGTTTACCCTCTGTTGTACATCTCATTGTAGTTGTTAACAGAGTTAGACTTCATGCACAATATATGTCCAATCCATCTCCAGCAGCAAGATATGATACTCTGTTGAACACCATTCTGGAGGAAAAGGTTGAGGGTAAGTGGACAAGATATATTGGGGAAAACATAAGAGATGTGTAAAGAACACTTTTGCAAAATGCACAACCACTCCAAGAGACTGGAAGTGTTGGAGATCTATTGCAATAAACTTTTGATGTGGAGATTACTTCTGATGTCGGAGAAGGTTCGCCTGAATGGCGAGGGGCACTGAAGATAGGGAAGCAAGCCGTCACGCAAAAATCAGCCAGAAGCACCATATTGGAAGCACTGACTACGCCTGAATTCATAGCAGGCGAATGAGAAGAAGAAGATGTGGAGATGACATACAATTAATCAATCAATCAATCAATTAATTAATCAGAATAGGTGTGTATAAAAGTTAGCAACCCTGTTTCAGTTTCAGATATCTTCAATGCACTCTGGATGTGTGCTCCATTCTCCTTTACAATCTCTCTAACAGCATCTAGTGACAAACCATACCAGTTCTATGAGCATACCAGTTCTATAAGCATACCAGTTCTATAAGCATACCAGTTCTATAAGCATACCAGTTCTATGAGCATACCAGTTCTATAAGCATACCAGTTCTATGAGCATACCAGTTCTATGAGTATACCTGTGTATGAGCCTACTCATATGCCTGTTGTGCTGCTCTTCTCTAATCAATTCAATCTAAGCTCTAGTAATTTAGCAGTTGAAGTGGATTTGTTTAGATGAAAGTCCTGAGAATGTCAGCCCTATCAACTGGCTGACCCTTCTCCCCTCCTGATATGGTGGCATACAGCTCTCTCAGTGCCATCAACACTCATATGTCCCGGAACAAAAATGCATGTAAATATGGGCATTATTGTGACCTTTGTAGTGATTCAATCCATTCTCTGTGAAACGAAATCAGCCTCCACTTTCTTAATCATACTCAATGAATCACTCATACACATAAGTGTAGTTAACAGCAAAAGCATAGTTAACAGCAACTCATCATGTGAAACAAATAGTTATAAGACAAACTACTGTATGTGCACAAAAATAATACAGTACAAACTTCCTACATGAATGCTAAGTGTAGTAGTAGCCCAACAATTCCAATTGAGCATATGATGATTGTGTCACAATTATATCTAATGTATTATTATTGAGAGTCGCAGTAGCATAGTTGTTAGTGAACTCACTTCTTAGGCTAAAGGCCCGGGTTCAATTCCACAGTGAGTGCGGAATATTTTCCTGATCGTAATGGCTCTCAGGTCGACCCAGCCTCAATTGGGTACCAGGAAAAGCACTGGAAGTAAAAGATGGCAGGCTCATCAGGTTAACCATATCACCAATCGTGTGCCGACAGTCAATGAACAAATACAGGCCTAACACCGTATTACCTATATACCTCGAGGTATCAAAAGGATTCCTTTTTAATTATTATTACACTCCTTTCGTAACGTTGGAAGCAACATAGACCCTGAAAGTAATTTTCCCACACTGCTCTATTCTGAGCAACTCTTTCAATCTTGTTCTATGAAATTAAGTCTGATATTTATCATCTCTTTCAGTAAAGTTTGTTTCAGGGGCTTCCTTATGGTGTCCATTCTTTCTTAAACACTTTGCCTTTCACTTCAATGCCTGCTTTGTGTTTCTTTGATCCTTTCTTCTCTGAACAAGCCTAACTTATCTCCATCTTCATATTGAAATTACAAGTAAAAAAAATAAAACACAGCTTTGATAAGATAAAATGTGCTGATTGTAAATTATGTATCATAGAAACACTAGAGTATTTTTTACATGACAAATAACAAACAATCAGGTTCACTTGAGAACACTGATCATTTAAGATGGATCACTAAGATGGTATGATAGTGTCACAAATGAGGAATTTATGGAGAGAACAAGACATATTCCAGTGAACCAAAAGGTTAAAAAATACGCTGGCGCAGGATAGAACACACTTTGCGAAAACCTGAGAGGAATATAACAAGGGTCCTTGCCTGGAACCCGCAGGGACAGTGAAATAAGGGGAGGCCGAGAAATAAATGGAGACGAGTTTGGAAGCAGAGATCAACAATATAAAGAAGAGCTGGAGGAGCTGCAGGAGATAGCTAGAGATAGGAAGACTTGACATGAATTGGTTGAGGCCTATACCCCAATCCGGGTTAAAAAGGCAGAGAGAGAGAGATCGCATCAGCCATAGTTTGCTATTAACCAGAAAAATATACATTTTAAACACAGTATTCTGCAATATATTATACAGTATTACAGGATCTTTGCTTGCTTACTTAGCAGAACCCTCAACAAATCTACTTGAGTTGGACACTTCATCATTGCAGTCATCATGAGTTGGTTGAGGGCCTATGCCCAATCCGGCTAAAACAGAAAAGAGAGCAACTATTCTGTGTAAGGATGTCATATACATGAGATTTTGTGACCACAAATTACCAGCAACAAATAAATTATGTAATTGTATCCACTGACCATGCAAGAACAATGAATACCTGTACAGGTGCTATACCAATGTAGTTCTTATACAAGAACAAGAAGACACCCAAGAAGAAATTGGATCGATGACATTAGACATATTACAGACACACAAAATTACTATTATCACTGACACAGAATGATGCTGGATCCCCAACTATTCCCTCCCAATAGCATATAGATTTATTTCTGAAGTCAGAGAGGACACGCCTGTATGGTGGGGGACACTAATGAAAAGGAAAGCAGGCATTCACGCAAAAATCAGTCAGCCTTGACTAAGCCTGGATTCATAGCAGGACGCAAGAAGAAGCATACAGATACAATTATCAAAAATAATTTACAATTGTTCAGCTCATTTCTTTCGATAGACATCCTTACACATTGGACATAGTTCATATGTGATCTGTCCTTCACTGTAGCAGTCATTCTCTTGCTCTTCTGTGATTAACCGTGCATGCTCCAATCTCTATCTTACATGGCAAGATCTCAGCAATAGTGCATGAACCCCATAGTACCAGCAAGAGTCCCCAATGTAATTTCTGAAGATGGGTCAAAATTATTATAGAAATGTATATTTTAATCATATAATGAATTTTGCCAAGGCAGTCTTCTGCTTCTTCGAACGCTCCATATCGACCACTTGTTAAACCACTCTTTGTGATTTGTGTGTGATCTGAGCCTAAGAGCGATTGTACGTTGTGCCAGTTATGCGCCTACAAGTAGGTGAGCACATCTGATTTTTACAACGCTTTTTATTTACTATGGTAGCTTCCCTAGGCCCTACCTCAGTCACCTCTCATGCCTTGTACGTTGCAGTGTTACTATTCTTTGCTCCCCTTGCGAGCCCCGGCAACACAAGGGCAGTAAAGGCAGTGACTTTACAGCCTACTATTATTAATTTTCAACAGCCAGATGTTCTTGTATGTGCTCAACTTGAACACGGGACCTATGATTTATTGTCTGCTTCTGATAAGACTAGGTGCCAGTGTGTTCCTGGGGTCTGCAAGGGAAGCAAAGAATAGTAACACTGCGTCCCACAAGGAATGTCGTAAGAGACGACTGATGTAGGGCCTAGAGAAGCTACCCTAGTAAATAAAAAGCGTTGCAGAAATCAGATGTGCTAGCCTACTTGTAGGTGCATAACTGGCACAACGTACAATCGATCACATACAAATCACAAAGAGTGGTTAACAAGTGATCGATATGGAGCGTTCAAAGAAGAATAGGAACTTGATTGCACATACACTGAGATCAGTGATATCTTATCTTATCTTAATCACATTTGCCATGAAGCGTCGTGGGAGAATTAGTTTTCTATCTTGTGCCAGGTGTGTTGCGCTTGACATGGTCAGTCCATGCTTTCGCAGGGACTTTGAGATGTTATCTATCCATCGTGTTCTTGGCCTGCCTCGAGCTCTGCGCCCTGAGTGTTGATTATTGTAGGCACATGATGGTAGTAAACGTGGTTCCATTCTCATTAGATGGCTGAACCACTTGATTCTTTGTTTCTCGATGTACTGTATGCATGGTATAGTACCAACAATGCTTCTGATATTCTTGTTTCTCACTCTATCTCTCCTTGTAACATTGACAGCTAAATAAGTGATAAATGAACAATATTTTAAATGCTTCACGAAGAGAACAAACTGAGTACTTTTATAGCAATAGGCAAGCACTTTATCTTCCCAACACTATAGAATTGACAATTGTAAGATATGGAAAATATAGCACAAGACAGAAAATGACGATATGTTTGTTGAGAAACTGTGCTTCACAGGGAGTTGAAAGAATTATTAGTGTTATTTTGGAGCAAATGTATGCTTTGGTACAGTGGCCCTAACTGGGGAAAAAAATGTTGGGCGATTAGATGACAATGATGATATCTCTTGTCCATTTTTCACCATGTGCTGCCCATATCAGGACTAAAAATGATCTATTAATAAAGTTTAGTCCATGAACAATATTTGAGAAATAAGAACACTCAGTCTCAACAAACAGATATCGAAGGGTATGCATACTGATGGTTCCTGTGGCTCGCTGGTTAAACATACAGCTCTCTCTGCCCCTCAAGCATCCAGCTCTACTTGTACATGTATGTCCAAACTCATTAAATCAGTGGATTGATTTAATGTCAATTTTAGTGTCCTCATCCAACAGTAGGTTGCCAAGAGACCAAAGAACATCCCCCTTATCCATCCTGAACTCCCAACAATTGATGCTTTCGATGCAACCTTGATCGCTCTCTCATTATCATGACCACATATATGCCGAAGACAGTAGATCCACGTAAGTCTCTGGAGGTTGGAAATCTCTACAGACGACATCCACTGAAACGCAACCTGCCATTCTGAATCTTCCGTAGCATCGTCTGAGAGTCAGAAACAACCACAGTCCCAGTAAATGGAGTCCCAGAAATCCAATGGAGGATGGTAGTAACAGACTCAAACTTCAACCTCATACTAGAAGTAGTTGTCCTGTATGCTCCATTTCACAATGCAACAACCCTACCATGTTCGCTAGCCAAAAACTGGACAATAATGGCGCCAGTGTGATGTTGACTTCATCATCCTCAAACGTCATTGGTCAAAGCAAAAGAATACTTAATACTGTATTTCACAATATACCTCATGGTATTAAAACAGGTTCCTTTACTTTTTTTTTTTTTGTTTACTCTTGCTTGCATTGCCATGATATCACAAAATCAACACTTATCACATGTCAGTCAGTACACAACAACATTGATGGTGCTTGAGAGAATGTGTACTAATTCAAAACACAAACACTGTACTATAGCTCAGAAGGTGATTCTTCTTCTTCTTCGAACGCTCCATATCAACCGCTTCTCAACCACTCTTGTGTGATTTGTATGCGATCTGAGCCTAAGAGCGATTGTACATTATGCCAGTTATGCGCTTACAAATAGGCCAGCACATCTGATTTCTAGGACGCTTTTTATTTATTAAGGTAGCTTTCCTAGGCTCCTACCTCAGTCACCTCTCATGACATGCCTTGTAGGTCGCAGTGCTGCTATTCTTTGCTCCCCTTGTAAGCCCTGGCAACACACGGGCGATGTTTCGCTTAAAGAGGCTTTAATCCCCTACATAACAAACAAACAGCCAGTTTTTGACTGCCAAACTGTCTCTAAAATCTTCATTATTTTTTGGTAGCGAGGCACATATTAAAAATAGTCTATATACACACAATGAAAAAACAATGAAACATTAATGAAATAAAAAATTGACAACATAAATGCAACAAAAATAAGTGTGCATTGTCATGAGGGGTATGGACACAAACTGTATACTACTGTAAAATTAAATACAAAACGTAGATTTAATATATATAGATATGTATGGCCATTTTTATCTTTACCGACGGTCAATTTGCAAGTGTTTTACTGTGACAACTTCTGAGTTTTTGCTTGTCTTTCAGTTCATCCATAAGTCTCTTTTCAAAAGATTCTGCATCTTTGCGTAATGATGTTTTCCACATAACTCGGTCATCAGCTAGTTTTTCCCATTTGCTGGGACCAATAGAAAAGTTATTCAGGCTTTGTAGACATCCTTATATCTGAGCAGTTGTCTGCCTTGGTGCCTCTTCCCCTCCGAAAGTTCACAGAACGTTTGTTTTGGTATGTGACAATTTTCTATTCTTCTCACATGTCCTAGCCATCTTAGCCTTCTACTGCTGAGTATGCACATAAATGAAGGCAAGTTTGCATGTTGCAATACTTCAGAGTTGGTTATCTTGTCTTACCCCTGATGTTCATAATCTATGGAGATTTAATAAAGGAAATTAATCAAATGTATTCACATTTCAATGAAAGCAGGGATAGCATTGTGGTTAGTGCACTTGCTTTATACACAAGTGATTTCAGGATCAAATTTCTCAGACAAAGTTTTTCTTTATTTTCTGATTGTAACAGCTCGCAGGTTGACCTAGTCTCAATTGGGTACATGAGAAACAGTGAGAAGTGAAATCGGCAGAAAAGATGAAGACCACATCACCCATGATGGCCAAAGAAAAATATGAATCTAACACTGTATTTCCCAATATACCTTATATTATAATGCAAGACTACATCTCCAATACAGAAATCCTGGACAGTGCTAGCATTTTAAGTATGTCCACCTTGCTGATTAAGCGACGTCCGTGTGCCGTATGAGAGATGGTAGAATCCCAAAGGACATTCTATAAGATCAATTTGCAGCTGATTCTAAATAGACAGGATGGGCGCCCATTACTATGCTTCATTGACACCTGCAAACGTGATCTAACTTCATGCAGCATAGACAAATACAATTTGGAGCAATCTGCCAAAGACAGGCAAGTATGGTGTGCGGCAGTGAGGGATGTCTTAAAAAAAAAAGAAGAAAAACACCATCACATATGGAGGCAAAAGAGAGCTCAGAGAGACCATCCTATGTATAAGCTCCAGTATCCAGTTTCCCAGCAGCAAATGTAGTAAAAACTGCCACTCCAGAAAAGGCTGTTACAGCCACAAAAGATGGTGTGATTCAGCACAGAGCAAACTACCTGACGAAAATCCTATTGTCTCCTGAGACAAAGAGGCCAATGATGATGACTCTAAAACTTTGATTAACCGTCACCATCTGGACCAGGGCTAGGACCGATAACTGAATAGATTGATAACAGAAATCTCTTAATACATATGTACAGTAACATGATTTCCGTACGGACTTGGGATGAAAATGAAAATCCTTAAAAGTGAATAATACATGCATATTGTATTTAATTTTTACAAAACGATCAATATAAAGTTCAATATCATCATCATCAAATAGCTTGTCCTGAGCAGAACTTTGCCACACCCAATAGTCCTCCGAATTTTCTCTCTCATAGGCCAGATGTCCTGCTTTTGCAGCTGTCATGTTCAAACCATCAGTTACATCTTGAATCCATCTTCTCCGTGGTCTTCCTCTTCTTCTCTTTGCCGGTATGCCTCCTTCCATGATGGTCTTCTCCAGCCCTTCATGTCTTTTTATATGTCCAAAATATCTCAATTTTCTCTTTCTTATTTGTAGCATCAGCCATTCTTTGATTTTGAGTTCTTTCTGGATAGATCTATTTGTTCTCTTCTCTGTCCAAGATATACGAAAAACTCTTCTGTAACACTTATATTCAAAGTGTCACTTAAGTTCAATATAAGAGTTGTAATGTACAGAAATGTATTGTAATACTATAAACCCACGTTACTTTAAAATGAGCAGTCATTTCCTTCTGAGTCTTTGAGGCTTGAGCCTTCTGTGCGACGATGTTCTGTATCATACGCAGAAGTACGCATTTGCCTAATCTTGCATTTCAAACCAGCCGATACACTTTGATAACATTGTTTCTGCATCTGAGTGGCTAATTGTAGGTTTTTGGTTAGGAACTGTGATCCTTCATCATCATCAATTTCTTCTTCTTCAATAATAGTCACACTAAAAATAATTTTTTTAGATGATGACAGATAACAGAAACTGACGGTTAAACGAGTGACGGTTAATCAAAGTTTTACTGTACTTATTAATCATCTCTTGCAATTGTTCTCCCATTGAAGTTGCCACACTTACTGCAGCAACAGCAAGAACTTGTGTTAGAATATGTCTACACTATATCATAAATATTGTTCATTAAGTCTGCAAATGGCTAGGGAAGGCTAATGTAATTCTAACCACAATACATAATGTTCGAGAATTAGGAGTTAAGTTTGGACATACCAGACAGTGTCGACTTCCTTGTAGAGAGAAGATATACTAATCAACTTCTCATGGGTACAGTGAGCAAATGGGATTTAGGATGGCTGCTGCAGTGAAGGACAGAGGACGCATGGGAATGCCCAATGTTCCATGATGTCGATCGCATAACATAACATAACAGTAGTGTTAAACCAAGAAACAATACAAACTGCGAAGTCAGATTTCTCACACAATGCTGCTGCATGTACCAACTAACGTGTGCACCTATAATAACAAATCTTGCTTATATTTCTTAAAGCTGCTGCTTTTATAACTGTACAATAGGATAAGAATCATAAAAAAAACTAGTTTCTAACTCACACACGCACACATACTAAGGGCAAATAACTTTTATGTTAAAGTGTTCACGTATATACAGACTGCTTAATGCAGGTCCCTTAATCACTGGGGAACAGAGAATGCAGGATATATGCCTTATTACATATGAACATATGTGTCTGAGACAGTGTATATAAACATAAGCCTGAGTGTTACGAGGTGACTTGACACATAAGTCACTCCCTTGACTGGTAAAATAGGATGTAACCTGACTCAGACGAGTTCTTCTGCATATCTGATGGCACGCCGTAAAATTCTTCTATTTGACTTGCATCAATTTTCTTAGAAAAATAGAAATACAAAGAAGTTTAACATAATGTCATATCAACAACTTAAATATATATATATATATACATATATATTCCTCTCATACCATTTTAAGTTACATAGCACTAGGTCATTCTCTCTTTCTTGAACCCTTTGCCCCCCACTTCAATGTCTGCTTTGCTATTCTTTGATCATTTCTTCTCAAGGTATGACCAACATATCTCCATCTTCTCCTTCTTAAATCAGCTGTTACTAGTGGCTGATCAGATATTTCTCTGATTTCATCACTTATGAATTTGTCCCATTTTATGTTCATTATTTTTTGCTGTATTTTCAAATGCATCCAACTTGCTTTCTATATCTTTAGTCATTTTCCAACTCTTGCTGACATATATTAGGCTTGATACAACATATACATCAATAACTTAGCTTAATCAAAGTATGACCACACCAACATTTTGTTCCGAGTAGCATGCTTTTTCTTCTTCTTCGAACGCTCAATATCAACTATTTGTTAAAGCACTCTTTGTGATCTCTGCCCAAGTGTGAATGTACGTTGTGCCAGTTATGCGCTTACAAGTAGGTACATTAAATTTCTGCAGCGCTTTTTATTTACTAGGGCAGCTTCCCTAGGTCCCTACCTAAGTCACCTCCTACGACATGCCTTGTAGATCGCAGTGTTACCATTCTTTGCTTCCATGAGAGCCCCAGCAACATACAGGTGGCATGCCTTTTCAATATAACATTTGTCTTAGTTAAAATTACCTCTCTCTTGCACCTTTCTAAATTTGGACGGAGCTTAGGCACTCAACTAACTCCTGCCAAGCTTTTCTATCTTTTTGCTATCTCTTGAAAATCGTTCCAGCTCTTCTGTATATCGTTAATCTCTGCTTCCAAATCTTTTCTCCTTTTATTTTTATGCTTCTTTTCCTCTTTCATTTCACTTGCGGTTTCCAGGAAAGGGACCTTCTTGTTATATTTCCCTTCGGTTTTCTCAAAGTGTTTCCTATCCAGCCCAAGTGTTTTTTCTTCATCTCTTAGTCAATGGGAACTGTCTTGTTCTCTCTATACCTCTTTATTATATGCTATATAACATATTTTGGGGGTCTCTATGGTGAAGTGGTTAAGATGTTTGCCTTGCGTTCTGAAGGTTATGGGTTCAATTCCGACCAAGTCAGATGGACAATTTTTTCCTGATTTTCCTAGGATTGTTGATGAAGCTAGAGTTCATGCTTTGTGCAACACTCTCTCCATTTCTACCGACAGGGAACGGAGCAATATGGGGAAACTAGGTGCAATCACGCCAATCATTTGTCCGTAGAACCTTTAAGTAAACACATTAACTATGACATAAAAACATGAGATGGAGAAATTAATTTTGTTCACTTTTTCGCTTCGCATGTGTATGTACAAATTAATCTGAAGTCTTCTTAATTTTTTTAATAAAATTTGATTAATAGCAAGTAATTTTGTAGATAAAATAATGTACATTTATTAAAAATCTAACAGAAAAATGAAAGAATAAGTTAAGAATTGTTAATGATCAGAAAGTGACTTAAGTACATTTTAAACTAATTTGGCAATGAAACTAAAATTATGGTGCAGGCCGTGGTACATGGTCAAACAGGACATGCAAATTGGCGCCAGCACACACATCCTCACTCCATAAAAAAAGAAGTACCTATGTATGTAACAAGCTATATATTCTCACACATTTCACACACAAATCCACTCATTGTACAAACAGTGGTACCTACATCTACAATGTCATCATCAAATAGCAGCCAAAATCCATGACTCTTGACTATACTGATATAATGACCCCTGTTTGGTCCTGATCCACAATGCACCACCACTGCTACCAGGTCGTACAGACGCTCTGGATTGAAAGCATCATCAGACTGCAAAAGGCATTAGAAATAAAATTTATGTAATACAAATATTTAAGCAGATGACATAGGAAATTAACTTTTATGTCCACAATTTTTAGTCCTACACTTTATTTTATTCCACATGGAGTCTTCATGGGGAGTATTTAGTCTTCACAGGGAGTATTTAGTCTTCATGTGGAGTATTTAGTCTTCATGTGGAGTATTTAGTCTTCATGGTGAGCATTTAGTCTTCATTGGGAGTATTTAGTCTTCACGGGGAGTATTTAGTCTTCATTGGGAGTATTTAGTCTTCACAGGGAGTATTTAGTCTTCATTGTGAGCATTTAGTCTTCACAGGGAGTATTTAGTCTTCATGTGGAGTATTTAGTCTTCATTGTGAGCATTTAGTCTTCATTGGGAGTATTTAGTCTTCACGGGGAGTATTTAGTCTTCATTGGGAGTATTTAGTCTTCACAGGGAGTATTTAGTCTTCATGGTGAGTATTTAGTCTTCATGGGGAGTATTTAGTCTTCATGTGGAGTATTTAGTCTTCATGGGGAGTATTTAGTCTTCACAGGGAGTATTTAGTCTTCATGTGGAGTATTTAGTCTTCATGTGGAGTATTTAGTCTTCATGGGGAGTATTTAGTCTTCACAGGGAGTATTTAGTCTTCATGTGGAGTATTTAGTCTTCATGGTGAGCATTTAGTCTTCATTGGGAGTATTTAGTCTTCATGGGGTATTTAGTCTTCATTGGAGTATTTAGTCTACGGGTTTTAGGATCTCTCGGAGGTGGAGGTCACAGTGATTAGAATCTTCACAGGGATTAGTCTTCCCCGAGTATTTGTCTTCATGTTCAAAATATTAGTCTTCAGTAGTATTGATTCTGTAGCATTTGAGTTTAATGGTAGTGATGTAGCTTAACGTACTAACAATTTTGACTTCTTTCAGGGGAGTATTTAGTCTTCATTGGGAGATTTCATCTCTGAACGGATTTTAGCTAGAAATCTGTTTTGGATCTCTCAAAGTGAGGTCACAGTAAGATTAATTTACAGGACCGGTGTCACCAATACATTGTAATTAGTGTTCCATCATCATGGCAGTTTCTCACAGTGTATGATTTCTGTAAGCAATTGATTAAATGCGATAGTGATTGACCACTATGAATAACGCTACCTAACAATTTTGACTTCATGTTCAAGGAGACATTGAATGATATGACATTGCCTAAGATGTATTGAATGATACAACAGGGCCTAGGATGCACTGAATGATAGGGCCTAGGATGCACTGAATGATAGGGCCTAAGATGTATTGAATGATAACTGGGCCTAGAATGCATTGAATGATATGACAGGGCCTAAGATGCACTAAATGAAATGATGACAAGTTCACCAAAAAGATAAACCAGAGTTCTTAAAGACCATACTTCACCCCTAAGAGGTTGTCCTAGTAACAGTCTAGCTAATTTGTGAGTAGAAATTAAAGATGGAAGATAAAGCAAAGCTGGATTCCAAAAAGTTGTTATGATTGCTTCAGACTGAAAGGAGCAAATATCACAGCCTCACTGTAAACTGTAACACAACATAAAAAACAAAGACTGTCTTTACTGCCTTGTAATATCACTTTTAGAGCACTGTAAGACAGGGAGAACATAAGTCTGAGGAATTTAATGGCCACATGACACAGTGAAACAGTTCAGGTAAGGATAATTTTGCCCCAGACAGAAAAAACTCCTTCTTCTTACCAGGGATTGAGCCTGAGTCTCCCGAATGGGAACCCAGACTTCCATTTGGCCCAACACACTGATTAACACAACATAACACACATTTATTTTAATGATGAACAACAAACAGGAGAAGAAACGTACCGTATTAAAAAGGCGTAGCTCAAGAGGAAAAACAACTCTGTAGGACACCTTGATGTATCGGTTCAGATGTTCCATGTATTTGAAACGTTTTAAGTGGAGGGCTAGGATCTGTGGTAACTTTTTTACTCGCATTCTGAAAATTGAAATATTGGTTATCAGTTATATGAGGACTATCGCCAGAGTGGTTACCGGGCCCAAATTTGGGGTGTAAAGAATAGAACCACTGTTACCTGCCACGCATGTCGTAAGAGGCGATTAAGGAGGTTTGGCTGAAATCGGATGCAGGTGTCCTAAACGTGTAGAAGTCTTATGCGTTTAGGGGCCTACCAAACCAATGTGCAACGTTACACGTTCTTGGCAAAGATCAAACATATCACAAAGAGTGATTAAAATTGATCGTAAAGAACAACGCAAAAAAAAGATATGAGGACTATCATCATAGCACTTCGGACACATCCACATGTGCTCCGATCTCCACCTCAACAAATCCAGCAGCATCCAGCGGCCCAACACATCAGTTCGATGTTCATTAATCAATCTCTTTGCATATTTGGTATGTTGTTCTTTTCGGCTGCACCAATATTGACACCCATCTCTCTCAATCTGGTCAACGAGTGAGATTCACAATCCTGCAACTCCTCTGTTCAGAAACAGTTTCTCAATGCGTTGAGAATGTCATTTCGGTCCATGGCAGCTCCCTCTAATATTGTAGCCATGTTAGCCAATATATCAGCTCGTTCATTACCACTGACTCCTGCGTGTCCTGGGACAAAAATCAAGGTGATTTCTCTGATCACTACAATTGAAATATAACAATATGAAGTTCGAAATGTGAAGTGTCTACGCAAGAGTGTCAAATCATATGACAAATAGCACCAATTTTGAAATGCAAACATGTCACATGAACATTAAAAAGCTTTGTTCGACACAATCTTTCTCCCTACATTATACTATCTATCAGTGCCAATCCTGGACGCTGTCATCAAACAAGAGAAGAAAACTAGTCACAACAGAGATGAAGTGTCTACACAGAATGCTGGGAGCATCAAGAAGTGACCAGTTTCAAAAATGAAGATAACAGGAAAAAGTGGGTATGATATCGGTATTGAACTCGATAAGAAACAACAAATTAAATGGTTTGGCCACATAAGCAGATTAGAAACAGACAATGCTCCTCAAAGAGCAATGCTACTCTTCTTCTTGCGTTCGTTTCTTTACGACCAATTTTAATCACTCTTTGTGATATGTTTGATCTTTGCCAAAAACGTGTATACGTTGCACATTGGTTTGGTAGGCCCTAAACGCATAGACTTCTACATGTTTAGGACATGTGCATCCGATTTCAGCCAAACCTCCTTAGTCGCCTCTTCGACATGCGTGGCAGGTAACAGTGGTTCTATTCTTTACACCCCAAATTTGGGCCCAGGTAACCACTCGGGCGAGAAAGCTACTCTGATATAGTGGATACAAAGCAAAAGGTTGTCCATGCAAAAGGTGGCCCGCAAAAATAACAAAGGCAGTGAATGACCCAATTTATGAAGCGCACAAAAGCTGTTTAAAAATCTTTACTTATCCTAATGCTGCAAAGCAAAACAGGATTAGAGAAAAAAAGAAGTTTCCATCATTGATGGTGCAACTCACTGGGAATACTGTTGTCACACCCAATCTTGTCAGGTAAGTACCATTGTTTGGTCAATGACTGCTTATTCGTCCAGTAAGCAGTTCATTTATACTGTAGCTGACATGTCCTGTCTGAAGACAGTTTCCCTACCAACCACTGGTATGAGTCAGCTCTGACGCCTTCCTTTGACCAATCTGATCTGACACTCTGCTACAGTATAACTCCAGATGTGGTACTTTAAAGTGGAGTTTCTCTGTTTTATGAAGTCTTAGTAAACCATGTGTAAAAATGTGTGTCCTGTTAAATAATATGCTCAGACTTTGACTGAAATTTGAATGTTCCTGTCCTACATGCAGTAGAAGCCTAACAGAGGTGCAACATACTCAAGTTTTCAGTGCAAACCACCACAGATCACAAAAAGTGGTTAGCTTGGTTGATAAGAACAAACACAAACAAACTATCAATCCCCCATTGGACACGCCTAGTTGGGGTTGGTCCTTCCTTCTGAGCAGTTAATAAATATAAAATATTGTTCTTTGAACGCTCCATATTGATCACTTGTTAACCACTCTGTGTGATCTGTATGTGATCTGAGCCTAAGAACAATTGTAGGCTGTGTCAGTTATGCGCCTACAAGTAGGCCAGCACATCTGATTTCTGTGACGCTTTTTATTTACTAGGGTAGCTTCCCTAGGTCCCTACCTAAGTCGCCACTTACAACATGCCTTGGAGATCGCAGTGATAGTATTCTTTGCTTCCCTTGTGGACCCTGGCAACACGCAGGCAAATAAAATATTTATTTGTATCAGTCCTTACCTTTTCTGTGCTTCTTGTTTACTACAGCACACTTCACAATAGTACTTGTGTTCTGAACACAGAGTCTCTGTGTTGCTGAAGCCACGAAGACAATGTGTTATGGATGTATTCTGTTCCACATCCACGCTCAAATCTATGAAATCTTCATCTTTGCTGCTCACCTGATCAAAAATATATTAAATTAGCACTAGTAGTAGTCAATATTGAGTCAATACTTATGTATGGCAGCGTATCATGGACAATTAACAAGCAATCAATAAGATCATTGGAAGCCACAGAGATATGGTTTTACAGAATAATGCTGTTAGTTCCATGGACAGCGAAGAAAAGAATGATGGGTTTTAAAACAGGTCTACACACAAAGAAACCTTATCAAAAGAAAAAGAATCAGACAATCAACGTTCTTTGGGCATATAATGCGAGGAGGTTTAGAACATTTGGTGACAACAGGTAAAATTCAAGGAAGGAGAGATTGTGAAAACAGAGGAGAAGATGTTAGATGGTCTGACATAGTGGTTTGACAAAGGATCGACATCAGAACTGATTAACTGCACCAAGTAGATGATCGCTATGCCGACAGGCATGGTACTTGATTAAGTAGTAGTATTATGAAATAAAATGGGGAGAGAGTAGAGAGATCTGGAAAAGATGGCCTTGGAAAGGACTTGAAAAGCCTTGGCTGTGGACCTATGCCTCCATGGGTGAAGGATGAAAGGTATGCAATCGCATGGTACTGCCTCCACGACTATAAGTCAGGTGCACCCGATATATAAAAAGTTGGACATCACTGATCTAAAGGTGAAGGATTGACTTAACTGCACCAGGTTTCCCTATATGGCATTATTCATATCTCTCTCTCTCTCTTCGGGTCATTCTTTTTGCCATTTTTATAATTCTTATTGTGATATAGGTCAGACTTTGCCAAGAACGTATTTTTACGTCAATCATTCAGCGCATTTGGAGCTCTGGTGCTTATCCTTCGGCGACATGTCCGGTTTCAGCCAACGTTTACTGGGTTCGCTCTGGGTTGCTGGGACCAATTCCCGCCACCTGTTAGATTGCAAAAGCTGGGATTGAGAGAGGGAAAGAAAAGCACAACAGGTATATAGTAGGCTCATCAATCAAAATCGAATGCTAGGTTAGGGCTGGCGCTGTTGGAGATAGTGAAAAGGAGATCAGAGCATCTATGGACATGTCCGGAGTGCAATAAAGATATTCCAAACTGAAACTGAAGCAGTGGAAGAGAAGGAGAATTTCATCTATTCTTTACTGGTTTACTGAATGAATTTTCAAGTCCAATTTAGTTATATAACTACAGCAGAGAAGTAGACAGCACATTATCATAACAATCTTACCGTTTCACAATTGAGACACCTAGTCTCATTGGTCAGAGTTCCTGAAAATCTCATGCACCCAAGTGGGATCTGGTTTAGTATTAGTATTGCCTTCTACTGGTTTCTGAATACCCTTTTTCTCTGCTGAAATATGTCAACAAAAATAATAATAATAATGTGGTAATAAACTATATATAAATTCTTGAGTGAAACTCTTAGTCCTATTTGTGATGGTGATTACTTTTTTTTTCTACATTGTTCTATTAGTCCCCCAGATCACAGTACCTAACAGATTAAATATTTCTATTCCGTCCAGTTTCCAATGGAACATGGGAAAATTCTTTCTAATACTATATCAGTTTTTCATTGAAGTTTTTATTTTTAAAAAAGCAATTTACAGATATGGGTTGTTAGCATTAACCAATTAAGGACCGTCTGGCTGAATGGATTAGAAGTAGGCCCTCCATTTGGGAGACCCGGGTTCAATCCTCAGTAATGGGCCCAAGGAGTTTTAGTTTCTGTTAAAAGGGCATAAAAGAAAAATCCTGCTGAAAAGTTTTTCGTGGGATGACTAAGCTGTTCTATGCCATCGACCATTAAATTCTTCAGGCTCATGCCACATTCTACACCATAGTAAAAGTGGTAACACAGGCAGCAAAGACAGGAAAAAAGCAATAACCAACCCTTGATCATCTGGTGAAATATTGTTCAACATGACATACATTTGTACAAAGAACCATTGATAACTATCCCCAAGAATGGATACATGTCTATATTGACAGATCAGCATTTAAAGCCACCATCAAAGCATGTTACAGAGTATATATACAGTAGCCAGACAGATAATCCGAAGAGCTGTTTGGTGAGTGTGGGAGGTATGCTCCAATTATGAAGCTGAAATTCATGCGTTAGAAGAAGCTTTGTACCATTTGAAGACTGTTTTGGACATCTTTCCATCAAAGTCACAAAACGTAATAATTTTTACAGATTCAATGTCTGCCCTTTAAGCTCTAGAAGATGGTGGACATTGTAAATCTGAACTCTCCAAACTAGCTCAAGATACTGACCAACGTGTTTCATCTCAAAACATCAAAATAACTATGCAATGAATCCCGGAGCATTCAAGTACACACGAAAATGATAAAGCAGACAGGCTGGCTAAGAAGGGGTCAACACAAGAACAACCAGTCACAGCAACTACTCTCCATACAGCAACAACAACAAAAAACTATCGTTACTGCCTGTAGTACCGCTTATTAGGGCAGCGTAGGACGGGTGGGATGAGAGCTTGAGGAATGTAATGGCCGCATGGCTATTGCAGTCACAGCGAAGCTGTTCAGATTAGGATTTTTCATTTATGCCCAAAACAGAAAAAGATCTTTAGCTTTACCGTGAATTGATCACGGGTCTCCTGCATGAGAGTCACGCTCTACTCCATTCAGCCAGACGCTCCTCATATGCAGCAAAGCAAATCCTTAAATACCAAAAATAAAGAATTTTGGCAAAACAGATGGTCCATGGGAGACATAGGAAGAGAGGTTACAGACACATGGTCAACCCAAACCTCAATGACAACATCAACCACCTTACAAGGAGAGATCAGAGCACCATTTTTCAACTCGAGATCCAACACCGCTTAATAATCATATGACACAAAAACAAAACTTACAAACACATGCAGATATCACTACATAGCATTGGGCTGAAGGGCCCAAGAGCCTGTGTGTGTTCTTCTGCTTCAATGATCTAAGAAGATGTATGAGAAGAGCTGCAGGAGTAAAAAAGAAAGACAAAATTTGAAACGAATAAATTAATAGAAAACTATAAATGAAACCAGCCATACAATTCATAAAAGAACAACATTAAAAGGTTTAGTAAAATGACAAGAATTCCTTGGTATAATCTACCACAGAGAACCACATTAAAAAATTTGGCAATACAGAGTAAGAAGAAGACCATGTAGAAGATGGAGTAATGACAACAAAGCAACTTTACAAAAATGATCATCAGTAGTCTTCATTGCGCTCAAGAGCACATAAGATATGGACAAAGGAAACTTCTCAATTCGATAATATTGTTTTCTTGGAGAAAATGAATACCAACTTACATTGATTGATTGGGTCATCATCATCGCACTTCGGTGAGTAACCATATGTACTCTGATCTCTTTCTTACACAGGAAAATCTCCGTGGTAGTACACAAACTCCATAGCACCGGTGAGGGTTCCACTATACCAACTTACACAGTGCATTAGACAAGGAGCATAGAAAATGTTTATATTCTCTCTCACTGAAGTACAATGAAGAAAGAGAAGGAGACCAAATTTATCTAAACTTAGCCCTCACCTGTTAGTATGTCAGCCACAGTGTTCAACAAATAATTCAGAAATTCATGGGCATCCTGCTGCATGTAGTTGTCAAATGATTCTGCAACAACAAAAAACTCAGGTCAACAAACATTCAGTCAAATCTTTAATAACTAAAAATGTATGTTCTTATTTTTTAACAAATGCACTACTGGCAAATTAATCAATAATTTGGCCACGACCTATTTCTCTGACCAAAAGTTGTTTTATGTCAGGGAGGTAACACAACAAATATCACTTTAAAGTTAATCATCTAGCACCAGTTCAAAATTTTACTATCTTGGATCCATGGTCAGTGCCAGTGTTTCTCTTGATGAAGAAAATAATGCTCAAATAGGGAGTGTGGCTACTACATTCGGCAAACTATCAAAGCGAGCGTGGGACAACACAAAACTAACATTGCAGACGAAGATTCAAATATATCGAGCCTGTGTAATTAGGTCTTTACTATATGGCTCAGAAACATGGATAAACTACTCAAGGCACAAGAGGAGACTTAACATGTTCACCTTCAATGTCTCCACAAGATTATGAACATCAGGTGGTATGACAAGATAACTAACTCTGAAGTATTGCAACGTGCGAACCTGCCTTCCATCATGGGCATGATCAGCAGTAGACGACTAAGATAGTTAGGGCATGTGAGAAGAATGGAAAATTGTCGCATACCGAAACAAATGTTAGGTGAACTTTTGGAGGGGACCAGGTTTTGCCTCATAGTGTCAGGATAAGAAGAGATTTCTACATCAGGTTTTTGTGCGCGCTTCATAAAGTGTTTTTCGTAGCCTCTGTTATTTCCTAGGTCCACCTTCTTCTATGTTCACTCTAATAAAATCCCTTATAAACCAGTCTTTGTGATTTTAGGAGCCACTTTTTTTAGAAGAGTGCTCTGGGTAAGGGATGACCACTATAGTAATTTGCGACATGTTATTTGTGTTCGGCTCATTCTTTTGAAAATCTATGAGCCTGCAGCTCATGGAACAGTTTCAAAGTACTAATCTTCAGAAAAAAAATCCTCAGAAACGGAAAGTACTTATATTTAGGTACATTTCTACCTCCTTTTAACAAAGATTTGAAAGCGGGAAAGCAGTGTATTATTGTGTTAAAGTTGAGTCATATGTTTTTTTAAATGATGTTTCCGACATTTACCATGCCAACCTTGTCATAAAGACCAAAATGAGTCATCATACAGTGCAATCTTGAGTATTACTAGATCAAATTATAACTTGTAATAGAATGAAGATTTAACTGACGGTAATAACGACATTTGATTGTTTATGGAATGCAGTATTGATAGTTGTAATTCTAAGTGTAATGTAATTTTTTTTTTCCCCGATCCAGAAGCACTTGAGCTTTCAGCTCTTGGCTCGGTGCCATGGACATCATAACACTTCGGTTCGGTACAGCGAACACCGTGAATCTGGGGAACCTGTGGCTTTTCTGCCAGCCTGCGGAATTGAACCCGCACTCACAGAGGGCTAGTCACCTGCAGTCCAACGCGCTACAAACACGCTGGGCAGGCGGGCAAGTCTAATGCAATAATTACATCTAAAGAATGGGCGTTGCACATACCATTTGTTGACATGTTTGCACTAAACAGTGAATATTATAAAAACTACTGAACCTAATTAGATGAAACTTATAGAATATGTTATGTTCGCACATGGATTATCTTCATTTAACTGCTACTTCTAGAAACATCTATGAATACTGAGATGTAATACAAGCCCGAGAGTATAAATATTTTTTTTTTTTTCAAAAGTCATGCTACAATAGTCTAATTTTCTCAAACGTTGAATGTTAAATTTGAATTGCAAAATAAATGCGTCCAGAGATCAAAATAATTACAGAGTGAAAGGGTTAACTTACCATTCTCCTTTCTCAATCTTGTGATGAATTTCTTGGGTGCTAACGTGCCAACCTTTTTTTTCTGTGTTGCCACACTATAGAAAAGATCTGCAAGGCATGTTAGCAGGGTCTCTTTTTCTGACTTTGACCTGCTGTTTATACTGTAGAACTTTTTCTCGAAATGGTCGACAGAAATATAGTGCTTGCAGTACTGAGTTACAGTAACATGTATTGCCAAACTGGAGAAATATATTTAAAATAAATTAGCAACATGTTAATTTTTTTCTAACAGCGAGTGGTATCAGAAGAGAGAATGAGAAGTACAGGCAAAAGAAAAATGTTCCATCTGCTGTAAAATATGTCAATTGATTATTGAGCTGACATCATTGCACTTCGGGCAGACCCATAGGTGCTCATTCTCCCCAAAACAGACATCAAAGAGTATACATACTGACGGTTCCCATTGCTCACTGGTTAAACACACTCCCCACTCTGCCCCTCAGACCTCTAGTTCTACTTGTACAGCGGGTAAATCCAAACTGGTTACATTTCTGGATCGATTCAACATCTATTTTAGTGTCTTCATCCAACAGGCAGTCACAAAGAGACTGAAGAACATCCCGCATATCCATCTTCAACTCCCCATCAATCTATGCTAAAATATGTGGAAAGATGTAATTATACATGGAGGTGGTTTAGGCATCTTGTAATAATAATGAACAGTCGACTACCACTTTATGTCTAAAGCTGTAGAAAATCTGGTCTCTGAGCATTAGGTAGGTCAAGAAGTAGATGGATAATCAAAATCAAAATCCGCCTTTGTGTTGTCGGGGCCAACAAGGGAGCAAAGAATAGTAACAATGTGACCTACAAGGCATGTAGTAAAAGGCGACAGGTAGGGTCCTAGGGAAGCTACCCTAGTAGATAAAAAGCATCACAGAAATCGGATGTGCTGGTCTACTTATATGCGCATAACTGGCAAAGCGTCCAATCCCTCTTAGGCTCAGACCATATACAGATCACAAGGAGTTGTTTAACAATTGGTCAATATGGAGCATTCGAAGGAGAAAAACAAAAACTACAACAACGGCTCACAGTGACTGTGAAACGCTCAACCCAACAACATAAGCTTATGTTTCTCACAACAAGCTACACTATATAAGTGGATAAGGACACAACCTTTCTTGATGCATCAATGCAAGAGCACCATTACGGTTCAGGTAATATAATGGTATATAATGCAGAAGGGATTGCTGTACTAGAGGTGAGACTACAAGAACCCAATACATCAAAATGTTTGAGAAAAATCCCCAAATATAAACTTATTATCTCATGACTAGTAAAATATTTATTTTTCAACAAAGTTTTTTAAACAAAAGACCTGGGTTTAATCCCCAGTAAAGTCAAGGAGTATTTTTCTGTCGAAAGCATAACGGAAAATTTGTAACCTGAACAGTTTTGCTGCGACTGCACTAGCCATGCTGCCATTAAATTCCTCAGGCACATGTCCCCCCGTCCTACACCGCTATAAATAGCGGTATCACATGCAGTAAAGACAGAGACACCAGAACATTTACAACTTTTTATTTTCTCAAATTACTGTTATTTAGACTTCATCAAGAAACAACAAATTAAATGGTTCGGCCACGTAAGCAGATTGCCAACAGACAGTGCACCTCAAAGAGCAATGCTGCTCCGATACAATGGGTACAAAGCAAAAGGCCGGCAACGCAAAAGATGAACCTCAGAGATAACAGAGGTGACGAAAAGACTATCTACGAAGCGCATACAAGAGCCCGTTTTAGAAATCTCTTCTTGACCTGACGCTGTGAGGCAAACAAGATTCGAGAAAGAAAGAAAGACTGTTATCTTTTATCTATCGTATGACCACAATAACATTATGTGACTCCGATAACATCATGCGGCCCTTGATAACATTAAGTGGCCCCCAATAACACGCTGCCCCCAATAACATGGCAGACAAGATAAAGTGGAAATTCTCGAAAATCAGACCACAACCATCAAGTGACTCACGCATTCTAGTATCGTTAGATAAGAAAGAATTCATTTTTAAAACAACACAACATGTGGGAACAAGGCTAGATTATGACACAAATGAAAGTTAAACCCAAGGAATTTCAGCATCATTAACACTTTTTATCAATAAATAACTAAGGACCTATACAATTCTCTAACATTGCAATAAAGCTTACATTGTTCTATCAAACAATGCTTCTTCTGCTTCTTCTTTGCTTCTTCTTTGCGTTCATTCTTTTAGACCAATTTTAATCACTCTTTGTGAAATGTTTAATCTTTGCCAAGAACGTTTATACACTGCACATTGGTTTGGTAGGCCCCTAAACACATAGACTTCTACACGTTTAGGACACATGCAACCTCCTTAGTCGCCTCTTACGACATGCATGGCAGGTAACAGTGGTTCTATTCTTTACACCCCAAATTTGGGCCGGTAACCACTCGGGCGATCAGACATATATAAAAGTCAGCCCCCCATCAAACAGGAATTTCCAATTTTCCGACTGAGCTAATCGGCCTTATTTAGCGTTGGCCACAGTTTTTAATATAATTATTATATTTATTTACGCAACAAAATATGCACAATTCTTTGAAAACTTTATTATGTAACTGTCTATCAAATGAAGTACTCACATTGACTAAGCCAAAATAATGTTCATTGGTAGGAAATTGCTCCGAACCAATTTCCTTCTCCAACTGGGAAGCATTCTGTCCCTACAAATGAATTGAAAACAAACATAGAAAATGAATAAATGTCCTAAATATTGCTAATGGGAAGAAAATAATAGATCAAATACTATCTCGATTTAATTATTTTTTGGAATGTAGTAGTGAGACTGTTATTTTATAGCTATTTATTCAGTTATTCTATACTTATTAGGATAGTTTTCCAGAGGTACCAGATCTCAATGTAGTTGAGATCTAACACTTGTTTAAAGTCTATTTATTTACATATTCGTTGACTCCTGTGCTTCCCCTGGGGTTCTTAGAAAACGTATTCACTTCCCTTCAGTATTAAACAGGCATCAAACTAAGAATATATCAAAGCTGTGTTCTATTGACACTTGTATATGGGAACAGAAAGTTGAAGAATGATAGATAAATACATGCTCAAAATGTCACTTTTTCACACAACCTACCTAAGTAAAATATTACATTTTTCCTGGCAAAACAAAATCAACAACCAAAAACTGCTCTCTTGAAGCAATCAAAATGCATGGAACATCTGGCATCATATAAAAGCAGAAATTTAATTAGCTATGTCCTCAGAAGTGGCCCCATTATCATCACCAGAACTGCAATGCTATGGATCCCAGAGGGAAGATGAAAGATAGGTTGACCAAAAACAAATTTGTAGCAAACTATGAAAACTGAAAACATGCGACGGTAATCAGGTAGTCAACACTATATGGAAACAGATCAAGTGGATTCAAAAGAGTATGCTATTCTTCTTCTTCCCCTTTCAACTCCCAGCGGAGCACAGGTCTTCAACACACTTCTTCCAGCTCTTCCTCTCTCACTATCCATGTTTGTTGAAGCTTTTGGCTTAATTTTTCTACGGGGTGAGGTAGCCAGCCCCACCCTCTTTAATTGCCTCTTATGACATGCCTGGCAGGTAGACATTGCTGCATATTCTTTTCTCCCTTTACGGGCCCCAGCAGCACATGGGCGAGTATGCTATTGCTCTACCAAAAAAAAACCCAGAAGTGACAGTCATTGATTTCTTTCATCTCTCATCAAGAACAAAAGGAAGCATAAGAAAAATTGCTATTTAATTATAGCCCTACTTCATATCATTGATTGGGTGATGAAAAACTTGCAGGGGTAAAACAAATGAGTGGAAAACAGACAGCTAGGATATTTTGATTGTGCAGATATTAATTGTGTCATTTGGTAAAAACAACCAAGACATGTAAAGAAAATGGACAAATTGTCACCTATAGCATCAAAAGTTGGACTATGGATAAGAAATGAAAAAACAAATTGAACGCAGACACATACGACAAGTAAATGTGACACAAAATGATACAAAATAACAGAAATTCACCTATCTAGTTAGCAATTTTGACTGCTCTGAAGATACCAAAAAAGAAATTATGCTACGAATTGTCAGAGCAACATCAGATTTTAAAAGCCTAAATGAAATATGATACTCTATTTTATATAGTTTTTAAACTAAATTACACACTTTGGATATTGGATATACAAATGGACACATTCAGGAGAGGTGAAGAAATCAGATTTGTGTCTGGTCAACCGCTAATAACAACTGTTAATAAGTAAGATAAGATGGAGATATGTTGGATATACTCTAAGATGAAATGATCAAAGAATCACACATCAGGCATTGAAATTGGAGGCAAATGCCTCAAGAATGAAAGGATGTTCTAGGGAACTCTGAAAAAAAACTTTACTGAGAGAGGCAAGAAATATCAAACTCAGCTCCATAGAAAATATTGAAAGAGTTGTCCTGGATAGAGTGGTGTATAGAATCGCTTGCATGCCCTACATAACGTATAATGTTACGAGAACACAATACTTCATAATATGATGTACACATTTAATGCAAACCAAGGGTGTAGATTTATATGCACATGATGAAATATTTCAATTTGTTTAGCATTCATGATGATTTAAGAGTAAGGAAACTAGATGTTCAATCTTCAGGACTACCAAAGTTCGCGGGAGGACACTTATTCAAAACATATAATAAATGAAGAACTGACTAAAAGAGGCCAGAAGTAAATTTAAATAGCCTATAGAGTGGTAATAAGACTGAGTGTGACATATACACTTTGCAAACTGTTGAACCTTTAAACCTAATGGTAAAAGAGGAATGATGTAAACGCAGGTATTATTTAAGGCACCAGGATGAAAGGCGAGGGAAGACCCAGGAAAAGAAAGTCAGATGGAGTGTCCATGTCATGCCAAACGATGCAGAAATATATCACTCAAGTCATTCGAGAAGCCGCCTGAGTGGTTACCCGGGCCCAAATTTGGGGTGTAAAGAATAAAACCACTGTTACCTGCCACGCATGTCGTACGAGGCGACTAAGGAGGTTTGGCTGAAATCGGATGCACATGTCCTAAACGTGTAGAAATATATGCGTTTAGGGGCCTACCAAACCAATGTACAACGTATACACGTTCTTGGCAAAGATCAAACATATCACAAAGAGTGATTAAAATTGGTCGTAAAGAACGAACACGAAGAAGAAGATTTGAAAACCCCAAGAAGACAACTACTGAAGACCTCGACTCCAACCCGATAGATAGTAGTGAGTTATTGAATTTTGTGCGACTGACAACAAAAGACATTTAATTTACGATAACTATGTTAAAATAACAGAATCTACCTCTAAATTAAAATGTTATTTTACTATAACTACGGCAAGGCTACGCCACGGTATTGACTGTGTAAGTAGTAGTATAATAAGTAGTGTTTTACTTGTCAATGAATTTGTGTTGTCAATATTTTCGTTGTCAACAAACGAAACTTCATTCATTCAAACTAAACAATAAACATTCAATATTCATCAGAGATGCTGATAGTGATACTAGCCTGGGTGTTAGCTATATTTATAAGCAAATAGAAAAGTCATAAAATGTGATAAAAGGTGCTATTTGGTTGCATATAATACCATCTCTCCTACAGCGCAGCAGGCGCTAAATGACGGCTTCAGGGTTGTTATTTTGGCGGTGTTGTAAACGCTTTCCTTAAATACGATTATTTCATCCAGGAAAAGTACAGACGGGAAGCCATATTGTTTTCAATTGATGCATTATGGGCAAGTTCGTGACTCAAGCAATGTTGTCAGACACCAAATTCGATTTAATGCCAGACAACAACGAAAAATAACAAGCCAGAATAAAGCCAAACAAGTTTTAATAACTTGCATGCATTCTCCAAAAGGAGTTAATTGTTAGTTTTCATGTTTGTTGGCATACACGCTCTGGTATAACCAATAAAGGTTCGCATTAGGTTGAAAAAGGTGTGCCTCGGCTTAGAGAGGCTTTAAGTTTAATCCCTTATATAACAAACAATACTTAGGGACAATTTTCACCGCAGACGGGAAGTATCGATAGCGAAATCAGCAATCGATGCACAAAAGCTAACCAGGTACTGGGACATTTTACACCACTGTTGTCCCATAAAGAGATACCGCTAAAAACTAAAGCAAATTTTATAATAACGATTTTTTGGCCAACACTATCCAGTGTCAAACAGGGCCAATAATAGCAGCTAATGAGCGGAAAGTCATAACGACAGAGATGAGGTGTCTTAGAAGAGCTGCAGGTGTGACAATAAGTCGGGTAAACACTATGTTACCAGTGTCAAACATGGCCAATAGCAGCAGGTAATGAACGGGAAATCATAACAACGGAAATTATGTGTCTTAGAAGAGCTGCCTCCCGAGTGGTTACCGGGGCCCAAATTGGGGAGGAAAAATAAGAACCACTGTTACCTTCCACGCATGTCGTAAGAAGCGACTAAGGAGGTGGGGCTAGCTACCCCACACTGTAAAAAACAATAGAAGACTACAGAACTGAGAGCGAACCGAGTAAACGCTGGCTGAAACCAGACACATCGCCGAAGGATAAGCACCAGAGCTGTAAATGGTACTGAAGATGTGACGTAAAACACACCATTGCTAAGGCTGCGTGAATCGGATTTCCTCATGAATAGAATTTATGGGGAGATCTGGTATATCGGTCTGGACGATGATAACGAGAGAGAGAGAGAGAGAGAGAGAGAAGAGAAAGAGCTGCATGTGTGACATTAAGAGACAAAATTAGAAATGAAGAAATCAGAAGAAGACTGGATGTGAAACCAGTCATGCAATTCATTAAAAAAAACAACCCCAGATTAAATAATTTGGACACCTGACAAGAATGCCCAGGTATCACCTACCACAGAGAGACACAGTGAAAAAGTATAACGAGTAGGCCCTACACAGCAAGAGGAAGACCATGCAAAATGTGGAGCGACAGCATCAAGAACAGCCTTACGAAAATGAATATCAGCTTACAAAGTGACTTAAAACAAGCACACACAAGATCACTACGTCTTCCCCCCACCCCAACATTTCTATAAGGAAGTAAATGGTGGAAAAGAAAATAACAAATAAACAAGTTGTAATGTTTTCCATATACACATCGAGTGAAAAGCTTAGATTACTGCTCATTACTGGCATCCCCTCTCGAACAAATGGAACCTGCATAGTAAACCTCGTCAGATGTAATGGTCTTTTTAGTACTTTTGCAGATATTAACATTTATTTCATAAAGTATAGCTCTGTTCTGATTCCTATATTAGCATAAAGAAAGTAACAAAGTTGCTTTAGTGTGAGTGTGTTTTCTTGTAGCTTGTCAAAGCACACCTCTAATTTTTCGTCGATCTAGTTCAAGGTCGGAATGAACGTTTGCAAAATTGCTGTATTAAATGTTGTTCTGAGTTTAGTAGCAACATCCTGTCATTCATTATGTTTTCAATGATCTTTAATTCCGGTGCGTGATGTTCTCCTGAAGGAATAAAATGCTTCTTTTTATATTTTACACGATTTGTAAAGTATAGGATTTAAACGTAATGAAATAGTAAACTCATTAAAATTAAGCAAAATGTACATATATACCATTTAAGTATAGCATTTCAAAGATCGATTTAACTTACGTTGCTATTTTCAGCAATGACACTGAAAGTACGAGTTCGATAGTGTGAATTAAAGGGAGTGAATTCATGTTGCTAATAAATGTTCTACATTTTTCAGTTAATAAGGGAAGTAATAATTATACGTTATTAAAACTTCCTCAGGTTGGTGATATTTCGCGTTATATATCATTTATTTATATATCTCATCTAAATATATTGTGTAATATTTGTGTTCCTACTGCAGAAAATAAACCTTACATTTTTATTTTTAATCCATATATATTTATTCTGTATATTATTTTTCTATATTCATAAATTTTAACAATAATGCAAAGTGTTACAAATTGTTTGTTGTACATAAGCAAACTACAACTGTTATATGTTGTACTGTTAACGCAGTACATATACTAAAATTGGAACGATACAGAGAAGATTAGCATGGCCCTGCGCAAGGATGACACGCAAATTCGTGAAGCGTTCCATATTTTTTTTATTGAATCGCTGCTTTGTGGTAGTATTTCTAGTAATCTGTCATGCTTTGTGAAACTGTTGTATCGTGTCTATTCTTCCCAATTTTTATGATTTCTCTTTATTCATTAGTCAATTCCCTTCATATATTGCGAACGGCATATGCACAGAAGCAGAAAATGTGGAAGAGAATGTGAAAAATGACTACAGATATAGAAAGCAAGTGGAATGCATTTGAAAATAGATGTCTGCGAAAAACAACGAATATAAAATGGAACGAATTCAGGAGAAGTGATGAAATGAGAGAAATCTCTGGTCAACCACTAGTAACAACAATTATAAGAAAGAGAAGATGGAGATATGTTGGACACACCGTGTGGTGAAATGATTAACGAATATCAAAGCAGGCATTGAAGTGGGATGCAAAGGGTTCAAGAAAGAGAGTACGACCTAAGGAGACCCTGAAACGAACGTTGCTGAGAGAGACAAGAAATATCGGTCTCAGTTCCATGGAGGAGATTGAGCGAGTTGCCCAGGATAGAGCGGTATGGAGAAATTGCTTGCAGGCCCTATGTAACGTATAACGGTACGAGAGGAATCATTATTATTCTTCTTTTGTCAGCACACTGTTACCGGGTTGTTAACCCAGTGTCGTGGTTTTATGTATTTGTCATGAGCTTCTCTGGTGACTTGTGTGATGGTTTTCTTAGTCCCTGGCAGAATTCAACTACGTTATCTATCCACCTTTTCTCGGTCTTCCTCTCGCCTTCCTTCCTGATATTCTGTTAGGAATTATTATGATTATTATTATATGCCCAGAAGTAGATAGCCACTCGCCTGGTGTTTGTATCAGTCTTACGTTATTGTATATATTATGTTATTAGGAATCTTGTGTTGGTGTGCGTATTGTGATAGGGTAAGTCTTGTGTTAGTGTAAGTCTTGTGTTAGTGTAAGTCTTGTGTTAGTGTAAGTCTTGTGTTAGTGTAAGTCTTGTGTTAGTGTAAGTCTTGTGTTAGTGTAAGTCTTGTGTTAGTGTAAGTCTTGTGTTAGTGTAAGTCTTGTGTTAGTGTAAGTCTTGTGTTAGTGTAAGTCTTGTGTTAGTGTAAGTCCTTTGTTAGTATACGTCCTGTGTTAGTGCAAGTCTTGTGTTATTGTGAGATAAAAGATTTATTGCATGATAAATGTTGAGGTTTTGTGAAATACGGAGCGTAAAAATAATGATTGAATAACAACAGGTACCCTTAATCTGATAAAAGAAAGACAAAACAGGAAAGCAGATCTAAACTGACGCAAAACTAGAGGTGATACAGCTAAAGCCTACAAAGTATATGGGATGCCAACAAAAAAGGGTTTAAAAAGAAACATAAGAAGGGATAAAATAAAATATATAGATGAGTTGGCAGATGAAGCAGAGTAAGCAGTAGAAAAGGGACATATGAAGGAATTGTATAATATCACAATGAAGCTAGCAGGAAAATACAAACAATCAAGTGGCCTTATAAAAGACGAAAGGCAAAGTAATTAGCAGCACTAAAGAATAAATGAAGAGATGGAAAGAGCGTTTTGAAGAACTGCTTAATATGCAAAAACCACAGGTTTCGACGGAAATAGAGCCAGCTGAAGAGAAGCTACAATATGACTGTGAAAGACCAAGTAAAGAAGAAATAGCGAAAGCCATAAAATACTTACAGGATAGAAAAGCAGCGGGACCGGACAACATTCCAGCAGAGGTTATCAATGCAGATAAAGATATCTCAACAGAGTTACTATACAAGTTACTAGGTATGATATGAGAGAGAGAAGAGATACCAGTAGAGTGGAAAGAATGTAATTTGGTCAAACTACCAAAGAAAAAAGACATGCATGAATGTACAAACTATAGAGGGATAATGCTATTATCAGTGCCAGGCAAAATACCAAACAGTATTATACTTGATAGACTTAAAAATGCCATAGATAAGCAGCTGAGAGAAGAACAGGCAGAGTTTCGCAAGAACAGATCCTGCACAGACCAGATAGCTACACTGCGCGTTGTAGTAGAACAAAGCTTACAGTGGAACTCATCACTATACATAGGTTTTGTGGATTATGAAAAGGCGTTTGATAGTCTAGATTCTAGAAAGAGAGTCGTTGTGGAAACTATTAAAATACTATTGAGTTCCTCCCAAGATTGCAAACTTAACAAAGGAAACATATGAAGGAATAAAATGCAGTCATCCAATATATATACCATTTAAGTATACATTTCAAAAGATCGATTTACCTTACGTTGTTATTTTCAGCAATGACACTAAAAGTACGAGTTCGATAGTGTGAATTAAAGGGAGTGAATGCATGTTGCTAATAAATGTTCTACATGTTTCAGTTAATAAGGGAAGTAATAATTATACCTTATTAAAACTTCCTCACGATGGTGATATTTCGCGTTATATATCATTTATTTATGTATCTCATCTAAATATATTGTGTTATCTTTGTGTTCCTACTGCAGAAAATAAACCTTACATTTTTATTTTTAATCCATATATATGTATTCTGTATATTATTTTTCTATATTCATACATTATAACAATAATGCAAAGTGTTACAAATTGTTTGTTGTACATAAGCAAACTACAACTCTTGTATGTTGTACTGTTAACGCAGTACATATACTAAAATTGGAACGATACAGAGAAGATTAGCATGGCCCCTGCGCAAGGATGACACGCAAATTCGTGAAGCGTTCCATATTTTTTTTATTGAATCGCTGCTTTGTGGTAGTATTTCTAGTAATCTGTCATGCTTTGTGAAACTGTTGTATCGTGTCTATTCTTCCAAATTTTTTATGATTTCTCTTTATTCATTAGTCAATTCCCTTCATATATTGCGAACGGCATATGCACAGAAGCAGAAAATGTGGAAGAGAATGTGAAAAATGACTACAGATATAGAAAGCAAGTGGAATGCATTTGAAAATAGATGTCTGCGAAAAACAACGAATATAAAATGGAACGAATTCAGGAGAAGTGATGAAATGAGAGAAATCTCTGGTCAACCACTAGTAACAACAATTATAAGAAAGAGAAGATGGAGATATGTTGGACACACCGTGTGGTGAAATGATTAACGAATATCAAAGCAGGCATTGAAGTGGGATGCAAAGGGTTCAAGAAAGAGAGTACGACCTAAGGAGACCCTGAAACGAACGTTGCTGAGAGAGACAAGAAATATCGGTCTCAGTTCCATGGAGGAGATTGAGCGAGTTGCCCAGGATAGAGCGGTATGGAGAAATTGCTTGCAGGCCCTATGTAACGTATAACGGTACGAGAGGAATCATTATTATTCTTCTTTTGTCAGCACACTGTTACCGGGTTGTTAACCCAGTGTCGTGGTTTTATGTATTTGTCATGAGCTTCTCTGGTGACTTGTGTGATGGTTTTAGTCCCTGGCAGAATTCAACTACGTTATCTATCCACTTTTTCTCGGTCTTCCTCTCGCCTTCCTTCCTGATATTCTGTTAGGAATTATTAT
Organism: Arion vulgaris; assembly: GCA_020796225.1. NCBI lineage: Eukaryota > Metazoa > Mollusca > Gastropoda > Stylommatophora > Arionidae > Arion > Arion vulgaris. The sequence continues at coordinate 18,044,983 of CM036766.1, forward strand.
GATTATTATTATATGCCCAGAAGTAGATAGCCACTCGCCTGGTGTTTGTATCAGTCTTACGTTATTGTATATATTATGTTATTAGGAATCTTGTGTTGGTGTGCGTATTGTGATAGGGTAAGTCTTGTGTTAGTGTAAGTCTTGTGTTAGTGTAAGTCTTGTGTTAGTGTAAGTCTTGTGTTGAGTGTGAAGTCTTGTGTTAGTGTAAGTCTTGTGTTAGTGTAAGTCCTTTGTTAGTATACGTCCTGTGTTAGTGCAAGTCTTGTGTTATTGTGAGATAAAAGATTTATTGCATGATAAATGTTGAGGTTTTGTGAAATACGGAGCGTAAAAATAATGATTGAATAACAACAGGTACCCTTAATCTGATAAAAGAAAGACAAAACAGGAAAGCAGATCTAAACTGACGCAAAACTAGAGGTGATACAGCTAAAGCCTACAAAGTATATGGGGATGCCAACACAAAAGGTTAAAAGAAACATAAGAAGGGATAAAATAAAATATATAGATGAGTTGGCAGATGAAGCAGAGTAAGCAGTAGAAAAGGGACATATGAAGGAATTGTATAATATCACAATGAAGCTAGCAGGAAAATACAAACAATCAAGTGGCCTTATAAAAGACGAAAGGCAAAGTAATTAGCAGCACTAAAGAATAAATGAAGAGATGGAAAGAGCGTTTTGAAGAACTGCTTAATATGCAAAAACCACAGGTTTCGACGGAAATAGAGCCAGCTGAAGAGAAGCTACAATATGACTGTGAAAGACCAAGTAAAGAAGAAATAGCGAAAGCCATAAAATACTTACAGGATAGAAAAGCAGCGGGACCGGACAACATTCCAGCAGAGGTTATCAATGCAGATAAAGATATCTCAACAGAGTTACTATACAAGTTACTAGGTATGATATGAGAGAGAGAAGAGATACCAGTAGAGTGGAAAGAATGTAATTTGGTCAAACTACCAAAGAAAAAAGACATGCATGAATGTACAAACTATAGAGGGATAATGCTATTATCAGTGCCAGGCAAAATACCAAACAGTATTATACTTGATAGACTTAAAAATGCCATAGATAAGCAGCTGAGAGAAGAACAGGCAGAGTTTCGCAAGAACAGATCCTGCACAGACCAGATAGCTACACTGCGCGTTGTAGTAGAACAAAGCTTACAGTGGAACTCATCACTATACATAGGTTTTGTGGATTATGAAAAGGCGTTTGATAGTCTAGATTCTAGAAAGAGAGTCGTTGTGGAAACTATTAAAATACTATTGAGTTCCTCCCAAGATTGCAAACTTAACAAAGGAAACATATGAAGGAATAAAATGCAGTCATCCAATATATATACCATTTAAGTATACATTTCAAAGATTGATTTACCTTACATTGTTATTTTCAGAATACACTAAAATACGAGTTCGATAGTGTGAATTAAAGGGAGTGAATGCATGTTGCTAATAAATGTTCTACATGTTTCAGTTAATAAGGGAAGTAATAATTATACCTTATTAAAACTTCCTCACGATGGTGATATTTCGCGTTATATATCATTTATTTATGTATCTCATCTAAATATATTGTGTTATCTTTGTGTTCCTACTGCAGAAAATAAACCTTACATTTTTATTTTTAATCCATATATATGTATTCTGTATATTATTTTTCTATATTCATACATTATAACAATAATGCAAAGTGTTACAAATTGTTTGTTGTACATAAGCAAACTACAACTGTTGTATGTTGTACTGTTAACGCAGTACATATACTAAAATTGGAACGATACAGAGAAGATTAGCATGGCCCCTGCGCAAGGATGACACGCAAATTCGTGAAGCGTTCCATATTTTTTTCCCCTATTGCTTTATACATTAATTAGAATGCTGCTTAGTGGTAATATTTCTAGTAAATCTGTTATGCTAGGTGAAACTTTGGTGTATGTTGCCTATTCTCACAAATTGTGTGTTCTAACCTTATTGGATAAAAAAAATCATCTTCATTCATTCTGCATTGCATATGAGCCTCTTGAACGGCTCTCCATGAGTATCTGTCCTGTAGAAGAAGAGTCAATTCTGCCTTTATAGCACCCAAACATATGGTTTCAATATGTCTAAACGCAATCTCGTTGAGATTTTCTTGCTAGATTTCTGTTGCCTCGGTTAAACTTTAGTCAGACTTGTGTCCGTTTTTTTATGTTTCTCACCCTCTTCAAACGATCCCCTCATACTTGCAATCGTTCTGTCTAGTTCAATCAATCATGCCATGCCTGCCGGCGTAGGCGATCATGTCTCTCCACAACTCTCTTTGCTTGGTGCATGTAATCAGTTCTGACGTCGATATTTTGTCGAACCATGATGTCAGGCCATCCAACATCTTCTCCTCTGTCTTCCACGATCTCTCCTTCCCTGAATTTTACCTGTAGTCACCAAATGTTCTAAACCTTCTCTTCGCATTATATGCCCGAAGAACCTTGATTGTCGGATTCTTATTCTTTTGATAAGGTTTCTTTGTGTGCAGGCCTGATTTAAAACCTCCACGTTTGTTTTCTTTGCTGTCCATGGAATTCTCAACATTCTTCTGTAAAACCACATCTCTGTGGCTTCCAATGATCGTATTGATTGTTTGTTCAGTGTCCATGATTCGCTGCCATACATAAGAATTGGTTCAATATAGCATTGGAGTACTCGTTTTCGCAGTGTCATTGGTAGTGAGTTCACGCATAGTGTGTTCTTCATTTTCATAAAAGCTGCTTTCGTTTGAGCTATTCTACTTCTAATCTCTGTTGTACATCTTCCATCTGGTGTTAAGAATGTTCCTAAATACTTGAATCGATGGACTTGTTTCAGTGTTGTGTTATTTATTTTGATATTGCATGTTGGTGTTTCTTGTTTCTTGGAGACAACCATAACCTCTGTTTTCTTTATATTCATGCTTAATCCTTTCTTTTCACTTTCTCTCACTAGTATGTCTATCAAGTCTTGCAGATCGTGTTCATTTGTAGCCATGAAAATTGTGTCATCAGCGTACCTTAGGTTGTTTATATTTTGTCCACCGACTGCTATTCCTAGTTCAGAGATTCTTAAACATTTTGCTGTCAAAACTCAATTGGGATAGATCTTATTACATAAGTCCTGAATCGGCCAATAAATTTGAATGCGCTTACATTTCTAGGTTGATGAATATAAATAGCAATGCATACTTGTTGAAACGAACGAAAGCAATGGGACGGCTTTTGTGGAAATACAAACCTGTGTTTTGGGTTTTTTTTTAAAATTCATTCCTAATAATATTTTAGTACACATATAAAAAACAGTAAATTAAAAAAAATTATTACATAGATATGGTTATTGCTGCTTGTGATCAGCAACAAGACTAGTTATTCGATGAGTACTCATAGTGCATAATATACTTCTATCGTTGTCTATATATGGATTCAACTATTTTATAGTTTTAGGATTTATGTTGACAAGAAATTAAAATTTAGAATTAAGGAGGTAGGTTGTCGCATATACAATTAAAGATGAATTATCGTCGACATGTATTTTCCAGTATGTGTACAAGTAGGTGTCCATCGAATTTATCTGATGGTATTCCCTATGATGTATCTCCTAAGCCTATCTAGGCAAGGTTAAACAAGAATAGTGAAAGAATTCACCGCTAACTCCTATTTTGAACCTGAAGAGCTCTGTCAAAAGACTGGTGCAAACGTTTTGACTTTACATATAATTTTTAATTACACTGCTCATTTTCATTAATATTTCAAAATCATGAAGTATTTTCATGGAAATGTTAAATTATAACAACAACAAAGAGCAAGCCTCAACCAACAATGCTATTTCGATGCTATTTCTATATCAGTGTGTACAAGGCAAAATGTTACCAAGCAAAAAACGACAACAGAAATAACAGACGCATGGAAAACATGTACGAACGCATATACAAGTATGTGTATTTATATATAGTAATACCGTATAGTACGCCGTATGAGCGATGGTAGAATCCCAAAGAACATTCTATATGGTCAACTCGCATCTGGTGCTAGATAGCATGGGCGCCCATTATTACTCTTCATTGACACCTGCAAGCGTGATCTAACTTCATGCGGCATAGACAAAAACACTGGGAGCGGCTGGCCAAAGACAGGCAAGCATGGCGAGCGGCAGTGAGGGCGGCTCAAAAAGAAAAGAAGAAAAACAACATCACATGTGGAGGCAAAGAGAGCACAGAGGGCAGAGAGAACATCCCATGCATCGGCTCTAGTCTTCAGTTTTACCTGCAGCAACTGTGGCAAGGATTGCCACTCCAGAATAGCCATTACAGCCACATGAAACGTTGTGATTCAGCACAGAAAATACTACGTGACGCAACACCTATTGTCTCCTGAGACAAAGAGGCAAATGATGATAGTAATACCGTAGGTAGTGTGTGTACGTTTGTGTGTACATGTGCATGTTTTCTTGTAGTTTGTCAAAAAGACACTTCTAGATATTCGTCAATATAGTCCAAGGTTGGTGTGAACTTTTACAAAATTACTTTATTAAATAGTTTTACTCCGAGTTTAGTAGCAACATCATGCCATTCATTATGTTTTTCGGTATTCACAGAAACATTTCGCTGCATTGCATGATCTTCTCCTCAGGAGTGTAGGAATTATATGTTTCTCTATATTTTACCATTCATTTTTTTTAACATTGCAGTTGCCAAGCCAAATGTATATTCTTTCTCGGTCCGTGTTTTCGATAGATCTTGTCATAATTTTGCTTCAACCTTCTGATAAGATTAAGACAATGTCTCTCTTCCTTGTGTTAAATAAAGGTTATTTATCCAGTTCAGTCAGCCAGCGAAGGGGTACCTGCATTTCTTTCATTTTCAGTTGTATGTTCCATCGTTATATGTACATGGGAGCTACGTGTTGTAGCCACACGAAACAGTAATGGCACTTAAATTAAGTAGAATGTGCATGATATATATTATGTGTACATTTCACAAGATCGATGTAATTAACTTATTTTTAGCAATGACACTAAAAGTACGAGTTCGATAGTGTGAATTAAAGGGAGTGAATGCATGTTGCTAATAAATATTCTACATTTTTCAGTTAATAAGGGAAGTAATAATTATACCTTATTAAAACTTCCTCACGATGGTGATATTTCGCGTTATTTATCATTTATTTATGTATCTCATCTAAATATATTGTGTTATCTTTGTGTTCCTACTGCAGAAAATAAACCTTACATTTTTATTTTTAATCCATATATATGTATTCTGTATATTATTTTTCTATATTCATACATTATAACAATAATGCAAAGTGTTACAAATTGTTTGTTGTACATAAGCAAACTACAACTGTTGTATGTTGTACTGTTAACGCAGTACATATACTAAAATTGGAACGATACAGAGAAGATTAGCATGGCCCCTGCGCAAGGATGACACGCAAATTCGTGAAGCGTTCCATATTTTTTTTTTTCTTTTTGCAGACATTAATTGTTTTTATAATATTTTTAGTAATCTGTCAAACTTTGTAAAACTGTGTTGTGTCTTGTGTATTCTTCAGAATTTGCATGTTTTCTCTTTATTATTTAGTCAATTATCTTCATACATTGCACACAGCATATACACAAAAGCAGATAACGTCTGTTTAGTCAGACTTTATCTAGTCTTTTTTGTCTATTGTCAGTCTTACGTTATTGTATATTATATGGTTACCATATGGTATTATTAATCTTGTGTTGGCGTGCGTATTGCGTTAGAGTAAGTCTTGTGTTAGAGTTTTGTTACTCACAATGTGCTGTATGTCTTGTTTTAGCTGAGTTATGTGCTGTATGTCTTGTTGTAGCTGAGTTATGTGCTGTATGTCTTGTTTTAGCTGAGTTTTGCTACTCGCAATGTGCTGTATGTCTTGTTTTAGCTGAGTTTTGTTACTCGCAATGTGCTGTATGTCTTGTTTTAGCTGAGTTTTGCTACTCGCAATGTGCTGTATGTCTTGTTTTAGCTGAGTTTTGTTACTCGCAATGTGCTGTATGTCTTGTTTTAGCTGAGTTTTGCTACTCGCAATGTGCTGTATGTCTTGTTTTAGCTGAGTTTTGTTACTCGCAATGTGCTGTATGTCTTGTTTTAGCTGAGTTTTGGTACTCGCAATGTGCTGTATGTCTTGTTTTAGCTGAGTTGTGTTACTCGCAACGTGCTGTATGTCTTGTTTTAGCTGAGTTTTGTTACTCTGTAATGTGCTGTATGTCTTGTTTTAGCTGAGTTTTGGTACTCGCAATGTGCTGTATGTCTTGTTTTAGCTGAGTTTTGTTACTCGCAATGTGCTGTATGTCTTGTTTTAGCTGAGTTTTGGTACTCACAATGTGCTGTATGTCTTGTTTTAGCTGAGTTGTGTTACTCGCAATGTGCTGTATGTCTTGGTTTAGCTGAGTTGTGTTACTCGCAATGTGCTGTATTCTTGTTAAGCTGAAGTTGTTTACTCAACTTACTGTATTTTTGTTTTAGCTTAGTTGTGTTATCAATGTGCTTACTCTTGTTTTAGATGAGTTGTGTTACTCGCAATGTGCTTGTGTTTAGAGTTTGTTACTCCAATGTGCTGTATGTCTTGTTTAGCTGAGTTTGTGATTTACTCGCAAGTGCTGTATGTCTTGTTTTAGCTGAGTTTTGTTACTCGCAATGTGCTGTATGTCTTGTTTTAGCTGAGTTTTGGTACTCGCAATGTGCTGTATGTCTTGTTTTAGCTGAGTTTTGTTACTCGCAATGTGCTGTATGTCTTGTTTTAGCTGAGTTTTGTTACTCGCAATGTGCTGTATGTCTTGTTTTAGCTGAGTTGTGTACTCGCAATGTGCTGTATGTCTTGTTTTAGCTGAGTTGTTACTCGCAATGTGCTGTATGTTTTTAGTGAGTTGTTACTGAATTTTAGCTGAGTTGTGTTACTCGCAATGTGCTGTATGTCTTGTTTTAGCTGAGTTTGTTACTCGCAATGTGCTGTATGTCTTGTTTTAGCTAGTGTGTTACTCGCAATGTGCTGTATGTCTTGTTTTAGCTGATTTATTACTCGCAATGTGCTAGTCTTGTTTTAATGAGAACTACACTATTCTAGTTGCACATATCAAATATGAATTTTCATCTTGTATCAACATAAATACGCAAACAATAAAATGGTTGAATGTCATACGTCTATATTATGTATTATACGTAAATATTATATACGTCTATGGTTGTCTATGACCACTCATTGAATAACAGGCCTTACTGATCTCAAACAGCAACATCCATACCACTAAAATAATTTTTAAATGTTACTATTTTTTAATGTGTGTACTGAATTACCACATAGACATTACTTTTTCAGTCACATGTTTGTATTTCTACATAGCTACCCCGTTGCTTTCGTTCGTTTCAACAAGTATGCGTGTTATTTTTAGTCAACAACATAGAAAAGCAAGCGCATTCAAATTATTTGACCGGAATCAATGAAGATGTTTGTGATATGATTTCCCCACTGAAATTGTGACAGCAAAATAGTAAAGAATCACTGCACTAGTCAGAACGGTTGCGAGTAAGAGACGCCACCTGACAAATCATATTTTGAGTTCCCATTTTACTATACGCCATTGACAAACCATCACAAATCTTTACAAACTATCACAACCTATCATAAACTATATTTTTCTAACCAGTTGTTAATAAAAAAAAAGTTAATAAGCTGTTCTCTACTGTTGAACATAGACAGATATAAGGACACTTTCACCTTAAATTTTAGTCCTCAAAATCAGTGCGTAAAAAGGAGGGTTTAGTATGCCTATTTTAATAGTTAAAGAGCGTGGGAAACATCTAAAAACGGGGACACAAAAGTATGACTAAAGTGTTATCAAGGCACACAAAAAAACCCCCCAAAAAACCAGACAATCTTGAAGTGATTATACTTAGACATATGACAATCAAAGGTTGGACACTATAAAGGCAGAATTGACTGTGCTTCCAAAGGAGAGATATTTATAGAGAGCTGTTTAAATTAATATGCTCCTATGCAGAGAGCAATGTATGAAGAGAATTGACTACCTAATAAGGACAAAACACAAACATTGTGAATAGACAATAGACACCGCAGTTTAACGTAGCATGTCAGACTACTGTACCATAGCCAGGCTCCAGCATAGTGACTGTACACACAAAAATAGAAATACTACCAAAAAGCCGTGATCTAATCTATATTATAAAGAAAAGACCAAAAAATATGGAACGCTTCACGAATTTGCGTGTCATCCTTGCGCAGGGGCCATGCTAATCTTCTCTGTATCGTTCCAATTTTAGTATATGTACTGCGTTAACAGTACAACATACAACAGTTGTAGTTTCCTTATGTATAACAAGAAATTTGTAACACTTTGCTATAAAGTTATAATGTATGAATATAGAAAAATAATATACAGAATATGTATATATGTAGATTCATAATAAAGAATGTCTTAATACTTTATACAGTATGAGCATAAGTATTATAAAATAAACTTATTAGATGCAAAGAAATAGTGTGTATAACGTTAAATATCACCAACATATTAAAGTTTTGGCAAAGTTTAATGATTACTTCCCTTACTAACGTAAGATATGTCGTGAATTTTTACTATGGTTTAATGATTACTTTCCCTACTAAGTACAAAGCAGGATTTTTTAAAGTAACGCATTCACAAATGAGATCAGAAGCAGACACATATAAATTATAATAGTATTATAATCTATATGTGTCTGCTTCTTAGCTCATTAATACGTATATTCGTTTAAAGCATATTCTATTCAAAAGAACTATAAATCTATACATTAAGAAATAAAACAACAGGTTCTATGAAAAATAAACGATAGTCGGAAATAGGATTGGTTTATCCTTGGATTCTCCGAAAGGAGTTAATTCTTATTTTTCATGTTTGTTGGCTTACACGCTCTGATATAACCAATAAAAGTGTCGCCTTAGGTTGAAAGGGCGTGCCTCGGCTTAAAGAGGATTTAATCCCCTACTTAACAAACAAACAAACAAACGATAGTCGGTTAAATAAAGGGTAATCAATTTGAATCAATTTGATATGATCCGGCATAAATGGGGGTTTAATTCTCTATTTTATCGCTTTTCTAATTTAAATTGTAACGACTCCAGTTTACTGGGTAGATCGTAAGCGATTGTTGACAAGTAGGTTGTACGTAATCATGAGTAATCATCATCAGGTACACACAGGGCCGTGCCGTGCTATGATACAGAGAGGCAGCCGCATCGGCGAGACCGTAAAGGGGCGGCATAAACAGCGAAATCAAAATCACAATTGAAGATTATTTTAAAGAAAAAACATTTAAGGGTGGTGTTTCGAAGACTTGCATCATACCGAAAAAATATACCGCATGGTCCTGATCAGGCCCCGTTCTTGCTGGTGTTGGTGATCAATGATCTTTGCAAAGCTCTGCCCCAGCGTTGACGATAAATATAACTGTTAAAACTCTTCCATGCCTTGCTGTCAGGTTGAACAGTATTCTCTCTCTCTCTCTCTCTCTCTCTCGCTGTCGTCCTATACTCCTCTTTCCAGAAGATTTTCATGTTGTTACAACATGGTGTAACCCATGTCTTTGAATTACTAGTCCAAACGTGATGAATATTTCATTTGAATGTTTAGTAGCAATAAATATATGCAAGTTCCTCTGAGTGGTGACCTTTCAACTTTGATAATTACTTTGTCGAGTGTAATAGTGAGGCCAGGTATATAGGATATTTGAGATCCATAACGGACAACATTCGATATGAAGAGCCTCTCTGAATCAGTAAATGATTACTACTTCTTATGCAGTGAAAAGTCCCGTTCAATGACAAAAGTCATTCTATGCTATATCATTGTTTCACCTTAGATAGGTAACAAAACTTGATGTTTCTTCTGTCAATGGTTATTAGTTTAGGTCAAGATTTCTGAGAAATTCGTGTCCTTTTTTATCCTACGTTTGATGGCTGCTACAACATATAGAGTAGTCTGTCGATCGATATAGTCAAATAAGATACCCAAAAAATGTGTTCTTGGACTTGCAGCAAAATTGAAATCATCACTAGAGCTACTCTGTAAGTGCTCTGCCGCTTACAATTCTTCTTCTTCTTCTTCTTTCTCGAATCCTGTATGCCTCACAGCGTCAGGTCAGGAAGAGATTTCTAAAACGGGCCCTAGTATGCGCTTCGTAGATAGTCTCTTTCGTCGCCTCTGTTATCTCTGAGGTCCATATTTTGCGTGGCCGGCCTTTTGCTTTGTACCCATTGTATCGGAGCAGCATTGCTCTTTGGGGTGCACTGTCTGATGGTAATCTGCTTACGTGACCGAACCATTTAATTTGTTGTTTCTTGATGAAGTCTAGTACTGATGTTGTACCCACTTTTTCCTGATGTCTTCATTTCTCAACCGGTCTCTTCTTGTTACACCCAGCATTCTGCGTAGACACTTACAATTCAATTAGCTGAAAAGGACACAGAGAACATTTTAGGGAGCATTAAGTGTAGATATGTTGATTATTTATATCCAGTTTTGCAGGATTTTCTCACTAGATTCTGAGACAATCCCTTCACGCCTGTTTCTTTAAATTTGGATATCAGTAACTTACCATAACTGGTTTTTATACATTATAGCTATCAGTAACAGAGTTGTGCTTTCCTAATGCAGAATTCAGTCCCGTTGAAGTGAACATGTCATCAAAGTTGCAAGAAAACACTTGACATTCTCATAGTACTTAAGGCATTGATGCCAAATTTTAATTTATTGGATAGCAAAAATTTTAATTTCACAAAGCTCTATTTTAACTTTTGGTTTATGACCAATGTTGTTCGATAAAACTTAATCTCACAGTAGATTTTTACTGAAGGGTAGAACTTGGTCATGGTAATATGTGCTGCATTTCTGTCTTATCACAATGTCTTCTATAATTATAGTTATATAATTATATATATAATTGTGTTCTATATTATAGTTATAATGCCAGAACACTCATGACTCTCTACTGAACCAAAAGATCCATATGTACATTGGTGCCCAATAAAATTGTTACTCTATTTTAGATAGACTTGTGTATGCAAAAAATTCTTCCTTCAAGATATGTCCTTTTCTGTATTGCTTTCCAAAGCTTGTCAAAAAAACTTGCTGAGAAAGAAGATTGTCGCAAACACGAATTCACTTATTGTTCTTTATCTGATTTTCTTATATCAATATAAACCAACATTTCAATTCATATAAATATCTCTACCGCTCTACATTTTACTCCATTCACCAGTTGTTGTCATGCTTTAAAGAATGATAGACAAGGATCATACCATATTCATTAATTAGAACCACAAACAAGAGAACAGATTGATTGATTGATTGATGATTCATTGATTGATTGATGACTGATTGATGGACCATCATCATTGTACTTCGGTGAGTAACCATGTGTGCTCTGATCTCTTTCCAACACAGGAAGATCTCAGCTGCAGTGCAGAAACTCCATAGCGCCGGCAACGGTCCCCCTGTCATTTTAAAGATATTTTTGTAGGAATTTTTTATTCTTAATCTTTTCTAATGAACTTTGCCCATGCAGCAGCTTTGCAACCTGCTCTACTCGGTTTTGAGCTGCCGGTGGTTCTTTTACGAGCTCAAATTGAACACGGAACCTACATTTTATCATCCGTCTCCAATAGGACTAGGAACTCAATCTCACCTACACTGAGATCAAGGATTTATGGAAAAATGTCCAGATGGCTCCACAAGGGAGCAAACCTAGTACCTTTTGGCATGAGAGACGAGCATCTAACCTCTACGCCACAGCGACTCCCAAAACAAGAGAAACAAACTACAAACAAAACAATTGGTTTTTATTTCTTTGGTTTTTCAATTTGACTGTATAACAAGCATATACAACATTTGAAGTTTGCAATACAATATAGATATTACGAGTTTTATTTGTTAGTTTAAAGTTCAACAATTCATTCAACAAAAGTCAAATATCATTATCTTCTTCTTCTTCGAATGCTCCATATCGACCACTTGTTAAACCACACTTTGCGATTTTTTTCTTTTTATTAAAAAAACAAAAACTTTGCGATTTGTTTGTGATCTGAGCCTAAGAACGATTGTACATTGTGCCACTTATGCACCTACAAGTAGGCCAGCACATCCGATTTCTGCGACGCTTTTCAGGGTATTTTCCAGGGTAGCTTCCCTAGTCCTCTACCTCAGTCGCCTCTTACAACATGCCTTTTTGGTCGCTGTGTTACTATTCTTTACATCCCTTGAGAGCCCTGGCAAAACATCATCATCAAAACATAATTTGTCCTGAGCAGAGCGTTTCCACCATAACAGTCCTTCGGAATTTCTCTCTCACATAGGAATGTCTCATATCTGCAGCCATTCTGCTCAAATCATCAGTACATCCCGAATCCATATTCTCAGTGGTCTTCCTCTTCTCCTCTTTGCAGGAATGCCTCCTTCCATATGATCATCTCCAAACCTTCCTGTATTTTTATAATACCAAAATACTTCAAATTTTTGCTTTCTTATTTGTAGCATCAACCAGTTTTCTTTGATTTTGAGTTCTTTCTGAATGGATTTATTTGTTATTTTCTCTGTCCATGACAGTCAAACATGCACATTGTAAATTAATATTCATTCAAGCAGTCATACATATGCATTGAACTACATTTTACAAGTATACTTTCTTAGTTTGAAACTCAACATTTTATTCAAAGAAAGTCAAATGTATACACATGGAATTGCAATTAATATTTTCCTAGTTTGAATCATTATGTCATTTAGCTGAAGTCATACACGCACATTTCCAATCAACAGTCATTCAGTCAATGGCTTATATATGTATATATATATTTCTCTTGTACCATTATATGTTACATAGGGCCTGCAAAGTAATCTATCCAAACCGCTTTCTTCTGGGCAACTTGCTATATCTCTTCCATTGAATAGTCCACAATATTTCTTGCCTCTCTTATCAAAGTTCATTTCAGGGTTTCCTTAGGAAATCCTCTTTTTCTTGAATCGTTTGCCTCCCACTTTAATGCCTGCTTTGATATTCGTTGATCATTTCTCCTCAAGGTGTGTCCAACATATCTCCATCTTCTCTTTCTTATAACAGTTGTCACTAGTGGTTGGCCAGACATGTCTCTGATTTCATCACCTTTCCTGAAGTCGTTCCATTTTATATTCATTATTTTTCGCAGACATCTATTTTCAAATGCATTAAACATTGTTACTACATAATCATTAAGCGTAAGTAACATTTATAGGTGGCGTCTGTGGCTTAGGGGATAGTCACTCGGTCTATTAACTCCGATGTTCTGAGTTTGAATCGCGCTACGGACAGTTTGGTTGCAAATTGTTTCACCTGAATTTTTACAAAGGATGATGGCACCACCCGTTCAGAAAGCAATGGCAAACGACTGAATATAATAATGCCTAGAGAAATCACAAACAGCATTTAACCCTTTAGCTGCTAAGGACGTATATATATACGTTTTTCCTATTCACTTCTAAAGACGCATTAACACCATCTGTTATTATCTCTCTTCCGTGGGCTAAAGACGTGTTAACATGTTATACATTACTACTGTTACTGCTATAGGCGTACATTCACGTTGTGACCTAGAAACAAAGAGTAGCTATTTTTAGCTCAGCCTTCAGAAAGTATGTAGCAGCGAAATGGTTAAAAAGCTGGGATTGCTTCTCAAAGTCCTGTAAAGGATATGTAATTAACTTTAAGTTCTTTATACAATGAATCATTATTACTCAAGTATCTGTTAAATATACAAGAAGAAAATTTCTCTTTAAATATTTGTGTAGTCAATATTAAATATAAAATATAATACATAGTAGCATTGAAAGGTAGAGGTTTATATTGTTTTTAATAGTAGTAGCCTAATATATAAATGAAATGAAATGAAAATCCTGGCATATCCTTTACAGGACGTCGCTATCAACCAAAGTAAATGAGTCTTCAATTTTCTAGGCACCACTTATACATTCAGTAGTTTCCATTGCTTTCTGAATGGTGAGATCTATTTTTAAAATTTGTAAAAATCCACGGGAACAAATTTGCTTCCAAACTGCATTC